>CM074726.1:178721990-179421990 GCA_037306005.1 Rhinophrynus dorsalis
TTGTGGTTGCTGGACTCGAAGTTCCTTCCCCCAAAGTGCTCTTAGGAAGAAGACTTCAGGACCCCAAACTCCTCCCACTAGAGACCTGCAAGAAGGAACTGTGTGCCTCCATGGACATGATATTCAGTACTACAGAAATTTTGTAGAACCATTTCACACCTAATTGATTCACAAGGGCCATAAGGATTTCTGTCCAAACAATGGTAAGAGGGGGCATTAGGATGTGCTAGTGTTCATGTAAGACAGGAGGGTGACCACAAAGTGGTAGCGAAAGGAATAGGGGGGGTAGTTGTTTATTAGAATAATAATAATAATAATAATAATAATTTACTTTTAAACAGGTATGCGGGCGTGTTTAAGGCAGCGAGTGGAGTGAGGTACTTACTCTACAAATTCGTGCTCCCCCAAGTCACTAAACATGTATCCGTGGTATCCGAAAACATCCCCCATGAAAAACTTGATGCTGTGTTTGTGACAGATCTGATCCACCTTTACCAGAAGATCCCGAGGGCAGCAAGTTAGACAAACCTAAAAACAGAACACAGCTACATATTACCCAGGGGGTTCACACACTGAAAAGACAAATAAGCAAACGGGGTAGTGTATTTACAGGATTGCCTCCCAGCACAGGACTGATCGGCTACTACAGTAAGAGATGAGACAGCAGGTTATACGTAGGGCTGAATTTACATCTCAGAGCCCCTAAAGGTAATATATGCTATACACCCCTAGCCCCCCCCCACTGCCTTCTGAACGGTTCTACTGTATGATGGACTCCTACCCAAGTCCTTCCGTTACTTATATACGCCTGACTGCTGTGTGATGGGCTCCTACCTAGGTAAGCGCTTCTGTTACACACAGTAATTATACAGATACACCTGACTGCTGTATGATGGACTCCTACCTAGGTAAGTGCTTCTATTACACACAGTAATTATATAGATACATCTGTCTGCTGTATGATGGACTCCTACCTAGGTAAGTGCTTCTGTTACACACAGTAATTATATAGATACATCTGACTGCTGTATGATGGACTCCTACCTAGGTAAGTGCTCCTGTTACACACAGTAATTACATAGATACACCTGACTGCTGTATGATGGATTCCTACCTAGGTAAGTGCTTCTGTTACACACAGTAATTATACAGATACACCTGACTGCTGTATGATGGTATCCTACCTAGGTAAGTGCTTCTGTTACACACAGTAATTACATAGATACACCTGACTGCTGTACGATTGACTCCTATGTAGGTAAGTGCTTCTGTTACACACAGTAATTATATGGATACGCCTGACTGCTGTATGATGGTATCCTACCTAGGTAAGTCATTCTGTTACACACAGTAATTATATAGATACACCTGACTGCTGTGTGATGGACTCCTACCTAGGTAAGTGCTTCTGTTACACACGGTAATTATATAGATACACCTGACTGCTGTATGATGGACTCCTACCTAGGTAAGTGCTTCTGTTACACACAGTAATGATATAGATACACCTGACTGCTGTATGATGGACTCCTACCTAGGTAAGTGCTAGATACACCTGACTGCTGTATGATGGACTCCTACCTAGGTAAGTGCTTTTGTTGCACACAGTAATTATACAGATATGCCTGACTGCTGTATGATGGACTCCTACCTAGGTAAGTCCTTCTGTTACACACAGTAATTATATAGATATACCTGACTGCTGTGTGATGGACTCCTACCTAGGTAAGTGCTTCTGTTACACACAGTAATTATACAGATACACCTGACTGCTGTGTGATGGACTCCTACCTAGGTAAGTGCTTCTGTTACACACAGTAATTATACAGATACTCCTGACTGCTGTGTGATGGACTCCTACCTAGGTAAGTGCTTCTGTTACACACAGTAATTATATATATACGCCTGACTGCTGTATGATGGTATCCTACCTAGGTAAGTGCTTCTGTTACACACAGTAATTATATAGATACACCTGACTGCTGTATGATGGACTCCTACCTAGGTAAGTGCTTCTGTTACACACAGTAATTATATAGATACGCCTGACTGCTGTATGATGGACTCCTACCTAGGTAAGTGCTTCTGTTACACACAGTAATTATATAGATACGCCTGACTGCTGTATGATGGACTCCTACCTAGGTAAGTGCTTCTGTTACACACAGTAATTATATAGATGCACCTGACTGCTGTACGATGGACTCCTACCTAGGTAAGTGCTTCTGTTACACACAGTAATTATATAGATACACCTGACTGCTGTGTGATGGACTCCTACCTAGGTAAGTGCTTCTGTTACACACAGTAATTATATAGATACGCCTGACTGCTGTGTGATGGACTCTTACCTAGGTAAGTGCTTCTGTTACACACAGTAATTATACAGATACTCCTGACTGCTATGTGATGGACTCCTACCTAGGTAAGTGCTTCTGTTACACACAGTAATTATACAGATACACCTGACTGCTGTGTGATGGACTCCTACCTAGGTAAGTGCTTCTGTTACACACAGTAATTATACAGATACTCCTGACTGCTATGTGATGGACTCCTACCTAGGTAAGTGTTCTGTTACACACAGTAATTATACAGATACGCCTGACTGCTGTGTGATGGACTCCTATCTAGGTAAGTGCTTCTGTTACACACAGTAATTATATAGATACACCTGACTGCTGTATGATGGACTCCTACCTAGGTAAGTGCTTCTGTTACACACAGTAATTATATAGATACACCTGACGGCTGTATGATGGACTCCTATCTAGGTAAGTCCCTCTATTACACACAGTAACACCAAGCCTTTGATTTCTATACAAAACTGACTTTTCTTAACCATTGTGCCTTTTCCTGTATTATAAGGCACAGACAGCACATAGAATATGGATGATCTAATCACGCCAGGAGAAAGACATACATCCCCATTAACTTGTACTTAATCTCACATATACCAGTGAAGTCACAGAAGTACAACACTTGTATTTAAGAAACATAAATTTCAAAAGAAAATGTTTGTCTGCTGTGAAACTTTGATAATTTTTCACGCATTATTACCAGAAAAAAAAGCTTTAAAGCCATGAATCGGGATATTAAACTGTCAAGACACTCAGGAAACAGTAATGGAAGGTGTCACACGTTCTAAATACTGTTCGGGGTGGATATTAATATACATATCTCCCCAGCAGTCGCAAAACATCCGATTCCTCTGTGTCAGAGACCAAGGACATATAGGCAAAGAAAAAGGGGATACAGTTCTGGAGCAAAAATAATTCCTCCACAAAGCATCACTGATGTAATAAGTTTATCCCTTTCAGTTCTTTGCAATGCATTGCTTACCCCTCTGGCACTAAAAGGGTTAAAAATACCCACCATGGCTACAAGCAATGTGTTGGTAATCTTTCTAGAACTGACTAGGTTAAAAGATCCATTTAAAGGGGAAGTATCAGCCCTATGCAAGTTTACCTACTTGTAATCCTCATCTATCGATAAACTTAAATTGTTGGTTATTTTTGTTTAACCCTTTAGTGACCGCCGGCACTTGAAGTTTTTTTTTTTCCCCCCCGTTTTAGCGAATGCCTTCTGGGACGTACATGTACGTCCTCTGTCCTCCTGGGACATCTGGTGAGTGCGCACATATACATCCGCGGGCGGGATGGGGTTAAAGGGACGCTAATGTTCCATAAAATGTTTGTTTTTTTTTGTTTTGTAGATTAAAAAAAAAAATTTGGTGCTGCAAATCCCATCCCTCAAACCTTTACTGTTTGGAGAAATATTCGGTCCTAAAGTTTCCCCCCTCCCTCCCGTTCTCCTGACGTCAGCTGTAAGCAGACAGCAGGTGTTCCAAGTCTGGGGACCGATAGGTGGCTCTCCAGCTCGATTTTAAAAGAAATACTTAATTGGAACGGTCTACAAAGTGTGCTTGGTCTGGGTTTACTTTTTAAATAGCGCATTTTTTTCTATCTCGCTGCTCTGTGCCGCATTCAGCAGGTCGCAGTGTTGAAAAGGCGGACATAATCTCGCATTGCATATCGGTGCGAGATGGTCAAGTCATGCCTTTAAACAGCGCGATCTGTATCAGTAAACAGCCGCATAGCTGGCTGGGAATAATTGCAAAGTGGTTTGTCCCATTTTCATGAATAGGAGTACATATGCAATCCTGTTCCTAAATACACAAAGATTTGTGCATAAGTTGGGGATACTATGATCTCCATGGCTTTTTGATGATATATTGCAATTGTCCCGTTGCGTGGGGGAGCAAAAGTATTAATAGCAACGGGACAAGCTTTTCCGTATACCTCTTTAAACATGTTCATTAAACATTCTCCAGCTGTGTTCATGCACGTGGTTGCCATATATATATATTGTGAGCCAATCTGACACAAGATAATTACTTGACATTACTTTTGTGAAATGTAACTAATTGCATTATGTTATTGAACACGCATGAACGAAGCTGGAGAATGTTTAATGAACATGTTTAAAGAAGTATACGGAGTGTAATGGAAAAAAGTGGCTTGTCCTGTTGAGATTACTACTTTTGCTCCACAATGCAACGGGACAATTGTAATACATCATCAAAATGCAGAGTTGCCATGGAGATTTTAGTATCCCCAAATTATGCACAAATCTTTTTGTGTATTTGGGAACAGGATTACGTTTGTACTCGTATTCATGCAAAGATTGCGCTGTTTAAAAGGGATAGATAGTAATACTTCGTTTTATCTTTATTTTATTTTGTAGGCATTAAAAAAAACATGAAGAACGATAAGTCTTGTTTCCCAAACCTTTATGGTTTGAGAGATATTCACAAGCAAAGTTTCCCCTTGCTGACCAAAACTGTCAAGTCTGCCATCTAGCTGTCAGATTTGGAATCCGGTCTACAGCAGAGCCGACATCACAAGATATAAGAAGAACTACTTCATTAGAATAGTCTATAAAGTGTGCCTGGTTTGCAAGCACACTTTGTAGACCCTTACAATGAAATAGTTATTTTTATATCTAGTGATCTCGGCTCTGCTGAAGAGCCACCGGTTGATCTGCGGACTGGATTCCAAATCTGAAAGCTAGATGGCAGACTTGACCGTTTTGGTCAGTGAGAGGGAAACTTTGCTTGTGAATATCTCTCAAACCATAAAGGTTCGAGAGATAAGACATATTCTTCATGTTTTTTTAATGCCTACAGAATAAAATAAAGATGAAACAAAGTATTACTATCCCTTTAAAGGCACAACATGACCATCTCGCTCTGATATGCAAAAGATGAGCCTGTGCCTTACTTCCAGACAGACAATGGTTACAGCAATGCACCACAGCCTGTCAATCTTATTCTGTTCCCTCCCCAATTAATGTCACGTTCCAACCTTCTCCGATGACGGAGGATTTCGCCATGTAATAATAATAATAATAATAATTCTTTATTTATATAGCGCACACAGATTACACAGCGCATGTAAGCCGGAGTGTTCTCTTGCCAATGAGAGCACTCCAGCTTACACAAAGAAATTGCACTCCAGCTTACACGGAGAAATCCCCTATCATAGGAGGAGGTTGGAACGAGACAATACTTGGTCTTCTGTTCCCTCCCTAAGTATTGTCGCGTTCCAACCTCCTCCTATGATAGGGGATTTCTCCGTGTAAGCTGGAGTGCAATTTCTTTGTGTAAGCTGGAGTGCAATTTCTTTGTGTAAGCTGGAGCGCTCTCATTGGCAAGAGAACACTCCGGCTTACATGCGCTGTGTAATCTGTGTGCGCTATATAAATAAAGAATTATTATTATTATTATTATTATTACATGGAGAAATCCTCCGTCATTGGAGGAAGTTGGAACGTAACATTAATTGGGGAGGGAACAGAAGACTGACAGGCTGCTGTGCAGAGCTGTCACCTCAGTCTGTCAAGAAGTAAGGCCGCAGCTCATTTTTAATAATGTAAATGTCACCTCAGCGTGCATTTTTTTTTTCTGAACAAAAATAACCAACGATTTAACTCATCTCTAGATAAGGATTACAATAAGGCCAGCTTGTATAGGGGTGATAGTTCCCCTTTAAACCGAGTGGAAATTTTTTATTCATTAGCTTATGGTGCTAATCGTTTGTTCTAGAATTTTCTCTCTCTCTTTGTGTATATAGCCCCAAAAAGGAGCAAACAATAATCGTAATAATATTATAAAACACAAAAACAATCAAGTTGACAAGAGTAAAGTATACAAGGTGACAGCTTAGTGTCTTGTTTTATTATGATCCCGGGACACCGATCCACTGTTTATTTGCCTGATGTTTGTGTTGCATGTAATAAATGCTACCAGGGCGATAAGTCATGTCTCCAGTAATGCAGCAGAGATCAGCATCTGATTAAGACCCATTAATCAGAATTAGATCTCCTCGATGGTGTTCATGCCAGGCTTGTATTAACCCAATGTAGAACTATGCTTAATGCTATTTTTTCTGGGTGCCGGCTGGGGAACTTCAAGGGGACCATGGTGAATTTTTAAAGGGGTCAGATGCCCAAAAAGTTCCAGATGTTAGACCCATTTTATAGAGAAGTTAAATGTGGGCATCAGTTGTGTGGATCTTGTGGCTCTCCAGCTACTGACAGGGACAACTCATCATTGGCTGGCTAAGGATGATGGATGTTGTAGTCCATCAACAGAGTCACGCGTTACTTACCCCGGTTCAACAAACTCAGTTTGACGGTGCTTTAAGGAGGGACAACAAGGAAGATAAAGCCATGTGCCCAAACATTAATTCTTCCCTTGGCAGTCATGTGCCAGTCACCTCTCTATTATTATCCAGGACTATGACCTAATATTAACTCTTTGAATACCAGTGGGGTACATAACAATGAACCCCGCAGGCACTGAAAGGGTTAAAACAGCAGTCATGATTACAGCTGGCTGCTCTTCAACACAATGAAGCGCAACCGACCCAAGGATAGTTCCCTACGGCAGATCGAATCCCCAGGGTGCAGACCTGCTAATAAAGCCGGGTTGCTCTGAGAGCCCCAACGGACCAACAAGGGTCTGAAAAGAAACCCCAGGGGCCCCCACAATAAGACAGTAAACTGCAAGTCTGAATGTGGAACAGTCACTTAGTAATAAATAAGTGATGGTGACCTTTTTTATTTGCCATTTTTATTTCAAATCGTAAGAGATACTTAGCTTTATTTATGTCAGTTTAGGCAAAAAGAACTAGTACTCCCTGGCAGTTGGGATGGAGAGCAGCGTGTTAGTGCCTGCCCACTTTGTACTGACTGACAAATAAAGTTAAATTTATAAAATTATTGATTAAAAAAAAAAAAAAAAAAAAAAAAAAGGACTATCACAATGACCTACTGGTTACAATGCGACAGTTCATGGCAAATCTCATAGTTCAATCGCAATGGCGTGTGTGACGGAGTCCCCATGAACCCAATGTGTCTAGCTTGAAGGACCAACACTGCGAAGTCGATGGAGGCTGCGTACATTCCATGAAGTTTATGGCGGAGAGCCCCATCCTTCCTTGTTGCATATTCCAGCCCGGTGCCAGCTGGGGTGGTGGGTGTCAACTTTCTGATCTCCCAAATGGCTGTCAGGCGTTATTGCGGGGCTGCAGAACGCATAATCGGATTTTATTCCTTTGATTGCAAAGCCATGTGGACATCTCTAGGCCGGCTCCCATAAGAGATGGACCGGCTGAGTGCCGACTGAGATAGCACTGTATTACTACGTTAGGGGTCAGGAAGGTTCTGATAATAGTAACACAGTAAATTAGGTTGAATAAAGACACAAGTCCATCAAGTTCAACCTTCAACCCCAGTATCTGAGAATGTTATAGCTTTCCTGTTAGCAGTTGAGTTAGTCTTTATCAGACCTTCATGATTTGCCTACTAATATACAGTATAACTTTGCATGTTCCCTTTTGAAAAAAATGTATCTAATCTTCTCTTAAATGTATCCATTGTATCTGCCATTACCCCATCCTTGGGCAAGGAATTCCACAATTTAACAGACCTTACTGTATAAAAACCCCTTCCTCTGCTGAAGTCTAAACCTCCTTTCCCCTAACTCAAGGGGTGTCCCATGGTCACCTGATAAGGCCTTGGAATAAAAAGCTCACCACAGAGATCCTTGTATTGACCTCTAATATACTTGTACAATGTGATAAGGTCTCCTCTTAGTCGTCTTTTTTCTAGAGTAAATAAACCAAGTTTGTCTAGTCGTTCCTCATATGTCAAGTCCTCCATCCCCTTAATTAATTTTGTTGCTCTTCGCTGTACCCTCTCTAGTTCTAGTATATCATTTCAGAACAGGTGCCCAAAACTGCACTGCATACTCAAGGAGAGGTCTTACCAATAATTTGTACAATGGGAAAATAATGTTATCCAATCTTGCTTCAATACCTCTTTTTATACAAGACAGGATTTTGTTTGCCTTTGCTACTGCTGTTTGACACTGGTCACTGTTTCCAGTGAAAAAGTCAGAACCTAGAACAGGAATACACCTGTGTCTCCCCACCCTGGTCTATGAGTGCACATTATGGAGGGTTATCGAGTGAAGGCGGTTGATCCAACAGGCTGGATCTGCCTCACAAGCACCTCATTCAAGGATGAGCCAGCACTCAAAGCTGGAACTTCTGCACCAAGAGGCAATTCGTGTTGCTTTTGCTTTCTTTCCAAAGGAGAAGACTTCATAAAACATGACACTTGCCATTTAACAAGAACAGAGAGAGGTTCACCACACCTTTTTAGTCATCTGGATTTCTTCAGTTGCATTCTGACCTTTCCAGCATGCTGAAGGTATATTCAGAGTGAAACTTCTGTTCCCGAAAAGGTTTCTTGGGTTTTCACTTACAACCAGCCATGCGTATGCCTTCTCTGTCTCCTAAAAATCCTGTTTGGTTCCTAGATTAGTTTATTTTTGTTGACCTCCTGTTCCTAGTTAACAGTAGAAGGGCTACTGACACTTTAAAACCAAAGTTATTGCTTATTGTCAAGTACATAAGAAGTGCTGGCCTTCTTAATTATAACCCTCACCAAGATAATGTGTTAATGAAACCTTCAGGGTCACAAGACCCTATAGATCAGTGGATCCAAGCTCCAGTCCACAAAAATACAACCTTCCCAAATCAGTGCAATTTGCAGGATCTCCTCCCATAAGCACATAGGGACCAATCAGCAGATGAATCGTCATGACACAGCCTTTTAAAGGGATAGTAATGTTTCATAACAAAAGCAGCTCTAATTAATCATCATAGTATTTGGACTTTGGAGAGTGTTATTTCAATTCTGTCAGAGTTGTAGTTCAAAAGTAATTCAATGACAAAGTGTCCCCCTCGCGCCCCTGTTACTGATGTAAAACTGTTCAGCCAGATCAGAAGGGAGGTGCCCAGGTAGACTGCAGAGAGGGACAATCTTCAATTAAGATAAGGGAAAAACCTGAAAAACTTGTCAAGGGGGGCAGGGCTTTCATTGTTCTCATAGGAAGAAGATTGTCCCCTGCTGTTATCTGTCTGGTCTATGGACTGCATTCCACATCTGAGAAGAGGTGGCTTACACTAGGTAAAAGGGGCGGGAGGGGAAACTTTACTTGTGAATATCTCTCAAACCATAAAGGTTTGAGAGAAGACTTATATCATTCTTCATGTTTTTAAAGCCTATAAAATAAAATAAAGATAAAATGAAGTATTACTATTCCTTTAACGGGTTAAAATAAAATACAGCCACCATAAAAAAAAAAGTTTGCGTTACATCCCTAAAAGCCATTCCCAAACGTGTATTTAAAGCATGTGTGCTATGTAGCCAAAATGCGGCTCATGGTTAGTGCAAAGCTAATGCTGTTATTTATTGTACTGAGATTCGTACCCTCCATTCATCTATTCAGGACTAGTTGAAGAGCCCGTTACACAGGCCACAGTGCCACTGCCAGCTGGTCACGGGGCAGTCATGCACAGTAGAGACTGCCCACGCCGCGGCTGATACAGTGCCAGCCAGTCGCGGTGCAGTAATGCTCAGTAGAGACTGCTCACGCCGAGGCTGATACAGAGTGGGACGCTCCTTCAGAGCTCCCCCCCCTCTGTATCAGCCTCGTCACTGGCAGTCTGTACTGAGCATGACTGCATCCTTACAAACTTTGTAGCAAATTATTATATAGGATGGTTTTACATTACTTCATCACTTTTACAAACAATAAAATCAAATCACTCCCTTCAAGAACACTGAGAAACGGAAGAACTGGAGAAGGCAGGAGTGTCTGCTCCCTCAGGGCATGTGTAAGACAAGATTTCAGGCCTGAGAAAAGAGAATTTGTATAGATACTGCAGGGACTTCTGGGTATTCCGGTGTATATAAAAGCCCAGATCATTTTTAGGAGACAATGTTCCTTTAACCTCTGAGACGCTAGGAAGGTCTCCAAAGCATTTCAAAATAATGTTCTAGAGACCTAACTTGACTCCAAGGGGTTAATTATACAAAAAGAAAAAACTTTCAATCCTTTAACCCCTTTGAGTGCCAGAGGGGGACAACGCATTGCAAAGAAATGCGTTGAGTCCCCCTATGGCACTCAACGGGGTTAAGGACAAGCTTCTGGTCCTTAACCCTCTCAATGCCAGAGGGATATGCAAAGCATTTCATTCCCCTCTGGCATGCAAAAGGGTTAAAGGATTGAAAGCATGCCCCCCCTTTGGCCCCAATTTCCAGCTTCTGCAAGATACAAGTCCCCTAAGGATTGCTTATCGTAACAAATTGTGCGAGCTTTTATCTCAAATAAAGGACAGCAGAATTGGTTTCAGGGTCCATGACCTTGTATTGAGACACACAGGCAGGGGCTGCTCTAGTGGGCTCTCTGCTATTGTTCCATGGTGGCTCCTGGATATTATCACAAGCAATCGAGATGTCAGTTTCAGACTCACTAAATGCTCTTTTTTTTTGTTTTGCAGCGAGAGGGAAAAAAATATATATAATTATTTCTCCGGCGAATCAGCTTCCTGTTGTTATTCTGCGTTTCCTCCTAGACACAAAAAGCTGGCAGCATGAGCAGGAGCAGAGAGAGGGGGAGCGTTTCATCAAGAAGGGCGCCCTTGTCAACACATTTAAACACGTTTCTACACAACCTCTGGAAACCGCGTTTCCTTCCTCGCTAGCGCTTTATGGGCGGCTATTGTTTTGAATCTGGGCATCTCTATTAAATATTAAAACCAGTGTAAATCACAGGAGCTGCCTGCGTTGTTTTGATCTCGTTAAACAGAGAGTCTCCCGGTTGCTATCTCAGATGTACAGCTTTCCGAATACACATTAGAATTTGGTAATTAGACAGCGCCAACTGATTGCGCAGCCTGGTATAAAGGCAATTTTAAGGGGTGCTGCTGTGATCCTGGGCACAATGAGCAGTAAACTATTAACCCTTTGCTTACTAAAACTGGTATCTCACCCATTGTTTCTCTGTGATTAAAAACTCCGACACAATGAAAACTGGAGCTGTTTTCGGCCAAACCAATTTAATCTCACAGGGGACAAAGACATACTAGGATTCAAATAGGCCTTTAACCCTTTTGAGTGACAGGTGTACGCAACACATTCCAAATCTGTTGCTGTACCATCCTATGGACAGACCATACGGGGAAGGGGGAGGGAGAGGGCAACTTTAGGAGCGATTATCTCTCAAACCATAAAGGTCTGGGAGATGAAACTGGTAGCAACACCTTTATTTTTAAAAGAACTTTAATATACAGATTAGTGATAATTAAGTATTACTATCCCTTTAATCCTGTAAGACTGAGCCAAGATATTTCATCAGTTGACAGACAAGAGGTTTTGCTGCTGATAAAGACGGGAGAGACGCCTGATTGAGAGCAACATTGCATCTCTGCCCGAGGAGGAACATCACATATCATACAAGTGGTAACATATCTTTATACAGCCATATATCTATTACGAAGTAAAAGAAGGGAGAGACATTATTATAGCAGTTCATCCGCATTAATACACTTGTCCACTAAAAAAACTCCACTAGTCCCCAATGGTGACAGCTTTCAGTGTTATTTCTAGATTTTTTATTTACTTTTTTGGTGAAGTCACATCTACAATTATCCTATATTATAATTCGCTAAGGATGTTTGTCAGAAGCCATCATGCGCAGTACAGACTGCCGTGCCGCTGCTGATACGGAGCGGAGCATTCCTAATTCAGACCGGAGTCCTCTCAGCGGTCCCAGGAAGGTGCGCAGAGAGGATTATGGTAGAGTTGCACCGATACCACTTTTTTAAGACCGAGTACCGATACTTTTTTCAAGTACTCGCCGATACCAATTACCGATACTTTTTTTTTGCGGTCATTTGCCAGTTTTCCAGGTACTTAAAGCGCATATTTTATATATATATATATATATATATATATATATACACACATATATATGCTTTAGGTACTTGGAAAACTGGCAAATGACCTCAAAAAAAAAAAAAAAAAGTATTGGTGAGTACTTGAAACACACACACACACACACACACACACACACACACACACACACACACACACACACACACACACACACACACACACACACACACACACACACACACACACACACACACACACACACCCCCCCTCTTGACTGTCCTCCTTTTGCCTCTTTCTCCCCCTCTTGATTCGCACCTTTTACTTCATTCTTCCCCTCTTGAGCCCCCTCCTTTTGCCTTGGCTTTTTCTCTCCCTTTTGATCCCCCTTTGTCCCCCTCCTTGACTCTTGATCCCACTCTTTTGCCTCTCTCTCTCTCTCTCTCACTCTCTCACTCTCTCTTGATCCCCCCTCCTTTTTGCCTCTTCTTGTTCCCCCTCCTTTTGTCTCCTGATCTTTCCTCCTTTTGCCTTTTTTTTTTTTTTCTTTTTCTTAGTCCCTTTTTCCTCTCTCCCCCTCTTGGCCCCCCTCTCTGCCTCTTTCACCACCCGCTCAATGTCCCATCTTGCCATCTCTTTGCCTCCCTTACCCTCCTCTGCATGGTGCTCGCTGTTCTCTCACGAGCCCCGGCAGAAGTCAGCGTCGGAGCGTTGCGGCACGCTCCGACGCTACAGGAGGGAGAGAGGCAACCAGGGAGCATTGTGAGCAGCTCCCCGGGCTCCCTCACTGCAGCACCGACCCTGACACAGGGCATCTGTGCTGGCATCGGCCGTACTTGTACTCGCTCAAATGCTGGTATCGGCACAGATACCAGTATCGGTATCGGTGCTACCCTAGATTATGGTCTGAATTCGGAGTTCCCCGCTCTGTGTTGGCCGCGGCGCAGGCAGTCTGTACAGCGCAGTCTTTGCTGGCCCGTGTACATGGGCTTTAAAACTAGTTTTTCATATATAGAGCTATATAGTCCATTTTAAGGAGGGTTTTTAATTTTTATATTTGCCAATGTTATAATCATTTATATATTTGAATTAATAACTATTATAATTTTACATTAAGATCGGGCGTTCTCCCTTTATTACTTTGTTACATATTATATATATGACCCGTGGTCCTTAGCGGCCGACTGCACACTGCGTTAGCCGGTCGTTAAGGTGCTTTAGCTGGCCACAGCTCCCCATAATAATAACAGTGCCACAACACAATAACAGTTGATGAAATAGAAAATAAGGTATTAGTCCATGAAGTTCAGCCCGTGCCAAATCACCCCTGATCCAGAGGAAGGAAGAAAAAAAAAAAAACAAAACAAAAAAAAAAAAACAAACAAACACTGAAGCCATTTCCAATTAAGCCCCAAGTGGGTAAGAATTCCTCACCAACTCAAAATGGCAGTCAGATATAACAGTTGCCTTCAAAGCAGTAAGGAAATAATTCTCAAAATTGTTCCAAACCAGATTATCAATTACTTTTTTGAAAGCAGTTACAGTATCTGCAAGTACAACATCCCTAAATAAATTATTCCATAACTTTACTGGCCTTATGGTAAAAAAATCCATGCCTGTGTTGTAGTTGAAAATGCCGTTCCCTCTAGTCTTAATGGATGATCTCTTGTTTTTTGCTCAACCGAGTATAAAATTAATTCGATAGTTCTTCGTGTTTGTTTTCAATAAAAAAAATTAGAGACGTCTAAGGGGTGATATGATTACCATTTACAAATACATTCAAGCTCAATACAAAAAACTATCCAATGAATTATTTATGCAAAGAGCTGAGCTAAGAACCAGAGGTCATCCATTAAGACTACAGGAAAGGCGATTTAGACTAAAACAAAGATTCTTTACATTAAGGGCGGTAAGGCTATGGAATTCTTTGCCTCGGGATGTTGTGCTTGCAGATAATGCAACTGCATTCAAAAAAGCAATGGATGCCCATCTAGCACAGAACAATATTGACAGTTATGACAGATGGATTCAAAGCAAATACACACACACCTAGATTGGAAATGGCTGCAGAGGGCTTTTTTTTTTTTTTTTTCCTCTGGATCAACAGGGGTGTTATTGGCAAGGGCTGGACTTGATGGACGCATGTCTTTTTTCAGCCTTATCTACTATGTTACTATGTAAGATGTCTAAGTTGTTATATGATTTTCATTTACATATTTATTCAAGGTCAATACAGTTTGGCTAGTGTCTCTTTATAACACCAATCCTTCAACCCCTTTATTAGTTTTGTTTTGCATCTCAAGTTAAAAAATGTCTAAGAACTGGTGCCCAAAATTGTACTGCATATTTTGGATAAGGCAGTAACAAGGATTTATACAGTGGTAGGATAATATTAGCATCCCTTGCATCTACACCTCTTTTTATGCAGGCTAGTACCCTATTTGCTCTTGCAGCAGCTGAGTGACTCTGCACACTGCTGTGAAGTCTATTGTCTATCAGTTCTCATAAATCTCTTTCTCTAATGAGGATTTCCCAAGTTGTTTCCCATTTAGAGTATATGTAGCGAGTTTGTTTCTACAGCCCACATGCATAACCTTATATTTATCTACATTAAATGTCATCTGCCACTTTTCTGCCCATTCGCTTAGTTTATCTAAATCCTTCTGTAGGGAAAAAACCTCCAGCTCTGTATGTATTTCCTTACATAGCTTAGTGTCATCAGCAAAGATTGAGATGGTACTTTCAATTCCCACATAAAGTTAAAAAGCATTCGGCCCAGGACAGAACCCTGCGGCACCCCACTTATAACTTTAGACCAAGTTGAAAAGGTTCCATTTATAACAACTCTCTGCCATCTATCATTTAACCAGTTCTCAGTCCATGTACAGATAACACCGCCCAAACCGAAGCCTTTTAATGTATGCAGTAACCTGTTGCGAGGCACAGTACTGCACCCTCCTTCACGCACACAAAAAAATACAATGATCTGTTTACAGTCTAGTGCAGGGGTAGTAAACCTTTGGTATTCCAGCTATTGGAGCTTACAACTCCAGTCACCTCCATTTACCCATCAGCTGGTTGGGGACGATGGGAGCTGTAGTCTCAAAGGTTTACTACCCCCTGTTCTAGAGTAATGATCAACCTACACTACACTCTACTGTCTATCAGCATAATGGAGACCTTCCCCAAGAGCTTACAATCTAGAGGTATACTGTAAGACCTGCCCCGATGAGCTTACAATCTAGAGGTATACTGTAAGACCTGCCCCGATGAGCTTACAATCTAGAGGTATACTATAAGACCTGCCCCGATGAGCTTACAATCTAGTGGTATAATGTAAGCCCTGCCCCAATGAGCTTACAATCTAGTGGTATAATGTAAGACCTGCCTCGATAAGCTTACAATCTAGTGGTATAATGTAAGACCTGCCCCGATGAGCTTACAATCTAGTGGTATAATGTAAGCCCTGCCCTGATGAGCTTACAATCTAGAGGTATACTGTAAGCCCTGCCCCGATGAGCTTACAATCTAGAGGTATACTGTAAGACCTGCCCCGATGAGCTTACAATCTAGTGGTATACTGTAAGCCCTGCCCCGATGAGCTTACAATCTAGAGGTATACTGTAAGCCCTGCCCCGATGAGCTTACAATCTAGTGGTATAATGGAACACCTGCCTCGATAAGCTTACAATCTAGTGGTATACTGTAAGACCTGCCCCGATAAGCTTACAATCTAGAGATATACTGTAAGCCCTGCCCCGATGAGCTTACAATCTAGAGATATGCTGTAAGACCTGCCCCGATGAGCTTACAATCTAGTGGTATACTGTAAGACCTGCCCCGATAAGCTTATAATCTAGAGGTATACTGTAAGACCTGCCCCGATGAGCTTACAATCTAGAGGTATACTGTAAGACCTGCCCCGATGAGCTTACAATCTAGTGGTATACTGTAAGACCTGCCCCGATGAGCTTACAATCTAGTGGTATAATGTAAGACCTGCCTCGATAAGCTTACAATCTAGTGGTATAATGTAAGACCTGCCCCGATGAGCTTACAATCTAGAGGTATACTGTAAGCCCTGCCCCGATGAGCTTACAATCTAGTGGTATAATGTAAGACCTGCCCCGATGAGCTAACAATCTAGTGGTATAATGTAAGACCTGCCCCGATAAGCTTACAATCTAGAGATATACTGTAAGCCCTGCCCCGATGAGCTTACAATCTAGAGATATGCTGTAAGACCTGCCCCGATGAGCTTACAATCTAGTGGTATACTGTAAGACCTGCCCCGATAAGCTTACAATCTAGAGGTATACTGTAAGACCTGCCCCGATGAGCTTACAATCTAAAGGTATACTGTAAGACCTGCCCCGATGAGCTTACAATCTAGTGGTATACTGTAAGACCTGCCCCGATGAGCTTACAATCTAGTGGTATAATGTAAGACCTGCCTCGATAAGCTTACAATCTAGTGGTATAATGTAAGACCTGCCCCGATGAGCTTACAATCTAGTGGTATACTATAAGACCTGCCCCGATGAGCTTACAATCTAGTGGTATACTGTAAGACCTGCCCCGATGAGCTTACAATCTAGAGGTATACTGTAAGCCCTGCCCCGATGAGCTTACAATCTAGTGGTATAATGTAAGACCTGCCTCGATAAGCTTACAATCTAGTGGTATAATGTAAGACCTGCCCCGATGAGCTTACAATCTAGTGGTATACTGTAAGACCTGCCCCGATGAGCTAACAATCTAGTGGTATAATGTAAGCCCTGCCCTGATGAGCTTACAATCTAGTGGTATAATGGAACACCTGCCCCGATGAGCTTACAATCTAGAGGTATACTGTAAGCCCTGCCCTGATGAGCTTACAATCTAGAGGTATACTGTAAGCCCTGCCCCGATGAGCTTACAATCTAGAGGTATACTGTAAGACCTGCCCCGATGAGCTTACAATCTAGTGGTATACTGTAAGCCCTGCCCCGATGAGCTTACAATCTAGAGGTATACTGTAAGCCCTGCCCCGATGAGCTTACAATCTAGTGGTATAATGGAACACCTGCCTCGATAAGCTTACAATCTAGTGGTATACTGTAAGACCTGCCCCGATAAGCTTACAATCTAGAGATATACTGTAAGCCCTGCCCCGATGAGCTTACAATCTAGAAATATGCTGTAAGACCTGCCCCGATGAGCTTACAATCTAGTGGTATACTGTAAGACCTGCCCCGATAAGCTTACAATCTAGAGGTATACTGTAAGACCTGCCCCGATGAGCTTACAATCTAGAGGTATACTGTAAGACCTGCCCCGATGAGCTTACAATCTAGTGGTATAATGTAAGACCTGCCTCGATAAGCTTACAATCTAGTGGTATAATGTAAGACCTGCCCCGATGAGCTTACAATCTAGTGGTATACTATAAGACCTGCCCCGATGAGCTTACAATCTAGTGGTATACTGTAAGACCTGCCCCGATGAGCTTACAATCTAGAGGTATACTGTAAGCCCTGCCCCGATGAGCTTACAATCTAGTGGTATAATGTAAGACCTGCCTCGATAAGCTTACAATCTAGTGGTATAATGTAAGACCTGCCCCGATGAGCTTACAATCTAGTGGTATACTGTAAGACCTGCCCCGATGAGCTTACAATCTAGTGGTATAATGTAAGCCCTGCCCTGATGAGCTTACAATCTAGTGGTATAATGGAACACCTGCCCCGATGAGCTTACAATCTAGAGGTATACTGTAAGCCCTGCCCTGATGAGCTTACAATCTAGAGGTATACTGTAAGCCCTGCCCCGATGAGCTTACAATCTAGTGGTATACTGTAAGACCTGCCCCGATGAGCTTACAATCTAGTGGTATACTGTAAGCCCTGCCCCGATGAGCTTACAATCTAGTGGTATAATGTAAGCCCTGCCCCGATGAGCTTACAATCTAGAGGTATAATGTAAGCCCTGCCCCGATGAGCTTACAATCTAGAGGTATACTGTAAGCCCTGCCCCGATGAGCTTACAATCTAGAGATATACTGTAAGACCTGCCCCGATGAGCTTACAATCTAGTGGTATAATGGAACACCTGCTCCAAAACGGCTGCAATCTAGTGGTATAATGAATTAGAATAAGAAGTTTATAATCAAGCAAAATGAGAATACCTGTCCCAAGAAGCTTACAATCTGCTCCTATTAGTAAAAACAAGCTACTTTATTTTGTCCTGGGTTCACACAAGGCACCAGCTGAGAGTCAGTCTAAGTGTGGGAGATGTCTACCATCCGCCACTGCCACCTGCACATGCATTCAGTCTGTGCCCTACTTTCACCTTCATCTACATCCGCTACTTCACGTTTTACAACCACAATTTTCCTAAATTTGTTCATTTTCCACGCTCTTCAACAAAGATAACATAAAAGCTAAAGCCATCTCTCCCTCTTTACACGGATCGTTTCTGCTGTGTAGAGATAGGGGCCGTATTCAACGCCCAATGTCTTCCTATTTTTATTTATTTATTTTTTATTAAAGGGCCAGTCAATATATATATCACACACAAGCTGCTGCCCCTTTAAAGAAGCTGTATTTTTTTTTTCATGAAACATATATTGTAGGGATTTCATACTGAGTAAATCAGGGGTATTTTTGCTAAAGAGGAGCAAATGTAAAAGGCGACAACGATCCTGGGACAAACCAGTTGCAATACAGGGAACAAGAGACTCCCGTAGAGAGAAACAGGACCTAAAGAAAATGTTAGAAAGGTCCCATTCAAGGAGTTAAATGGATAGTAATAGTAAAAATGTATATATATATATATATATATATATTAAAAATAAGGCAGCACCAGTAGGTCTTTTTCTTGGATTTTTATTGCAATTAAAAGTTGTCAACGTTTCAGTTCCCACTGGAACCTTTCTCAAGACAATAAAACACGAAAAATGAGACACTTATAAACCCCATAATTACCCACAACGCCTACCACCGTTACTGACGTCACTTTCGTGCAGTCGCATCACCCACCGCACGCGAGTGACGTCACACCCCCCGTGAGAACAACTAAACAAAAAGTGTCAATTATATAGTAGACTGTTAAAATCATCTTTTCTGTAGGGGAAGAGTTACATCATATTGAGATGTCTATCAGAGAATTAAACAATTGATGGACTATGAGAAAAGGATTTAACAGATAAGACTAAAATCCTCTTTTTGAGCTGTAATAACTTGAATAAAACAACTTTTAGAAGAGGGGAGTACCCTTGGTTTACTCTGGGTGTAGCAGCACTCACTTAAAGATATTCATGCCTAGGTGCACAATCCCAGAGTAATCATACAAAGATTAAAAATAAGGCAGCACCAGTAGGTCTTTTTCTTGGATTTTTATTGCAATTAAAAGTTGTCAACGTTCCCGTGAGAACAACTAAACAAAAAGTGTCAATTATATAGTAGACTGTTAAAATCATCTTTTCTGTAGGGGAAGAGTTACATCATATTGAGATGTCTATCAGAGAATTAAACAATTGATGCACAATAACTTAATTATTTCTAATTTTAACTCTTTAAGACAATCTTTTATGCATCGAAAGCGCAAATGCCCAGTACTATAACAGTCTATAAACGTTGAGCCATTCCCATCCTACCTAATCAGAAAGACACGATCTACACTAATCCAATCTATATCTCTCTAGCCACAGGAATCCACAGAGGTTATCAGACAGTAATCAACTATATTTTCTAAGCTCGAAGTTACATCTACCCATTTTTATGTTCTTTCATTTCTGATTACAAAGGATTTTGCAATGTGTATAAGAGATACATCTCCTAGACACTTATTGTTTGAAAATTAACAAAGTATCAACTCATGATAATGTGTCCATATCCCGAATCCAATGTACTCGCTTAAGTACATTCATCAAGCATGGATTATCACCAATTCTTAATCCAAATCAGCAGTCTGATGTAAACATTTTGAGTAGAGTATATCATACCACTTGAGGACTTGATAAGATTGCCCTTACCACAATAAGTAGTGAATCGATACTTGAGAAAGGTTCCAGTGGGAACTGAAACGTTGACAACTTTTAATTGCAATAAAAATCCAAGAAAAAGACCTACTGGTGCTGCCTTATTTTTAATCTTTGTATGATTACTCTGGGATTGTGCACCTAGGCATGAATATCTTTAAGTGAGTGCTGCTACACGAACAAACTTTGGATATGATAAAAGTAGAAGTGCACCATTAAATTTTGAAACTAATCATCTCTTTGTTCGCTGCGATACATTTTGGACACTGTACTTTCTCAACAACGACACTGGATTATGGAAGATCCTCCCAGTGTAAGAACTTTGCAACAGCCACAGGAACCACATGCATTTAATGATGAACAAGCCACGGCCATTTTATTTACTGATACAGCAATTGAGTATCTGGAAGGTAAGACTCCTACTGATATTTATCATAATCTCTTAAAATTAAAAAAGAGGGAAAAGGATCTGTACTTGCATGGTGTGTATCTCTCGGATTATTACCGGGCAAAGCACATACCTAGAGGTTTTAGGGTTACTAATATTCCTACTATAGGTAGAACTAATCCGGAGTTTTGTAGGAAGTGGTGCTGCATATTAAATAAGTGTTCTTATGATTTGATGTTATTAGTTATTGAAGAAGTGACCAAGGAATTAAAAATCACAAGATCTGATATTAGCACATTTGAAAATAATCATCTCTCTACATTAGTGCAAGATACCACTACTGATTGGATTGAGAAAATAACAAAATACATTGAGACATACCAAACTGAATTGCATAAATTCAAAACACAAAAAGGTACAAAAAGTAAATCTTGACTATAAACAGAATAGGGTTTATAGATGGTTAACAGGTACACAGGATAGACCACCTTTTAGAAAACGTAGTAGTAGGATTAGAATCCAGAAACCCAATTTACAGACTGTTGATACAACTTCAGGCAACTCATCTGGTACTGACTCCAATACACCTAGTACTTCTACAGAAAAAGTTTTTTTAGGAGTCAGGACCAGATCAATTGCAAACAGTCAAAAAGATATAGGACCCGGAGAGGAGGAAGGAACAGACGCAAGTACAAAAAGAATCACAGCAAAACCCCCTACAGGGAAGAAATGACGATAATAAATTTGAGCTCACATGCCCTGACAGATTCTGAGACATCACTCTTAGGAAAAGGGTTGACATTTGTACCTACCACCTATCATGATGATTTCAAGTTTGACATTGAATTTAACCATTTTAAGAGAATGATGAAATTGAGGGATCATTTTCAAGATCATCCGCAAACTAGAACAATATTTACCCCTAAATCTAATTTTGAACCTATCAATACTAACCAATCCATAACCACTTTTATGCGGTTGGTTAGTGAAGAATGTAAAACAAATAAAGAAACATCAAAGAAATATAATAATTTAACAGCACAAGAGAGGAAAGCACTTAAAGATCTTACTCAGAATCCATCCATTGTGATAAGGTCAGCAGACAAAGGTGGGGCCGTGGTTATAATGGATTACAGTTATTACAGTGAAGAGATCTTCACTCAGTTGAGTGATAATAATACGTACATCAAATTGAATAGAGACCCAACAGGGACTTACAAAAAATGGTAGATAATATTATTGCTACAGCTTTAACACAGGGTTGGATTACACAGAAGACCTATGAATTTCTGAAAACAGATTTTCCGGTATGTCCAATAATATATACATTACCTAAGGTACATAAAAATTTAACACACCCCCCAGGAAGACCCATAGTATCTGCCATGAAATCGTTGCTGCAACCACTCTCCAAATATGTGGACTTTTTCTTACAGCCCCTGGTTAAGAAAACGGATTCATATACAGCGGATCTTATTAATAAAATTCAATCTCTATCTTTGCCTTCACAATGTCTGCTGGTCACAATGGATGTGCATTCATTATATACTATTATCCCTTTGGATGAAGGGATACAGGCAGTGAGAGAGGCATTGATCTCTGAAAAAAATCCGACATATCCTCCAACGGAATTTCTCATACAATTACTTGAAGTCTGCCTTACATATAATTATTTTAAATTTGAGAAGAACTACTACTTACAAAAAACTGGGACATCAATGGGATCGAATGTGGCACCATCTTATGCTAACTTATTTATGTCACGTTATGAACAAGAACATATTCTTTCTCAGTATTCTGCATATTTATTGTGCTACTATTGATACATTGACGACCTGTTTCTTATTTGGACAGACTCACAAGATAATTATGAGAATTTCCTGAATCGATTAAATAATTTGAATAGCACTGTCAGATTTTCTACAGAATATGACGCAATGCAAGTGCATTTCCTTGATATATCTATATATAGGGATGGTGACAGACTGGGCACCACAAATTACCGAAAGCCCACTGATCGTAACACTATCCTTCATTTTAATAGTTTTCATCCCTCTCATATCAGTAGGAGTATTCCCTTTTCACAGATGCTTAGGATCAAAAAAA
This sequence comes from Rhinophrynus dorsalis, assembly GCA_037306005.1. Lineage (NCBI taxonomy): Eukaryota > Metazoa > Chordata > Amphibia > Anura > Rhinophrynidae > Rhinophrynus > Rhinophrynus dorsalis. The sequence goes on from CM074726.1 coordinate 178,744,814, forward strand.
ATAATACCGATCCAGAATTGGCTTGTGAACAAATTGATGAATTATCTGACCGTCTCAAACAAAGAGGCTATAAAGAAGATATTCTACTTGAGGCTAAAAGTAGGGTTGCCTACTTAAATCAACAGGAACTTTTAATTACTAATAAAGACAAAAAAGAGCTAGATAGATTGGTTTTCCCTAACACCTACACAACCAGAAGTAGAGACATTCAACAAGGGATCAGACAACACTGGGATATATTATCAACTGATAAGAGTTTGCCTTCGATATTTAAAGAACCACCTCTGTTTAGTTATAAGAGAGGGAGGAGTCTAAGAGATATACTCATGAGGACGGATCCCACTATGTCTTATACAGCACAATACTCCACTTGGTTACCGAAAGAAAAATTAGGATGTTATCGGTGTGGAATCAATTGTATCACGTGCCGATCTTTAATCATTGGAACTGAGTTTAAACATCCACATAGAACTAAAACCTTCAAAATTAATTTCAGACTGACATGTACTAGTAATCATGTGATTTATTATATTGTATGCCCTTGTAGCCTATATTATATAGGCAAGACTACTACAATGGTCAAGGAACGTATTGCAAACCATAGAAGTACTATAAGACAGGCATTAACAACTAACAAGTCCGATAAACCTATTCCTAAACACTTCCTACAGGCTAAACATTCATTAGCAGATCTAAAATACATGATCATTGATTTTGAACCGGCACACCCGTGGTAAAATGTTATTGAGGATTTATCGTCTAAATACTAGATCACCACATGGATTAAATGACTATATCAACTATGCCTGTTTTTATTGAAAGAATATTGGATGAAAGAGGTATGCCGCTTACCCAGTATTGATTGGGCATAGATCCCAGATAATAGTCCCGTCTGGGTGTTGCCTGTTAACAATCATTACATGATAGGCTGAGCGGCATTACCTGGGACTTGACATGTGACATTCTTGATACTTTCTATATTGAAATATTAAATGAACTTCGTTTGCTCGTTGGAACTAACAGGTATGCCGCTTACCCAGTAGTGATTGGGCATGGATCCTGGAGAGTAGTCCCGACTGGGTGTTGCTATTAAAACATTCACTACATGATAGGCGGAGTGGCATTACCTGGGACTTGGGCATCTGATATATATATAAAATAACATGTGGAGTACGGGTTAATTTGCACTAAGGAAGTAACCTAAAATGGCTCTGCATAGATGTGGGTCTGCCACTTTCTATGGAGTGATGGCTAAATATTTAAGTCTCTAAGGGAGTACTATATACGGTAGCTAATAAGCTTATACTCAATTCTGCGTTGCGATTGATGATTTGAGATGCTCCACTTTAGGAAGCATCGATTCACTACTTATTGTGGTAAGGGCAATCTTATCAAGTCCTCAAGTGGTATGATATACTCTACTCAAAATGTTTACATCAGACTGCTGATTTGGATTAAGAATTGGTGATAATCCATGCTTGATGAATGTACTTAAGCGAGTACATTGGATTCGGGATATGGACACATTATCATGAGTTGATACTTTGTTAATTTTCAAACAATAAGTGTCTAGGAGATGTATCTCTTATACACATTGCAAAATCCTTTGTAATCAGAAATGAAAGAACATAAAAATGGGTAGATGTAACTTCGAGCTTAGAAAATATAGTTGATTACTGTCTGATAACCTCTGTGGATTCCTGTGGCTAGAGAGATATAGATTGGATTAGTGTAGATCGTGTCTTTCTGATTAGGTAGGATGGGAATGGCTCAACGTTTATAGACTGTTATAGTACTGGGCATTTGCGCTTTCGATGCATAAAAGATTGTCTTAAAGAGTTAAAATTAGAAATAATTAAGTTATTGTGCATCAATTGTTTAATTCTCTGATAGACATCTCAATATGATGTAACTCTTCCCCTACAGAAAAGATGATTTTAACAGTCTACTATATAATTGACACTTTTTGTTTAGTTGTTCTCACGGGAACGTTGACAACTTTTAATTGCAATAAAAATCCAAGAAAAAGACCTACTGGTGCTGCCTTATTTTTAATCTTTGTATGATTACTCTGGGATTGTGCACCTAGGCATGAATATCTTTAAGTGAGTGCTGCTACACCCAGAGTAAACCAAGGGTACTCCCCTCTTCTAAAAGTTGTTTTATTCAAGTTATTACAGCTCAAAAAGAGGATTTTAGTCTTATCTGTTAAATCCTTTTCTCATAGTCCATACCCAAAGTTACCAGTAACCTTTATTGGATGACAGAAAAAAGTAATATATAGTTATACTTGTGTCTCAATCAGAATTACAGAGACATAGATATATTATGCATAAATATTTCATTAAATATGCATTTAAAGGGATAGTAATGGCTTAAAATAACAATACTGTAGCGAAGGGAAAAAGAAATCCATTGGTACATGTCCCATCTCTCAAGCCTTTATGGTTTGCGAGATAGAGTGTTTTAAAGTTCCCTCTCCGTGCTGTCAGCTTACAGCAGGAGATTCGAGTCGGTCAATTCGAAGCTGCTCTTCAGTAGAGCCGAGATACTGAAATCTAAAAAGAAATACTTCATTGGAATGGTCTACAAAGTGTGTGTGGTTTGCAAGCACATTTTGTAGACTATTCCAATGAAGTAGTTCTTTTTAGATTTTGGTATCTCTGCACTGCTGAAGAGCTGCCTGGCGGTCCCCGGACCAGGATCTCAGGCTGTCAGCTAGATGCTGACGTCAGGGAAAGGGGAGGGAGGGGGGAACTTTAAAATGTTGTCTCTCAAACAATAAAGGCTTGAGAGATGGGACTTGCACCGATCGATTTCTATTTTCCATATCTACAATACTACTTATTTGAAAGGAGCAGTAAACTTTTTTATGAAAACACATTTTATAGAGCATTTCCTGCTGAATAAAACAAGGTCACTCCCATCGCGGTCAGATGTTTTATTCAAAAATTATAGCAGTTCAAATAATCAGGAAGTGAATTTACTGTGTTTACTTCCTGATAGTTCTAACTGACAGGAAGTGAATTTACTGTGTTTACTTCCTGATAGTTCTAACTGACAGGAAGTGACTGAGCAGTTTCTATCACGTTCTATGGAGAACCGTATGTCACTGACTTTTCTGACTTTCCTCTCCATTAGAATCTAACAGGAAATCTAATTAGAATTTGACCACTAGAGGGCACTGCTAATATAAAAAAACATGGGTTTAAACTGTAATAACTCTGGAAATGTAAATCTCTCAATGGTGGGAGTACCCTTATTTTACTCAAAAGGAAAATCCCTACTATATGTATTTTTTCATAAAAAAAGTTTACTGCTCCTTTAAGCTGCTGCTAAACCTTTAAAACTCCACATTCATCTTTTGTCACAGTATTTATAGAAAACAAGGGACACATTCAGTGGATCTCCGAGGCACACTAAAGTGCCACGGCACCCTGGTTGTGAATCACTGGGTTAGCCACAGAAATAAGACTCCTAGTGACTTGCCGGACCACGTGTGCGTGTGCAATGTCTAGTTTTAGGCCTCAGTTCAACCGGGCTCACAATGCAGCCACCACTTTATCAGCAGGTGTACTACCAGGAGAGCAGATCTGCTCATCTATCCTAGATATACCAGACCTTTCACAGTCAGTAAGTATTGTATGTATCGGATACTGTAATTGGGTTCGAATGTTCAAAAGAATAGTGGACTCATTGGAGGAAAACCAACTGAATTATAGGGAAGAACTAAAAATCCCCATTGATCTTGCCTTTGCATCATAATCTTTAGCCCAACATGATAAATAGGCAGTTTCTCAAAGTATTCACATATGCAAAATTGAATTAAAGACGATAGAGCGCTTTCAAGACTTTGCTACTCACGGCATCAAACTGCGTGAAGAAATCATCGGGTTTCTCGTCTACGTTCTGGGTGTCCACCTTCACGTCCACCATAGGGTTCAGGTTCTGAGCCCGTTCTAGAGATGCCTCCGCTCTGTTGCGGCCTTGAGATCCTGACGGAATCAAGAACTGGGCTCTGGAGTCCTCTTCAGACACCTGATCATGAGAACACGACATTTTATTAAATATATCAAATACAAGGGTTTGATCATCAGAGTTCATTCTTTGGACACTTGGAACTCAATTCCAGTCGTTAAAGGTACAGTAACAGTTAAATAAAGAAAAATATACACTGTAGTGTTTATCGTCCTGCATAAAACAAGGGAACTCCAAACATTGAGGTGGTTCATTAAAAAATTATTACAGCTAAAACTTTATTTTTTTTAGGTGCAGTATAGCAGTGGCCTGAAATTGTACAGCAGCACTGTTGCTACACCAGACTATTTTTTTTTCCCACATTAAGTGTTGTAATCCCTTTAACACACAGGGCTTCACAATGAATTGAATACCTCTCTGGCACTCAAAGCGTGTTCAGTGCATTGCTAAGCATGTCTGTGCATAGCTCTCTGGTTCTTAAAGCGATAAGCATTTTTAGTCATTCAAGTGTATGCAACATAGACGACACAGGTGGGCAAGTCTCAGACATGACCACTGATCAAAGGGATCGTAATAGCACAATAAAAGTTGAGCCCACATTATTACATACAATTTTTGGCACACTTTTCCGTAGTTCAACCGCTATCTTAGCTGAAAAGATCCCCCTCCCACCACTTCTGGCCGCCTCCCACTGAATGTGGAATCCAGTCATAAGACCAGACGGATGCAGCGAGGGACAAACTTCACTCAGTAAGTTTTATATTTTATTTTGTAGGCATTAAAAAACATGAAGAACGATATAAGTCTTATCTCTCAAACCTTTATGATTTGAGAGATATTCACAAGCAAGGTTTCCCCTCCTGCCCCTTTTACCTAGTGTAAGCCATCTCTTCTCAGATGTGGAATCCAGTCCATAGACCAGACAGATAACAGAAGGGGACAATCTTCTTCCTATGAGAACAATGAAAGCCCTGCCCCCTTGACAAGTTTTTCAGGTTTTTCCCTTATCTTAATTGAAGCTTGTCCCTCTCTGCAGTCTACCTGGGCACCTCCCTTCTGATCTGGCTGAGCAGTGTTACATCAGTAAAAGGAGCAGGAGGGGGATATTTTGACATTGAATTACTCTTGAACTACAACTCTGACAGAATTGAAATAACACTTTCCAAAGTCCAAATACTATGACGATTAATTAGAGCTGCTTTTATTATGAAACATTACTATCCCTTTAAGGGGATACATTGAAAGTATAACAAACATTATAGCATTCTCTTTCAAGAGAAACAGTAAGAAAGAAGGTTACATCCAATGCCAGGATGTTGGGAAAAGCTTAGCTTAAAAGTTATTATAGATTAAACTAATTTTTCTGGAATTTTGAAGATAATTTTTTTTGCCATCAGGTGGATCTGCTACAATTGATAGTGATGGAGAGACCGTGCCTGTGATTAGTAATAGTGATGCAATGAAAGTTAAGTCTTGAAGTGTAAGTCTTGCTCTATAAACCACTTCTGGATGAGGCATGCTCTGAGCCAGGGCTCAAAATTTCCACTCGCCACTAGCGAGTGAAAATTTAGCCCTGGCGAGTAGAAATTCAGCCCTGGTGGGTATGTTATGTCTTGCAGTGGCGAGTAACTTTTCAGGTCTGGCTAGTAGCAAAGGGCTTAAAATTATTAGCCGTGCTCTGAGCCTTGGGAATACCCAAGTCTAACTCAACAGAAAATACAATATAGTTTCCATAAAAGGACCACACACGTTCAAAAGAAAAAAAAAAAGCGTCGATTTTGGGTAAAACCAACTGCATCTTGAAGAAGAGATACAAAGGGTTACTTCGAGTGCCAGAGGGGTACGCCACGTATTGCAATCCCACAGATTCAAATTAAGCTTTTAACTCACTGAATGCCAAGAAAGGCCTCCAATGCACTGAGCAGAATCGCTACCACTTAGCGGGTTAAAAAGCCCATTTCAAATCAATGATAATTTTCATTTCTCTACTGCGCTGCAGTTGGTTCGCTCCACAGTGACTCCAGTTTCCTTTTGAAAGCAGAGCCTTAACACTGAGTGCCAAGGGGGTGTGTAATACTATGCACCCTTCAAGCTTTGAAAGGGTTAATAGAATTACTGATCTGAAAGGGGTCTGTAAGGATAAGGTTGGGATCCCCTGGCCTTACAGCATCTCTCTCCGGTCTATAAGACGTCCTCTAGGAATGGAACTGAGCAGCTCTAGTCTACAGGCCAAGTTATAAACCTGTCAGGGCTACAGGAGAATCCAATACGTACTCACATCTCAGACTGTATACAGACTACAGATCTTCACGCTATTAACCCCTTAAAGGGATAGTAATACTTCGTTTTAACTTTATTTTGTAGGCATTAAGAAAACACGAAGAACGATATAAGTCTTATCTCTCAAACCTTTATGGTTTATGAGATATTCACAAGCAAAGTTTCCCCTCCCGTCCCTTTTACCTAGTGTAAGCCATCTCTTCTCAGATGTGGAATGCAGTCCATAGACCAGACAGGTAACAGCAGGGGACAATCTTCTTCCTATGAGAACAATGAAAGCCCTGCCCCCCTTGACAAGTTTTTCAGGGTTTTCCCTTATCTTAATTGAAGATTGTCCCTCTCTGCAGTCTATCTGGGCACCTTCCTTCTGATCTGGCTGAACAGTGTTACATCAGTAAAAGGGGCGGGAGGGGGATACTTTGTTTGTGAATATCTCTTAAACCATAAAGGTTTCAGAGATAAGACTTATATCATTCTTCATTATTTTTTAATGCCTACAAAATAAAATAAAGTTAAAATGAAGTATTACTATCCCTTTAAGGACCGGCCACGCACTCATGCAGCGGTCACTTAAGTGCCGCGGAGCATTTTTTTTTCCTTTTTTCTTGTCTGCGCGGAAAGCCCGGAATTCCATGACAAACATGTATATCTTGTCCTTTAGGGACATCTACCTCATGACGCACATGTACATCATGGGTCGTTAAGGGGTTAAACAAGCCGTGTGTGGATTTTTACTAACTGGTGCTATTTTTTGCTTGCAAGCTTATTAACACCATATTTGCCAGGCCCAGCTAGTGAGTGGTTCATTGCTAGAGCAGTATTTCTGAGGGGGGGGGTATTTATAATTTATTTTTATGTTATATATATTGTATTCTCATTGGAGGGATTTTTTTGATGTGGGGGGGAGGTGGGGTGTCCCCTTGGCCGGGTGGACACGTGGGTCATTGGTATTTCTTAGGAGATGGTAATATTTTGATATTAATAGATACTATTGCTATTTTATACTATTTTGGATTAAATAAGGAGAAGCTTGAGTGCTGGTTTATGATCTTTTTGGTTATATTAAGCCAGCAACCTATTACATCTATAGTATATTGTTTAAATAGACAGGCCTTTTATTTACTTTTGAGATCTTCTCCAAACTAAGGCTCCAGAACTAGTTGCAGCCCTGAGAAATGGGCAGTTTGGTCCTTCAAACAAACGTTATTATATATTAACCCTTTCAGCACCAGAGGGGCTGCAATGCGTTGCATACCCCTCTAGCACTGGAAAGGGTAAATAAAAAACACACACCACACACACCACACACCAACCACACACCCACTCCTGTGACCTGGGCAAGACAAAAACTCTTACCCGATCTTTCACAAAATCTGGGATAAATGTAACATTTCCTATGTAGCAAAATGTAAGACAACTTATCAGACTGCCAATGTGATACACAATAGTGGATTTGAACTCTATGTTTGCATTTATTGTCATTACATTATTTAGCAGGATGTGGCCCTGGGTTCATAGTTCTGTTCTCAGTGTGGCCCCTTAAAAGAAAAAAGTTTGGACAAATCTGATTTAGGATATTTAATTCTGCTTGGTGAACACACGTCTTAATATTTTTGCAGACAGATACCTCCAAATAACAAAGCAGCTCAGTGGAGTGCCCTCTAGTGGCTATCTGCAGCCAAACTAAAACCATGTGAAATATACAATTGTTAGCGTAATTTCAGACGTACGATCACAACTAAAACAGTGTATGTCAGTGGTGGGCAATGGAGCTGCATGCAGTCTCAAAGGACTATTGCGACCCTCCATCTGTTCTCTAGCACAGTGCAAAGGAAAAATCATCTCTCCACCACACTGCATGCACAGGTTACCCTCTTTTTACCCCACAAAGCAGAACCCCATCCTCTCTCTCCTTTGCCTCATATCATATATCCGCTTGCACTTACACTATTTACACCCAACCCCTTTGGTATACTGGAGATATCCAACACATTGCAAAACGAACCACTGGAGATCTCTCTAGCATCCAACCAAAGGGGTTAACGTGGAACTGTCACGTTAATTCAAGTCTGAATATTTGAAAACTGTATTAAGAACTACCTATAATCTCAAATTAGCAAAAAGACTAGCAAATGTACAATTAAGGAGATAATCATACTTGTTACCACATGCTAATGTAGGCTAATTGTGGTTCCCTGCAGTACCAGTGACTTTTTATATGCTAATCAAGTTTGTCAGTGATGTTTCATATGCCAACGAAGACTTTTCAGTGACATGTCATATGCCAACAAAGGTTCCATATGCTAAAGAAGGTTTCAATTACGTTTCATATACCAATTAAGCTTTGTGCAGTACCAGGAAACTTTTGGTTAACATGACAAAGGCAGTTTTTAATTCAGGTTTTAAATACGCAAACCTGAATTAAGGTTAAAGTTCCACTTTTTTTTTTTATTTTATTTTTTTTTTTAAAGACCCTATTGAGGGCCACATATGTAGCACTTGAGATGAATATAATTGCTGGTCACTGGGTACAACAAAAATGTCCCAAGAGATGGAGTGAAAAAGGGAGAAGAGGTATTTAAAGGGATAGTATTGCCACAATTTAATGAACCCAAATCTAGTAGCTATTACAAAACTATGTTTAAAGGGATAGTAATGTTTCATAATAAAAGCAGCTCTAATTAATCATCATAGTATTAGGGCCTCTGATAGAATTGAAATAACACTCTACGAGTTGTAGTTAAAGAGTAATTGAATGATAAAGTATCCTCCTCCCGCCTCTTATGGATATAACACTGCTCACCTCAGAACAGCAGTGAGTGTCCAGGTAGACTGCAGAGAGAGACAATCTTCAGTTAAGATAAGGGAAAAACCTGAAAAACTTGTCAAGGGGGGCAGGGCTTTCATTGTTCTCAAAGTAGAATATTGACCCTTGATGTGAGCTGTCTGGCCTATGGACTGGATTCCACATCTGGGGGCTTTCACTAGGTAAAAGGGACGGGAGGCGGATACTTTATTATTCAATTACTCTTGAACTACAACTCTGACAGTATTGAAATAACACTCTCTATGGCTCAATTGCTATGAAGATTAATAGGAGCTGCTGTTTTTGTGAAACATTACTATCACTTTAATGCCCCAGTCCTATCTCTCAAACCTTTATGGTTTGAGAGATAATCGCAGCTTTCAAACCAGGTACACTTTTATAGACTGTTCCAGTGAAGTAATTATTTTTCTGTCTCTCGATCTCGGCTCTGCTGGAGAGCCTCTGCCGGTCCAGGGACCGGATTCCCCTGCAGTCAGCTACAGCGCTGACGTCAGGGAAAAGGGAGGGAGGGGGAATCTTTTGCTGTGATTATCTCTCAAACCATAAAGGTTTGAGAGCTAGGACTGGGGGCATTTATCTTAGTTTTTTATCAGCTACAAGATTTGATTTTATTAAACTGTAACAATACTATACCTTTAATAGAAGAGAGTCATAAGTTGGATGGGATGTTCAATCTGAGTGTGGAAAGTGTGCAACATCCAGTAGATTCATATAGTGTCCAAGTGTTTTCCCTTCAGCTTGTCTGAAGGACCTTATTACTCTAACAGTGATGTCTGCGGGCAAAGGTGGTGGTCCAAAGTCAAGAGTGTCTGCACAGAGACGCATATGTCCTCTTATTTCTTCTGTTTTTACTTATTTAGAGAATCTAAGGTTTAGGATCTACTGAGAAGAAGGCGGCGGTGACCAGGTGGTGTGACAGCTCTTGAAAAGGACCTTTGACAATTCACTTCCGAGAATTTGATTTATACATATGCTTTTTCCATAATTCTACAATTTTTTTCTATATTGTTTGTAACTGTATGCAACTTAGTAACATAGAAGATTAAGCTCAATAAAGACACAAGTCCATCAAGTTCAACCTCTGCATCATACCCCAGTAATTTTATAGCTTTCCTGCTACCAAATGAAGTTAGTCTTTATCAGACCTTCCTGGTCTGCCTACTAATAAACAGTATAACCCTTATTTTCCCCTTTGAAAGAAATGTATCTAATTTTTGCTTAAATGTATCCATTGTATCTGCCATAACCACCTCCTTGGGCAAGATATTCCATAATTTAACAGACCTTACCGTAAAAAACCCCTTCCTCTGCTGAAGTCTAAACCTTCTTTCCTCTAATCGCAATGGGTGTCCCCTGGTCATCTGATCAGGTCTTGGAATAAATAGCTCACCACAGAAATCCTTGTATTGACCTCTCATATACTTGTACAATATGATAAGGTCTCCTCTTAGGTGTCTTTTCTCTACAGTAAATAAACCAAGTTTTTCTAGTCGTTCCTCATACATCAAGTCCTCCATTCCCTTAATCTAGTTCTAGTATATCCTTTCTCAGAACTGGTGCCCAAAACTGTACTGCACATTCAATGTGAGGTCCTACCAACAAATTGTAAAATGGCAAAATAATGTTATCCACTCTTGCTTTAATACCCCTTTTCATGCATGGCAGGATTTTGTTTGCTTTTGCTACTGCTGTTTGACACTGGTCACTGTATCCAAGTTTGTAGTTGACAAGGATACCGAGGTCTTTCTCTAGCAATGAGTCCCCTAAAATGATTCCATTAAATTCATAAGTAGGCTTGGGATTATTTCCTCCCAAATGCATGACTTTACACTTCCCCACATTAAACTTCATATTCCATTTGTTTGCCCAATCTGCCATTTTATGTAAATCCCTCTGTAGAGAGCAATATCCTGTTCTGAATTAATTACCCTGCATAATTTAGTGTCATCAGCAAATATACACATGTGACTTAGTATGTAACAGGACACTGCATCTAAGAAGGGGTGTGTTTGGATTCTGCATTAAAAACCTCCCTTTCAGAAGTGCTCTTTGCATTGGGCCACTTATATAAAAGATAATACAACATGCTTTCAACTCGGGCAAATTAATGGGCTGAGAGAAGATCAGTATTACATTACGTAACCCCTGTGTGAAGTACAGTGTGTTGCACGTATCTAACGTGCAAATGTGAGCGCGTATGTACGTGCGTATGTGTGTGTGTGAGAGGGTGGTGGAGGGACTGTGAAATCAAGGATAGTGACAGTTTAAATACGATGGAATACAGAGCACAGATATCGGAAACCTAGAATTCGAAGGCATATAAGAACCATTTGGTCCATCTAGTCGCCCATTTTCCTACTGTAAAAACCTCAAACCTTATTTGGTCCTTGGTCTTGTCTTATGTTCAGGACAACCTTATGCCTATCTCATACATGCTTAAATTTTATCACTTTAAACCAGTCCCCATTTTAGTAGCCCTTCTCTGAATTTTCTCTAGAGTATCTATATCCTTCTGGAGATGGGGTCTCCAGTGCTGTACACAATACTCTAGGTGAGGTCTAACTAGAGATCTGTAGAGTAGCATGACTACTTCCCTTTTTCTGCTACTAATTCCCCTAGCTATACAACCCAGTACCCTGCTTGCATTCCCCACAGCTTTATTACATTGCCTGCCTACCTTTAACTCATCCTATATAATAATTCGCTAAAATGTGTGTAACGCCTCAGTCTTGCGCAGTAGAGACTGCTACGCGTGCTGCAGTCTTGCACAGTAGAGACAGCCCGCGCCGCGGCTGATACAGAGTTGGACAGAGAGTCCACCTCTGTATCAGCCGCGGCGCGGGCAGTCTCTACTTCGCATTACTGCCCCGCGACTGGCTGGCAGTGGCACTGTGGCCCGTGTAACGGGCTTATCAACTAGTTAGAAATAATTACTCCCAAATCCCTTTCCTCTGTCATCTCTATCAGTATAGTACCCTTAATACTATATTTGTCCTTTGGATTTTTATGTCCCAAGTGCATTATTTTAAAATTTATCAACATTAAACTGTGGCTGCCACACTCTTGTCCATTCTTCTAATTTACCTAAATCATATGTCATTTGGCTTATTCCCCCAGGAATGTCTACCCTGTCGCAGATTTTTGTATCATCTGGCCAGAAGGCATACCTTACCTTGAATACCTTTTGCAATATCACTAATAAAAATATTAGAGAACATTGTATTATATCAGGGGCATCCAACATGTAGCCTGTGAGCCAAATGTGGTCCAACTGACTCCAGGGAGCAGCCTGTCAGATTTTTTTTTACCTATTTTTATACCTAATTAAAGGGGAACTACCACCCTGCAAAAACTTAATCTTATTTAAGTCATCATCTGGCAACTAGCTGCTTTGTAGCGCTAGTCGCCAGAAATATTACCCGGTTTAAAAGATTTTCTACTTACTCTGAGGTGGACAGTAGCAGGAAGCATGGACATCTTGCCATAGTGACGTCCGTGCCGGCCGGCTCCAAAAGGGACTGACAGCGCAGGCACACGGACGTCACTATGGCAAGATGTCCGTGCTTCCTGCTACTGTCAGCCTCAGAGTAAGTAGAAAATCTTGTAAACCGGGTAATATTTCTGGCGACTAGCGCTACAAAGCAGCTAGTTGCCAGATGAAGACTTAAAGGGATAGTAATACTTCGTTTTATCTTTATTTTATTTTGTAGGCATTAAAAAAACATGAAGAATGATATAAGTCTTATCTCTCAAACCTTTATGGTTTATGAGATATTCACAAGCAAAGTTCCTCTCCCCGCCCCTTTTACCTAGTGTAAGCCATCTCTTCTCAGATGTGAGTCTGGTTGTATGACAGGACAGATAACAGAAGGGGACAATTTTCTTTGTATTAAAACAATGAAAGCCCTTCCCCCCTTGACAAGTTTTTCAGCTTTTTCTCTTATCTTAATTGAAGATTGTCCCTCTCTGCAGTCTACCTGGGCACCTCCCTTCTGATCTGGTTGAACGGGAGGGGGATACTTTGTTTGTGAATATCTCTTAAACCATAAAGGTTTCAGAGATAAGACTTATATCATTATTCATGTTTTTTTAATGCCTACAAAATAAAATAAAGTTAAAATGAAGTATTACTATCCCTTTAAATAAGATTAAGTTTTTGCGGGGTGGTAGTTCCCCTTTAACTAGCACACATGAACTAGAAACCCAGTAAGACCTAACCCCCGCCTGCCAGTACCGTACAGTTCAAGAGTAAAGGTCTCTTATACATCAGGATGGTCACGGACTTAAGCAATAAATGAATCCATATTACTGAATAGATGACAGGCTATAATTCACCATCGTTATCAATACAAATAAATATGGCTTTCTGATCCCATGGCACACAAATGAAAAAACTTGGACGCCTCTGCGTTACAACTTGCTTTCAGTGTCGCTGACCAGAAAACTCCATGGAAACTGATGCAGGGAGCTTGCCATCAGGGACATCGTTTAACAGATTTAATCCTTTGAGTGCCAGAGAGATACGTTGGATACCTGGCATTCAAAAGGTTAACCCTCTGAGTGCCAGAGGGGTACGCAAAGCATTGTGAAGCAACGCGGTGCGTACCCCTCTGGCACTCAAAGGGTTAAGTGATATTTTTAACCCCTTCAATGCTAGAGATAGCTCACCCTCCAAAACTCCATTTAATTCACTGGGGATTTTGCATATTTTCACTTGTCCCCTGTGGGGTGCAGCGGACTCTCTCTAGAACCCTTTGAATGGTTCGTAGTACATCAGATTCTGTATAAAGTAACTGGAACAGTAATGCTTTATTTGAACTGTAGGCACCTTCTATCACTGTACTGCGAGCTCCCCCTACCCGTAGTCTGCGAGACTGACTTACTAAAAGGAAATGGTGCAATTATAGGACCAGAATGCTCTGTTGGGGACTTAAGTATTACTAATCCTTATATTAAAGTCCTATTAAAAATAAATGTATTGCCCCCAGTGTCATCTCTCAAACCTTTATGGTTTGAGAGATAATCGCTCCTAAAGTTGCCCTCTCCCTCCTCCTTCCCCGTACTCAGCGTTCTAGCTGACTGCAGGGAAGCCAGTCATACGACCTTCAGGTGGCTCTGCAGCACAGCCGTGATCGCATTAATAAAAAAGAAAACTTTCACTGAAATGGTTTGCAAGCACATGACCGTTTTAGTGAAAGATTTTCTTTTTATTAACGCGATCATGGCTCTGCTGCAGAGCTGCCTTATGATCTAAGACCGGATTTCCCTTCAGTCAGCTACAACGCCGACTTCGGGGAAGGGGGAGGGCAACTTTAGGAGTGATTATCTCTCAAACCATAAAGGTCTGAGAGATGACACTGGGGGCAATACGTTTATTTTTAATAGGAATTTACTATAGGGATTAGCAATACTTAAGTATTACTATCCCTTTAAAAAAAATTTTTTCCCACAAATCGCATCGATTTAAAAGAGGGTTTTAACCCCGGGTCTTTCCTCCCCTAATCAGACAAGGCTAAAAGGATCAGAAAGAGAACAGGTAGACCATTACCTACCGTCCAATGTCAATGTGAGAGGGGACGTGAACAGGAGGCAGCTTTTATACTGTCTGGAGCATGGAATAATTAACGCTTTGCCTGCCGGGGAGGGGGATACAGATTTGATTCAATCAGACAACTGGGATTTTCAGGGTAGATTAAGGTAAGAGTGGGGGTACTGCTAGATTAGAAGAATTAGGGTTGCCAGTTCCTTCTGCCTTCACCTCTTTGCTCCCACTCTCAAACACACATGAAACATTAGCTAGCACTGCGTCACAGTAGCCATTAGAATTTTCTGCCCAGATAAAGGTAAATGGGGATTTATTATTTCACAATCATGTTCCTTTAAAGAGATGGTAATGTCCAAATAAAACACTCTGAGATTGTTCATTGTAATTTGTTATAATACACAGAATATTTTAAAATCTTCTTACCTTCATATTTGATTTCAAAGATTCCTCACTTCCGCACCTCTCCATTACATCAGGCAGAGATCCCTCAGATCCAAAAGCAGGTCGCCTGACAGGACGGATCGCGAGGAGAGACAATATTGTGTCTGTCAGTATAAGGAAAACCCTGCTCCCCTGCTTACACAATATTGTCCCTCATTGAGATACGTCTGGACCAGCTTTCGGATCTGCCCAATGTAATGGAAAGGGGCAGGAGAGGGAATCTTAAATTGAATTTGAAGAAGAATATATGATGGTAACAGGATATTAAAATGTGCTATGAATTATAACAAATTAGAATGAACAATAGTATAGAGGGTTTTTTGGACATTACTATATCTCTCTGGCTCCAACTTCTAAATTACAGTTGTACAACCTGAGTCCATCTCAGCTGCGGACAGACTTCAGTTCCCATCTTTCTCAGCCAGATGTCGGAATGCAATTCCCATCAACACTTGGAGGTCTTCAGATTGGCCACTTCTGGTCTACACAATGCCATACTGGTGTGCAATACAATACATGTGAAAAGGAGGAAACCACTAACCTGTTAACACAGTCTGTCACTGCACAACCAGGCTCTGACTATCGAAGTGCCTTAGAGTAAGAGGGACAGGCCTGGCAGATTACAGGGAAATAAACCATCACACCACCCTTCTAGATTGTAGAAGCAACACAAAAGTGCAGCACATTCAGCACTGCTACTCATTTCTACCCATATGACACAAAGGATTAAAGGGATAGTAATACTTCAGTATTACAAATCCCTATATTAAAGCCCTTGTAAAAAGAAACGTTTTGCCCCCAGTGTCATCTCTCAAACCTTTATGGTTTGAGAGATGAACGCTTCTAAAGTTGCCCTCTCCCTCCCCCTTCCCCGTAGTCAGCATTTTAGCTGACTGAAAGGAAGAGAGTCATATGACTTTCAGGTGGCTCTCCAGCACAGCCTGATCGCGTTAACTAAAAAAAAAAAACTTTCACTGAAATGGTGTTCGTGTGCTTGGCTTGCAAGCACATGTAGAAGACCGTTTTAGTGAAAGTTTTTTCTTTAGATAACGAGATTGCGGCTCTGCTGCAGAGCCGCCTGATGATCTCTGACCAGATTTCCCTGAGTCAGCTAGAATGCTGACTACAGGGAAGGGGGAGGGAGAGGGCAACTTTAGAAGCGTTCATCTCTCAAACCATAAAGGTTTGAGAGATGACACTGGGGGCAAAACGTTTCTTTTTACAAGGGCTTTAATATAGGGATTTGTAATACTGAAGTATTACTATCCCTTTAAGGAAGAAGCACACAAACATGGTGAAATCACTGGCTGTTTTATTGGTAGCAAGGCCAGTACCATAATACCTTACAGAAGATGGGCACAAAACCAAGAATGTGGTCAAAATGAACGTGGGCAGCAAAGCACAGCCCATAATCCATAAACAAGGAACAATAAAAATGAATGCAATAAGAGCCAAGGTCCCCTTCGCTGAAATCTTTTCAAAGCAGACCTACTAAAATGCAGACCGGAGAGCTGTACGCGAGCCAGTGGGGAAGGACAGTGATGTTGATTGGCTGCTCTAGCACCACACATTATAGGGATGGCATTCACTGATTTTGCATTAAAAATGAATGCACAGGTGAAGTTATTTTCAATAACAAGTACGCAGACTGAGTGGTTATGACAAGGTATTGCCCATTCTTACCTCCTGATGATCTAACATGGTCAGTCCCTTTACTCCGGCCAAGATCAAATTTTTAGCCACTTCAGCCCCAAGCCCTCGCATTCCAACCAGAAGGACTCTGGAAGTCCGCAGCCTGAAACAAAAGAGAAAGTTGGTTTAGGCCAGAGATCAAGATTAGAAAAGGAAGCATCCTATAGTGAAGTAGTCATTATAGTGAAGTAGTCATACTTCTATCTGTACAGGTGTCAATGAAGAAACACTCAACATAGCCAATGGTATACTACGTGGAAACACTGCCCCCACAACTGGAGCATCAGCTGCAGCTTAAAGGGAAAACCAAAGCCTAGTAATAAGTGGCTCATATTTTGTTTAAAAGAATTATTTACCTACGAATGTGACCTTCACACAACTACATCAGGCATGTCAATCTCAAATACAGTCAAGCACGCATAAGCAACATTTTCCTGCAAGGAGTACTGCATCATTGGCTGCTAGGGTCCGTGTGTGTGCGTTCTATATCCTATATAATAATTTGCTAATATATGTTTGACAGAAGCCGTCATGCGCAGTACAGACGGCTGAGCCTGCTGCAGTCATGCGCAGTACAGACTGCCCTCGTCTGATAACGGAGCAGAGCGCTCCGAATTCAGACCGTAGTCCGCTCAGAGAGGACTACGGTCTGAATTCAGAGTGCTCCATCCCGTTATCAGGCGCGGGCAGTCTGTACTGTGCATGACTGCACCGCGGCCATTGCTGCCTGGCACTGTGGCCTGTGTACACGGGCTGTTCAACTAGTATTTTATAATGAATTTGTGTATGTTGGGATCTATGATACACTTACCCCCCAGTCTTGTTCTCCACTGACTACTGTTATCCATGAAGCCACCCATTACTCTCTGCATCCCCAGCCTTATCCCTCTGGTAGTCACAAAAATCACACACACCTCAGCCTCCAGAAGTCTATACATACTCTCTCTCTCTCGCTCGCTCTGCATTTGAAAGTCTATGTAGCAAAATCTCCCTCGCTTCTCCTCTAGCAAGGCTCTCCCGTTCCTCTGCCCTCCCAAAACAAAAACGTTTGTAAACTTCAGCAGGTTTCCCCAGTGCCCACTAACACAGATGGCCCCCTAAACAGATGTCACCCACCACAGAGAGTCTACCACCTACCATTATGCTCTGCCTGTGGATAATTTCAGCAGTCTGCAAATAATTCTGTCTGGGTTTCAGGACCAGCAAACCCCGGACAGAAGCTGGAAAATTGGACAGAAAGCAACTGAAGGATGAGGCAAGGAAGGTAAAGATAGATGCTGAGCCAAGTCTTCTAACACACAGCGCTATATTTAATTAATTACTGATAAGTAGTTCAAGCACTATTCAAGCTGAAAGGATCCCCGTACTGCCCCTTCTGGCTACATCCCCTTAGATCTGGAATTCAGTCGTGGGACCGGACGAATGAAGCGAGGGACAGAAAACCCTACCCCCCTTGACATAGGAGAGCAGGATTTTCCTTTAGCTTACTGAAGATTGCCCCTTGCCGTGCTCCATCCAAACCGAGAGGCTCACTGACGCAGGGAAAGGGGCGGGAGTGGGATCCTTTCAGCTTCAGCAGCGTTTGAACTACAGTGCTATGTGTTACAAAAAAAAGGAAAGAAGACTGACAAACTTCAATAGAAGCATTACTATTACTTTAAAGTCAATCTGTTACCTACAAAACATTTAGTCTCAACAAATATCGCTTTAAAGGGATAGTAAACTCCAAAAAAACTGTTAGCGAAATGATAGGAATAATTAAAAAAATATGTAACGCCCTCATTCCCATCTCTCAGACCATTATGGTTTGAGAGATGTAGGAAAATAAAGACCTCCGCTCCCTCTCCCTTCTCATGCGTCCGTCATGAGTTCCTGCTTCCGGGACCAGACGGCGGCTCTTCAGGAGCGCTGTAATCTAGATATATAACTATGATTACTTCATTGGAATGGTCTACAACATGTGCTTGCAAGCCAGTCACACGTTATAGACCATACAGATGTAGTAATTATAGTTAGATATCTAGATGACAGCGCTCCTGAAGAGCCGTCTACAGTCGGGCGACCGGATTCTCCCTCTGACAGCTTTACAGCTCATCAGGCAAAAAGGAGAGGGAACGGAGACCTTTATTTTATTATATCTCTCAAACCATAACGGTTTGAGAGATGGGAATGAGGGCAGTAAGTATTTTTTTATTATTCCTATCATTTCACTAATTCTTTTTTTTGGAGTTTACTATCCCTTTAACCCTTTGAGTGCCAGAGGGGTACACAACCCTTTAATACCCCTCTGGCACTCAAAGGGTTAAACTACTTATACCTCATGCTTTTTGTTTTGCAAACACATTAGTAGTTTTAGAGATTATTGATTTAGTATATGGGGAACCCAATCTCAGAAGAGCTTTGTATTGATTTAGGGAGCTAAAGCTGCATAATTACTCACATATCCAGAAAATCATATCCCTCTGCCTTCTTAGGGGTACTAAACTGAAGGGAGGACTTACAAAAGTAATAAATTATCTTAAAAAAATAAATAAATAAATAAATAAAATGTGCATCTTTGAAATTAAATACAAACAGTGTAACGTAAGCTCTTAATTAGATGATAGGTCTACTTAACCCTTTGAGTGCAAGTGGGGTATCCAACACACAAAGGGTTAAGCACATGTATCTCAATCATGACAGAGACGCATATTATTAATTTATGATTAAGCAAGGATTTCTTTAATAGCTAACCCGCTGGTGTGACCTGAGGACAAAAATTGAGGAACGCTGCTCAAATACATTGTATGTGTCAGGCCATCATGTGTACATGTCAGTTTGTGATTACGTGTGTTGTAAAAAGAGGGGCTGTACCCTTGGGACTTTTTAAAAATTATGTATTACGCAAAAATTAGTAAAGAAAAAAATGGTCGACCAATTTTTCTTGACCAATTTTTGCCTAATATATTATCTTTATAAAAGTCCCAAGGGTACAGCCCCTCTTTTTACAACATGTACTATCTGGATATGAGAATGTGCACCTGGTCAATTGCTGACTGAGAGTGAGTACTGCCACCATCCCCTGTCTACACACACATCCTATATAATAATTTGCTAAATTGTTTGTCAGAAGCCATCATGCTCAGTAGAGGCGGTTACATGCACTATAGTCATGCGCATTACAAACTGCCCACACCGCAGCTGATAATGGAGCGGGGCTCCGAATTAAATTCGGACTGCAGTCCTGTCTGCACACCCGACTTCGGTCTGAATTCGGAGCGCCCAGCTCCGTATCAGCCGTGGTACGGGCAGTCTCTACTGTGCACGACTGCACCGCAGCTATTGCTGGGTGGCACTGTGGCCCGTGTATGTACACAGGCTCTTCAACTAGTTATATATAAGAGAGAGAAAGGAAAATTTAACAAGTGGCAGTGGAACTCACAACAATATGCAAACGAGGAATGGTATAGTTGGTGCACGTCACATGAAGAGCGAATATTTAACCCTTTGAGTGCCCCATGCATTCATTACCACTGTGGCACTCAAAGGGTTAATTATATACATCCAGGATACTCAAAGGTGTAAGGGACAGCGCTCTGAATGAAGCCTTTTTTACCTGAGGAAGGTCCATTGAAAACTGAAAAGATCTGACATGGATGCAATCAAAATCATTCTTCATCATATTCAGAATGCTGTCCTCTACACTCACTGGAGTATCCTGGGATGAGTATACTTAAAGACATATATATAGTTTATATCTATGTCAGACTGTGTGTGTGTACTTATACAATGTACATGTCAGTCTGTGTGTGCATTTTTAGTATATATTTCCTTGTGTGTGTGTGCATGTATGTATGTTTCTACCTATACATTATAGGTCAAGCCTGTCCCTATGTATTTATACCAAGGGTAGCCAACCTACAGCTCTCCAGACATTGAGGGCCATCATTCCCATCATCCTGCAGCCCTTAACAGCTGCAGGACTTCAGAGTTCCTAACCATTCTACAGGGTCCACATCAGGCCAGTCTGTCTGTCTGTCTGTCTGTGCCTATACTGTTCATGCCAATACCCAGACAGCCATTGTTTGGGAAGTGATGATGGGATGCAGGGCCCTCTGATCCTTCTGTTCTCCACATTTGATTTGTACTATTTAATATCTCTGTATGTCTATTCCCTATTGTACAGCGCTGTGCACTTAGTTGGCGCCACATATATAAGGAATAAGAATGGGATTATGTTTGTCTAGTGCTGTTCTACACAGTGTGTTTACATGTCTATACAGTAGATATCAGGCCCATCTCTGTGTATTTATACCAATAGTAGACAACCTGAGGCTTTCCGGCCATTGAGGAGCACCATTTTCATCATCCCGTGTCCCTTATCAACTGCAGGACTTAAAGCAGAACTACCACCACAAAACTTGAGCTTAAATAACTCCCCATCTGGCGAGTAGCTGCTCAGTAGCGCCAGTAGCCAGAATTATTACCTTGACAAATAGATTTAGCCTTTCTTCCCGGGCTGACAGGCAGGACGGAGCACGGACATCTTTTTATAGTGACGTCCGCGCACCTGCTCTGTCAGTCCCTTCTGGAGCCGAACGGCTCCTAGCAACGCCTCCTAGAGCCGGCTGGGACTGACAGCGCAGGCGTCACTATGGCAAGATGTCCGTGATCCGTCCTGCCTGTCAGCCGTGGAAGAAAGGATAAATCTACTGAATAAGGTAATAATTCTGGCGACTAGCGCTACTAAGTAGCTAGTCGCCAGATGGAGATTTATTTAAGCTAAAGTTGTTTTGCGGTGGTAGTTCCACTTTAAGGCTTCATAATTATTCTACAGGAGCCACACCAGGCAGGTCTGTGTGTGTCTATACTGTTCAAGACAATCCCCATCATCCCCAAACAGCCTCTGCCTGGCAGGGGATGGTGGGGCTCATGTTTGCGCAGTGCAGATCTAAGCAGGGTATATCCGTCTATATACATTACATGTCAGGCCTGTCTCTAGATGTATTTATACCAAGGGTAGCCAACCTACAGTTCTCCAGCTGTTGAGGGCCACCCTTCCCATAATCCTGCGGACCTTAACAGATGCAGGTCTGCAGACTAACTAATCATTCTACAGGGTCCACACCAGGCCAGTCTGCCTGTGCCTATACTGTTCAGCACAATCTCCAGACAGCCATTGTTTGACAGGTGATGATGGGAGTAGTAGTAGTTCTCGCCATCTGGAAGGGCTCAGGTTTGCCTAGTATGGCTTTGTACAGTGTGTGTATATATATGTTTCTATACAGTAGATATCAGGTCTGCCTCTGTATATTTATACCAATGGTTGACAACATGAGTCTTTCCAGCCATTGAGAACCACCATTCCCATCATCATTTGTCCCTTATCAATTTCATAATTATTCTATGTGGTCCACACCAAGCAGCTGTGTGTGTGCCTACACTGTTCAGGACAATTCCCATCATCCCCAAACAGCCTCTGCCTAGCAGCAGATGAAAGGACTTGTAGCTCTGACCACCTGGAGGGGCTCATGTTTGCCAAGTGCATATCTATCCTAGGCCAGGATGCCTGTCTAAACTGTTCAGAACAATCCCCATCACTCCCAGACAGCCTGTCTCTACCTACACTGTTCAGGACAACCCCTAATCATCCACAGATAGCCTCTGTCTGACAGGGGATTATGGGAGTTGTAGTTCTGACCAGCTGGAGGTGCTCAGGTTTGCCCAGTGCAGATCTATACAGTGTGTATGTCAGGGCCTGTCCCTGTCACTACTCCATGGTGACTGCCGTTACCTTCTCTGCGCCTCCAGCCCCCACAAGCGGATCTGCCGGTCATACTGGGCAGCCTCCTCCTCGCTGATCACCGACTCCTCCTTCTCCACCATTGTGCCTGGACAAACCGCGCTGATACCTCACTCACCGAATGAATGGAGCAGGACAGGGGAGGAGCCTAGGGGAGGAGGAGGAAGAGGAGGAGCCACGCATGACGTCAGACGACCCAGTGCATGTGACAGCTTTCCGCCTTTCCCGCCTTCGGGATACTACCACGTGATTT
The DNA here is from genome assembly GCA_037306005.1 of Rhinophrynus dorsalis. Lineage (NCBI taxonomy): Eukaryota > Metazoa > Chordata > Amphibia > Anura > Rhinophrynidae > Rhinophrynus > Rhinophrynus dorsalis. The sequence goes on from CM074726.1 coordinate 178,767,612, forward strand.
TCAGCAAGCCCTGTGATTGGTTTTTGCAGAGGAGAGGGGGTTTGATGGGGGGGGGGGGGGGGGGGCGAGTGCGTTGTGAGCAGACTGAGGATGATGGGAGTTGTAGTCTAATTATAACCGTAGGGAAGTGCATCTCCATTCTCTCTTTAGGCCAATATACCACATTTCTGTGAAACTATTGGCATAATTGCTTTGATTTGTAAAACTTTGTACAGTCCTTCAAGTATTAAAGCAAATGTTACACCTCCTGCGAAAAATGTAGGGGTTATACTGCTGAGTAGGACAAGGTCTCTTCCACTTTTAAGGAATGCTTTATTCAAAAGTTACTTTAACTCGTATTTGAATTTTGTAGGGTGCAGTATCCACAATGGCCTGGTAACGTGTGGTGGTGCTGTTGTGTCAGCAGTCTGTGGATAGCTCTTTTAACCCTTTGGTTGCTTGGAGGGATTAGCAATGTAATGCCTACCTCCCTGGCACTCAGAGTGGTAACCTTTTGCTTGCCGATGCATTGGATGCCTCTGGCATACAAGGGGTTAACAGACAATGATCTTCTCTTTACTTGTGGCAACAGCGCCACCATATTTTTTGGGGGCTATGAATGCACTGCACCTTACAATGTACAAGTTTGACACAGTCCAATGTTATGCTTATTGTCTCTTTACTACTCCAACAGCAGCAAATTAAAAACTTATGTAACAAATATTGAAAAGCTGGTAGCAGGACTATTGGTTCCTCTCTACCAATCCACTGCTAACCTCTACTATAAACCATTGCATTCCTGTTGCACCTTTGTCTTTCTTTGATGCCATGTCAGAAACTTCTAAACAAAACAGATAAACTCTTTGAGAGACCAACTGTTACACAAAGTTATCCTATAAAGCGAAAGAAAATATCGATAGGGTATGACATGGAAGGGATAATATTTGCCTCCTTGTCTTTAAAAAAATCCAGACTTTACTTCACAAATTTAGGAAAATCCTCAAATTTTTTTACAATACCGGAGGCTTCATATTATGCTAGCCTAACCCCTTAAGGACTCATGACGGTTCTGGCACATCATGGGTCCAGCATGCGATAAGGACACATGACACGCAGGGCTGGTGCAAGGATTTTTGCCACCCTAGGCAAAACCTCATTTGCCGCCCCTTGGCTCCGCCTCTTGTGTCCTGTCCATTTATGCCCCGCCCACTTATACTCCACCTCTATTAATGATTTGTGGCTTCCCGTGCAGCGGAAGAAAATACTTTTAAAAGGATAGTAATACTTTATTATTACTATCCCCCATATTGTAGATACTTGCAAAATAATTTAATAGCCCCCAGGTTCATCTCTCAAACCTTTATGGTTTGAGAAATAACCGAAGGCAAAGTTCCCCACTCCCTTCCCTGAAGTCAGCGTTGTGCTGACTGCAGGGATATCCGGTCTGACTTTCATCATGTGGCTCTGCAGCAGAGCCGCGATCGCGTTAGTGACAAAGAATTATTTCACTGAAATGGTCTTCTACATGTGCTTGCAAACCAAGCACATGTAGAAGAGCGTTTCAGTGAAATAATTCTTTTTCACTAAAGCGATCTCGGCTCAGCTGCACAGCCGCAAGCCTGTTGTACAACAGACTTCCCCTGCAGTGAGTACAACGCTGACTTCAGGGAAGGGGGAGGGAGGGGGGAACTTTGCATACGGTTATCTCTCAGACCATAAAGGTTTTAGAGATGAACCTGGGGGCTATTAAATTATTTTGCAAATATCTACATTATGGGGGTTAGTAATAATAAAGTATTACTATCCCTTTAAGCGGCAGCATTTAGTGCTGGACCTCTCTGGTACTCAAAAATTTAAGGGACTAAGAAAGATGTGGCTGCACTAGCTCAAAATAAATATACTCAGTCCTAATAAAGGTAGTAATGACTTGGGTGCGCTCATTAGTCGATACAACATATCTAAGTATAAGGAAGAAGTCACATTAAAAAGAGAGACAATGTGACTACCTCCAAACAGCGGACCCATTCAATTCAACACAAACTGAAGTATCCAAAATTAGAAAAAGGCTTTATTCAAATACAAAATATGAGAACTAGCAAGCAGTTCATAAAATATAGAAAACACCCACACAGACGAGGCAGAGTGTAACCCCAAAAAACGTAAAGACATTAGCCCTATATCACCTAAACATAAGAAAGTATTAAACAAAATACCAGTGTATAAAAAAAAGAAAGAAATATATTTAAATATAAATCAAACACAAAATACTTATCTCCTAAACATAATAAATGGAGGCATAGGGAAAATATCCGAGGTCTGACCCTCCTGTGCTCCCAAAGCGTATCGCCACCCAAGTGGCTTCATCAGGGGTTATAAGTATTTTGTTTATGATTTATATTTAAAGGGGATGTTTAACCCCTTCTCAACTTTATCTAAATCGTTTCAGTACCAATAATAACTAATGGAAAGTGTGTTCTTTTTTTAAAAAAAAAATCTGGCCGTTTGAAGAAATTCTAAGTTTAAAGGAGCAGTAAACTTTTTTATGAAAAAATATATATTGTAGGGATTTACCTATTGAGTAAAATAAGGGTACTCCCACTGCCGAGAAATTTATATTTCCAGAGTTATTACAGTTTAAACCCATGTGTTTTTTTACATTAGCAGTGCCCTTTAGTGGTCAAATTCTAATTAGATTTCCTGTTAGATTCTAATGGAGAGGAAAGTCAGAGACATACAGTTCTCCATAGAATGTGATAGAAACTGCCTGTCACTTCCTGTCAGTTAGAACTATCAGGAAGTAAACACAGTAAATTCACTTCCTGTCAGTTAGAACTTCCAGGAAGTAAACACATTAAATTCACTTCCTGATTACTTAAGCTGATATGAATTTTGAATAAAACATCTAACATCGATGGGAGTGACCTTGTTTTATTCAGCAGGAAATGCTCTATAAAATATATGTTTTCATAAAAAAAGTTTACTGCTCCTTTAAATGTACCTCTGTTCCTACTTCCGGCAGACAGTGCTGACCGGATCTGTACCGTAGTCTCCGCTTCTATCCAGCCTCCTCCGATTACGGAGGCTGTCTGTCTCTAAGCTGGAGCACTTTCATTGGCCAGAAATCAATCTCTGCCAATGAAAGTCCTCCAGCTTAGAGGCAGGCAGCCTACGTAATCGGAGACTTATTTATGGTATAAATTTGCGTATAGATATAAGCAGCTACATAGATTTAGGGATGTGCACCTCTGCACAAGTGTATGATGATTCTTTACCGTGGTCCCATGTCCATACACAGTGATGCATATTTTGGGCATATTAATTTATTAGTTTTTGCATTTTATGTTGCTAAATGTTAAGATAGCACACTGCATTATTATGTTATGTTGTTGGAATAACATCAGCTTATTTCTGATGTATTTTTTTTAGGTATATAATTTGGACTTATGCACTTCGTTCTCATTTTATGATCTAGATATATGTCCTTGAGTTCATTTATATTAATATTTGGACTTTTCTTAGTTTTCTATGCTAATTGCAGCCCTGTATTAAAGGGATAGTAATACTTGAAAATAAGTTGATTTTATTTTGTAGCCCTTAAAAAAACATGAAAAATGATATAAGTCTTATCTCCCAAACCTTTATGGTTTGGGAGATATTCAGAAGTAAAGTTTCCCCTGGAGTGATGTCATTGCTCCACCCCTCAGATTTGGAATCCGGTCACTTGACCGGCTTTGCCTCTCCAGAAGTGCTGAGATCATGATCTTTAAAAAGAATTTCTTAATTGGAATGGTCTACACAGTGTGCTTTCAAGCCAGGCACACTTTGTAGACCGTTCCAATGAAGTAGTTCTTTTCAAAGATCCTGATCTCGGCACTGCTAAAGAGCTGCCGGTTGCTCTGTGGACCGAATACCAAATCTGTCCACTAGATGGCAGACATGGCTGAAACAGCCAGGAAAAGAGAACTTTTCTTTATTATACATGTGAATATCTCCCAAACTATAAAGATTTGGGAGATAAGACTTATATCATTTTTCATGTTTTTTTAAGGGCTACAAAATAAAATAAAATTATTTTCAAGTATTACTGTCCCTTTAAGTATTTTTGTTACACAGGCATAAAGGATTTGCATCCCCTTAGGGTAGATCAGGTCTATACATCACTCCGATACACGGGGAGTAGCATATATAGCTGTAATAGGATGATTCGGTAACATATTTTATTCACTGAAGAAGAAGCTGGTATAAAAACTTTGAAACACATTGTATACAATAAGAAAGAAGACAGTAACCAATTTTCTCTGTATGTTATATTTTTTCAGCAAACACTAACAGGGATAATTTTTGAGTAAATATAGACAGATGCACCACTTGCGATGTAAACAATCAATTGGCAGGACAATTGTATCTCTTCTTAAATCCAATAAATCTTTATTCGTAATATTTAAAAATCGTATCTGCATATGTAGATGTCTCCAAATAAATACAGCAAGACTTACAGAGTGGGTAAACAGCAAGTTGTTATTCGAGATGATAATCGATGCGTTTCGCGCCTATACTGCGCTTACTCATGATTAAACAATTTGAGATTTGTTTAATCATGAGTAAGCGCAGTATAGGTTTTAATAAGAGATACAGTTGTCCTGCCGATTGATTGTTTACATCGCAAGTGGTGCACCTGTTTATATATGCTGTGGATTTGCTGTAAGGCAGAGGGAAGTCTTTTATAGTTGCACACTTTTGGATGTTCTTTTATTTTTTTAGGATGTTCTCCTATACTTGATATCTCATACTGTGTATTTGAGTATATATGTCGTTATTATGAATGGAGCCGCTGATCAAAGTGTTTCTTGGTGTCGAGTTGATCATTTTGGAGTAAGGCAATTTAGCTCCATACCACTGCATTATATGATCTAGGAGATGACCCATCAGAATGGTGGGAAAGATCGAATAGCAATCCAAGACTGTATACAAGGAGGCTTCACTAAGATAATCTGATATATCCAATTTCCTATCAGGACGACAGTTATATTGTATGTTACATATTGCTAGATTCATAATACATCAGTAATGTGGATGGGAACATAGTGCAAATAATCTGTTTGCACTAGTATAGTAAACTCCATACTTTGAAGGATTGGAATTGTTGTCCGAGGTGCACCCGTGGTAAGGCCATTTACCGGACTGCTACAAAGACGAGTGGTGGTAAGTGACTATAAGCAGGAACGTGATCTTTTGAAATACATTACTTAAAATTCTGGTACAGTGTATATGTCCATCTGCAGTGAACAAGGATATTATGAACCAATTTAGCCGTTACCAAATGGTCCATATAATAACAGGGTTGTGTGTAGATTTTTGTAAAGTTTTGAGTTTTAATATTTATCCCCTTTTTGTTAATTTGTAATATTAAGGGTATATTAAGCTGAATTTACATACATATCCAGATAATTATTTGGGGTTATGGCCATGTGAATTAAGAGCTTTAATAATTCCAGTATTGTATGTGCACCTTATAACACTATATACCTCAGCGATATATATTGGACACAAAGGTCATACATTTGTAAAAATAAAACAGATTTTAGATTCTGCTGAACTCAGATACATGTATAGAGAACTATTCAGGGTGGTGTTTTTGTGATCAATCAGTGAAATTAATGTTAATCTAATATTGTGTGTGTGTGTGTGTCTCTCAATGACATTGATTCTGGGTACACAATACTAATATAAATTGATGTAACAGATATATATTGATAGAGTGAAAAATATATTTCAAGTGTGTCCTAGTGATATATCAGCTGTTAACCCCTTAAGGACCCATGACGGTCCTGGACTGTCATGGAATTCCGGGCTCTCCATGGTCCTTAAGTGACCGCAACATATGTGCGCGGCCGGTCGTTAAGGGGATACATTTTAGCATATCGGTGTGGTTTGTGGTAAGAATATTTATACCATTGGTTAAGCCATTGTTAATATTATCCACTTACCATTATTGTTATACTAGTTGAGCAGCCCGTTACACGGGCCACAGTGCCACTACCACCGGGTCGCGGGGCAGTCATGCAAAGTGGAGACTGCACGCGCAGCGGCTGATACAGAGCTGCGGCGCGGGCAGACTCTACTGTGCATGTCGCGGCGTTACACACGAATTAGCAAATTATTATATACGATAAATAGCAAGCTTTAGATGAGCTAATGAAAATGAATGGTATCTAACTAATGTTTTCTTATGATTTTATTAAAGATCATTTTAATTTTGTATTGCTAGTTATATAATTGTGCTGGTATTAGCACTCACTCTCCTTTCTGACATACACTGTTTAGAGTCTTTTTGGTATCCTTTTGGCATACCTCCCAACATTTCAAATTGCCAAAGAGGGACACTTTTGTTTTAGGGGGGTTTTGCTGGGGGCGTGGCTGGTGGGTGGGACGTTACCGAGAATTTTTAGGCTATTTCACAACATATTGATATATCCTTGTGTAACCAAATAAATGACTTATAACAAGATCTAAGTATTTTATTTACACACACTAATTTATAAACACATATACTAACATTTAAACAAACATTAATGTGAATTTTATTGCTGTAGAGAAATATGATACACTTATATACACACCATGCAATCCGATCTCCTAAAAAGAGGGACATCAGGGTGGGAAAGGGTGACAGAGGGATTTGGGTCCTAAAGAGGGACACTTGGGAGGTATGTTTTGGTGGGGGAAACCTGACTTAGCTGCTGGTCTAACATTCGTCTGCCTTCCTTCCTTCCATCCAGCTGGTGCTCTTTGTTTTGTAAATTTAAATCAAAATATATTTGTAGTTTGTGAAATTTTAGTTATTTTAAAAGTCCTGAATCCTCATGAGTACAAAAATACCAGTTATGAATAACTTTAACTACATGAATCACCCTCAAAAACCCCTAATTAACAGGAGCAAAATAAAGGGTGTTTCCAACATTATGAACTAAAATGGATATTGCTTACATGGAAAAACTACAGGAACAATAACTAAGTAATAACTAAAAAGCATATATTTCCTGAAAGTCGATTAACTTACAAATTAAAAAGTGTCTGATGAAGCAACAGAATTTAGTTAAAAATAGGGTTTTTGAGAAATGTGCAACATACTGTATCAAGCAAGCTTAAATGAAAAAGTATCAGATGCCATATATATTGAGTACACTGATACCAAATATGTATAGGTGCGTGAATGTATGTCCCATACCTTCCAAGTGTCCCTCTTTTAGACCTAAATCCCTCTGTCCCTCTTTCCCACCCTGTTGTCCCTCTTTTTAAGAGACCAGACTGTGTGGTGTTTATATAAGTATATCACATTGCTCCGCAGCAATAACACTCACATTAATGTTTGTTTAAGCGTCAGTATGTGTGTTTATAAATTAATCTGTGTAAATAAAATACTATGATCTTGTTATAAGTCATTTATTAGGTCACACAAGGAGGTGTCAATAGGTCATTAAATAGCCCTATCATTCTTGCTAATGCCCCACCCACCCATGAGCCACACCCCCAGCAACACCCCCTAAAACACAAGTGTCCCTCTTTGGCAATTTGAAATGTTGGGAGGTATGATGTCCTTCCCCAGGGCCCCATATAACAGCACATAACAGATTTGTTTACTGACATTTTTATGGAAATAACCAAAATGCTGTAAACATAGTTTGAAGGTTCATTTACCCCATAACATCAAAATAACCCCTAAAAGCATACAGATCCAGAAAGTAGATCTCCCATTGCATCAAACAAAGGATCCCATGTCTTCCTAACACTAGTCTGATGCAGACAAATGTTTCCAGTAAATGACACAAATGGAAACAAATACAGGTTGTTTTTTCACAGTTCCGCACCATCAAGGTACTAAAATCTTTGTAAAAACTATGGAATTTCTTATTGTATTCATTAAAGGAATAGTAATACTTTGTTTAATCTTTACTTTATTTTGTAGGCATTAAAAAACATGAAGAACCATATAAGTCTTATCTCTCAAACCTTTATGGTTTAAGAGATATTCACAAGCAAAGTTTCCCCTGCCGTCCCTTTTACCTAGTGTAAGCCATCTCTTCTCAGATGTGGAATCCAGTCCATAGACCAGACAGATAACAGAAGGGGACAATCTTCTTCCTATGAGAACAATGAAAGCCCTGCCCCCCTTGACAAGTTTTTCAGGTTTTTCCCTTATCTTAATTGAAAATTGTCCCTCTCTGCAGTCTACCTGGGCACCTCCCTTCTGATCTGGCTGAGCAGTGTTACATCAGTAAAAGGGGCGGGAGGGAGATACTTTGTCATTGAATTACTCTTGAACTACAACTCTGACAGAAGTGAATATCACTCTCCAAAGTCCAAATACTATGATGATTAATTAGAGCTGCTTTTATTATGAAACATTACTATCCCTTTAACGCCTGCTCTTTTGAGAAAAATGGCACTCCATAGTTATGAGTTGACATACTGCAGGGGGCGCCAAAAGCACAAAACTACACCAGTTGCAATCTCTAATCTGAACTGTTATCACCAAATAAGAAAAAAGTGACATTTGAGTCAGTAGACACTTACCAGTGTAAATACAGTATCCAAACTGTTATGTAAAATGTTAGAGGAAATACAAAGCGGTAAAAATATTGAATATAGGTTTCTACAGAGGGAGGTTATTGGATCTGGTTGCTTGATACAGGGCTCAGTGGGGAATTGGATATGTCTTGTTTTTTGAAATAGAAACATCAGTTTGTTTTTGAAATAGAAATAGTGATGCGTTATTCAATTTCAAGACATTTGATTCCTCGTTTTCAATAAATTTGGTCTGCTGGGAATCTGTAACCCCTTAAGGACCAGCCGCACGGCCGGCACTAAAGGACCAGGGGGCATTATTAATTTTTGCGGAAATGGGGTCCCTGTGCATCCCTGAATTCCATGACATATTCCCTGGTGTATATGTCTTGGGTCCTTAAGGGGTTAAGCTGTTATTTTTAAGTACGTGTTTGGTGATAAAGATTAGGTATTCTAAGTCTGTAAAGTTGTTTTTGCAGATAAGAATCATTTTACTTTCACCCATAAAGTTGGTGTGCCCCAAGGATCAGTACTGGGACCCTTGCTCTTCTCAATCTACACTGCTTCCCTTGGAAAACTAATAAACTCCTTTGGGTTTCACCATCATCTCTATGCTGATGACACCCAAATATATCTTTCCTCCCCAGACCTCTCTCCTTCCCTCCTGTCCCGAGTGTCTGACTGTCTGTCTGCTGTGTCTTCCTGGATGTCCTCCCATCAACTCAAACTTAACCTTAGCAAAACTGAACTAATTCTCTTCCCTCCATCTACAACCAGCCTTATCCCAAACATTACCCTCACAGTTAACAACACTTCCATCACACCAACCCCTACAGCACGCTGCCTGGGGGTCACATTTGACTCTGCCCTATCCTTCATTCCTCACATCCATTCAATCTCCAACTCATGCCGCCTCCACCTCCGCAACATCTCTAGAATCCGACCCTTTCTCACAGAAGACACTACCAAAATTCTAATCCAAACACTCATCATGTCCCGTCTTGACTACTGTAACTCTTTACTAATTGGCCTGCCTCTCACCCGACTAACCCCGCTACAGTCCATAATGAACTCTGCTGCAAGACTAATCTACCTCACTCATCGCTTCTCTAACACCACACCCCTCTGTCAGTCCCTACACTGGCTCCCGTTAGCATACAGAGTAAAATTCAAAACTCTGGTGCCAACTTATAGAGCCCTCACTAACACTGCACCCCCCTATATTTCATCTCTCATTTCCAAATATACTCCCGCCCGCCATCTTCGCTCTGCACATGACCTTCTGCTCTCCACAGCTCTTATCACATCCTCCCACTCCCGCCTACAGGACTTCTCCCGTGCTGCACCTGAGCTGTGGAATTCCCTCCCCCGCCCCATCAGACTCTCCCCCAGCCTTCAAATCTTCAGACGCTCCCTGAAGACTCACCTCTTCAGGGAGGCCTATCAACTGCCTCCATAAACATCATCACCAAGATTCACCCCTTGCACGGACTACTGCACTCAATGGCACTTCTCACTCCCACCCACTGACTGGCAGTTCATGTGGCAGGAGGCACTTAAACACAATAGCACTTACTCCTTCTGTATCAAACCTACCTTCCTCTAGACTGTAAGCTCTCACGAGCAGGGCCCTCTGATCCTCCTGTTCTACACATCTGATTGTACTATTTAATACCTCTGTATGTCTATTCCCCAATTGTACAGCGCTGCGGAATTAGTTGGCACTATATAAATAAAGAATAATAATAATAATAATTTTAAGTAAGGTTGTTTACTTTTTGTCCACTAGATGGCGTCAATCACTTTTGTACAACTGTGTTAAATGGATCTTGATCCCTTAAAGGGATAGTAATCGCTGCTTTTACCAAAGTTTAATATTGAAGATATTAAAAAAATAAATTAATTGATGTCAGTCCAGTCTCTCCGTCAGTCTCTACTGCGCATGATTGTATAGCGTGAGTGAAGTGCACGAGTGAGGCGACTCAAGACTGCATCGTATGGAGCAGTGAGGTAGCGTCCGCTTAACCCTTTGAGTGCACTCAAAGGGTTCCGGACCATCGCTCGTGTATACGGGCTTTTACACTAGTACATATAAATATATATATATATATATATATATATATATATATATATATATATATATATATATATATATATATATATATATATATATATATATATATATAGATAGATATATACCAGCTTGGTATTCACCATATTTTACGCCTGATGAAGAGAAGTTGATAGCCCCCAGAAATGCTGTGTTTTAGCACTGCCAAAATAAATGGGCTGTTGCTCATCAACAGAGTCTGTGTGTCACTCTACATTCTTCAACACTTATATGATATTGAGGTGCTACAGTGCACCAAACACGTTAAGTCTGCGCCTTCAAACATAATGACTAGTGAGTCTTGAATGTGCCCTAATCAAGTTATTATTTATTTTTAAAATGACCTACCTTCACTAAAATGGCCATAACAATCAGAGATACGAAGAAAAGATATGCAAGGCATGTCATTTTGTAAAGTAGACATTCACCCGCAGCAAATGAGGGGTCATTTGCCTTTTTACACGTAAGCGTGCACAAATATTTCTGTAAGTTGGCACAATAGGAAGAAAGATATTCCTTATGCCAGCCCACGAAAAATTTTACCTCAGTGGTATGTTTTGACATAATGTAGAGGATGCCAGAGCACTAAACTACACCTACCAATTTTCTTTCTTGAAATTACCTGTCTGCACTAAAATAGTCATATACATCCTATATAATTTGCTAGGATGTTTGTCAGAAGCAGTCATGTGCAGAAGAGACTGCCCGAATGCACAGAATGCTAGGAGTTCTGTGCTGGGAGCATTCTGTGCAGAATGCTGGGAGTTCTGTGCTGGGAGCATTCTGTGCGGAATGCTGGGAGTTCTGTGCTGGGAGCATTCTGTGCGGAATGCTGGGAGTTCTGTGCTGGGAGCATTCTGTGCGGAATGCTGGGAGTTCTGTGCTGGGAACATTCTGTGTGGAATGCTGGGAGTTCTGTGCTGGGAACATTCTGTGTGGAATGCTGGGAGTTCTGTGCTGGGAGCGTTCTGTGCGGAATGCTGGGAGTTCTGTGCTGGGAGCATTCTGTGCGGAATGCTGGGAGTTCTGTGCTGGTAGCATTCTGTGCTTTCGGCCAGTCTCTACAGTGCATGACTGTGTCGGCAGCAGGATGCAGAGCAGGACCGGCCTCTTAACATCACCCGGACCTTAGCCCGTGTACACGGACTTTTACACAAGTTAGTGATATACAGACAAGATACCTAAGGCGTACCATTTTGGAAGGTATACATTCACAAGCATCAAATTAGGGGTCATTTGCCTTTCTAATCCTAAGCTAGGGTGCATAACTATTTCCAGAATATGGTGATATGGGAAAAAACACGTACTTTATTTCACTTCAGTCACTTAAAAAATACAAAATTCTCTGAAAACCATGAACTGGGATTCAGCACCTGGTACAAGCCCAAGAAAAACTTTACCCCATTGGCAATCCTGGGAATTTGCTCATTTTGAGCCCCTAGAGAGGGGTCATGCGCTGCCAACAAGAGGTTGTCAATGACACAATTCGTGTCATAAAGGGGGCAGGATTTATGTGTATTTGCATCATGAAGTGGGTGGCAAGTGGGCAGAACGGGATTGGAACGAGGGGTGGGGGGAGGAACAGGGTGGGAAGGAGATTAAATTTACCACGGCTGGAGAATCAGCCTCTATCCCTAGTGACCCTTTAATTCAATCTGATCCGGAGAGTTCCCAGTTATGCCCATTGGTGTAGGTTGACATACTGTAGAGGGTACTAGGAGCATGGCTACCAGTGGAACGAGCATAGGGAAGCAGACTAAGTGTGGGTATGTGGGTACCAGCGGGCAGTGGAACAAGATAAGGTGCTAGAGAGTGTATGGGGTACCAGTGGGCAGTGGAACAAGCTAGGGTGCTAGACAGTGTATGGGGTACCAGGAAACAGTGGAAAAAATCTGAGTAGGCAATCTGGGCATCTGGTACACATGCTTGTTAGGGTGCCCCACACCTGTTGATCATCCAGCTTTAAAGGGATAGTAATACGTAATTATTACTAATCCCTGTATTAAAGTCCTATTAAAAATAAATGTTTTGCCCCCAGTGTCATCTCTCAAACGTTTATGGTTTGAGAGATAAAAGTGGAGGAAAGTGGAGGGAGGGGGGAACTTTGACAGTGAATTTCTCTCAAACCATAAAGGTTTGAGAGATGGGACTTTGGGCATTTAGTTTAAATTCTTAATATCTACAAACTGAAGACTTTTAAAAAGTATTACTATATCTTTAAAGGATCAGATGGGTTGGCTGTCTTCGTCTCCTCTCTGGTTCTTAACACTTTGAGTGCCATGGACATATGGAATACATCTACAAAAAGGTTCCCTGCACAGGGCCCTTTTCTTCTCCTAACCCCTTCCCAAAGCTTTATTCAAAATGGCACCACACCTTGTTGTTGGGTATCAGTAGCCGCCTAATTCCTATTGATCGTTCAGCAGATTATGCTGGGCAATCAAAAAAGGTGACCATGCAGAGGAGAGCAGCTCATCTGCTAACCAAACTTCCGGGTAGGACATGGCAGAACAGGGCAAAGCCTCCATGTTGCTTTTGACACTACTGTTCCTCTGATAGCATGGGAGGCTTCCTCCGATCCTGCACACCATTACCCAGAAGTTCAGGTAGTGTGAAAGCAGGAGAGCATGCTCCCGTGCATGTTACCTGTATTGATCGTCCAGCATTTAAAGAGATAGTAATATGTAATTATTACTAATCCCTATATTAAAGACATATTAAAAATAAATGTATTGCCCCCAGTGTCATCTCTCAAACGTTTATGGTTTGAGAGATAATCGCTCCTAAAGTTGCCCTCTCCTCCCCCTTCCCCGAAGTCAGCGTTGTAGCTGACTGAAGGGAAATCCGGTCTTACGATCATCAGGCGGCTCTGCAGCAGAGCCGAGATCGCGTTAATAAAAAAAATATTTCACTAAAACGGTCTTCTACGTGTGCTTGCAAACCAAGCACACGTAAAAGACCATTTCAGTAAAAGATTTATTTTTTATTAACGTGATCCTGGCTCTGCTGCAGAGCCGCCTGAAACTCATACGACCGGCTTCCCTGCAGTCAGCTAGAACGCTGACTACGGGGAAGGGGGAGGGAGGGGGCAACTTTAGGAGCGATTATCTCTCAAACCATAAAGGTTTGAGAGATGACACTGGGGGCAATACATTTATTTTTAATATGTCTTTAATATAGGGATTACTAATAATTAAGTATTACTATCCCTTTAAATGCTGGACGTCAATAAAGGTAACATGCACGGGAGCATGCTCTCCTGCTTTCACACTACCTGAACTTCTGGGTAATGGTGTGCAGGATCGGAGGAAGCCTCCCATGCTATCAGAGGCACAGTAGTGTCAAAAGCAACATGGAGGCTTTGCCCTGTTCTGCCATGTCCTACCCGTTTGGTTAGCAGATGAGCTGCTCTCCTCTGCATGGTCACCTTTTTTGATTGCCCAGCATAATCTGCTGAACGATCAATAGGAAATAGGAGGGTACTGATACCCCTCAGAAGATGTGGTGCCATTTTGAATAAAGCTTTGGGAAGGGGTTGGGGGAAGAAAAGGGCCCTGTGCAGGGAACCTTTTTGTAGATGTATTCCATATGTCCATGGCACTCAAAGTGTTAAGAACCAGAGAGGAGACAAAGACAGTCCACCCATCTGATCCTTTAAAGATATAGTAATACTTTTTAAAAGTCTTCAGTTTGTAGATATTAAGAATTTAAACTAAATGCCCAAAGTCCCATCTCTCAAACCTTATGGTTTGAGAGAAATTCACTGTCAAAGTTCCCCCCTCCCTCCACTTTCCCTGATGTCAGCGTTCTAGCTGACTACAGGGGAATCCTGTCCTGAGACCGATGGAGGCTGTTCAGCAGAGCCAAGATCGTGTTATTGAAACAGAAATCCTTCACTGGAACGGTCTTCTAAGTGTGCTTGAAACCAAGCACCTTTGTAGACCATTCTAGTGAATGATTTCTGCTTCAATAATGCGATCTCAGCTCTGATGCCAAGCCTCAGCCAGTCCTGAGACCGGATTCCCCTGCAGTCAGCTACAGCGCTGACATCAGGGAAAGTGGAGGGAGGGGGGAACTTTGACAGTGAATATCTCTCAAACCAAAAAGGTTTGAGAGATGGGACTTTGGGCATTTAGTTTAAATTTTTAATATATACAAACTGAAGACTTTTAAAAAGTAAGTATTACTGTCCCTTTAAAGGGTTTAGAGCCATATACACAAAACAAAATGGCGCAACACTGGAACAAATTAACTACACCATACCGAGCAAATAAAAATTCCAATAGAAAAAGAAGCATATTATACACTGAAATTCCTATAAGAACGGCATCTTTAGTGTACAATGATAAAAAGTAAAAAGTACTTACCGTGTGGCCAAAGTGATGTCTCTTTCTGGAGATGGTCAATACATGGGTGACAGGATGTTGCGTGTTGCCAGCAAGATTGATCAATGCATTTTGTGCAGACTGCACTTATCATCAAAGCAAGCTGGCAAAATGGACTCTCACATATTTAAACTGGAACTACCCCCCCCCCCCGCCTGAACTTGCCCCAAATAATTACCCATCTGGTGACTAGCTTCCCAATAGTGCTCGTCACCAGAATTATTACCTCCTTTTAGAGATTTCCTACTGCTCCCGGGACTGACAGCCAGGAAACAGCGCAAACATCTTTGAATAGTGTCTGCACACCTGCGCTGTCAGTCCCAGTCTGCTCTAGGAGGCGTTCCTAGGAGCCACACGATACCGGAAGGGACTGACAGCGCAGGCGCACAGACGTCACTATGGGAAGATGTCTGCGCTGTTTCCTGGCTGTCAGTCCCGGGAGCAGTAGGAATTCTCTATAACGAGGTAATAATTCTGGCGTCTAGCACTACTGAGCAGCTAGTCCCCAGAATGCGCTGGGAGCATTCTGTGCGGAATGCAGGGAGTTCTGCGCTGGGAGCATTCTGTGCGGAATGCAGGGAGTTCTGCGCTGGGAGCATTCTGTGCAGAATGCAGGGAGTTCTGTGCTGGGAGCATTCTGTGCGGAATGCTGGGAGTTCTGTGCTGGGAGCATTCTGTGCGGAATGCTGGGAGTTCTGTGCTGGGAGCATTCTGTGCTTTCGGGCAGTCTCTACAGTGCATGATTGCGTGGGCGGCAGGACGCAGAGCAGGATCGGCATCTTAACCCTTTGAGTGCCAGAGAGGTACGCAACGCATTGCAAAGCAATGCGTTGCATACCCCTCTGGCACTCAAAGGGTTAACATCACCCGGCCCTTGGCCCGTGTACACGGGCTTTTACACTAGTACCTTAATATTGAATAAGCAGATGTAACTACATAGACATATATTGTTACAAACTGGTTTTCTGTTCTTTGCTTCTGATTTGCTGGGGCTGAGTAGCTGAATTTCTTTTTTATTTTGGTTGGTGAACTTTTCAGCAAATAAGAATTCTCAATTGATTGAAATGGGGCTTTTAACCCCTTGAAAACAATGCAGACCTCGCTACCATTCGGGGAGCAATGTGTTGGATACTCCTCTGGCACTCAAAAGGTTAAACACACAATTTAAATGACTAGGGATGTTTATATGCTCCTTGTGGTGCTGTTTGGTTTGCCCCAGAATTCCTGAATTTTTATTGCACATGGACCTTGGGTGTGCAAGTCCCGGATTGCCAGGGACAGTGCCAGAATTTATATGTGTGTCTCATGTCCGGGCAGCATCCTTCAGGGACAATACAAAGTCCCGAATAAAGAATCTAAACACTAGGAATACAACTGCCCATTGCCTACTGTGACACAAAGTGATGCCTGAGTTGGGCTACAAGAAAATGGCTTCCAGACAGAGCTCTAAGCATTACAGACAGAACTGAGCCTTGATCCTGACATTAATCAGGAGCTGCAGTGAAATTGTATTGTTGTGTAATGCTAGTCTAAGGCTTTGCGTGTGATGTCTATTATCTTGTAGCCCCCCACAGACATTGCTTCCTGTCACAGCAGTCAAAGGACAGTTCTCCCTCTAGTGTTTAGAACTGTGTGGTGTGCCAGATACAGAGCCATTTGAGCTCTGATGTCCAGTGATGTATAGTGACCCCTCCTGCATAGCTGCCCTAGAGTGGGAGAGAAGTAGTCTCATTAACAGTGTCCCTGAATGGCAGAATGGAAATGTGGTCACCCTAAAATATATAGATAGATAGATAGACAGATAGATAGATAGATAGATAGATAGATAGATAGATAGATAGGAGATAGATAGACAGATATGAGATAGATAGATAGATAGATAGATAGATAGATAGATAGATAGATGATAGATAGGATAGATATGAGATAAATAGGATAGATATGAGATAGATAGATAGATAGATAGATAGATAGATAGATAGATATGAGATAGCTAGATATGAGATAGATAGATAGATAGATAGATAGATAGATAGATAGATAGATATGATATAGATAGATAGATACGAGATAGATAGATAGATAGATAGATAGATAGATAGATAGATAGATAGATAGTAACAGGATCAGATAGTAGTTTTAAACTATACAAATATTTATATTTTATTAATGAGACTTTATGTTGAATTACGATTCCAACTATTAATCATACTATGAAATTAACATACATTTTAGGCCCATGACAGTGTCATATGGAAATGTTCATATTAACAGGCGATAGTTAAATACACACAGAAATCTGCAGTCAGGGCCTACTGACAATTCAAATTAAAGAGACATTACCAAAAAGAAATGGTTTCAGATAAATTAAAATATGCTGTGCCCCTAGTCAGTGTGTGTGTGTGTGTATATATATATATATATATATATATATATATATATATATATATATTATTAATATTTTTTTTTTCTGTGCCAAACTTCTACAATCATTTGAAATAGAGGTGGAAAGTGGTTAAAGTTGCACCTTGATACCGGGTTTGTTAGAAAACTGTAACTTCATGACCACACCATTGTAATAAGCACAATTCAAACTGTGAGAGTAAAGTCATAACTCAATACCTTTATTATTCTTCTAAAAACATCAGTAATTCCAGGTGGTGAGCTGCATGGCAGAGAAACACATCAGATGTACAAATGGAAGAAGGAATGGGGGATAAGACAACGAGCGCCCCTGTGCGGGATCAGTATTTCATCCAATGACCACCACCACCCCCCAGAGGTTGGTACTCACAAAATGATTGGCTGGGTAATGGTATATACCAAATCCAGCACACGGACAACTGAGGATTCTAACTGCCCTCAGAAACAGTATCCTTAAAGGGATAGTAATACTTTATTATTACTATCCCCCATATTGTACATATTTGCAAAATAAGTTAATAACCCCCAGGTTCATCTCTCAGACCTTTATGATTTGAGAGATAACCGAAGGCAAAGTTCCCCCTCCCTCCACCTTCCCTGAAGTCAGTGTTGTGCTGACTGCAGAGATATCCGGTCTGACTTTCATCAGGTGGCTCTGCAGCAGAGCAGTGATCGAGTTAGTGACAAAGAATTATTTCGCTGAAACGATCTTCTACATGTGCTTGCAAACCAAACACAAACCAAGCACATGTAGAAGACTGTTTCAGTGAAATAATTCTTTGTCACTAACGGGATCTCGGCTCAGCTGCAGTGCCGCAAGCCTGTTGTACGACAGACTTCCCCTGCAGTCAGAACAACGCTGACTTCAGGGAAGGGGGAGGGAGGGGGGAACTTTGCCTTTGGTTATCTCTCAAACCTGGGGGCTAGTAAATTATTTTACAAATAAGTACAATATGGGGGATAGTAATAATAAAGTATTACTATCCCTTTAACGGCACTTCACCAGATTTAGGGCAGCTCTTATAGATCACGCTCACCCTGAGCGGCTAGAAACTCTCAACGATGATATTAAAAAAAAAAGAAAAAAAAAAAAAAGGTGCCCATTAGTGTAATACTGTACATAAATCAATGAATAAAACAAAAAGAGGTAATGCACTCACTTGTGAAAGTGGCCAGACAGCTGGTTTCAGACAATCTGACAGCAGAACTTGTGGAGAAATTACATCCGTCTCCACACGGAGGCCTGGTGATCAGCAACGCTCCACTCCAGATATGCAAACAGATGGCTGATTCAAAGTGGTAACATTTAATGGATATTCCGCATGGATAAAATATATTAAAAAAAACAGGCTTAAATGCTAACTCGTTTTGCCACGAGAGCCACTTTCTCAAAGCACATAAAAGCCACAGGAAAAACCTCAGGTGTACAGTTGCTAGAGAGGTGCCACCAATGATCTGATCAAGGCGTTTCACGTGTAAAATGCTTAATCCTTATTACAATCGTGCGGTCATGAAGTTACAGTGGAATTAATGATGAGTAAGGAAGAACCCAAGACAGACACATTAAAACAGCAGATTCATGGTTTTATTCAGTGGTGTGTTATGCTGATGGTTACTGTGTAAACATTGTTGTTGAAGATTGGTTCACTAGTACACTCAAGCCGCTAAAATCGATACAGTTGTTAGAAAACTACACAACTATAAACAGAGATAGCAGTTTTGAGATTATAACCCACCCAGACCAGTTCACAGAAATGGTTATTACTTATTTATCTGTTTTACCTCAGTCATCCCATACATTGCCCTTATCACTTTTTTGGAGCTTGCACGTGCATCCTCAGAAATGTTACTTTGGGGGGGGGGGGGGGGTTGGGCAAAGCCAAAATCAGGGTCCTAAAATCCATAAGTGTTAGTTTATCATGTATATTTGCAGGAAAAAGTATATGTTTAGGTATCACTGAGTGTGGGGGTAATGTAGGGATAAGACAGGAAGTCAGTTCTAGGGGAGGTGGGTAATGCATTGCTGAGCAGTGTCAGTGAGTGGGGGGGTAATGTAGGGATAAGACAAGAAGTCAGTGCTAGGGGAGGTCAATGCATTGCAGAGCAGTATCAGTGAGTGGGGAGGTAATATAGGGATAATATAGGAAGTCGGTGCTAGGGGAGGTGGATAATGCATTGCTGATCAGAGTAAGTGAGTGGGGAGGTAATGTAGGGATAAGACAGGAAGTCAGTGCTAGTGGAGGTAGGTAATGCATTGCTTAGCAGTGTCAGTGAGTGGGGGAGGTAATGTAGGGATAAGACAGGAAGTCAGTGCTAGGAGAGGTAGGTAATGCATTGCTTAGCAGTGTCAGTGAGTGGGGGAGGTAATGTAGGGATAAGACAGGAAGTCAGTGCTAGGGGAGGTGGGCAATGCATTGCTGAGCAGTGTCAGTGAGTGGAGAGGTAATGTAGGAATAAGACAGGGAGTCAGTGCTAGGGGAGGTGGGCAATGCATTGCTGAGCAGTGTCAGTGAGTGGAGAGGTAATGTAGGAATAAGACAGGGAGTCAGTGCTAGGAGAAGTGGGTAATGCATTGCTGAGCAGTGTCAGTGAGTGGGGAGGTAATGTAGGGATAAGACAGGAAGTCAGTGCTAGGAGAGGTGGGTAATGCATTGCTGAGCAGTGTCAGTGAGTGGGGGAGGTAATGTAGGGATAAGACAGGAAGTCAGTGCTAGGAAAGGTGGGTAATGCATTGCTGAGCAGTGTCAGTGAGTGGGGGAGGTAATGTAGGGATAAGACAGGATGTCAGTGCTAGGGAAGGTGGGTAATACATTGCTGAGCAGTGTCAGTGAGTGGGGGAGGTAATGTAGGGATAAGACAGGATGTCAGTGCTAGGGAAGGTGGGTAATACATTGCTGAGCAGTGTCAGTGAGTGGGGGAGGTAATGTAGGGATAAGACAGGATGTCAGTGCTAGGGGAGGTGGGTAATACATTGCTGAGCAGTGTCAGTAAGTGGGGGGTAATGTAGGGATAAGACAGGAAGTCAGTGCTAGGGAAGGTGGGTAATACATTGCTGAGCAGTGTCAGTGAGTGGGGGAGGTAATGTAGGGATAAGACAGGATGTCAGTGCTAGGGGAGGTAGGTAATACATTGCTGAGCAATGTCAGTGAGTGGGGGGTAATGTAGGGATAAGACAGGAAGTCAGTGCTATGGGAGGTGGGTAATACATTGCTGAGCAGTGTCAGTGAGTGGGGAGGTAATGTAGGGCTAAGACAGGAAGTCAGTACTAGGGGAGGTGGGTAATACATTGCTGAGCAGTGTCAATGAGTGGGGAGGTAATGTAGAGATAAGACAGGAAGTCAGTGCTAAGGGGAGGTGTGTAATGCATTGGTGAGCAGTGTCAGTGACTGGTGAGGTAATGTAGAGATAAGACAGGAAGTCAGTTCTAGAGGATGTTGGCAATGCATTGCTGAGCTGTGTCATTGAGTGTGTGTGTGTGTGGGGGTAATGTAGGGATAAGACAGGAAGTCAGTGCTTGGGGAGGGGGCAATGCATTGCCATACTTCCCAACATTTAAAATGGATAAAGAGGGACACTTTTGTTTCAGGTACTGGATGTTGGGTCATGGCTGGTGGGCAGGGCATTTCCAAGAATTTTTAGGTTATTTCATGACCTATCGACACCTATTTGTGTAACCTAATAAATGATTTATAACAAGACCAAAGTATTTTATTTACACAGACTGATTTATAAACACATATACTGAAGTTTAAACAAACAATATTATGAGTTTTATTGCTGTAGAGCAAAAATATACACTTATATGCACACCACAAAGTCTGATTCCCTAAAAAGAGGGGCATCAGGGTGGGAAAGAGGCACAGGGGGATTTGGGTCAAAAAGAGGGACTATCCCTCCTAAAGAGGGACACTTGGGAGATATGCATTGCTGAGCAGTGTCAGTGAGTGGGAGGTAATGTAGGGATAAGACAGGAAGTCAGCGCTGTGGGACAAGGGAAATGCATTGCTGAGCAGTGTCAGTGAGTGGGGAGGTAATGTAGGGATAAGACAGGAAGTCAGCGCTAAGGGACGAGGAAAATGCATTGCTGAGCAGTGTCAGTGAATGGGGGAGGTAATATAGGGATAAGACAGGAAGTCAGTGATAGGGGAGGTGGACAATGCATTGCTGAGCAGTGTCAGTGAGTGGGGGAGGTAATGTAAGGATAAGACAGGAAGTCAGTGCTAGGAGAGGTGGGTAATGCATTACTGAGCAGTGTCAGTGAGTGGGGAGGTAATGTAGGTATATGACAGGAAGTCAGTGCTAGGGGAGGTGGGTGATGTATTACTGAGCAGTGTCAGTGAGTGAAGGAGGTAATTTAGGGATAAGACAGGAAGTCAGTGCTAGGGGAGGTGGGTAATACATTGTTGAGCAGTGTCAGTGAGTGGGGAGGTAATGTTGGAATAAGACAGGAAGTCAGTGCTAGGGGATGTGGGTAATGCATTGCTGAGCAGTGTCAGTGAGTGGGGAGGTAATGTAGGGATAAGACAGGAAGTCAGTGCTAGGGGAGGTGGATAATGTATTACTCAGCAGCGTGAGTGGGGAGTTAATGTAGGGATAAGACAGAAAATCAACGGTAAGGGAAGAGGTGATGTATTACTGAGCAGTGTCAGTGAGTGGAGGAGGTAATGTAGGGATAAGACAGGAAGTCAGTGCTAGGGGAAGTGGGTAATGCATTGCTGAGCAGTGTCAGTGAGTGGGGGGGTAGTGTAGGGATAAGCTAGGGGAGGTGGATAATGCATTACTCAGCAGCATGAGTGGGGAGGTAATGTAGGGATAAGACAGGAAGTCAGTGCTAAGGGAAGTGGGTAATATATTACTGAGCAGTGTCAGTGAGTGGAGGAGGTAATGTAGAGATAAGACAGGAAGTCAGTGCTAGGCGATGTGGGTAATGCATTGCTAAGCAGTGTCAGTGAGTGGGGAGGTAATGTAGAGATAAGACAGGAAGTCAGTGCTAGGGGATGTGGGTAATGCATTCTTGAGCAGTGCAGTGAGTGGGGAGGTAATGTAGGGATAAGACAGGAAGTCAGTGCTAGGGGAGGTGGGTAATGCATTGCTGAGCAGTGTCAGTGAGTGGGGGGGTAGTGTAGGGATAAGCTAGGGGAGGTGGATAATGCATTACTCAGCAGCATGAGTGGGGAGGTAATGTAGGGATAAGACAGGAAGTCAGTGCTAAGGGAAGTGGGTAATATATTACTGAGCAGTGTCAGTGAGTGGAGGAGGTAATGTAGAGATAAGACAGGAAGTCAGTGCTAGGCGATGTGGGTAATGCATTGCTAAGCAGTGTCAGTGAGTGGGGAGGTAATGTAGAGATAAGACAGGAAGTCAGTGCTAGGGGATGTGGATAATGCATTCTTGAGCAGTGCAGTGAGTGGAGAGGTAATGTAGGGATAAGACAGGAAGTCGGTGCTAGGGGAGGTGGGTAATGCATTACTGAGCAGTGTCAGTGTGTGGGGAGGTAATGTAGTGATAAGACAGGAAGTCAGTGCTAGGGGATGTGGGTAATGCATTCTTGAGCAGTGTCAGTGTGTGGGGAGGTAATGTAGGGATAAGACAGGAAATCAGTGCTAAGGGAAGTGGGTGATGTATTACTGAGCAGTGTCAGTGAGTGGAGGAGGTAATGTAGGGATAAGACAGGAAGTCAGTGCTAGGAGAGGTGGATACTGAGCAATAAAACCCACATTAACCTATTAACGACCCATGATGTGCCAGGACCGCCGTGGGTGAACTTCCCGTAAGGACCCATGACAGTCCTGGCACATCATGGGTTAAATGATAGCAGCGCTGCACACTGCTATCATTCTGCTGAAACTGAGCGCTCCAGGACCGGAACTCTCAGTCTCAGTGCTTGTCTCTTCTGCCGGTACACGTGATCGCTCCAGGAGCAATCACATGTACCGGCATATTCATGCACAAAAGCAATGTGTCTTACACACTGCCCTTGAGACTGCTCTCTGCCTCTCTCTTCCTTACTGTTAAAGTAAGTAAGAGAGAAGCAGAGAGCTAACACAGTCAAATTAAATCATGCTATAGTTGGGGGTATTAACCGCTTCAGTGCTGGTGCAGGCTGGATGCAGGTCCATTTCTGACCTGCTTAAAGCAATTAGTTTTTTTTTTTTATTTCAAACAGAGCAAATATATGATTAAAAAATAGTATTTATAAAACAAATCTGCTAAGAGTCAGTAAAAATAATGGGAGTTTGATTGTTGTGGAGCAATTCCATGCACTTATACACACCACTAACTCTTACTAATAAAAAAGTGGGAAAATAGGGTGGGAAAGAGGGACATGGGGATATTCACCCCGGTGGGTGGACAGTGTCCACTTAAAGCTGTCCATTTTCTTGGTATGAATGACCGGTCATACCTTTCATGCAGTCTCCATAAAAATGTAAACCATTGCACCCTAATGATAAGATAATTTTTTTTTTTTACCATTTTCTTTAATTTTAATAAAATAAATGGTGGATCATCTATCTAAGTATGTTATCAAAAGAAAGCCCTAATTGCGTGTGAAAAAATAGTATATCATTTGTATGGCTGAAATAAAAGACTTAGAGGGAAAACACTGCTGAATAAAGACATAGTCAAAAAGATCAGAATTGCTCCGGTCCTTAACCCCTTAAGGACCGGGAAAATCTGAGGTCGATTTTACTTAAGGACAGAGCAATCCTAACCTTTTTGACTATGTCTTTGCTCAGCAGTGTTTTCCCCCTAAGTACTTTATTTTACCCATGAAAATTATATACCGTTTTTTTACGCACAATAAGGCTTTCTTTCGATATCACACTTATATGGATAGCCCACCATTTGCTTCAGTAATATTAAAGAAAACTGTTAAAAAAAAAATGTAAAAAAAAAAAGCCATTTTTATTTCTCTTGGGATCATTTGGGCACAATGGGTTAAATTTTTATGGAGACCACATGAAAGGCATGACTGGTCATTCTTACGTACAAAATGGGCAGTTTAAAGTGAGCACTGTGTCCCCTGGGTGAAAATCCCCATGTCCCTTTTTCCCACTTTTTTATTGATTAAATTTGGAGGTGTGTATAAATGTATTACATGGCTCCACAACAACCACACTTCCAATTTTGGAAATTGATGGTGATTTTTTTTACATTAAAATTTTTTTTGTAAAAAAAAAAAAAAAAAAAAAATTGTCGTGTCTTTTTTTTTTTTTTTGAAAAGTTGATTTTAGCAGTTCAAAAACTGACCTGCATCCAGCCAGCCTCCAGCACAGCAGTGAAGGGGATAATACCCCCAGCTGCTGAATTTTTTCTTTCCACTAGGTGTCTCCTCTCTGCTTCTCTGTCTCTTACATTGATTGTAAGGGACAGACAGGCTGAGGAGAGACACAGAAGCAGTATGCAAAGCATACTGCCTCATTCATTCAGAATGCCAGTACACGTGATCTCTGCTGCAGCGATCACATGACCCGGCACTAGTGAAAGTGGCTGAGACTGAACGCTCCGGTACCGGGGCACTCAGTCTCAGCCTGGAATTAATGACGGAGGCACACTGCTATCATTTAACCCATGACAGTCCAGGACCGTCATGGGTCCTTAACGCTAAACAACCCATGACGGTCCTGGACTGTCATGGGTTGTTAAGTGCAATCCACCCCAGATTTTCCAGATCCTTATGGGGTTAGTGCTTTTTTATACTTCAGTATATAGTTTATATTATAGTCTGGGTAAACAAAATACTTTGGTCAGAGGCGTAACTAGAAGCCTCCGGGCCCTGGTGCAAGAAGTGCCATGCCCCTCCCCGACCAAATTGGCCTCCTCCACATTGCCCCCCCCCCCCAATCTCCACAATGCCCTAATCTCCTACCTCCCTGGAGCTCCTTCACGGTCTTCTTCAGTAATGCAGAGCGCTGGGAGATGATGTCATCTCCCAGCGCTCTGCATTACTAGAGTGCAGGAGGGAGATTGCGAGCGCTAGGTGGAGGGGTCGCGGGGGGGGCGGGCCCCTGGAGTGACGGCCCCAGTCACAGGTGCGACCCCTATAGTTACACCATACCTCCCAATATTTCAAATTGCCAAAGAGGGACAATTGTGTTTTAGGGGGTGTTGCTGGGGGTGTGGCCTGTGGGCACGGCCTTAACAAGAATTTTTAGGCTGTTTCATGACCTATTGACAACTCCTTGTGTTACCTAATAAATTACTTATAACAAGACCAAAGTATTTTATTTACACAGACTAATTTATAAACACCTATACTAATGTTTAAATAAACAATAATGTGAGTTTTATTGCTTTGGAGCAATTTAATAAACTTATATATATACACACCACACAGTCTGATCTCCTAAAAAGAGGGACATTAGGGTGGAAAAGAGGGACATAGGGATTTGGGTCTAAAAGAGGGATTGTCCCTCCTAAAGAGGGACACTTGGGAGGTATGGTTACACCACTGACTTTAGTCTTATTCGAAATCACATATTCACTTAAAGATAGAGGTGTCAAAGTGTCTTGAAATAATCTAAACATTCTACGTAATGCCCCTCAACTCCACCTAATACAAAAGTGTCCTTCTTTGGCCATTTGAAATGTTGGGAGGTATGTTTAATGTGATGACGAGAGACAGTTGACGCATGCTGGTAAGTTTGTAAGGCCTAGTTCACACTGGTGACTGAATCAGAAGGATTCAATTGCATGAGGGAATTTAAAAAATGCATGAAATTGGTATTATGGCGTCTTATGGGACAGCTCAAACTACTGAAGAATGAAAGCATGTCACAAGTTAAGAAAATGTGTTATCAAAAGTACGTTCAATTTGTATTGCATCAAATATCACAATATGGTGATTACCATGCAGTGTTGAAGCTGTGATGTGGAAGAAAAGCATTATGGGTAGAAAAATATTCACATGATTCACCATTTACTGCAAGGAGCATGATAACCTCATATACTGTTTTTATGCTATTAAAGTGTATCAAAAAATACATTGCCAGTGTGAATATATCTTAAAGGAATAGTAATGCCTTTTTTAAACATAACTAAATATTGTAGCTATTAAAAAAATAAATAATCCAAGTTTTAAAGTTCCCCTAAATTTCCTATTTACTGGGGCTTTTTAAACCTCTCGACTGCTAGAAAGGTCTCCATTGCATGCAGACCTCTGTAGCATTGAAGAGGTTAACCTTTTGAGAGTCAGAGGTATCCAACACATACATCCAAACATTCTGGTATTGCTGGGGGCATAGCTTATGTGTGGGGCATTGCTGAGAATTTTTAGGTTATTTTATTACCTATTTACACCTCTTTATGTACCCAAATAAATTATTTAGAGAAAGACCAAGTAGTTTATGTACACAGACTAATTTATAAACACATATACTGAAGTTTAACACCGGGACATCCGTCACAGTCCTGGCACAGCAAGTGACGTTTAGATGTTCAACAAACATTAATGAGTTTTATTGCTGTGGAGCAATGTGATACACTTTCATACACAACACTCAGGTTGATCTCCTAGAAAAAGGACAGGGCAGGAGAGACTATGGAGGTATGACAATGCTTTGTGTTGCATATCTCCCAACATGTGAAATGGCCAAAGAGGGACACTTTTGGTTGGTATGGGAGTTACTGGCAGCTAGGATATTACCTAGAATTTTTAGATTATTTCATGACCTATACACACCTCTTTGTTTAAAGAGGAAGATTCACCTCTAAAAAGTTTTAACCATATGTTTAGTTATTAAAGGGACAGTAATACTCTGTTTTATCTTCATTTTATTTTGTAGGCATTAAAAAAAACATGAAGAAGGATATAAGTCTTATCTCTCAAACCTTTATGGTTTGAGAGATATTCACAAGCAAAGTTTCCCCTCCCGCCCCTTTTACCTAGTGTAAGCCATCTCTTCTCAGATGTGGAATCCAGTCCATAGACCAGACAGATAACAGCAGGGGACAATCTTCTTCCTATGAGAACAATGAAAGCCCTGCCCCCCTTGACACGTTTTTCAGCTTTTTCCTTTATCTTAATTGAAGATTGTCCCTCTCTGCAGTCTACCTGGGCACCTCCCTTCTGATCTGGCTGAACGAGGGGGGGGATACTTTGCTTGTGAATATCTCATAAACCATAAAGGTTTGAGAGATAAGACTTATATAGTTCTTCATGTTTTTTTAATGCCTACAAAATAAAATAAAGATAAAACGAAGTATTACTATCCCTTTAAAGTAGTATTAGGAAACATATTTTCTTTTTTTTTTTATTTACATACTTTTAAAGATATTTAATCTTCAAGCTGTGTACTTGCACATAACGCAGCACTCTGAATCTTCAGACACTTCCCAGTGTTACTTAATTCTCCTCCCACCTCCCTCCCAGCTACCCCAGGGAGCGCGTTCATGCTTCCCTTTGGTGTGAGTCACTTCTGTCATTACAGCAAGCTCCATTTATCATTATACTGAGCTTCCAACCTCAGTATAATGCTAACCGGAGCTTGCTGTAACAATAGAAGTGATTCACACCACACCAAAGGGAAGCATGACCACACTCCCTGGGGCAGCTGGGAGGGAGGTGGGAGGAGACTTATGTAGCACTGGGAATATCTGTGCCGAAAATTCAGCATGCCGCATTATGCGGAAGTGAACCGCTTGAAGATTAAATATCTTTAAAAGTACATAAATTAAAAAAAAAACAAAACACACATTTCCTAATACTACTTTAATAATTAAATAGCCATTTTTGTACAGGCAAGTCAGGTTTGAGAAAATGTTAGAAACATCAGAGGTTGTAGTAGGTGTAGTTTTCTACTTCTAGCACCCCCTAAGGTAGGTCAACTCATACCAATGGGGTGTTGTTTGACTCCTAAGAGCACTAGCTAATGAATGCAGTTGAAAATTCCATGGTTTTCACAGAGCTCCATACATTTGAAGGGGCAGAAATGTAAAAAAATTAAATTTTTTCCTATATCACCTCTTTCTGGAAACATTTATGCACACCAGTATTGGGGTAAGAAGGTAAATGACCCATCATTAGATGCGGCAGGTTGTTTTCTTTCCAAAATGGCACTGTTTCTCTACCTTTCATGCATATCTATTATGGTTATAACCATTTTAGTGAAAGCAGATAATTTAAAAAACTACAGTGTCAGGTTTACGTACGTGTTCCTAGCACCCACATATTGTATGTTAACCCACACACATGGGCTACCATTTTTCTCATGTTGGTAGCAGTTACTGAATACAGCAGGAAATGTTATGGTTTTCAAAGATTTTAGTATCTTTGAAGTAGTGGAAATGTAAAAAAACATGTATTTGTTCCTATAGCGCCAACTTTTGGAAATATTTGTGCACTTCAGCCCAGGGATAGAAAGGCAAGTGACCCCTCATTTGATGTGGGAGAATGTCTACTTTCCAAAATGGTATACCTTTTATACCTTTCCTTCATGTCTCTAACAGTTATGAACATTTTAGTACAAGCAGCCATTTTTCGAGGAAGCAAACAGGTAGGTGTAGTTATGTGCTTCTGGCACCCCTAAGGTAGGTCGACTCATTCCAATGGGGTGTCATTTTTCTCCTAAGACCACTAAATAATAAAGACAGTTGCAGTACAGTTGAAGGGGCAGAAATGTAAGAAAATGCAATTTTTTCCCTATAGTGCCACCTTCTGGAGGCATTTGTGCAATCCATGCTAGGGGTAACAAAGCAAGTCACCCCTCATTAGATGCGACAGGGTGTCTTCTTTCCAAAATGGTTTGTGTACCCTTTCTTCACTTTTGTAGTTGTTATAACCATTTTTGTACAGACAGGTAATGTTTGAATAAATGTTAGAAAAATTAGAGGTTGTAGTAGATGTAGTTTTGTACTTGCAGCGCCCCCTAAGGTAGGTCAACTCATACCAATGGGGCGTCATTTTTCTCCTAAGAGCACTAGCTAATGAATACAGTTGGAAATTCCATGTTTTTCACAGATTTCAATACATTTGAAGGGGCAGAAATGGAAGAAAATGCAATTTTTTTCCTATAGTGCCACATTCTGGAAGCATTTGGGCACAACAGGCTTGGGGCAAGAAGGCAAGTTACCCCTCATTAGATACAGCAGGTTGTCTACTTTTCAGAAATATATAGTTTTATATAGTTATTCCACTGTTTTAGGTTAGCTGAACCACAAAAAACCTAGAATGCGCATATTAGTTCATAAAGTTGAAAATACCATTTTGCACTCCTGGTGATTAGCGCTCTGTGTTAGCCACGGACGTAGGTAAAACTATACAAATTTGTTTTTTTTTTTTTTACTTGGAGGACTCGGGGCTTTTTCAAATAATTGAAACTTTCGCAATCAAGGTAAATGTTTTTGATACATAGTATGTGATTTTAGCAAAGTAAGTAAATTTTCATTTTTTGTCATTATGACATCATAGCTTTTTGCACGATACAAAATTATCTTCATGTAAGGTACCATGGGAAAGCTCAATTCTTTCTGAAAAAAACAATATATAGTTCTCCATAAATAACTAGAAATTCCCAGAGTAAATGAAGCCTAAATGGAAAGATAGCAAAAATGTTCACCATGTGTCTGGCCTGCAGGGTACAGGAAATGGCCCAAGCCTCTGGCACTGAAGGGGTTAAGGAAAGACAGTGCCTCTGTGAACCCTATTCGTGTCTCTTGCCTACCTCTGGGACTCTCTGCCCCACCTGGTGTCCATCTTTGGTGTGTGTGTGTATGTGTGCATCACATTGCTCCACAGCAATACAACTTACATTAATGGTTGTTTAAATTCCAGAAAATGTGTTTATACATTAGGCTCTTTAACCCCTTAAGGACCCATGATGGTCCTGGACCATCATGGGTGATATACCCTTAACCCCTTAGCGACCCTTGACATACCAGGACCGTCAAGGGTAAATTTGCTTTAAGGACCAGTGACGGTCCTGGTACGTCAAGTGTTAAATGGTAGCAGCGCGCCGCTGTGCACGCTGCTACCATTCATTCCAGGCTGAGACTGAGCGGTCCAGTACCAGACCTTTCAGTCTCAGCCTCTGTTGGTTGTGCCAGGTCATGTGATCGCTGCATCAGCGATCACATGTATCGGCATTCTAAATCAATGAATGAGGCAGTGCTACTTACTGCCTCTAGTGTCTTCTCTCTGCCAATGCGTCCCTTACATCAAAGTAAGGGACAGAGAAGCAGAGAGGAGACACCTAGTGGAAATAAAAAATACAGCAGCTGGGGGTGTTAACTGCTGGTGCAGGAGGATGGCTAGATGCAGGTCAATTTCTGACCTGCTAAATACACTTTTTTTTCCTTAAATAAAACAATACGCTTTTTTTTTTTTTTTTACAAATAAAATATTTAATTTTTAAAAAAAAATCTCAAGAAACAAAGTTGGAAGTGTGATTATTGTGGAGCCATAAAATACACTTACACACACCGCCAAATGTAATGAACAAAAAAGTGGGAAAATAGGGTGGGAAAAAGGGACATGGGGATTTTCACCCAGGGATGGACAGTGGCCACTTTAAACTGCGCATTTTGTAGGTATGACTGACTGGTCATACCTTTCATGCAGTCTCCATAAAAATTTAACCCTTTGTGCCCAATTGATCCCAAGAGAAAAAATAAAAATGGTGGGTTTTTTTTACATTTTTTTTACCTTTTTCTTTAATTTTAATAAAGTAAATGATGGGTTATCCATATAAGTGGGATATCAAAGGAAAGCCCTGTTTGTTTCTAAAAAAAACAGTATATCATTTATGGGGGTGGAATAAAAGCCTAAGAGGGAAAACACTGTTGAACAAAGACATAGTCAAAAAGGTCAGAATTGCTCTGGTCCTTAAGTCAAATCCACCTCTGATTTTCCCGGTCCTTAAGGGGTTAAGGACCCATGATGGTCTTGCACTATCACCATACCTTGGAACTTTCAAGATAAGCTGACCCTGAGATCTTTGAAATATTAACCCTTAAAGCTTCCCATAATGTAGATTTTATGCAATCCTTAAAGGGATAGTAATGTTTCATAATAAAACAGCTCTAATTAATCATCATAGTATTCGGACTTTGGAGAGTGTTATTTCAATTCTGTCAGAGTTGTAGTTCAAGAGTAATTCAATGACAAAGTATCCCCCTCCCGCCCCTTTTACTGATGTAACACTGTTCAGCCAGATCAGAAGGGAGGTGCCCAGGTAGACTGCAGAGAGGGACAATCTTCAATTAAGATAAGGGAAAAACCTGAAAAACTTGTCAAGGGGGGCAGGGCTTTCATTGTTCTATGGACTGGATTCCACATCTGAGAAGAGATGGCTTACACTAGGTAAAAGGGGCGGGAGGGGAAACTTTGCTTGTGAATATCTCTTAAACCATAAAGGATTGAGAGATAATACATATCATTCTTCATGTTTTTTTAATGCCTATAAAATAAAGATAAAACGAAGTATTACTATCCCTTTAAGTGACTGTACCACGCAAGCACGGCTGTTCCTTAATGAGTTAAATAAAATAACTTGTTCTTGCTGTAAGTCAGGTATTTAGTTACATAAACAGGTGTCACTACCACATGAAACAACCTAAAAATTCCCAGTAATGCCCCACCAACCAGTCACGTCCCTGGCAAACCCAACTAAAACAAAGCGTCCCTCTTTGGCCATTTCAAATGTTGGGCGGTATGCAGAAATCGTGTCATCCTCCACTAACCGCTAGTAATTGTAGCTCACAGCCGCTGGAGAACCACTTGTTACCCACACGGCCACTAAATACCTCCATCGCACACCCATACCAGAAACAGGCGTGTCTACTTATAACCCCACCTCCTTGTCGTTTCTCTTGTCTGTCTTCCATCCAATCGCTGTGAGTAGCTAAACTCCACCCCTTTTTCCCCCTCCGGAATTCCCCGAAGTTTGCGTCACGTTCGGAAAGAAAAAAAAAAAAAAAAAAGAAAAGCCGAGCGGCGGGGCTGCGGGCTTGGTGACGTCACACAGAGGACCGCCTCCTCTTAGTCCTGCGCGGTCGCCATTTTGAGTTTGTTTCCTCCCTGCGCCACGATACACGGAATCACCTTCTCCCAGGGACTCTCACCCCAAAACCCCCGATATCACCCCCAAATCCCCCTTATCCCCTATATCAAGCACATTACCCCCGTTTCCTTCATATCCCAGCCCCGCCCGCCTCCACTATCTAGCTTTAGCATAAAAACCCCGAAATCAAGGCTTTTTAGCCCAAATCCCCTTTCCTCGTTCTACGTGCCTGAGGTGTTACAGTGAAAACAACAAGTGGATTGGTAAAGGAGCGCAAAACAACACATTCACCCCCAAACCCTGCTCTGTACAAGGGCTTCAGATGGTGGAGGGACCCCCAAAAGCATCCAAACTCATATTGTCACCCCCAAAATACAGATAATTAATGGTTGTTATGGCCGTGGAAGGTACCAGTGTCCATGAATCCTCCTCCCCAACATCAAACCATGAAAATCAACACAACCTCTGCCTCCCTGCCGAAAGGTCGAGTACCCCCGCGATCTCTTTCTGTATATTATTCTGATTTTGATCTGATTTCATGTTCACTAAAGAGGGATGAACCATATCATTATAACCCTTTATTCCTTTGTGTGCTACAAGCAGGGGGATGGGGGTTTTGGGGAGCAGGCGCCTTACAGGAATGGTTAATGGGGGGGCTCATGTAAATACTGTAAATATTTTGTCTTGGCTAAAAATGTTATTTTCATATGATCTGGGTAGAGAGAGCGAGGCGTGATTTACGTGGGATCTTAAAGGGTTAAATGCAACAGGCTTTGCACACGCCTCTGGTACACAAAGGGTTAACACTAAAAAAGGCCATGCCTTAAAATAGCGACGATGTTGCACATGTTACATATTTAACACTTAAAGGACCAGTGGGGGTGAACCTCAGCCCTCTGGTACTTAAAGGGTTAATGATTCCCAAAAATGACAGAATCAGGATTCCTGAATATAATTTATTAATTATAAACTACAAGGTGGAATCCAGGAAAGAACAGATAAATGCGTAAAATAGCACCCAGGGCTGTTTTTTGGGGGTTCAGGCAGCTTAACAGGCATGGTTAATGCAGGGCTCATGTAAATATTTTGTCTTGGAAATTTTTTCATTATCTCCCAGAATTTGTGAGATCTCATAGTACAGTTTTTTATGATGATTATTATATTTAACCCTTTGACTGCTAGAGAGATCTCACACCCAGAGGGTTAAATATAAAAAGGGGGCTGTTTAGACACTGCACATTGTTGCTCTTAAATGTTGTTATATTACCAAATAAAGGGTTGGAGAAGGATTCTTTTTCAAAATTATAAATTGACTTAATTGTTAACCCCTTCAGGACCAAGGGAGTGTGCAAAGCATTTCTAAGCAACGTGGGGCTCATTCACTTGTTCTTAATGGGTTAAGCACCATAGGTTTGTCTGCATTGGATATCTGTTACTCATAGGGTTAACCCACAAAACAAAATAGCTCAGTTGCAAGTCGTTGCTTCTGGCCCTTTAATGACCAGAGGGTTAAATGTTGTTCTGTGACCACAAAAAAAAAGGTTTCAGAAGCTGTATTCATTTTTACCTATAAACTGGTTAACCGTTTAAGTGCCACAGATCTGTCCAATGCATCACTTTGCACCCACTGATATTGAAAGGTGTAAGCCACAGAAAGTAGGCCTTTAATTAGTGGTAATGTTGTACATAGTTGATCTTACGTTTTGTTTGATGGCCACTAAAAGTTTGCTGAAGCCGGATTCCTCAAGATAATATTTTTAAATTAAAAGTTACAATGTGGAATCAGGAAATAACTTATAATTAATAAATCACCATCATGCTGACAGTTACCCTGTTCAAATATTTTGATATCATCTGAGGGTATAGTGCTGCCCCTGCTCTGCCATGTTACAGAGTGAAAACTGCAATATTAAAAAACATTGCCAAACTTGCAAACAAGCACAACTGTATTTTTCACGTTATATAACTGTACACGTGTTAGGAGACGCAATATCTATAATATAACTTGTGTTTGTAAACATCAGTGCAAACAATAAAGTAATTGGTGGATATGTCCATAATTATACATTTTTCCATAGCTGAAAATTATAGGTTATAAGAATATGGCTGTACTACTTAAAGCAATAATAACATTCTTAAAAAGAAAAAAAAAAAATCACTTTTTTGTGATCGTTTATTCTGGCCTAGCTTGGAGTAGAAATTGTGGTCACTTATAAACTGGAAATGTGTGTGTGTGTAAAGGAGAGACCTTGTACACGAGCGGGGTCATTTGTTTTTACATACAGCAGATCTATTTCTTACAAAATGGGGCGCTGTGTGTGGGGATAGAATTTGGCAGTTCTGGCACTCTACAACAGGTGTATGCAGGACATGTCCTGGATCTCTCTATTTCTGTTTATATGCGGTGAAGCTAAATCTGTGCATGATATATTGATTTTTCTTTTGTTATGTTGCCATACAGAGCTCAGATTATGAAAGAGGGCTGTTTTGGAACCCCCCCTCTTATTTTTCATGCTGTGTGATTAAACCGGTAATGGAGTACATGTGGCTATTAACCCTTTGAGCGCCAAAGGGTTATGCAACGCATTGCAGAGTAATGTGTTGTGTGCCCTCTGGTGCTCAAAGGGTTAAAGTAAAGTATGATGTATAAAATGAAGTATGATGTCGTTTGGTAATATGTACTTAAAGGGATAGTAAAGTTTCACAAAAACAGCAGCTCCAATTAATCTTCATAGTATTTGGGTAGTGGAGAGTATTATTTCAATACTGTCAGAGTTGTAGTTCAAGAGTAATTGAATGATAAAGTATCCCCTTCCCGCCCCTTTTACCTAGTGTAAGCCGCCTGAGATGTGAAATCTGGTCTCTTGACTGGACAGCTAACAGCAAGGGACAATCTTCTTACTGTGAACAAAATGAAAACCCTGCCTCTCTTGACAGGTTTATACTCACTGAAGATTGTCCCTCTCTGTGATCTATCCGGACAGTCTTGCTGCTCAGAGGTGAATAGTGTTACATCAGTAAAAGGGACTGGAGGGGGATATGTTATCATCCAATTACTCTTGTACTACAACTCTGACAGTATTGAAATAACATCTCCGTGGCCCAGATAATACAAAGATTAATTGGGGCTAATTTTATTGTGAAATATTACTATCCCTTTAAAGGAGAAGTATCACTTCCTAATAATAATTCTCCACTTATATTCTATGGCCAGAAAATCATGGTGACCCAATAAATTGTTCTGTGATTCAAGACCTCACATTGTCAGTCAGTCCCAAATCCATGGGGCAGTTGCTAGCAGGGACACAAGCTTCACCCCCTTCACAGGATAATCTTCACCCTCTAAGCACAAGATGGGTGTACAACACTCATCTCATTTTTTGCAGTGCTTTGCAAACCCCTCTGAAGAAACTGCCAGCAACTGTCATGTCTGCCTCCGTGGACATGACATCCAGCACTGTTGGAAGGTGTTGAACAAAATTAAAAAGGACAAAAAAATTAAAGGGCCATTAGTATTTTCTGGCTATAGTATGTTGAGTGGTATGTTACTATTAGGTAGTGTTACTGCCCCAAATGCATGTGAGCAGGTCATTACAACAGGCCAGTGCGGTGGGTCTGGACCTGAGCCCTCAGGTGGGACACCTAACAGGCCAGGATTTTAGGATTTCTGTGCTTGAGCTTGAACGGATGTAATGTTTCACAATAAAAGCAGCTATGATTAATTTTCATAGTGTTTGGGCCATGTAGAGTTATTTCAATACTGTCAGAGCTGTAGTTCAAGAGTATTTGAATGATAAAGTATCCCCCTCCTGTCCCATTTACTGATGCAACACTGCTTACCTCAGACCAGCAAGATTGGCTGGATGGATCACAGAGAGGGACAATCTTCAGTGATCATAAGGGAAAAGCCTGAAAGACCTGTCAAGGGGGCAGGGTTTTCCTTATGATCACAGTAAGAAGATTGTCCCTTGTTGTGATCTGTCCGGTCATGGAACCAGATTCCACATCTGAGGGTGGGTGGCTTACACTAGGTAAAAGGGGAGGTGAGGGATACTTTATCATTCAATTACTCTTGAACTACAACTCTGACAGTATTGAAATAACACTCTCTATGGCCCAGATACTATGAAGATTAACTGGAGCTCCTTTTATAGTGAAACATTACTATCCCTTAAAGTCAATCAATCATAGGCTCAGTAGCTGATTATGTAACCTGTGATCAAGCTGAAAAATCCTGAAGTCCCCAGCCTGTTAGTTTGCCCTGAGGGCACATGTTCAGACGCACTGCACCAGAGTAGGGCGCTTGGTATATTGTTTTAGGGTCTTACTACTGCAGTTTGTAAAACTCATATTATTCTAGGACATATCCGATTTTGTTGATTTCAGAGTGAGATGTTGAAACTGATTGTTGCTGTGGGATTAACCCTAAAGCAGAGGTGGGCAACATGCGGTCAGGTAGCTGCTGCCACACTGCAGTTCCCATCATGCTTTGCCAACCATCGGTTGGCTGCTTTGATGGGAGTTGTAATGTATTAGTAGCCGCTGGTGTCACGTGGCCCATCCCTACCCCACAGGAATATACATATATTTTTTCACAAGAAGAAATTATACGTATTCATTTTATGTTTAACTCTTTGAGTGCCACACGGCTACAGCAATGCATTGCCTTGCCCCTCTGCCACTCAAAGGATTAACAAATTGCTTATAAAAAGCTCTGGTAGAGTGTTGTGCTGTGGTTTGAAGTCCTGATTAGTAGCAGTGCTAATTAATCTTTTGAGTGTCAGAGAGTTATCCAACGCATTGTGTGTTGCAATGCATTGGATGCCACTCTGGCACTTAAAGGGTTAAATACAAACTGGATCAAAAAGGTTTTTGGAGTTTGTATGCAATTTTGTGTCTTTTCTTTGTTTTAAAATCCCAAAAGTCCTGTATTTTGCAGATTCTAGGTTTTTTTTTTTTAATATTAAAATGTCTTATCTCCTTGGTTGCATTGCTTCCCAGTGTGTTGTTGACCGCTCTAGCTTCCAAGGGGTTAAAGTAGAAAATTAGGAAGCAGGCGTTGTTGTGCTTTGTGTATTAATAACATTTTGGTGTTCGAGGAAACATTGAAACAAATATATAAAAGCAAAGTGAAACTGCTGTGGGACAAACTAACTAAACAGGGGGGTGGGGGGGGGGGAGAACTTGAACATTCTCCAAATTGCACTTGTTTAAAATGTGACTATTTTTGTAACCCACTTGAATTCCTGAGAGATCTCCAGCGCATTGAGATGCATTGCACTGGGGAGCACGCTAGCAATCAATGTGTTACAAGCCCTATTTAATTCAACTTCTTGCATCCCTTTTGGTGCAGTTGGTTTGCCCCAGAATTGCTCCACTTTTTCTTTATGCATATGGGTCAGTGTTTGGTAATTGTCATTTTGTTAGCATCACAATTAACGACTTTGTAAATCTTGGGCTGAAATTGTGGTTGTGTTACTTTGACACGTGTTTGTGTGTATGTTTGTATATATATGTGTATGTGTTTATATATACACGTGTCTTGTGGTTGTGTATATATGTTTATGTGTGTGCTGTGTGGTTTTCAGCAGAAAAAGAGACGTTTTGGAGGCTGTGGAAATAATATGGGTTTTGCCTCCAAAGCAAGGCAGGAAAACGGTTCTTTAACCCTTTGAGTGCCATAGGGGTGAGAAGAACATTGTGAAGCACTGTGTTGGTCACCCGCCTGCCACTCAGATGGTTGTGGTAGAGTTTGATCACTCTTATTCTTGTGGTAGACAAGTGAGCTGTGTTGTCTCGCAGAAGTGCTGACTAGTGTAATACGGGGGCAGGCAAGGACGTGTGCGGTGTTCAGTCCATCTTTTATTATTATTATTCTTTATTTATATAGCGCCAACTAATTCCGCAGCGCTGTACAACAGGGAATAGACATACAGAGGTATTAAATAGTACAATCAGATGTGGAGACCAGAAGGATCAGAGGGCCCTGCTAGTGAGAACTTACAGTCTAGATATGAGGAAAGAGGAACACGACCCAAATGCTGGATTCAAAGACAGCAGGGAACACAGGGTTAAATCTCCATTCTGTTTCAAGGGGCGGTAACGCCACTTAATAATATGGAGAGAAAATCCTAATGACCCCTCGGAATGTTTTCCTTGCTCCTTTGTACTAGAGATGAGATGCAGAACTGACGGAAGGTGTTATGTCTACGGATCGATGTTATGTCCACGGTGGCGGACATGACAGTTTCTTGCAGGACTCCAGCTCTGGTCCTTAACCCTTTGAGTGCCTAGGAGGTATCCAACGCATTGTAATCCCTCCTTGGCACTCAAAGGGTTAAATTAAGTGCGCTGATGCACTCTGCCTGCTTCAGTTTGGGGGAGGGGGGGAATCGCCCATCATCTGTCATGTCTACACCCCATTCACTTCCTCTTTTGTATCTGCAGCTTGTGCTTCAAGTGTTTCACAGTTGGCTGCCAGGCCCATCCCTGAACCCAACCCCCATTCTCGCTGAATATTTGCCTATGTGAAGCCTCGCCTCTGCTGGCTGACCTCCGAACCCTTCATTCTTCTGTCTTTATTCTGTAAATCCCTCCCTTCATTCCTCCCAAGCCACAGCTTTTTTTTTTTTTTTTTTTTTGCCTGTCCATGAAAAACAAGCCTTTCACACACAACCCCAAACAGCCCTGTCCTCCTCCCTGCTGCCAGCCTTGATTTTTAATGTTGGCTCCATTTTCTTTTTATTTGTCACCATTTGACAGTTTTCTTTTGAACCTTTTCTTGGTCTTTCTTCAGTCCCCTTCCCCTTTATAGAGACGGTCATAACAGGAAAAGCAGGACGTTACTGACTTATAAACCTTATTTTTATTACTGTGAATGTGAGTATGTGATCTCCCCTCAAACTGTAATGTCTCCCTCACCAACAGATCTGTGTGAAATATTCACTTCTCTCTCTCACCTCCCACCCTGAGTTTCCATTGTAATACAGTACATATAGATTAATACATTGTGTGTCTCTCTGAGGTGTGGGGATTCATGTAATGCATGCCTTTTGTATTAGGAAGTACAACAGTACATACAGCAGACATATATATATTCATGTACCAAGATGTAGAAACAGCATTTTCATTTCATTTTCTGCAGCATCTGCCCCATTAAACTCTTAAAAATAAAGTGGGCCTTATGTATACTATCAAAGTGGAAAATTTGGGGACAAAACTGGCTGGTTTTCAGTTGATTTAAGTAGAAATTTTAACCCCTTGAATGCTAGAAAGTCTCCCAACATTGCAATGGAGAGGTCTTTAGCAATCATGGTGTTAAAAGTACCATGTAACCCTTTGAGTGCCAGAGGGATACACAACACACTGCTCTGCAATGCGGTGTGTACCCTTCTGGCACTCAAATGGTTAAATTTGTGGGAATTTAGGGAATGATTGTCCGTGTCCGAATTGGTCCATTTTATTCATAAGGACCAAAGTACCTAAGCAATATCTATTTTAAAGTTACTCCAGCCTGCCTTAATAAATTAGCAAGGAAATATTTTGTACAATGTGTTTAAATAGGCAGCGCGCCATATCCTCCATTTGTTTTGATATTTAGACCAAATTCTGTTTGCTTTTTGTTTCAATAGGATTTTGATTCGTTCAAATACTTAATTCCTGTTCCATATTAACACATTGGCGCAATAAACACAGCTAGCAACAAATGAGCTGAATGGGGTCTCTCAGCGCCATGCGTTTTCCATTGGTTTATTTTGTGCTTATTTTTTATTAGGACCCATTTACGGTAGTTGTTTAGTTTTAAACAGGATTTCATTACTCATTCGGAAACTAAAAATGGGATTTGGTGCCTCCTGAATTCACATTTGTAGAATTATTTTATTTGTAAAGCAATACTCTGTATAATTCTACCACGGCGTGGGATTACTTTGTAATATTTTGTATATAGTACTAATAGATACATCGCCTTTAGGAAGCGTCACACAGTGATCTGTAGATCCCCACGCCCTTAATTTTTAATGTTTGTCTTTACCAAATAACATCAACAAAAATAGTTACAATTTTCAAGGAACATTAGGGGAGATTTATAAAACTGGAGTTAATCGAAAAGAACCGTTAAAATGGCTGTAAGACGGACGCCGGTACTTATAAATGTATTAAGGACAAATTAGGAGGACATTACGATGTGTCGTACGTTAAAAAAAAAATAATAATAAATAAATAAATGGATTAGGGAATTTATAAAGAAATGTTGCTATTTGCAACAATTTAGCAACAGAATCTTCAGCAAATATTTAAGGCCACGTCTGACCTGTTCTTACTTTTTGCAGTTTCCTCATTTATAAATGTAGCTAGATTACTTTCCTATTGTACAGCACTACTGAATTAGTTGGCGCTATATAAATAAAGAAAATAATAAATACCAGCACTCCTAATAAGGAATAAGGACATTTTAACCCCTTAAGAACCGGCCACGCACGCAGCGGTCACTTAAGGACCACAGATAATTATTTTTTTTTCCACTATCCAATTCCGGACTCCCCGAATGGCGTGCCACGCGGAGAGCCCGGTCATGGGTCTTTAAGGGTATAACAATGCATGATGGTCCAGGACCGTCATGGGTCCTTAAGGGGTTAATCATCCTTTCTCAAAAAACGAAAAATAACACTTTTTATAAATCTCCCCATTTGGGCCTTATTTATAAAGGCAAACTGGAGTTATTGTGGAGTAAACCATAGGGGGACAACTAAAAAATTCTGAATTCCCATGCTTCACAATACATTGGAGAACTCTTGAGCATTCAAGGGGTTAAAATGCTCATTTTAGTTTAACAGGAATTTTAATTTGTCCCCTATGATGCAGTTGGTTTACGTCAGAATAACTCCACTTTGCCCTTATATACATGGGCCATTGTGAGAGGACACGTTTTAGAATTGTAGATGGGAACAGGGCATGTGAAGCTTTTATAAAATGGTTAACCCCTTCACGTCCAGTGATGTGCCAGGACCGTCCCGGCTGTCCGGCACTTAAGGACCAGTGACTGTCCTGGCATGTCACATACTTTTAACTCACAGCGCTCCTGCAGGAGCGCTGTGAGTAATAGCAGGTACTGAAATTGATCGCTCCAAGACCAGAGTGATCTCTTTCAGTCCCACGTTTGGTGTGATCAGTCACGTGGTACGGAATGTGAAACTTTCCTATCTGGTCCTTAAAGGACCACACACCCCGGGACCGCTGGTCCTTAAGGGGTTAAACTGGTGACACGGGAATATATATTGCTTTACTGGGTGTTTTAGACACACTCATTCTATCTGGCCTATGTAAATAAACAAAACAGAGATATTCTGGGGTCATTTAAATGAGTCACAAGGTACAGATACACATTCCTATTGCTCTAGTTGGAACTTTTAACCCCTTGAATGCTTTTACGATGTTTTGGAGCCCTTTCTAGCTTCCAGGGATTAAAAAGCAAAAATCAAAGATAATGCATGTTTGCCTCCTATGGTGTAGTTGGTTTACCCCAGAATTAATCCAGTTTGTTTTTATATCCATTAATGTATCTGTGCTTTCATATACTATTGTAATTCTCTCTTATTTATGTGTATGGCCAACTAATACGGAGCAAGCTCTGCTTTGTGTGTAGCCATAGAGGAACACACAAAATGGCAGCTCTCACGTCATACTGTCTCAGTCTATCCACCTTGGCTGCAGAGAAGGCGTTATCTTTGGAAGTTCAGGAAGCTGTTGAGAAGTTCAACATTTACCATGTTCCACAAATTTACTTTTCTGCCTTTTTCACCAACCACAAAACAGAGAGTGCAAGTAGTTTCTTTGTGTGAGCAGGAACCAAAATGTCTGCCCTTTGTCCTATTTCTCTCACAAGGCAGTCCCTTTTGTTCTGTCCGTAACAGTCAGATAAGTGCTCTCCCACATGTTTGGTAGTATAGAGTGAACCGCTTTACACAGTGGACACAGTCTCTCCTCCTCCTCCCTGATTGTATGTGAGCCCAGAGTGTAGGACACCAGTTCAGTTGTATACAAAGGACACATTCAGCCTGCAGATGCAAATTCCTCCTTCAGTGCGCAGTAAAATCTCTTCCCCTTCCACCGTAGAATTTAGACTTTTAATTACAGTATTTTATCTTATATACATTAGGCCAGTTCTACTTTAATTTTTGTAAATTCATCTGTCATCACCATTTTGTCACTAGGCATTCAGTTATACTGCTGGAAGCAAAAAGTATTTTCCTGTTTAAAATGAATTTATCTCCAAACATTAACCCCTTAAGCACCATAGGGGTATGCGTTACACACAAACCTCTCTGGTTCATAACCCTTTGAGTGCCAGAGAAGTACGCAAAGCATTAAATGCACTGAGTACCCCACTGGCACTCAAAGGGCTAAGGGTTTAAGTGAACCTATTAAGTTT
Organism: Rhinophrynus dorsalis; assembly: GCA_037306005.1. NCBI lineage: Eukaryota > Metazoa > Chordata > Amphibia > Anura > Rhinophrynidae > Rhinophrynus > Rhinophrynus dorsalis. Next base: position 178,810,503 of record CM074726.1, read on the forward strand.
TAGTTCCTTTTAGCCATTGGCTTATAATATGAATTGTTCTTGCAAAAGGAAACGTTATTGATGGCACACCTGGCACTTTATGTTAATAAGGTCCTCTGCTGGGCCAATGGTACAGCACGCTGGAACTTATGCACTAAAGTACAGAGAAGGAATTTTGGGGAAAACCATTTACACCACAGGTAGACAAAACATTCCCCATTTGTTTAATTAGGGCTTTTAACATCTTGAATGGTAGCGGTGTCTCTGACACATTGCGAAGCAGTGCACTGGTGACCTCACTTGCATTCATGGGGTTAAAGCCCCATTTAAATAATTGATGCTTGGGGGAATTTTCATTGCTCCAGAATTGTACCCTTTGTAATTTGGGCAGGATGCCCAGTGTGCTGATAATGAATCTAGGCTCGTCGGGTGATGATGGGGTTTGTAGTCTTCAGCTGGAGAGACATATGTTTCCTGTCCCTGACCCAGTAGTTGATGGCAGCCATGAACGTATTGCCTCATCTAGTCTTCCAGTTTCAGACTTTTTTCTTAATACTTAAGTCAGCAGTAGCTGGAAAGGAAGTTTTAATGAGAGACTCTACCAGTGGAACAAGGCTGTGGTGTCAGACAGTGTATGTGTGGTTCTGTGACTACCAGTGGAACAAGGCTGTGGTGTCAGACAGTGTATGTGTGGGTCTGTGACTGCTAGTGGAACAAGGCTATGGTGTCAGACAGTGTATGTGTGGGTCTGTGACTACCAGTGGAACAAGGCTGGGGTGTCAGACAGTGTATGTGTAGTTCTGTGACTACCAGTGGAACAAGGCTGTGGTGTCAGTGTATGTGTAGATCTGTGACTACCAGTGGAACAAGGCTGTGGTGTCAGTCAGTGTATGTGTGGGTCTGTGACTGCTAGTGGAACAAGGCTATGGTGTCAGACAGTGTATGTGTGGTCTGTGACTGCCAGTGGAACAAGACTGGGGTGTCAGACAGCGTATGTGTGGTTCTGTAACTACTAGTGGAACAAGGCTGGAGTGTCAGACAGTGTATGTGTGGTCTGTGACTACCAGTGGAACAAGGCTGAGGTGTCAGACAGTGTATGTGTGGTCTGTGACTACCAGTGGAACAAGGCTGGGGTGTAGACAGTGTATGTGTGGGTCTGTGACTACCAATGGAACAAGGCTGTGGTATCAAACAGTGTATGTGTGGTCTGTGACTACCAGTGGAACAAGGCTGGGTTGTCAGACAGTGTATGTGTGGTCTGTGACTACCAATGGAACAAGGCTGTGGTATCAAACAGTGTATGTGTGGTCTGTGACTACCAGTGGAACAAGGCTGGGTTGTCAGACAGTGTATGTGTGGTCTGTGACTACCAATGGAACAAGGCTGTGGTATCAAACAGTGTATGTGTGGTCTGTGACTACCAGTGGAACAAGGCTGGGGTGTCACAGTGTATGTGCGGGTCTGTGACTACTAGTGGAACAAGGCTGGGGTGTCAGACAGTGTATGTGTGGGTCTGTGACTACCAGTGGAACAAGGCTGGGGTGTCACAGTGTATGTGCGGGTCTGTGACTACTAGTGGAACAAGGCTGGGGTGTCAGACAGTGTATGTGCGGGTCTGTGACTACTAGTGGAACAAGGCTGTGGTATCAAACAGTGTATGTGTGGTCTGTGACTACCAGTGGAACAAGGCTGGGGTGTCACAGTGTATGTGTGGGTCTGTGACTACTAGTGGAACAAGGCTGGGGTGTCACAGTGTATGTGTGGGTCTGTGACTACTAGTGGAACAAGGCTGGGGTGTCACAGTGTATGTGTGGGTCTGTGACTACTAGTGGAACAAGGCTGGGGTGTCACAGTGTGTGTGTGGGTCTGTGACTACTAGTGGAACAAGGCTGGGGTGTCACAGTGTATGTGTGGGTCTGTGACTACTAATGGAACAAGGCTGGGGTGTCAGTGTATGTGTGGGTCTGTGACTACTAGTGGAACAAGGCTGGGGTGTCACAGTGTATGTGTGGGTCTGTGACTACTAGTGGAACAAGGCTGGGGTGTCAGTGTATGTGTGGGTCTGTGACTACTAGTGGAACAAGGCTGGGGTGTCAGTGTATGTGTGGGTCTGTGACTACTAGTGGAACAAGGCTGGGGTGTCAGTGTATGTGTGGGTCTGTGACTACTAGTGGAACAAGGCTGGGATGCGTCAGAGTGAGGCACTTTGGACATCCACTCTGGTGACTGTTTTTTTCTGTGAAGACTAACAAAATAGTTAATGTACATTTATTTAAATAGTTATGCACAAAATCTTTGATTTTGGTATTTCGATTCTGAGACCTAAGAATATCTGAGTATTCATGCATTTGCACCTTTCAATACAACCCTGAAAAACGGCTTATACAAATTGGTTAGGGGTGCCCCGAAAAGTCCAGACTGTGCTTTAGGGGTTGTCTGGAGTAAAACAAAATGATAGCAGGGCCCTCTGATCCTCCTGTTCTACACATCTGATTGTACTATTTAATACCACTGTATGTCTATTCCCCAATTGTACAGCGCTGCGGAATTAGTTGGCGCTATATAAATAAAGAATAATAATAATAATAACCACCGGTCTGTGACCTGCAATGGACATTTCACACACTGCAGTTATGTTTCCTGTTACCTTCTCTTGTTATGTGCTCTATAATGTAGCCAGCCAAGAAAAAACACATTATCTGGTCATTGTTACCTGATACATTCCAGCCTAATATTTTAACCCCTTGAGTGCCAGAAGGGTATGTAACGCATTGCAGAGCAGTTATGACCTGGGGAGTCTGTGTCACCCTCTGCTCCAGACAGAGCTTTTTGTGTCGAATCCTCACACAATCTAAATAAGTAATCTGACTGTATGATATCCTCCATATTACAGTTGGTAAGCCCCTCTCTTGTGGAACGTAATGATTTTGCAGAGTCGGATATGTGACAGAGAGGTCCTGGGGCTTAATTTACCTTATTGGCAGTTCTCTTTAGTAAAATATTGAACCAACACATTCTCTGCCAAAAAAATAGTACGAAGAACCAACAGTGTTTATTGTCAGTACTGCAGCGTTCCCAAGTTCAGTACACAAAGGCACCCAACCAGCTTGATTTCCAAGTTAATGGATAACTAACAAGTTGTTTCTAGTGCCCTGTAGCGCAGCAACTCTACCCTGGTTTAACCCTTTCTGTGCCAGATAGGTGAAGTTGCTTATTCCTCTGGCATCTAAATGGGTAGTTGGGCTCCCAACACATTGATAGTTAAGGGGATAATAATGTTTCACAATAAAAGCAGCTCCAATTAATCTTCATAGTATTTGGGCCATGAAGAGTGTTATAGTCCAGGAGTAATTGAATGATGAAGTATCCCCCTCCCACCCCTTTTACTGATGTAACACTGCTCACCTCAGAGCAGCAAGACTGTCCAGATGGATCGCAGAGAGGGACAATCTTCAGTGATCATAAGGAAAAACCTGAAAAACCTGTCAAGGGGGCAGGCTTTTCCTTATGATCACAGTAAAAAGACTGTACTTTGCTGTGATCTGTCCGGTCAAGAGACCAGATTCCACATCTGAGGGGAGGTGTCTTACACTAGGTAAAAGGGGTGGGAGGGGGATACTTTATCATTCAATTACTCTTGAACTACAACTCTGACAGAATTGAAATAACACTCTCCATGGCCCAAATACTATGAAGATTAATTGGAGCTGTTTTTTTTATGAAACATTTCTATACCTTTTTAAAAAGCACATTCTAATATCCACATGTACAAATGTAATCTGATGGAACTTGTTATGATAGTGTTTCTCAGCATTTGCCTTCAAAGCACACACCACAGTTGAGCCTTTCAGGGTATCCCTGCTTTTCACAGGCTGGTGATCTGAGGATCAGCTACTATGATTTACCTACCTGTGCTGAATTATGGATATCCTTACAACATGACCTGTCTGATTGCCTGAGGATTGTGGGTTGTGTTCCGTTTCCCACAGTCTTCGGGGAACAGATTTAATATCCTCCCATATTTTACACATAAGAAACACCTTACAGTAAACCAAAAATTGCTTCTCCCAACACGTGTCTAATGCTTTACTGAGGATGGTAAACATTTACACACATACATATATACATATCTGAGGAGGATACAAATTTGAGCTGTTTATATTGCAACATTAAAGTGGAACTGCCAGTTCAGAGGAACTGTATTTATATTAACTTTATTTTATTTAAAACAGTGGTTTGATAAATTTAGCTTTTTCAGTACACATTTGTCAGGTGCTGCCACACTGCTTCTCATCCCAACTGCCGCTTTCTACCAGGAAGTACTACGTCATTTGCATAAACAGACAAGTAAAGCTAAATAGCTCATAAAAGATTGTTTGAAATAAAGAAATGGATAACACAAACGAGGTGCTTTTCAAAGCACATTCAAAATAATATATTTATTACAAAGTGATGGCTCCTCTATAATTGTTCTGTTACCCTTGAGGGACCAGAGATTTGCTCAACACATTGCTTCTCAAAAGTGTTGGTAACCTCTAGTATTCTAGGAGTTAAAAGCCCCATTGCGATTAATGAGATGTTAACCCCTTAAGGACCGCCGTGTACGTACATGGCCGGCACTTAACGACCATGGAACATTTTTTTTTTTTTTCCGGATTTCAATCCACGGCTTCCCGAACAACATACAGCTGCGCGGGGAGCAATGACATACATGTACGTCATGGGTCCTTTAGGCACTTTTACCCATGACGTACATGTACACCCTTGGTTGTGAAGGAGTTAAAGAATTTTTTGTTTTTTCCCTAGGAATTGCTCCCCCTTTGCCTGTCACTTTGACTGCATCTGGAATGAGCATGTCTAAGTCCTTCTTGTGCACGAGACAGGAGCAGAGTGTTGTCACTACACAGGAAGAGGGCCGTGGTAATGGGAAGCTGCTTCACAATGCATTGAAGACCTCTCTGGCATCCAGTGAGTTAAGCCTCATTGGGCCGTTGAGTGTCCCAGAATTCCTCCACTTCCAACAGGCTAAAGTGACGCAATTTTGGGCCAAACCAGCTGCATCTTGGGATACAAGTGAAAATTCCCAAACCCTCTGAATGCCAGAGGGCTATGCAACGCAATGCATTGCGTACCCCTCTGGCACTCGAAGGGTTAGGTGGGGATTTTAACCACTTGAATGCTAGAGAGGCTTTGAACACATCATGAAGCAATGCTTTGGGTGCCACAGGCGTTCCTGACATTAATATGACCATTTAAATTAATGGAGATTTGGGGAATTCCATTTCTCCACTGTGGTGCAGTTTGGTTTGGCCAAAACCTGTACCGCTCTGTCTTGGCGAATATAGCCTATAGCGTCAACACTGTTTTTTTGCTATCAATTTGTTTAAGGAATTGCCCATGAAGCTTCGCCCTAAAAGCAAGGGTAGGACACCTGCAACCCTTCAGCCACTGTTGGACGATAGTTCCCGGCATCCACAACTGGCCAACGGCTGGCTGAGAATGTCTGTAATTGTAGTCTAACAACAGCTGGAGAGCTGCGAGTTGCCCACCCTTGTCTTGGTGATCAGAGCTTGTGGAACGCTGATGTTGGGAAACCATACGATTACACAATTCATATTGCTAACGAACTTGGCACATCCTTATACAGACGATAAAAAGGCTTCAGTTCACATCATGTTTGGGGCCCTGTGATCAGAGATAAAGCCGGGTTATTCCGGAGCACCTCACTGCATCACAGGGGAGAAATAAAAAAAAAAATGTATATGGAAATCTTAACCTCTTGTGCTAGAGAGCACATTGTTCACAATAAATTGGATACCTCTTTTAGTATTCAAGGGGTCAAAATGTCCATTTAGCTTTAGTTCACATGGATATGTGCAATGCACCATTGTTGTTATAATTTATTTATTTTTTTTTATGGATTTTATTTTGCGTGTGATGCTAAGAGGAAGTGATGAAACAACGCAGCTTCAAATATGTGCCAAAAATAAAAAATACACCATGCTAATTCAGGTCCATGGAAAATCATTGTACGAGTACAAATATGCATTAATCCATTGAGTGCTACAGAGGTATCCAATGCATTGCTTTGCAACACATTGGATACCTCTATGGCACTTAACGGGTTAACACATCAACTCTCAAAATCTTCAGTAAGCTGAGTTGACCTGTGTGATGAACCCTCACGTGGGCAGACTCATACCATAAATCCTTTTTGTTTGTTCATTTGTTTTTGAGGCGCTGAAAAAAATCTGTGCTTTTAAAGCTCACATATGAACGTGACTTTAATTTAGTGGGAATTTGGGGATTTTTATTTAATTTCTTCTGTATAGTGCAGTTGATTTGTCCCAAAATGACTCTGCTTTTCCTTTGAGCGCAGGACCCTAATTAGCGCTGGCAATAATCACATGCACACAAGTAGTCAGGCCTGTCATGGTGTCCTTGTGGCATTGCAATCTCTGTATAAACAGTGTGTTCTTAACCTTTACACCATGGACTTGGTCTAGCAGTAAATCACTCAAGTGAGCTGGATGAAGGCCAAGTCGTTTTCTCCTGTTAATGTGTCTTAAAGTTTTTTCATGGGCCATATGATTAGAAATTCAAATGTGCGTGGGCGGCATTCATTCATTTTTTTTTTTAATTGATATTGTATTGTAGCCTGTTAGCTGCTGCAAAATTGTTATTCAAATAAAAGTGCATACTTACAGCCATGTTTGTAGTCCTAGTGATAGTCAGTGACCACTTTTGATTAAATCAATTAGAATAGTTATTTAATAGACTAAAATATTGTTGAAAATTGTAGGGCAGGGGTGTCCAACAGGTAGATCTCCAGATGGTTACTGATAGACTTCAAAAAGATTCATGCCGATTAGTTAGTCAAATCCTTCTAACATTTAAGGCGTTAATGCACTCATAGGCTTGTCGTTTAAAAGCTGCACCATAAGGGATAACTGAAAATACCATTTGGTTTGGTTCTTGATGTCTTGGATTCCCTTCTGGCACTCAAATGGTTAAATCATTGGGAAACCAGGAATGTTTTCTTTGTTCACATGGTGCAGTTGGTTTGCGTTAGAATTACTTGTTTGTGACAGAATTGTTTACACTATTTTGCATGTTATGGTCCCGTTTGTGTCTATATATACAGGCGATATATGCAGACGTGTGTTGTGCAACACGTGTGGATGTGATGACGAGAGACTGTTGACACCTGCTGGTAAAGTAATAGATCATGTTAGGATGATTATGGCAAAATTAGATCCTGTGACTGAAGTCTGTGCAGCCTGCAGTAAGGCGTCAGTTACACAATGGAAGCAGCAGGACGGTGGTTAGGCCCTACTAGTTTGTGTGCTAGCTAATTTGGTTAAAGAAGTTTTGTTATAAGTCGCAGGTTGCAAGTTGGATACCTGTGGGTTAAAGAGACATCGCCACAGTAGAACTGGAACCATTCCTTCCTGGTCCTCATACATTTTCAGTGATATTGTTGTTATAATTATTATTTATCACGCTGTGCTTCCTACAGCTGTCTGGGTGTAGTATGTACTGTAGTATGAGAGAGAGCGCACACTAACTTAACCCTGTGAGTGCCAGAGAGTTATACCTCTCTGACACTCAAAAGGTTAACAGGTAACGGTATATTTTGTGTATACATATTGTTACAATACCATATACTGCTAGTATATTGAGGTTGACTTAACCCTTTGAGTGCCAGAGGGGGTAATTGCATTGCTTACCCATCTGACACTGAAAGGGTTAACTAAGGAGAACTGGGACAAGTGAAGGGCTTCCCGGGGGACAAATGTTCCCATTGATTTTCAGTGGGGCTTTCAATTTAACGTCTCTAACACTTGGCTTCACACCTCTCTTGACAGTCAGGAGTTAAAGGGATAGTAACGTCTAAAATAAAGTAAATCTCCATGTCTTCTGTATTATAAACACAACGCTTTGCACTATGTTCAATAACTTACTGTTCTGTAGTTTTAAAGATATTAAATGTAAAAGGCTCCCCCTCCCACCCCCTTCTGGCCGCATCACACTGCATCTAAGCGTGGTTCCGGATGGAGAGCGGCGAGGGACAAACGTCCTTTTGTGAGTGAAGTTTGTCCCTCTCTGCATCTGTCCGGTCCCAGGACTGGATTGCAGATCTAAAGGGAGGAGGTCAGACGGGTCGGGGGGGTGCTTTTACATTTAATATCTTTAAAACTACAGAACAGTAAATTATTAACCCCTTAAGGATGGCCGATTGCGCATGCGGTTGTCACTTAAGGACCATTTATTTTTATCGTGTCCGGTTCAGGGCTCACGAATGGCGTGCAGACGCGGGGAGCCCTGAATTCCATGACGGTCCTGGCACATAAGCGCTTACTTCTTCATAGTTCAAGAGGTATGGATCACTGAAGATCCACCGCCCGCCCCTTCTCCTCACGTCACTCAGAAGATGCAGTCTGGTCACGAGCAACTAATTTTACATATACATTACTATCACTTTAAGGCTTCCCCCCCCCCCCCCCCCTCTCCCCACAGTGCGGTTGAGCTCACACTATATCCTAACAACGTGAATGTTTCATGTGAGCGGAGGTCTGGGCAGCTTAATGTTACGTTTCAGTGGCCAAAAGAAAACCAAGCTATAATTTCAATTTGGGATTATATTGAACGAGTTGAACCATATTCATATGTGCGTTTGTAAAAGTGTCTGTACTTGATGTTGTGCATTTACTGTTCTCCAGCCATCTGGGGGAAGCAGTTTTTCTTGCACTCCCATTTCCTGTTAAGTGTTGCACCTTAGTCTGCAGCTTCCTGACAAGGAAACGAGAAGTGCAAAGAAAAATGGTTCTTGGCGTGCTGAAAAAGAAAACTTCAAGTACATTGAGATCTTTTAAGGATAATGTGAATTATCGTTGGCCCTCCAGCCTGTTTTGTTCTATCTCCCATTGCCCTTCACTAGCTGGGAATGATGGGAGTTTCAGTTTGACAACACCTGAGGATACACATATGTGGATCATCCTCAGACTAATACCAGGTATTGCGCTGGAAGACAACAGGTTGCCCATACTTTATTAACCACTTAAGGGCCAGGAGAGAATGCATTGGAATGTGTTGCATACCCTCTTGTCCTTAACCCGTTGAGTGCCAGAGGGGTACGCAAGGCATTGCAAAGCAATGCGTTGAGTACCCCTCTGGCACTCAAAGGGTTAAAGAGTTAAATAATCCCTTTTATGCTAGAGATATCTCAGACGGAGATGTCTCTAGCATCCATTGGGTTACATTTATTGAAAGGTTTACATGTGTATCAGTGGAAGTTTTATGCTGTTTAATTTAAAGGGAGTAATTGAGTGATAAAATATCCACATCCCTCCCCTTTTACCTAGTGTAAGCCGTCTCCCCTCTGATGAGGAATCTGGTCTCTTGTCCGGACACATCACAGCAAGGGACAATCTTCTTACTGTGAGAACAATGAAAACCCTGTCCCCTTTACAAGTTTTTCAGGTTTTCCCTTATGATGACTGAAGATTGTCCCTCTCTGTGATCCATCTGGACAGTCTTGCTGCTCTGAGGTGAGCAGTGTTACATCAGTAAAAGCGGCAGGAGGGGGATACTTTATCCTTCAATTACTCCTGAACTACAACTCTTACAGTACTGAAATAACACTCTCCATGGCCCAAATACTATGACTATCCCTTTAAAAACTAGTTGATTTTTAGTGTGTGTTGCTTTAAGGCAATGAGTTGGTAAAGGGATAATTTAACAGGGGTTTCTTTTGCCTTTAAAATGGCAATCCCTCTAGAAACCCGCAGAGACATTCATAAGCCGACGTATGTTCCTTTACCCACCAGCGCTGTTAATTGAATGATTATTTAATGATGAGGCTGAGCAAGGAGAGAATCCAATAGCGCGGCTCTCTGCAGCCTCCCTAATCGGGCACTAATTGAAATGCCCTCTGGGCTTCAACCTTTTGAGTGCTGAAGGGATTATGCAGCGTACTGCACAGCAACACTCTGGCACTTACATTTTGCCATACGGTGGCCTTATGTATAAAGACATAGTGGAGTAATAGAGCTACGTCACGGAGTCAAAAAGTTCTATTAATTTAAGTTAGGATTTTAACCATTTGAATGCTAGAGGCGCTAGAGGTTTCTCAGTGTTTTGGAGACTTATCTAACATGACCGGTGTCAACCCTTTGAGTTCCAGTGTTTTGTAATGCGTTGCATACCCCTCTGGCACTCAGAGGGTTAAAAGCCTCATTTACATAATTGGGGATTTTTGTTTGTCCCTTCAATTGCAGTTGGTTTGCCCCAAAATTGTTGACCTTATTCACAGACCCATAGCATATAAATGACAGCAGGAAACCCTCTGTGGTCAGGAAAGATGTGAGATCTGCACTTGTGTAGAACTGTACGTCTGCCTCACTGAAGCGTATCACTAACTACAAGCAGCCGTTCTGTCTCATATTGTGTGGCATTGGGCAGGTGTACTCCGAGAAGAGCCTGTGAGTAACCTCCTAGATAATAACTGTATGTTAGGCCTCGACCTTCACTGATCGCTGATACGATCCAGGCCTGGGCACACAGGAGTGAAACCTAGATCTTTTATAGCAGATTGGGACACCCTGCTGTAGTATGGGCGCTCTAAAATAGCTTATCTTATGGGGAGCATTGTTTCCCATAGTATATTGTATGAGACTGAGAGATAAGTAACAAATTCTTCTGCTTGAGTTCCAGAGATTATGGCAGTATTACACCTGAGGTCTAACGGTAATGGTTAGATTGTGTGTATATACCGGTCTGTGTCTGAGTATCTTTGCAGCTCACGGCAGGAAGTTGCTGTGGTTTCAGTTTCCTAAATGTTTTAAAGCAGAACTTTCAGTACATACGTAGTCGCCATGTATTAATGAAGCGCACGGTGACGAGCTTTGAAATAGATGTTTTAACTTGAAAAAATAGCCCAGTGTAAAGGAATCGTTTCCGTTTGGAAACTGGAACCCAGGCTACAGCGCAGACATCTTGTACGCACACATGCGCTGTCAGTCCCGGTCTCCATTGAGTAGCACTGCAGTACACCATATTGTTACCAGAAGGGACTGACGGCGTAGGCGCGTGGACCACACTAACCTGCCCATCAGTCCCCAACGGGAAGGATTCCTTTACACTGGGCTATTTTTTCAAGGTAAAACATCTATTTCAAAGCTCGTCGCCATACGTTTAATGAATGCATGGTGACTAAGTATGAACTAAGTTCCACTTCAAAGGGAAGTAATGTTTAAGTTTATTTAATATTGTATGCGATAAAAAAATAAGTACAACGATGTAAGTCTTATCTTATCCCCCCTCCAGGCTGTTTCAGCACTCTATGGGACCGCATCAGATTCCGGTCATTTGACATGACAGCGGCTCTACAGCAGAGCCGCAATCGCGCTATTTAGAAATAAATACTTCATTGGAACGGTCTGCAAAGTGTGCTTGGTTTGCACGCACACTTTGTAGACCTTTCCAACGAAGTATTTATTTATAAATAGCGCGATTTCGACTCTGCTGAAGAGCCGCCGGCTGGTCCCTGGACTTGAATCTCCTCCTGGCAGCTAGATGGCAGACTTATCTGAAACAGCCTGGAGGGGGATCTTTAGCCAGTTATCTCTGAAACTAGAAAGGTGTGAGAGGTGATACTTAATTGTAGTTATTTTTTTAATGCCTACAATATTAAATAAACTTAAATTTAAACATTACTATGCTTTTAACCATTTGGATGCTTGTCTGTAGACCTGTCTAGCGTTCAAGGGGTTAACCTTCCTGTTTCCTAATAAACCCTACCCTTTGAGTTGACAAGATTAGTATCTGGCATTTAACTCCTTTGCTGTCTGTCCTGAGTCTGCCAGCTGGCCTTGTGGGGGAAGCAGTACGGGCAGTTGGAGAGATACTGGGATTAGTAAGAGAGCTTTACGTGCAGCAGGGCCTGGACTGGGTGTTATCTACCCAAGGACATGTACGTGTTCCCCACTAGAGTTCTACACACTGAGCCTCATGTGTTGGGAAGGACCAGAGCAAATTCTGGAATTAAACATTTACACCATTGGGGACAAATGCAAGTTTCATTTACTTTAAATGCAGTTTTTAACCCACTGAATGATAGAAAGGTCCCCAACCCTTTGCTGTGCATTGCGTTTGAAATCACTAGCTTTCAAGGGGTCCAAAGCACCATTTAAATTGACTGATAATTTGGGGAATGTTTAATTGTATAGTATGTTATTACTCTACACTTTCTTTGTGCAGAAGACACATTGAGGCGGATGTACCAGGACAATTGCTTCTCAATGTGTTTGAGACCTTTCTAGCACTTGTTAAAAGACCAATTTAAATTGATGATAACCTCACTGAATTACTATGTAACCCCCTTATAAAGGGATAGTAATACTTAATATGTAAAAAAAATATACTGTAGTGTTTATTCCCCAGAGTAAAACAAGGGTACTATCACTGCTGAAAGGTGTTTTATACAAACGTTATTATAGCTCAAAGTTGAATTTTTTAAATGCAATATCACAGTGGCCTGAAATTGTACAGTGGCGCTGTTGTTACACCGTCCTATGGACAGCTGTGGTCCGTAGACCATAAATCTCCATAGGATGGTGTAGCAACAGCGCCACCGTACAATTTCAAGCCACTGTGATATTGCACCTAAAAAATTCAACTTTGAGCTGTAATAACTTTTGAATAAAACACCTTTCAGCAGTGGGAGTACTCTTTTCTCGGGGGATAAACCCTACAACTTTTTTATTTATTTATTTATTTATTATTTTTTTTAAACTATCCCTTTAACGATACTTCTCGTACCAGTGACATGCCAGGACCGTCACAACAGTCCAAGCACACTGTGGAATTGTGAGGTCCCCACGCGGCTGCACTCCTCTCAGGGACCCAGGAATCCATTGGGGGAAAAAAATGCCCCGTGGGCCTTAACGGCTTGCAGTGACTTGTCCTTAACCCTTTGAGTGCCAGGGGATATGCAATGCATTGCTTTGCTTACCCCTCTGGCACTCAAAGGGTTAAGCATTTAAAGGAGCAGGAAACTTTTTTTTTTTTTTGTTTATGAAAACCTATATGCATACTTGAGAACTTTGTGTGCTGGAGTCCCCTGAGGGGACTGCTGTGGTGCCACTGGGGGATCAAAAAATGACACGATTTGCATCGAAAAGGGGCAAAGCTTACACACATGTGTGGGCTGGGCTTAGTGGGAGTGTCACAAAGTAGGAGGAACTAGGCGGGGAAGGAGGAAAAGTGGGCAGAGTTTCCTAACCATTCCCACCGTCTGGAGTATCAGCCTCTGCCCCGGTGACCCGATAATCTGCTACAAAAACCAGAGTCTCCAGGGCAAATTCCGAGAGTTCCCAGCTATATGGCTACATGTTATACAGATTTTCCTGCTGAGTAACACAAGGGCACTGCCACAACTGTCAGTTGTTTTATTCAAATGTTATAACAGGTTATATTGTCAGGAAGTTAGTAACGGTGTGATTACTTCCTGAAAATTGACTGACAGGAAGTGACTGGTGGTTTCCGCCACATTCTGTGGAGAACTGTTTGTCTGTGAGTCAGCTCTCCCACAGAATACACCAGAATAACTATTTGGAATCTGGCCATTAGAGGATATATGTAATAACTCTGGAAAACATGCATCTCTCAACAGTTGGAGTGCCCTTAGTTTACTCGTTAGGAAATTCCCTACAATATATGCGTGTGCAACACAAAGCAATGGTTTGCACACTCCTCTGGTCCTTAAGGGGTTAAAAATACATGTAGGCGCTGGATATGTGCAAAAACAGTTCCCTTAGTTAATGTCCTAAGGGGACAGGAACTTACTATCAGGGCTGGAAAAATGTAACTGAGAAAGAGTTACTAGTCAGAAGGTGAAGTGTTGATTGAATCCATCCAAGCGGAACTACCATCACACTTATATTGAGCCCCAAATACTAATTACAATAGCGATGTGCATATACAAACTTGAATTTTCAAGAATAATTGTGGCATTAGTGAAAAATATGACTTTTTAGGCAGACAGGCAGTGGTAGGGACATTGCTGTAGGCACTCCCTTCGCCTGCACTTTCAGTCCTTTCTGGGGCCTTAAAGTGGAACTACCACCCCACGTAAAGTTAAACCCCAAAAATTACCCATCTGGCGACTAGCTGAACAATAGTACTAGTTGGCAGAATAATTACCTCTTTATAGCTAAATACTACTGCTCTCGAGACTGACATCCAGGCAGCAGCGATTTAAACAAATCTGCGCGCCTGCACTGCCAGTCCCTTCCGGTACCCTACGGTCAAGCAATGCCTCCAGGAGCAGACTGGGACTAACCATGCAGGTGCGCAGACCTCACTATGTAAAGATGTCTGCGCTGTTTCCTGGCTGTCAGTCCCGGGTGCAGTAGAATTTCTCTATAAAGAGGTAATTATTCTGGTGACCAGCATTGTTGTTCAGTCGTCAGATGGGTAATTGTTGGGGTTTAACTTTACGTGGGGTGCTAGTAACCAGGCATTCAACTCGCCAGTCGTGATGGTGAAGCGGACAGACAGCACGGACTCAGAGATCCTGCTCTGCTAGATGTCTGCGTTGTTTCCCACTGCATGTCTGCCTAAAAATACTATTTTTCACTAATGCTGCAATTATTCTTGAAAATACAAGTACGCATATGCACATCGCTATTGTAATTAGGATTTGGGACTCAATATAAGTTTGATGATAGTTCCGATTTAATATGACCAGGCCCCTTGCCCAGTCCCCGTTACCTTACTGCAGAGGTCACTGGCAATGAGGTGCCAAAGGGAGTCAATTCTGGGACACCTGCAGTGGTGATGGCACTGGGATGGAGGACAGGGCCGATGGTCGCTGACATTTATTCATTTTCTGACACTTTGGTTTTAGTAAGCTGGGATTTTTTTGGGTTGGAGGGACACTTTGAGTGCTCTGAAATGTGTTGCGTATCCCTCTTGCACTCAAAGGGCTAAATTTAAAGGCACAGTGGTCCAATTCTGGGGCAAACCACCATACAGTTGGGTTCTTCTACAATCGCTCCCCTTTGTGTTTATACAAAACGATCATTGGCTCATATTTATAAAAACAAACTGGAGTTATTCTGGAGTAAACCAAGTGCACCACAGAGGACAAATCCCTGTTAAAGCTTTTAACCCCTTGAATTCTAGAGAGGTCTCAATGCATTGTGAAGCGTTGTAGGCCGCTCTGGCATTTAAGGGATAAAACATTCTATTCAAGTGCATGGGGATTTAGGATTTTTTTTTATTTCTCCCATATGGTGCAGTTGGTTTACTCCAGAATAACCCGTTCACTTTTATATAAATATTGGCCATTCTTATCAGGGCTGCTATGTCCTTCACCTGACTGGAAGAGCAGGTAGAGAAGAGCTCATATTACCGCCAGCTGCAAAGACTCGTACACGTGTTCAAATGCAACAGTTCATAGCAAACAGTCCACTAACATGCAGCCTCTTAACCCTTTTTATGCAAACCTACGAAGTGTCCTTTTATAGTCGGGATAGTCCCTCTTTGAGTCCCAAATCCCTCAGTCCCTCTTTCCCATCCTGGTGTCCCTGTGTTTAGAAGATCAGACTGTGTGGTGTATATAAGTGCATCACCCTGGTGTCCCTGTGTTTAGAAGATCAGACTGTGTGGTGTATATAAGTGCATCACCCTGGTGTCCCTGTGTTTAGGAGATCAGACTGTGGTGTGTGTGTATAGAAGTGTATCACCCTGGTGTCCCTGTGTTTAGGAGATCAGACTGTGTGGTGTGTATATAAGTGTATCACCCTGGTGTCCCTGTGTTTAGGAGATCAGACTGTGTGGTGTATATAAGTGTATCACCCTGGTGTCCCTGTGTTTAGAAGATCAGACTGTGTGGTGTGTATATAAGTGTATCACCCTGCTGTCCCTGTGTTTAGGAGATCAGACTGTGTGGTGTATATAAGTGCATCACCCTGGTGTCCCTGTGTTTAGAAGATCAGACTGTGTGGTGTATATAAGTGTATCACCCTGGTGTCCCTGTGTTTAGAAGATCAGACTGTGTGGTGTGTATATAAGTGTATCACCCTGCTGTCCCTGTGTTTAGGAGATCAGACTGTGTGGTGTGTATATAAGTGTATCACCCTGGTGTCCCTGTGTTTAGAAGATCAGACTGTGTGGTGTATATAAGTGTATCACCGTGGTCCCAGTGTTTAAGACAGTGATTCTCAACCAGGGTGCTGTGGCACTTTGGTGTGCCATGGACATCAACTTAGGGTGCCCCACATTTTCTGTGAAGACTAACGAAAATGGACTTTTAAATAAAGATTTATAAAAATTGTTATGCATGATATGTTCGATTTGTTATTATGATTGTAAGACCTAATAATAACTGTATATTTATACATTGTACCCTTCATTATGCCCTTGATAAATTGCATGAAATATGTTGGGGGTGCCCCGAATGTTCTAGATTATGTGGTAGGGGTGCCCTGAGCAAGAAAAGATTGAGAACCACTGGTTTAGGAGATCAGACTGTGTGGTGTGTATAGAAGTGTATCACCCTGGTGTCTCTGTGTTTAGGAGATCAGACTGTGTGGTGTGTATATAAGTGTATCACCCTGGTGTCCCTGTGTTTAGGAGATCAGACTGTGCGGTGTGTATATAAGTGTATCACCCTGGTGTCCCTGTGTTTAGGAGATCAGACTGTGTGGTGTGTATATAAGTGTATCACCCTGGTGTCCCTGTGTGTAGGAGATCAGACTGTGTGGTGTGTATATAAGTGTATCACCCTGATGTCCCTGTGTGTAGGAGATCAGACTGTGTGGTGTGTGTATATAAGTGTATCACCCTGGTGTCCCTGTGTTTAGGAGATCAGACTGTGTGGTGTATATAAGTGTATCACCCCAGTGTCCCTGTGTTTAGGAGATCAGACTGTGTGGTGTATAGAAGTGTATCACCCTGGTGTCCCTGTGTGTAGGAGATCAGACTGTGCGGTGTGTATATAAGTGTATCACCCTGGTGTCCCTGTGTTTAGGAGATCAGACTGTGTGGTGTGTATAGAAGTGTATCACCCTGGTGTCCCTGTGTTTAGGAGATCAGACTGTGTGGTGTGTATAGAAGTGTATCACCCTGGTGTCCCTGTGTTTAAGAGATCAGACGGTGTGGTGTGTATAGAAGTGTATCACCCTGGTGTCCCTGTGTTTAGGAGATCAGACTGTGTGGTGTGTATATAAGTATATCACCCTGGTGTCCCTGTGTTTAGGAGATCAGACTGTGTGGTATGTATAGAAGTGTATCACCCTGGTGTCCCTGTGTTTAGGTGATCAGACTGTGTGGTGTGTATATAAGTGTATCACCCTGGTGTCCCTGTGTTTAGGAGATCAGACTGTGTGTATATAAGTGTATCACCCTGGTGTCACTGTGTTTAGGAGATCAGACTGTGTGGTGTGCACATGGCCAGGACATAAGGAGCATGGACCTTTTTTTTTTTTTTTCCCATAACGGGATGCAACCACACGTGGAGCCCTGAAATCCATGACGGTCCTGGTACATCATGGGTCCTTATGGCTCGCCAACCCATGACGTACCAGGACCGTTGTGGGTCCTTAGTGCGTTAAAGAGATAGTAATGCCCAGAAATAAATGTGTCTGCGATTGTTCAATATAATTTTTTTTATATATATATATATATATATATATATATATAATGAATAGTATGTTCTGAATCTCCCTTAGCTTCATATTCAGCTTGAAATGCCAATTATGAGTGTCCCCCTTTTGAGCACATCATGCTGACTTCTTTCAGATCCGAAAGCTGGTCTCAATGAGGGACAACCTTGTCTCTGTCAGTGTAAGAGAAGCCGTGCTACGCTTGAAGAAGGAGGCAGCAAGGGTTTTCCTTATAATTACAGACACAATATTGTCCCTCGTTGCGATCCATGCGAACAGGCTATCTGTTCTTTGGGGAGTCACCGTGACCCACTCAAAAGAAGCGGGTGAGGGATACTTGTAATTGGATTTTTATGCTGAATATGAAGGTGAGGAAGATGCAGAACTGGCAATTCATTATAAAAAAGTACATTGAACAATCACAGGGACATTTAGTTTTGGACATTACTATCCCTTTAAATGGTTTAGATGACCATATGCAGTGGGTGCAGTTCGTGTCCTGTGATCCTGCTAGCAACTGTCATGTCCGCCTCCATGAACATGACCTACAGGACTGAGTAAAGAAATTATCTCTTGAATAAAGGCACAAGGGCAAAATTCCTGGGGCCATTAGGATTTTCTGACTATAGTATGGTAAGGTTGGGGTTATTATTTGGAGGTGTTCTCATTTAAAGTGATAGTAATTCTTTGTTTTATCTTTATTTCATTTCGTAGGCATTAAAAAACATGAAGAACGATATAAGTCTTATTTCCCAAACCTTTATGTTTTGAGAGATATTCACAAGCAAAGTTTCCCCTCACTGACCAAAACAGTCAAGTCTGCCATCTAGCTGTCAGATATGGAATCTGGTCCGCGGACCAGCCGTGGCTCTGCAGCAGAGCCGAGATCGTCAGATATAAGAAGAACTACTTCATTTGAATAGTCTACAAAGTGTGCCTGGTTGGAAGCACACGTTTTAGACCCTTCCAGTGAAATAGTTATTTTTATATTTTTCGATCTCGGTTCTGCTGAAGAGCCACCTGTTGATCTGCGGACCGGATTCCAAATCTGACAGCTAAATGGCAGACTTGACTGTTTTGGTCAGTGAGGGGAAACTTTGCTTGTGAATATATCTCAAACCATAAAGGTTTGAGAGAGAAGATTTAAACCGTTCGTCATGTTTTTTTAATGCCTACAAAATAAAATAAAGATATAACGAAGTATTACTATCCCTTTCATTCTGTGGGAATGATTCTGCCTCCTTGTGGTGCAGTTGGTCTGCTCTCCGTTCCTTCTTAGATGGATCTGTAACGGTGTCCAGTACCTCCCTGCATCTGGAAAAGTGGTCAGAGCAGGAATCCCAGGCTCCCTATCAAACTGACAATATCTCTGTTGCTGCACATTTTCTTCCTTCTGTCTGACTCCATGCTTTCTTCCACACCAGGGAGGATGGTGAGCTGGAAGAGGGGGAACTTGAGGATGACGGGGGAGAGGACGCAGGCCACGAGGTCTCCGAGGACCAGGCCCCCCCGGCCCCACGAGAGAAGGTTGAAAAGCACCATAGTGACTCCGACGAAGAGAAGGCGCATCGCAAGATGAAACGGAAGCGCCGAAAGGAGAAAGAAAAGAGAAGGGCTAAGAAGAAAAGGAAATCAAAGCATAAGGTATTAGACGTGGGAACAAGGTGAATGTGGATCTGTCCGCTTGTCTGCACATCTAGATGGCTGGCTTCACAGGAGGCAGAAGAAACCTTATAGATGGCACATGTTCCATTTCTGCCTTTATAATTCTCAGCACAGACCTCAAGGGGGAAGCCAAGAGATTGTTTGACAAGTGGTGTAACTATAGGGGTCGCACCTGTGACTGTGTCCGTCGCTCCAGGGGCCCAACCTCCTCCTGCGACCCCCTCGCCTGATGCCCACATTTAAGTAATGCAGAGTGCTGGGGCTCTACATTTAGGAAATTGCCGGTCTGCCAGAGGGAGATCAGTATTCCCCTGAGCAGACTGGCACTCTCGTAATGCAGTGCGCTGGGGGATGACATCATGTCTCAGCGCTCTGCATTACTGAAGAGGACCGCGCGGGAGAAGAGGTCTGTGCAGAAAGAGGCACAGACCTGTCCTCTGCCACTGGACCACCAGTGAGGTAGGAGATTTAGGGGCATTGTGGAAAGGGCAATGTGGAGATTGAGGGGCAATGTGGAGATGGGGGGCAATGTGGAGGTGGCCAATGTGGTCGGGGGGCCCATGGCAATTCTTGCACCAGGGCCCCGTGGCTTCTAGTTACGCCTCTGCTGACAACACACACTCCAGTTAGGGCACAGTTCTCTGCTGCCCCTGCATGTACATCTCAGTAAGTGCAGAAAAACAAAACCTGGGGTTTGGACTCTCTGTTCACTGTGAAAGTAAGAGCCTTATTGATTGACCAAAAACAGGTGCAATTCTGGAGCAAACATGATCCACTAAACCGCACTGATTTAGTCCAGCTGCACCACAGCGTGACATGAAAACTCTTGTTTATTTAAATGGGTTCTGCAACTTATTGCTTCATGAAGTGGTTGAAGCTCCATTTAACCTTTTGAGTGCCAGAGATGTATCCATTGCATTGAAGCAGATACCTCCCTGCCACTCAGACGGTTAGATCACTTGGGATTTTTATTTGTCCCATATGGTGCAAGTGGTTTGCTTCTGAATTGATCCTCTTATATTTTGTGTGTGAGGATCTAAGTATTCTTTTGGGATAAAGCTGTGGGGGGTGCAGGTACAGTGGGATAAAGCTGTGGGGGGTGCAGGTACAGTGGGATAAAGCTGGGGGGGGGGTGCAGGAACAGTGGGATAAAGCTGGGGGGGGGTTTAGGTACAGTGGGATAAAGCTGTGGGGGGGTGCAGGAACAGTGGGATAAAGCTGTGGGGGGTGCAGGTACAGTGGGATAAAGCTGTGGGGGGTGCAGGTACAGTGGGATAAAGCTGTGGGGGGTGCAGGTACAGTGGGATAAAGCTGTGGGGGGTGCAGGTACAGTGGGATACAGCTGTGGGGGGTGCAGGTACAGTGGGATAAAGCTGTGGGGGGTGCAGGTATAGTTGGATACAGCTGTGGGGGGTGCAGGTACAGTGGGATACAGCTGTGGGGGGTTCAGGTACAGTGGGATAAAGCTGTGGGGGGTGCAGGTACAGTGGGATAAAGCTGTGGGGGTGCAGGTACAGTGGGATAAAGCTGGGGGGGTGCAGATACAGTGGGATACAGCTGGGGGGTGCAGGTACAGTGGGATAAAGCTGTGGGGGGGTGCAGGTACAGTGGGATAAAGCTGTGGAGGGGTGCAGGTACAGTGGGATAAAGCTGTGGGGGGGGTGCAGGTACAGTGGGATAAAGCTGGGGAGGTGCAGGTACAGTGGGATAAAGCTTGGAGTCTGCAGGGGCAGTAAAGATACTCCCACTCAAAGGCTGCACATCTAAATAAGAGATCTCCCCACCCACACACACATTTACGTTTCCTGACTTTTTTAGTGTCCTACTTCAGGGGTTTGACGTACAAGGCCAGTGTTCAGTTACCTTTGTTGTACGCCATGTTTGTGTTTGGGCCCCCTCTCCTGTGTATAGTGACAGTGTGTTCATCATCCCGATGCCCTGTTGTGTGGTACTGCTCTCACTGACACATGAAGTGTAGGACAGGTGCACTGACTGGAGCTGCTGTAACACCAGACACGCACCCCTGGAAAACTACTGCCACGCGTAACACATAGGGGCATATGCAGAAAGCCAAAAGTGGAGAAATTCTAGTGCCCTGCTTATACAATATCCCCACTGATTTACGTGGGACTTTTACTATAGAAATGCTAGGTCTGTAACCCATTGTGAGGCAACACATTGTAGACCTCTAGCGTCAAAGGGGTTACTCTGATAAATATTTGACACTCAAGGCCTTATTCACGAAAGCAATTCAGGGGCGAATCAGAACATAGGGACAAATAAATAAAACTTGCACTGATTATAATGGGTATTTTAACACCTTGATTGCTTTGCAATGTTTTCGAGACCTTAATTTACTTGGTTAAAAGCACCCTTTAAAGGGACAGGAAATTTTTTTTATGAAAACCTATATGTTATAGAGCTTTTCTGACTCCCACCGCTGTCAGTTGTTTTATTCAAAAGTTATAACAGTTCAAATAACCAGGAAGTGAATTTACTGCGTTTACTTCCTGATAGTTCTAACTGACAGGAAGTGACTCAGCAGTTTCCATCACATTCTATAGAGAACTGTATGTCACTGACTTTCCTCTCCATTAGAATGTAACAGGATAACTAATTGTAATTTTGACCACTAGAGGACACTGCTAATAACAAACAAAACAGTTTAAACTGTAATACCTTTGGAAATATGCATCTCTCAGCAGTGGGAGTACCTTATGTTTCTCAGCAGGAAGAGCCCTACATTATTTATTTCATTATAAACGTTTACTCTCCTTTAAATAAGTGAAGTGTTTTATTTGTCCCCATATTGTGCAGTTGATTTTGTCCAGAATTGCTCCTCTTTTCTTTTGGGGCCTATGTTGAGATGAAAACTGGAAACCAACTGCACCATAGAGGACAAATACAAATTCTCCCACCTCACACGGATTTAAATCTCAAATTTACCCATTTAAATCAAAGGAAATCTGAATTTGTCCCGTATAGTGCAGTTGCTCTGCCCCAGAACCACCCAGAGTTCTTTAGAACCCAAGGTCCTGAGCTGGTGGCCAGACACATTTGTCCCTGACACTAGTCCTGGGAATGTCTGTAGTGGCGGTAATATTACTTATGTTTATCACATCTTGTTTTGCTTTCTCGCCTCGTTAGCGTCATGCGTCCTCCAGCGAAGATTTCTCTGACTACAGCGATGACTCCGACTTCAGCCCCAGCGAGAAGAGCCACAGGAAGTATCGCGAGTTCAGCCCCCCATACCCCCCGGTGAGTATCCAGAGTGGGACCAGGGAAATCTTCATTCTCTTGTGAGCAAGGCTGGAGCCGGCGGCTGTATTCACATCTCATGACTGGTTGATTTAGGATTGGCAACACAAACAGATCTATAGAAGCCTAGGGCTGTATTCAGTAAGAAGAAGTGCAAATTGTATAGCAAACCAACTGCTCGTTGTTTTAAAGCGGAACTATCCTTCCAAATAAAGTGCCCCCCACATAATCCTATATAATAATTTGCTAAAACGTGTGTAATGCCGCAGTCATGCACAGTAGAGGCTGCTGCGCGTGCTGCAGTCATGCGCAGTAGAGACTGCCCGCGCCACGGCTGATACAGAGCTGTCGGAGCGTCCAGCTCTGTATCAGCCGTGGCATGGGCAGTCTTTACTGCACATGACTGCCCCGCGATCGGCTGGCAGTGGTACTATGGCCCGTGTAACGGGCTCTTCAACTAGTTATTGATATAGCAATAAGCATATAAACGCTAGTATTATCCAGAATGGATCCAGTGTTATTAAGAAGCCCTACTTGATCTGAGACTGATGGGCAGGCTTCTTGTTGTAGAGGCACCTGCTCACCTGTGCAGTCAGTCACTTCCTGTACCTTAAGGTACAATGCTGCTACTCCACACCAATCCTAGAGG
The DNA here is from genome assembly GCA_037306005.1 of Rhinophrynus dorsalis. Taxonomy (NCBI): domain Eukaryota; kingdom Metazoa; phylum Chordata; class Amphibia; order Anura; family Rhinophrynidae; genus Rhinophrynus; species Rhinophrynus dorsalis. The sequence continues at coordinate 178,833,726 of CM074726.1, forward strand.
AGAACAGACATCTCGGGGGCACATATGTCTCTAAGCCAAGATGTCTGCACTAACGCCTGCCTGTTATCTCGGATTAAGTAGGAGTTCTTAATAACACCACACTTATTCTGTATAATACTAGTATTTATATGCTTATCGCTATATCAGTAATTGTTTTGGGGGGTCACTTTATTTGGAGGGATAGTTCTGCTTTAACCACTTGAGAGGTCTCCAAGACTTTGCTTTGCAGTCAGCTCTTACCTCTAGCAATGAAGGGGTTAACCGTTTGAGTGTCGGAAGGTTGTCCAACACATTGTTTCAGTACCTTCTGACACTCAAATGTTAAAAGGCTTCTGTCATATTTTGGGAAGCTTTATTTCTCAGTTGTCCAATACAGGTTACTGGTCACTCTGGGTAGGCGATCTGCCCCTTTAATTGTAGGCAGGAACAATTCTAGAATTCTATGCGGGGGGTGGGGCCTACCTTCCCTCCTTGGCTGCAGGTAGCCAACCAGCTCCAGAATGATTTGTTCCTTGATGAAGACACAGGCAAGAGAACAGTTCTGCTATAGTTTTAGAAACTTTTTTATTTTTCTGTTAGAAATGGAATACCACCATTAGGTAGATTACCATAACTGACAATTCCCTTAGATGTGGCTCGCTCAGTGACCAGGTAGTTTTTGTGGACCTTAAGCCCTGGGGTGAAAATCTTGGGTTCAAGTTCTTTCATCAGGAGTTGCCCACGAGGCTTCTTCTTCAAACATGGTAATCTTAAAAACAGAAGATCTGCAGGAAAGGTGAGCAACCCTTTGAGTGCTGCAGGTCCACTTGTCCCACAGTGCCCCTCCGCACAGGGGCTTTTCATTTGGAGTTCCTATTGCACACTGCAGCACTCACTGGGTCTATCTGTATGTCTGTTGGGTGTTTGGAGCAGGTTTATGTGGTACTTTAACCCTTTATCTGCTGGTTTTGCATTGTGTGTGTGTGTGTGTGTGTGGGGGGGGTTTCTGACACTTTTCCTACTGATTTTGTTTTTTTTGGGTATCCTAACTTGTTTTAGTGATGTTTCATGCATTTTTATTTTACTGTTTCAATTTTGTAAAATTTGAGTTTGGCATGCTTTACCACATAGGCACCATTTCACCATTCACTCCTATGGGACTGTACAGTTTGGGACATATCTCTGCAACCGTTTAACCTAGCGACTTCAGAGATGGCTCATTTTACTTGTCTGCCCTTGCGCTATCATCTGGTTCATGTTTCTAGTGTGTTGGGGGGCTCGGGGGGCTTTGGGCACTGTTTCCATACTTTTTCTGGGAAAACTACATTTCCCATGAGTGCTTGCTTCGCGCGCTCTTTTCTGATTGGCTCCCGCTGCAGCAGCCATTTTGTGCCATTTCCAGAACGAGTATCCTATGCAGGGCTTGGACTCTCCTTCTCTCCTCTGCTGATTAACCCTTCGACTGCCAGATAATTCTAGGTTAGCGATTTCTGGGGTGAAACTTTAATCCTACACACTGTACTTGGGTGATTTCTTACACTGTAAGGTTATTTGACATTGTGAGAGTGTCTATATCGTTGGAGCTTGGGGCCAGACCTAAGACTAAGGATTCCAGGGTCTCTGTATCCCTTATTGCGCATTGCTCTTCCTGTCAGTCAGGGTTACCTAGAGAATTCTCAGGTCATATATGCCCAGCATATTCTGATGTCCCTGAGAGTCTCCCAGGGACCTCCAGCCATGCATTAGAACCAGTTTGGGTGCAAGAGTTCAAGGCTGCTACCAGGGACCTACATTGCAACTTTTTCCATCCCAATTACAAGGGGTCTTCCATTCTTGGCAGACCCCCTCCTCCGTCAAGTCTTCCCTGCCAAAACCTCAGGGAGTACCTGACGTATCAGATTTCTCTGAGGAGGAACTGCTGGTGGATTCAGATGTTGAGGAATGTTCTTCTATGGGCTCCTTTAAGTTTTTTTGAGGATTCTTTTGAGGCTGATCCTGAGCCCTCGGCTGAGGGCCTGATCAGGGCTGTTTGGAATACCCTTAACATTCCCTTAGTTCATTAGGTTCGTTCTGATTCCTCTGATGTGTTTCAGGAGCCTAAAAAGCCCTTTACTTGCTTTCCACCTAACCCCACTCTTGACCGCCTTGTGTCTGAAGAGTGGAAATCCCTGGACAGGAAATCTTCTGTGTCCAAGAAATTTGCCAAGCTTTATCCCTTCTCTGAGGCAGCTCTTGCTGAGTAGGTTCATCCTCCCAAAGTGGATGCTCCTTTCTCCAGGGTATCTAAGTCTACTGCCTTACCAGTTTCTGATGTGTCCTCTCTGAAGGACTAGACTGACAAGAAACTTGAGGTCTCGATCAAGTCCATTTTTGCCTTTACTGGTTCTGCCATGCGTGCAGCATTCGCTGCAGCATGGGTAAACCAGGCCATTGAGGTCTGGACTGAACAGCTCATCCTGGCTGTCTGTCAGGATATTCCTACTTCTAATAAGTTACTTTTTCTTGCCAACATTTCTGAGGCACAGCACTATATTTCTGCTGCCTTATTTGATGCCATCCGTTTGGTGGCTAGGGTTTCCACCATGTCTGTAGTTGCCAGACAGGCTTTTTGGTCTGACACTGCTTCCAAGAAAGCATTGCTCTCCTTACCTTTTCAAGGTACTTCTTTGTTTGGGCCAGATCTTAAAGTTCTGATCAGTGAGGCCACAGGGGGTAAGAGTACACTTCTACCCTTGGTTCCCAGGAAGAAAACGCCGCTTAAGCATAATCAGTATTTTCGTTCCTTTCAGAATGAGACACGTCCGGCGAACCAGACGGTTCCCTCAGCTCCACGTACGTCCTCCAAGCCCAAACAGCAGTGGAAGCCCAAGGTCTCCTCCAAGCCCAAAGCTTCCAAGCCTCCTTCGGCATGACTCGCCGAACCCAGGTCCCAACTGTGCTGTGGCTGGTCGTCTGAGTCATTACCACAGCATTTGGGAGGATTCAGTGGCGGTTTTACAGGTGGTGATGGGAAGGGTTACAGGATCCCTTTAATTTCTCTTCATCCCTTTCGCTTCTTTCCTTCTCGTATGCCTCAGGGCGTGGAGAAACTCCAGCTGTTCAGCGGCGCTATTCATTCTTTTCTGGACAAGGATGTCCTGGAGCCGGTTCCAGTACAGGACAGAGGTATGGGTTTTTACTCAAACCTCTTTGTGGTCTCCAAAAAGGACGGCGGTTGTCGCCCCATTTTGGATTTGAAGGACCTCAAATCCTTTGTGATCCGGATTCATTATCACCAGGAGTCTTTACGGGCATTGATTGCTGCTATGTCCCTGGGGAACTCCTTGCATCCCTGGATCTTCAGGACGCGTATTTACACATAGCCATTCATCCAGAGAGCCAGCAGTATATCACATTTGCCAGCAACTGAGGGCATTTTCAGTTCTTCCATTTGGTCTGACTACAGCTCCTCAAGTTTTCAACCGTGTCCTGGGAGCCTTAGTGTCCGTTCTCCATCGGGACGGCATCAGAATTACTCCATACATGGATGATCTGCTTCTGAAGGCCCCCTCTGCGGAACTTCTTCATCAGTAGGTTCAGCAGTGCATTCACACTCTCACCCATCACGGGTGGATCATCAACATGGACAAGTCAGATCTTGTCCCATCCCAGCGTCTGGTCTTCCTGGGCCTTCTCTTCGACACTCAGAAGAGCGTGGTGTTTCTTACGGATGAGGTAGCTCACCAGATTTCCCACAGGGTTTCTGCGGTTCTGGCACAAGATTCAGTTCCAGCCAAGAAGCTGTCCTCTCTAGTGGGGAAATTCATCTCCACCATAGAAGCGGTCCCGTTTGCCATGGCACACACCAGGGAACTCCAGAGGTTTGTGATCCAGGTGTGCAAGGGTCAGCCGGACCTTCTGAAGATGTCAGTGTCCCTCCCTCTTCATGTGGAACTGAGTTTGTCGTGGTGACTTGACCTCTCCAATCTGCTGAAGGGCAAGTCCTTCCTGGTATCCTTCTGGACCACGGTGATGACGGACACCAGCCTCTCCGGCTGGGGAGCGGTCCTGGGTCGCCTGAGTGCTCAAGGTCGGTGGTCTCTGGAGGAGTCTCTCCTTCCCATAAACATATTGGATCTTCGGGTAATATTTCATGCCATTAGACACCCCAGCTGGAAGACTGCACAGTTCGGGTACAGTCCGACAATGCCACAGCCATGGCTTACATCAACAAGCAGGGCGGAACAAGAAGTCTCGCCAATTGGTTAGAGGTCAAGGCTATTTTGTCCTGGGCAGAAGAACACGTTCCTTCCATATCCGCAGTGCACATTCTTGGTGTAGACAACGTCATGGCGGACTTCTTCAGAGTTACCAGTAACCTGTATTGGACGACAAAGAAAAGAGGATTTTAGTCTTACCTGTTAAATCCTTTTCTCTTAGTCTATACAGGTTACTGGTCTCCCCCCCTGTCAAGGGACCATGCTTGGCTCTCCTGTGGCAGACTATGGGGGTCGTTTGGGGCCATGCTCACAGGAGTCTTCTTTCCCTTCTACTATCTAATCAATAGTTAGTGTCTCAAATCTTTCTGGAGCTAGTTGGCTAGCTGCAGCCAAGGAGGGAAGGTAGGCTCCACCCCCTGCATACAATTCTAGAATTGTTCCTGCCTACAATTAAAGGGGCGGATTGCCTACCCAGAGTTATCAATAACCTGTATGGACTAAGAGAAATGGATTTAACAGGTAAGACTAAAATCCTCTTTTGTCCCCCATGGTACAGTTAGTGTAGTTCACGATTGCCTTATGCCCCACTTTTTTCTGACTTTGGAATAATAAGTTCATTTTTGGCTTTTGCTCGCCTGCCAAGTTATTAGTGATTAGTTTTAAAGCCTGTGTACATGGGCCAACACTAGCGGCACTGCAGTCATGCGCAGTACAGACTGCCCGAATGTGCAGCGGCTGATACTGAACGGGGTGCTCCGAATTCAGACAGTAGTCATCTCTGCGTACCGGAACGGAGCGACCTGCTCCGTATCAGCTGCGGAGCGGGCTGTCTGTACTGTGCATGACTGCAGCTCGTGCTGTCTCTATTGTGCATGACAGCTTCTGACAAACATCCTTAGCGAATTATAATATAGGATTATTTCAGTTTGAGTTTTGATACCTAATTGTCTGAGGCTGCCATTCATGAAGAGTTTTTTTCTTGCATGGTTCATTTGAACTTGTTAACCCTTAGGGACCACGGAGCATTTTTTTTTTTTTTTTTTTTTTAATTTTGCTCCAGGGGTCCCTGGATGGCGTACAGCAGCGCAGGGACCCCTGAATATTATGACGTACAGAACAATCATGGGTTTTCCCAAGATGGTTCTTGCACGTCATTGGTCCTTAAGGCTTTAATGTTTCTGATAGGTACTTTGAATAAGTGGTCTGTTTGTTGTTACTATACATATCACATGAAGGTACACGTTTTCCTGGACCTATGATTAAGTGAGAATCATGAAACGTGTTAGGCACTTACTGTGTCTTTTTTGGTCTCCATGTGCCGTCTATTTTTTATCACGGATTTGTCTTTAATTTTGTACAATTAAAATTTATTTTTTATAACACTCCTGTGATTATTTGGCTGTTTGGGACTAGCGGATCTGTCTAAGCACTCCCTTCCTGCATCATCTAGTTTGTTATTTGTGACTATTTAAAGACCCATATGTATATGTGTATGTCCATCACGTTTGTCTGCACACGAGAAGGATAATGCTTGAACACATGTCCTTACAGGAGTTTCTTTGATCTGGAGAAGATACATTGGGCCGCATTCAGAAAGCTGAAGTAGAACAAGCCAGCCACCTCATAGGAAATAAACGAAACTGTCCATTGATTTAAATGGTGCTCTTAACCCATTGCCAGAGATGATGTACCCAACTGGGTACGTCTCTGGCACTCAAACGGTTAATCCCTTGAATGCTAGTGAGTTCTATGTTTGAGACCTTTCTAGCATCCAATATTTTGTATTCAAGGGTTTAAAACACCATTTAAATCAGTGGGTAGATTCATTTGTCCCCTGCGAGGCAGTTGGTTTGCTCCAGAATTGAATCTGTCATCCTGAATCCGGCCCTTTTAGGCAGTTCTCCTGTGTGCTGGTCTGTACAGGTCTGCGCTGTAGTAACTGTTCCCATAAAGGAGAGATCATTTATTTATGTTTTTCCTATCATGGCTGAAGCCGCACCAGCAGTACCCTCCTCCCCCCCAGCACAACGCCCCTCCCCCCAAGAAGGGTTACCCCAAGATGGACAGCAAGAGCTACGGCATGTACGATGACTACGAGAATGACCAGTATGGGGAGTACGAGGGTGAAGAGGGGGATGACATGGGCAAAGAGGACTATGATGATTTCACCAAGGAACTGAACCAGTACCGAAGGGCTAAAGAGGGCAGCCACCGGGGCAGAGGTGAGGCAACACGTACACACAGTTGTTCCAACAAACAGCATTCTAAATCTGGGTCACAAAATCACAGATGATTCAGAGTTAATCTGTCATTTACACCCCCATATTTATAAAGGCAAACTGGAGTTATTCTGAAGTAAATCAGCTGCTCCATAGGGGACCAAAAAATTCCTGTTAAATTACACTTAATGTTTAACCCCTTGAATGCTTGAGTGAGCTCTGTGATTTCTCTAGCATTCAAGGTATTAAACATCTCTGTTCCAATACATGAGATTCTAGGATTTTTTTTTGGTTGTCCCCTAAAAAAAAAAAAAAAAAAAAAAGCAGTTTTGGTGCAAATGATCTGCACTGTAGAGGGGGGAAAAGATAAAATTGTCATCAAAGAGATAGCAATACTTGAAGTAAACTTGAGGTCTGAGTTTTCTTCATATGTTTTTAAACAGCGCTATATTTCACCACATTTCATGTTTGTAGTTCAAGCACAATTCAGTCGTAAAGGATCCCCCCTCCCGGCCGCCTCCCCTTAGAGCTGCAATCTGTTTGTGAGACCAGACGGATGCAGCGAGGGACAATCTTCACTCAGTAAGTATAAGGAAAGCCCTGCCACCGTTGATGAAGAAGGGTAGGATTTTCCTTTTGCTTACTGAAGATTGTCACTCGCCGCGCTCCATCCAGACCAGACTGAGAGGCTGAGTGACACAGGGAAAGGGGCAGGAAGGGGATCCTTTCCAATTGAATAGCTCTTGAACTACTAATATGTAAGTGATGAAATATAGCACTGTGTGTTTAAAAACATATAAAGAAGACTCGGACCTCAAGTTTAATTCAAGTATTAATATCCCTTTAATTTAAATTCTAGCGTATTGTGTTATGTGGTACTCAGAGTGCTCACTACATTGCATGTTACAATAACTTTTCATCTCTACTGATTTCCCAGGCATGAGAGCCAGGGGGAAGGGAATGCGTGGCAGAGGAACTCGCGGGATGATACGTGGAAGGGGCAGTTATAGGGGCCGCGGTGGGAGAGGCAGAGGATTCCCAGGCGAGGAGCACATGGAAGACGAGGAAATGTACGATGAGGAAATGGAGGTGAGAAACGGGAGGACTGGAAGGTACCATATGTCACCACCTCAAAGTTCAGCAGACTAAGCAAAGGGTCATCATCATGAAAAAAAAACAAAATAAATCATTAACCCTTTGTGTGCATTGCATACCCCTCTTGCACTTAAAGGTTTAAAGGAGCAGAAAGCCCTAAATCGATATACTTTATTAGAAGAGTTGTGTTCCTTACTATCGCCATGCTATTCTGGTAGTTCTGAGGTTAATACTTAAGTTGCTCACCTGCTGCAGCACCGATTCCTACAGGGTTGGATGAAGTCTTCTCCTTCGTCCAGCTTGATGGACACTAGTAATGTTAGCAGGGGATCGGGTGAGCGACTGATCTACTAGAATAGCGAAGCAGTAGTCGGAGACACATGGCCTATCTGGTAACCCTTTGAGTGCTTTACAATGCGTTGCATACCACTGTGGCTTTCGGGATTAAGGTAGTTTACGGTTTACTTTTCCTTTAATTGAATGTAACATAGTTGATGAGGCTGAAAAAAAACACGCATCCCTCAAGTCCACACCATGCCAAAAACACCTGTTGATCCAGGCCAAACCCCCCCCCCCCAAAAAAAAAAACATTGAAGCCATTTCCAATTTAGCCCCAAGTGGGTGAAAAATTCCTTCCTGACTCCAAATGTCAGTCAGATATTTCCCTGGATCTACATCCTATCTGCATTGAAGCCAACTGTCATAATTCTCAATATTGTTCTGTGCTAGATAAGCGTCCATTGTTTTTTTGAAGGCAGCTATTTGCATTATCTGTGTACTAGTTGAACAGCCCGTTACACGGGCCACAGTGCCTCTGGCAGCCGGTCGCGGGGCAGTCACGCAGTAGAGGCTGCCCGCGCCACCGCTGATACAGAGCTGGACACTCCTTCGGAGCGCCCAGCTCTGTATCAGCCGCGGCGCAGGCAGTCTGTACTGCGCATGACTGTCGCACGAGCAGCAGTGTCTACTGCGCATGTCAGGCGTTACACACAACTTAGCGAATTATTATATAGGATAACATCCTTATAATAATCCCCCCACAGTCTTTAAAATGGCCAGAACCTTTTTATAGCCCCTACGGATGCTGCCATTGTGCAGTTGTTCTAGTCAGGCTTAGGTGATCTATCCATGGAGGCGGACATGACTGTTTCTGTCGATTTTTCAAACTGAAGCTTGCACAGTGCCAGCGCACAAGCCTATAAAATCTGAGGGAGATGCAGCACATTGCAAAGCCCTCTGGTCCTTCCACTGACATGACTTCCAGGACTGATTAAACAGATTATCTCTTCACATTGCCAGAAATTCATAGTGAGACAGCATCATTGTGCTAACCGATTTCAATGATCACTATATCCATGTCTTCGATTTTTAAAGTGTTAAAATAAGCTCCAAAGTTTTTAGCAGCTCCAGCGTGTGTTGCCAATTTTTCAACTTTACCCTATGAGCTGGTTGGGCTCCCGCATTTCATTATGAATCTACTAATCCTGCCATACCACCTCATGACTCCGCTGTCTCTTAGTGCAAGTCCTGCTCCCCAACTGTGCTATCTCTGGAAAATCTTCATCTGTCTTCTTATGTTACTCTTAGGCAACAGTCATTTACCATTACCAGCTTGGGGCAAGTAATGTTGCAAATGGACTGCACAGTGTACTAATGATACATTAGTATGGGCCAAGCCCTATATGTTTTGGAATCCTAGAGTGTCCACTATCTGTGAATGACATTTACTTTATTCTGATTGGTTTCTGTTTCTTATTTCTGCTCATCTCCATGATCTGATTGGTTAGTCTCTGTGACTTGATGTGAAGTGGCTGTTGTCTTCTCTTTCAGTACTGTGACGAGGAACAAATGGGAGATGAGGAATACGATGATTACTCCAAGGAACTCAACCAGTATCGCAAGTCAAAAGAGGGCAGAGGTCGACGTGAGTAATTTAGATAAGTGAAGAGGTTCAACCTTCATGAAAAATCAAGAGAGTGGTCAGACAGGGCAGAGCAATGCAATCAACCCCTTCCCAGAAACTTGAAATGTTAATCAGGGCCATAGGTACATCTGTCTCGCTTTGCTCCTACCATGACCCTAATATTGATACATCTCCAATAACATCCACCTTTGCCTGATACATTAAATACCCTTGGTCTATAACCTTCAGGCATTGCAATATATTGCAGGCCTTTCTAGCCTCCAGTGGGATAAAAGCCCCTTTTTAAATGAGTTGGATGTTTTATAATTTTCCTACTGTGTATTTGGATTGTCCCCAAATTTCTCAATTTCTTTTTATTGCATCATCCCCCGGTGTCTAATCCCCACTACGCAGACACAGCTGGGGTGCAGCTTTCTCCCTAAGGGTATCCTCCCTGATGACATGTTACTTGCGTTGTAGAGCCCCACACAGGCTGTTAACTCTGTTATCACCAGTTCCCCCCCTCCTGCCTGACATCATGTAGAAGGGACGCAGGAGGAAGTGAGGTGTGTGGGGGGGCATGGATCTTGATGGGGATAACTGAGCCGTTATGAAGTTTTTTCACACAACGAACATCATCAGGGGAGCCCCTTTTAAAGGGATAATAATGTTTCACAAAACTACAACTCTGACAGTATTGAAATAACTCTCTCCATGACCCAAATACTATGAAGATTAATTGGAACTGATTTTATTGTGAAACAGGACTATCCTTTTAATGTATAAGAGGGCATTTTAAGCCTATAAGGGGGCAGTTATTGCTCAGGCCTCTCCAGAGTCTGAGCCATATCTACCACCCCACACTCCTAAAATGCCAGCCCTGCCACATGCCCCTCTAGCTCTGCAGACACCAGTGCTTTTCTGGTAATTCTACCCATGTAAAGAATCACTTAATTAGGTTTGGGGTGGATGGAGGTTGTGTACTGGGGTCCTGCTAGCAACTGTCATGTCCGCCTCCATGGACGTGATATTCAGGACCAGCTGAAGATATTAACTCTTGAACAAAGGCACAAGGATAAAATTCATAGTGGCCATTAGGTTTTTCTGACTGTAGTGAGGCGTGTGTGCTGGGGTTATTATTAAGGAGGTATTACGTCTCCTTTACTCAGTCTGATTTTTATTGTAGTTTTATCCCATGATCCCTAGTGTATCGCTGGGAAGCCTGGAGTAGCGATTGCCTCCTGCTCTTCCTGTATAATAAGGATCCTTCCTAGCCGAGCTCTAGCAGCTGTATGCGCAGGGATGGAGATTTCCTTCTCTAATGCTTTGTAGTGAATAAATCCTGACATTAGTGTCACATTAGAAGGACTGTTCAGCCGACTATTGACTGACGAAAATACTTTCGCTTGCAGCATTTCACCGAGGCCGTGGTCGGGGACCACGTGGGAGAGGCTACAAGATCATGGGGCGGGGGAGAGGAAGGGGCAGAGGAGGCAAAGGAAACGATGAAGATGATTACTATGATGAAGAAGGGGTAAGTTGTGGATGCTAGCATTTGGGGCCATGTGTAAAAAGTAAACGTGGATCAATTCTGGGCCAAACCAACTACACTACAGGGAACATATAAAAATTCTAATTGATTTTGAATGGTGTAGGTAGTTTGCTCCAGAATTACACCTCTTCCTTTACGCAATGATCCTAAATTGGTAATGCAAAAAATCTTATGTACATGACAGTTGAATCAAATGCATTTTAACACTTTAAAGGGACAGTAATGTCCTATAAAAAATTTTTGAGTTTTGTAGAGCTTAAAAAAATAAGCTAAATTCCACAAATCTTATCTCTCAAACCTCTATGGTTTGAGAAATATCCTCTTCTCCTCTTCTGCTGTAAAGCTGACAGCAAGAGATCCATGTCGGCCGACATGAGGAGGCTCTTCAGCAGAGCCGCAATAGCGCAATTTAAAAATAATTATTTCTTTGGTCTAAAAGTGTGCTTGCAAACCAGGCACACTTTGTAGACCATTCCATTACTTCTGCTGAAGAGCCGCTTGTCGGTCCCCGGACCAGGAACTCCTCCTGTCAGCTTACAGCTGTCGTCAGGAGGAGAGGAGTTAGAGGGGAACTTTAGTGGATGATATCTCTCAAACCATAGCGGTGTGAGAGATAAGATTTGTGGCATTTAGCTTATTTTCTCTGTCGTCCAATACAGGTTACTGGTAACTCTGGGTAGGCGATCCACCCCTTTAAGTAGGCAGGAACCATTCTAGAATTGTATGCAGGGGGTGTAGCCTACCTTCCCCCCTTGGCTGCAGCTAGCCAACTGGCTCCAGAAAGATTTGTTCCTTGGTGAAGATAACACGGTCAAGAGAACAGTTCTGCTACAGTTTTAGAAGTTTTTTTATTTTTCTGTTAGATATGGAATACCACCATTAGGCGGATTACCATAACTGACAATGCCCTTAGGTGTGGCTAGCTCAGTATCCAGGTGCTTTTTGTGAACCTTAAGCCCTGAGGGGGAAAATCTTGATTCCAAGTGCTTCCCCAGGAGTTACCCACTGAGGTTAATTCTTACTACATGGTAATCTGAAGACAGAAGATCTGCAGGAAAGGTGAGCAACCCTTTGAGTGCTGCAGGTCCACATGTCCCACAGTGCCCCTCCGCACAGGGGGTGTCTTCATTGGAGTTCCTATTGCACACTCCTGCACTTATTGGGTATATCTGTATGTCTGTTGGTCTGTTTTGGAGCAGGTTTATGTGGTAACTGCTGGATTGGCATTTTTGGGGGGGTTTTCTAACAATTTTCCTACTGGTTTAGTGTTTTACGGATGTCCTAATATGTTCTAGTGATGTTTTAGGCATTTTAGTTTTACACTTTCAATTTTTGTAAAATTTGAGTTTGAGCGCTTTACCGCATAGACGCCATTGCTCCATTCACTTCTATGGGACTGTAAGTTTGGGACATATCTCAGCAACCATTTAACCTAGCGACTTCAGAGATGGCTCATTTTACTTGTCTTCCCTTGCGCTATCATCCAGTTCATGTTTCTATTGTGTTGGGGGGCACAGGGGAGTTTGGGCACTGTTTGGGGTACTTTTCTGGGAAAACTACATTTCCCATGAGTACTTGCTTTGCGCGCTCGTTTCTGATTTGGCTTCCGCAGCAACAGACATTTTGTGCTATTTCCAGAACGAGTATCCTACGCAGGGCTTGGACTCTCCTCTGCTGATTAACCCTTCATCTGTCAGATAAGTTTATTTTAGCAATTTCTGGGGTGAAACATTAATCCTACACACTATAATTGGGTAATTTACTGTATAGTAGGTTATTTGACACTGTGAGAATGTCTATACCGCTGGAGCTTGGGGCCAGACGTAAGACTAAGGATGCTGGGATCTCTGTATCCCCCATTGCGCATTGTTCTTCCTGTCACTCAGGGCTACATAGAGAATTCTCAGGTCACTTATGCTCAGCATGTTCTGATGTCCCTGAGAGTCTCCCAGGGACCTCCAGCCATCCAAGCTTTATCCCTTTTCTGAGGTGGCGCTTACTCAGTGGGTTCATCTTCCAAAAGTGGATGCTCCTATTTCCAGGCTATCTAAGTCTACTGCCTTACCAGTCTCTGATGCGTATGCTCTGAAGGATTAAATTGACAAGAAACTTAAGGTCTCCCTCAAGTCCATTTTTGCCACTGCTGGTTCTGCCATATATCCAGCATTCGCTGCTGCATGAGTGAACCGGGATATTGTGGTCTGGACTGAACAGCTCACCCTGGCTGTCCGTCAGGATGTTCGGATAAGTTGCGCCTTCTCGCCAACATTTCTGAGGCACAGCACTATGTTTCTACTGCCTTATTTGATGCCATCCGTTTGGTGGCTAGGGTTTCCACCATGTCTGTGGTGGCCAGACGAGCTCTTTGGCTCAAGATCTGGTCTGCTGACACTGCTTCTAAGGAAGCACTGCTCTCCCTACCCTTTCAGGGCACCTCCTTGTTTGGGCCAGATCTTAAGGATCTGATCAGTGAGGCCACAGGGGGTAAGATTAAACTTCTACCCTTGGTTCCCAGGAAGAAATTGCTGCTTAAGCGTAATCTGTATTTTCGTTTCTTTCAGAATGAGACACGTCTGGAGAACCAGACGGTTCCCTCAGCTCCGCGTACCTCCTTCAAGCCCAAACAGCAATGGAAGCCCAAGGTCTCCTCCAAGCCCAAGGTTTCCAAGCCTTCTTTGGCATAACTCACCAAACTCGGGTCCACACTCTGCTGTGGGTGGTCATCTGCGACACTTTCACAGCATCTGGGAGGATTCAGTGACGGATCCATGGGTTTTACAGGTGGTGACGGAAGGTACAGGATCCCTTTCATCTCTCTTCCTTCCTTTCGCTTTCTTCCTTCTCACACGCCTCAGGGTGCAGAGAAACGCTGTTTGTTCGGCAGCGCTGTTCAGGCTCTTCTGGACAAGGACGTTCTAGAGCTGGTTCATGTTCAGGACAGATGTATGGGTTTTTACTCGAACCTCTTTGTGGTCTCCAAGAAGGATGGCAGTTGTAGTCCCATTTTGGACTTGAAGGATCTCAATTCCTTTGTGACCCGTACTCATTATCACCAGGAGTTTCTACGCACAGTGATTGCTGCCATGTCCCCGGGGGAATTCCTTGCTTCTCTGGATCTTCAGGACGCGTATTTACACATTGCCATTCATCCAGAGAGCCGGCAGTACCTCCAGTTTGCCTGCGATTGGGGACATTTTTGGCTGACGACAGCTCCTCAGGTCGTCAGCCGTGTCCTGGGAGCCTTAGTGTCCGTCCTCCACCAGAACGGCATCAGAGTTACTCCATACATGGACGACCTTCTTCGGAACTTCTTCATCAGCAGGTTCAGCAATACAGTCATGTTCTCACCCTTCATGGGTGGATCATCAACTTGGACAAGTCAGATCTTATGCCATCCCAGCTTCTGGTCTTCCTGGGCCTTCTCTTCGACACTCAGAAGAGCATGGTGTTCCTCACGGCCGAGGTAGCTCACCAGATCATCCACAGGGTTTCTGCGGTTCTGGCTCAAGATCCAGTTGCAGCCAAGAAGCTGTCCTCTCTAGTGGGAAAATTCATCTCCACCATAGAAGCGGTCCCGTTTGCCATAGCACACACCAGGGAGCTCCAAATGTTCGCGATCCAGGTGTGCAAGGGTCAACCTGGCCCTCTGAAGACGTCGGTGTCTCTTCCTATTCATGAGGAACTGAGTTTGTCATGGTGGCTTGACCTCTCCAACCTGCTGAAAGGCAAGTCCTTCCAGTTATCCTTCTGGAACATGGTGACGACGGATGCCAGCCTCTCTGGCTGGGGAGCAGTCCTGTGTCGCCTGGGCGATCCAGGTCGGTGGTCCCCGGAGGAATCTCTCCTTCCGATCAACATATTGGAGCTTCAGGCGATAGTTCATGCCCTTCAACATTGACCATCTCAGTTGGAAGACTGTCCGGTCCGAGTAGAGTCCGACAACACCAAGCATGGCGGAACAAGAAGTCTTACCGCTTAGTTAGAGGTCAAGGCTATTTTATCCTGGGCAGATGATCACGTTCCTGCCATTTCCGCAGTGCACATTCTTGGCGTAGGCAACATCATGGCGGACTTCCTCAGTTAACACACAGTGGACAGCGGAGAGTGGGAGCTGCACCCAGAGGTGTTCAACCTCATTGTTCTGAAATGGGGTCTTCCGTACATCGACCTGATTGCGACAAGACACAACAGGAAGGTACCGAGGTTGTGCTCTCGGTGTAGAGACCCTCTGGCTCTGGCAGTAGATGCGATGTCCATTCCTTGGTTATTCCCTCTGGCCTACATCTTTCCTCCCCTCCCAATGTTGCACAGGGTGTTAAGGAAATTACGACTGGAGCGTTGTCCAGTTATTCTGATTGATCTGTGCTGGCCTTGTCAGTTTTGGTTTCCCGAGCTTTTGGATCTGTCTGCGGCAGAGCCATTTCGGCTCCCTTGCCGTCCGGATCTTTTTCTACAGGGTTACCTGTGGAAAGAGGATGTTCATCGGTTAGCTTTAACGGCTTGGAAATTTAATCCTCAATATCGAAGAAGAAAGGGTTCTCTTCTGGTGTGGTGGCTACTATGCTCAGTGCCCGCAAACCTGTTTCTTCCAAGATCTACCATCGTGTCTGGTCGACTTTTCTGTCTTGCTGTGCTGACAAGGACCTGTCTCAGGATTTTGATCTGCCCTACGGTCCTGGCCTTCTTGCAGGATGGTGTGGATAAGGGCCTCAGTTTGAGTTCCCTTAAGGTTCAGACTTCTGCGCTTTCTGTTTTCTTTCAGGGGAGCATTTCCATCCTTCCTGATGTCAAGGTTTTCTTCCAGGGCGTTGCTCATGCTCGTCCTGCCTTTAAGATTCCTGCTCCTCAGTGAGATCTTAACTTGGTTTTGGGCATTCTTCAGCCCCCCCCCCCCCCCCCATTTGAGTCTTTGGCTACTCTTCCTCTACGCCTCTTGACGTGGAAAATGGCCTTTCTCCTGGAGATTGTGTCTGTCCACTGTGTCACGGAGTTACATGCTCTGTCCTGTAAACCACCCTATTTGGTGTTTCACAAGGACAAGGTGGTGCTTTGCACTTCTCAGGAGTTTCTCCCAAAGGTGGTCTCTGAGTTCCACATCAATCAGGAGATTGGGGTGCCCTCTTTCTGCCCGGACCCCACCTCTGACAAGGTGAGGGTTCTCCACTTGTTTGATGTGGTGTGTTGTCTCAAGTTTTATGTACATCGCACTGAGTCTATCAGGCATTCTGACTCGCTGTTCATCATTCCTGAGGGCCCCAGGGCAGGAAGACCGGCTTCCAAAGTGACTATTGCATCCTGGATCAAGTCCACCATTCTTAAGGCTTACGAGCTGAGGAAGAAGCCTGTTCCCTTTCGGGTCACGGCTCATTCTACAAGATCTATTGGGGTCTCTTGGGCTTACAAGAATCTGGCCTCTGCTGATCAGTTGTGCAAGGAGGCCACCTGGTCGTCTGTGCACACCTTTTCAAAGCACTACTGTGTCAGTGTGCTGGCATCGGCTGATGCCAGCTTTGGGAGGAAAATCCTGGAGGCAGTCTTGCCTGTCTAGGATTTCCTTCATTTCTTGGTGCTTCCTTCACTTTTGAGCCCTGTTTGCTCTAGTTCAGTGTACTGTGTAACAGTTGGGGTGTTGTTACCCCTGTTCAGTGTCTGTTGACACTTCATTGTTTGGGCTATCTCTGATCTGATGGTTCATATCTGCTCTGGTGACTTTGGGGGCCTTGCTCCTGGTCCTTGCCTTACTTCCCGCTTCTGGGAAACTCAATGGTTGGACATCCCAGAGTTACTAGTAACCTGTACTGGACGACAGAGAAAAGAGGAATTTAGTCTTACCTGTTAAATCCTTTTCTCTTAGTCCACACAGGTTACTGGTCTCCCACCCTGTCAAGGGGACCATGCTTGGCTTTCCTGTGGCAGACTGTGGGAGTCCTTCAGGGTCATGCTCACAGGAGTCTTCTTTCCCTTCTACTATCTAGACAATAGTTAGTGTCTCAAATCTTTAAAGAGCTGGTTGGCTAGCTGCAGTCAAGGAGGGAAGGGAGGCTCCACCCCCTGCAATCAATTCTAGCATTGTTCCTGCCTACAATTAAAGGGGCGGATTGCCTACCCAGCGTTACCAGTAACCTGTATGGACTAAGAGAAAAGGATTTAACAGGTAAGACTTAAATCCTCAAATTGGTTTGTACTGGTGTCTGTGGAAGACTAAAATGATTTGTAAAGCACTAGTTTTGTCAAAATGTAGTACAAAATAAAAAGCAAATGGTCAGTAATATAAATGTGTGCAAAGCAGTGCATTTATTTCAATAAAAACTGGGGTTGGGGTGCTTCAGTGTTTGTGGAAAAGCAGTGCGACGAATAGTTTGGAAACCTGTCTTACACACACACACACACACACACACACACACACACACACACACACACACACACACACACACACACACACACACACAAACCATGTTATAGTAAGAGCACACACACACACAAACCATGTTATAGTAAGAGCACACACACACACAAACCATGTTATAGTAAGAGCACACACACACACAAACCATGTTATAGTAAGAGCACACATACACACCCACCATGTTTTAGTAAGCGCACACATACACACCCACCATGTTTTAGTAAGCGCACACATACACACCCACCATGTTTTAGTAAGCGCACACATACACACACACAGTCCACGTTTTAGTAAGCGCACACACACACAGTCCACGTTTTAGTAAGCGCACACACACACAGTCCACGTTTTAGTAAGCGCACACACACACAGTCCACGTTTTAGTAAGCGCACACACACACAGTCCACGTTTTAGTAAGCGCACACACACAGTCCACGTTTTAGTAAGCGCACACACACACACACACACACACACACACACACACACACACACACACACACACACACACACACACACACACACACACACAGTCCACGTTTTAGTAAGCATGTGTCCCAGAAATCGGTGAGTATGTGTGCAACGTGGCTTTTAAAGAGGTGGCATGAGAGAATCTCGCTCTTATATGCAGGGCGAGATTCTCATCTCGCTTTTTTCATCCATGCGCCGTGTTTAATGTGTTGTGCAGCCGCACGATATTTAAACCGGTACCTTTTAAAAGTGAACTGTATACAAATACCATGTTGTACAACAATAAAAATGTAATGAAGTGTAACGATGATTAGCCTATATAAGGATAGGAGAAACATGCAGAATTTGGAACAGAGAGAGGGATGCTCAAGATTGATTTTGTATGTAGGCATATTTTTATTTCTGTAGCACCAACGTGTACTTGGCACTTTACAGTTTACGTTTTGTATAGAGGGGATACAATGATAATAATGATTGTAATAAGTATAGCAGTTAAAGGAGCAGTAAACTTTTTTTTTTATGAAAAAATATATATTGTAGGGATTTTCCTAGTGAGTAAAATAAGGGTACTCCCACTTCCAAGAGATTCATATTTCCAGAGTTATTACAGTTTAAACCCATATTTTTTTATGTTAGTAGTGCCCTCTAGTGGTCAAATTCTAATTAGATTTTCTGTTAGATTCTAATGCAGAGGAAAGTCAGAAAAGTCAGAGACATACAGTTCTCCATAGAATGTGATAGAAACTGCTGAGTCACTTCCTGTCAGTTAAAACTATCAGGAAGTAAACACAGTAAATTCACTTCCTGATTATTTTAGCTGTTATAAATTCTGAATAGAACATCTGACAGCAGTGGGAGTGGCCTTGTTTTATTCAGCAGGAAAAGATCTATAAAATATGTGTTTTCATAAAAAAGTTTACTGCTCCTTTAAGTGATTGTACAGAGGGTTATCCTAAGGAGAACATTAGGTGATCATATGTTAGGATAGAAGGTCCCTGCCTTGTAGAGCTTACAATCTAAGGAATATTGTGTTATGTTATGTTCTTTTATTATTTCAAGCATATGACTTAAAGGAGCAGTAAACTTTTTTATGAAAAAATATATATCGTAGGGATTTTCCTATTGAGTAAAATAAGGGTACTCCCACTGCCGAGAGATTTATATTTCCAGAATTCTTACAGTTTAAACCCATGTTTTTTTTACATTAGCAGTGCCCTCTAGTGGTCAAATTCTAATTAGATTTCCTGTTCGATTCTAATGGCGAGGAAAGTCAGAAAAGTCAGAGACATACAGTTCTCCATAGAATGTGATAGAAACTGCTGAGTCACTTCCTGTCAGTTAGAACTATCAGGAAGTAAACACAGTAAATTCACTTCCTGGTTATTTGAACTGTTATAAATTTTGAATAAAACATCTGACAGCAGTGGGAGTGACCTTGTTTTATTCAGCAGTAAAAGCTCTATAAAATACGTATTTTTATAAAAATTAGTTTACTGCTCCTTTGATTATACTATGCTAGCTATATTGGATTTACTAATAATTTACTTAGTATGTCTGTGGCATATTCATAATAAATATACCTGTTTACATATACTGAAAACTCTCACCCCTTTCTTTATTATAATCGCTAAATTCTATATTGAATGTGAGACCACTCTACATATATAACATCAGCGATAAAGTGAACTCGTACCAAGAGTAGAGAATAACTGCCCCCTGAATCTTTATATGGGAAGAAACGTCTAATACATTACACCTTGTTTTTCTGATTTTTGCCTTCCCTTTTTTAGGATGGAGGAATGTACCAAAACGAGTACGAGAAGCCACGTCATCGAGCAGACAAGAAAGGCAAAGTCATCTGCAAGTACTTTGTGGAAGGCCGCTGCACCTGGGTAAAGATCCTGGCATAAACTCCCCATGCCACTTAAACTTGCCAATTAACCTTGTTGATGAAGAAAATGTTATAAGGTGTTTTGTGCTGAGTAAAACAAGGATTTGGATAAATGTTCCATTCAGAAGTTTATTATAGCTCAGACTTAAAGGGATAGTATTACTTCAAAATTACTATCCCTCATATTGTAGCCCTTAATAAACTGAGTTAAATGACACCAGCGGCATCTCTCAAACCTTTATGGTATAAGAGATAGCCACTTTCAAAGTTTCCTCTCCCCTGCTGTCAGCGTTCTGCTGCCAGCAGGGGAATCCGGTCCCGGGACAGGCGGAGGCTCTTAAACAGAGCCGATATCTCGTTATGGAAGGAAAAATGATTCATTGAAACATTTTTCCTTCCATAACGAGATATCAGCTCTGCTGAAGAGCCTCCGCCTGTCCCAGGACCGGATTCCCCTGCTGGCAGCAGAACGCTGACAGCAGGGGAGAGGAAACTTTGAAAGCGGTTATCTCTTAAACCATAAAGGTTTGACATATGTCGCTGGTGTCATTTAACTCAGTTTATTAAAGGCTACAATATGACGGATAGTAATTTTGAAGTAATACTATCCCTTTAAAGCGGAACTACCATGTCACAAAACGTTTAGCTTTAACTAAGTCACCTTCTGGAGACTAGCTGCTTAGTAGCGCTAGTCGCCAGAATTATTACCTGATTTAATAGATATATGCTTTATTCCCCAGCTGTCAGCAGCACGGAGCGCGGACATCTTGCCAGAATGATGTCCACCCGCCTGGACTTGATAGCACAGGCGTCATTCTGGCAAGATGTCCGCGCTCTGTGCTACTGACAGCTGGGGAATAAAGCATATTTATTATTATTGTTATTTATATAGCGCACACAGATTACGCAGCGCTTTACACTCATATTGGTCATGTTGGTCCCTGTCCCCATTGGGGCTCACAATCTAAATTCATCTATCGGTATGTTTTTTGGAGTAGGGGACAGGGATCAACATGACCAATATGAGTGTAAAGCGCTGCGTAATCTGTGTGCGCTATATAAATAACAATAATAATAAATAAATAAATATGCTTTATTCCCCAGCTGTCAGTATATATCTATTAAATCAGGTAATAATTCTGGCGTTTAGCTCTACTAAGCATCTAGTCGCCAGAAGGGGGGACTTAGTTAAGCTAAACATTTTGTGATATGGTAGATCCGCTTTCATTTTATAAATCAAGCTATTGGCAACAGAACCAACTGTGACCAACAGATTTGTTTGCTATAATGCATTCTGTGCTAGAGCTCCAGTCTCAGACTACAATATTCCTTAGTAAGTGATAAAAACAGCACCACCTGGTGACAACACCAAAAAAATGCAGTTTGATGAGAAACCAAAACTGAGCTGTAACAACTATAGAATGACAAATCTCCCATCAATGAGAGAACACCCTTTTGTTTTACTCAGAAGTGTTTGTGTTACATAAGCAGCTGTTTTAGATTGAGACTTTCCGGACTGTCCATTTAAATGGATAGTAATACTTAATATGTAAAAAATATATATGATGTAGGGTTTATCCCCCTGAGTAAAGCATGGGTACTCTGCTGATAGATGTTTTATTCAAAAGTTATTGCATTTAAAACAAGAATGTTTTAGATGCAGTATCACAGTGTCCTGAAATTGTACAGTGGCGCTGCTGCTACATCATCCTATGGAGATTTATGGTCGACTGAAGAGAGCTGTCCATAGGATGGTGTAACAACAGTGCCACTGTATAATTTCAGGACACACTGATACTGCTCCTAAAAAAAAAATTTAAGTTTAAGCTGTAATAGCTTTTGAATAAAACACCTCTCAGCAGTGGGTGTTCCATTGTATTACTTGGGAGGATAAACTCTACAATATAAATATAGTAATGTTCTAAAGCCATATGGCTTGAGAAAGATCCCGGTGAGAGGATCGAAACGTTGCTGTGCTCATTGTGTTTATTGACATGTGGTGAAATTTTAAATATATTGCTATAATTTAAAACCTATATCCGTGAGTGCGTCCAGTCTTTCTAGTTTTGATATATATATATATATATATATATATATATATATATATATATATATATATATATAGTCTGTGTGTGTGTGTGTGTGTTACTATCCCTTTAAGGGCTGTTTTCCAGAATCCATATCATTCTTCAGCAAGCGAACTCCCCCATCAAGCATTTAAATGGGGATTTTAACCACTTGCGAAGCAGCACGTCGTAGACCTCTTGCATTCTGCATTGGTGTCCTTTCCCTTTGTAACTTTCATCCTTCTTCCTCCTTTAGGGGGAGCACTGCAACTTCAGCCACGATGTGGAGGTTCCCCGCCGCCGAGGACTCTGCAAGTTCTATGTTACCGGCTATTGTGCCCGAGCTGACAACTGTCCGTATATGCACAATATCCTTTCTATTGCTGTAGTGATACAGTGGCAGGACTGGTGGTATTAAAACAAAGGGAAAATTAGCATGAAAAAAATGTATGTTACAGCCGGTTCTTTTAGTAGTTAATCTATTACATTTTGCATAAGCCCTGTGGACACTTGGGCAGCGGCACATTAACATTTTTTTTTTTTTACCTGGTTGTCTATGCACATTTATAATGATTCATAAATAAAATGTACTTGTTAACCCTTTGAGTGCCAGAGAGGTACGCAACACATTGCGAATCAATGTGTTGCCTGCCACTCTGTCATTCAAATGGTTAGCAAGCTTGTTAATCAGGTTTGATCTAAACACCGCTAATATTATTTACATTCATGGAAAGAACACAATTACGAATGATTAAATTTTTACAAATTTACGGAGGTGCAGAGCATTTGTTTGGAATGTGACGTACACCCCTCTGGTTCTCGTACAGTTAAACCAATATGAACTATGTTCAATTTTGGATTCTTTAAAGTGATAGTAATGTCTAAAAAAAACTTTTTTGCATTTAGAAGAGCTTAAAAAGCTGATCTAAATGCAAAAAAACGTATCTCTCAAACCGCTATGGTTTAAGAGATACGGGCGTTTGACGTTTGATTTCTCCTACTGACAGCTGTAAAGCTGTCAGCAGGAGATTCGTGTCGGTCGACACTGTGGCGCTTGAGAAGTGCCGGGATCTCCTTACTTACATGGAATCCCTTTATTGGAATGGTCTAAAACGTGTGCCTGAACACTAGGCCTGAACACTAGGCACATGTTTTAGACCATTCCATTGAAGGGATTCCGTGTAAGTAAGGAGATCTCGGCACTTCTCAAGCGCCACAGTGTCGACCAACATGAATCTCCTGCTGACAGCTTTACAGCTGTCAGTAGGAGAAATCAAACTTCAAACTCCCGTATCTCTTAAACCATAGCGGTTTGAGAGATACGGTTTTTTGCATTTAGATCAGCTTTTTGAGCTCTTCTAAATGCAAAAAAAGTTTTTTTTAGACATTACTAACACTTTAAACTCAGCGATAGGCCACCTAGGTCTCCCCAGCTGTTGATAAACTACAGCTCCCATCCTGATTAGTCAGACACTGGATGACTGAGGCTAATGGGAGGATAGGTCCAGCAACTGCTGGAGAGCCAGAGGTTGACCACCTCTACCCAATGTCCATGCAATGGTGGTTACGTTAGTGCTGTTGGACAGGTAATCACAAGTATTCTCCTTAACTGTGCGCACATGAGTTCCCCTGTAAACTGTATCACACCACTGGCAACTGCATCAACGGAGAAGACTGTATGTTCTCCCATGATCCTCTCACCGACGAGACGCAGGAGCTTCTGGATAAGGTATTGGGTGCAGTCACTGCATGGAGAATCCAAATGTTACTTACTACAGTTTAAATTCTAATTTTGTTTTTGTTTGTTTGTTACAATAATAGTGCCTCTAGTGGTCAAATTCTGATTATCTTTTCATTCAGTTTGAGAGGAAAGTTGCTGACAAACAGTTCTCCATAGAATGTGAATAGAAACTGCTGAGTCACTTCCTGTCAGAACTTTCAGGAAGTCATCACACTGTCACTCACTTCCTGATTATTTGAGCTGTTACTGCTTTTGAATAAAACTGACAGCAGTGGTAGTACCCTTGTTTTACTCAGCAAGAAAAGATATATAGGTTTTTATAAAAAAAAAAAAAATGAATTTGGAGACCTCTCCTGCATTTCAGGGGTTAAAATCCCCATTTAAATCTCTGATAAGTTTTTATTAAGTTCCCCATCTTTGGTGCAGTTGCTTTGCTCCAAAATTGTTCCACTTTCTTACCGTATGAGTCCCTAACTGAATATTTTATCTAATTAGCAAACAATTTCCATTACGTGGATACCTATACTCTTGTACCACATAAAGGAAAGATATACCCAGAGAAATAAATTAGGCTTCATACATATATTTTGCTCTGTGAAATTACAATAGATTAAGATTTTTATTTATTTATTTTTTGTTGGTTGATTTTTTTTTTTCTTTCTTCAAAAATACTTAATTGATCGTTGTCCAGTGTATAAGAATTAAAAACCAGAAACATTCGCCATGAATCCCGTGGCTTTTAGAGAATCTCCGGTGCATTAACCCTTTGCGTGCCGGAGGGGTACGTAACACATTGCAAAGCAATGTGTTGCATACTCCTCTGGCATCCAAAGGGTTAATTGCAGTATATTCAGTTTATTAGGCACATTGGGGCCTAGGTATAAAACAAATGTGCAACGATTCCATAAGGAACAAAGAAAGGGTTATATCAGTGGTAATTCTCAGAATGTTTGAGTGCCGCAGGGGTACTCCGCGAGTTGCAGAGCAATGCGCAATGCATTGCTCTACAACTCCCGGAGTACCCCTTCGGCACTCCTCTGGCACTCAAAGGGTTGAATAGTGTTTTTATCCCCTTGAATGTTAGATGGGTTTCCAATGCAGAGAGCTCTCTCGCATTCATACATTTTTATTTCTCCCCTCCGATGCTGCTGGGGTGCCCCATAAAGGGATCGCAATACCTAAATTAAGTTTATTTAGTACTGTAGGCTTTAACCCCTGGTCCAGGGACGTTTCTGTCCCTTAAGGACCGCTTTGATCCTTGGTGATGCGCCAGTAGACGTGACCTGTTGGTGTATCGGCGCTCCTCTTTGGGGCCTGAAAGAGATCGCTGCAGTCTAGGAGCGGTCAATTTTAGGCCTCATTTTCACTTACAGCGCTCCCGGTGGAGTGTTGTAAGTAAAAAATATGTGACAAACTATGACCGTCATCATCGGTTCTTAAGTATTTAAGGACCGTGACGGTCATAGCACGTCATGCAGTCCTTAAGGGATTAAAAAAAAAAGATTAAGAACTATGTAAGTCTTGTCTCTCAATCCTTTCTGGTTTGAGAGATATTCACTACTAAAGTTCCCTATTACTGGCTTTTTCAGTCAAGACTGCCATCTAGCTGACAGACTTGAATTCTGGTCCGCAGACCGGGCGACGGCTCTTCCACAGAGCCGAGACTGTGTTCTTTAAAAAGAACTACTTCATTTGAATGGTCTACAAAGTGTTGCCTGGTTTGCAAGCATACTTTGTAGATTGTTCCAGTGAAGTAACTATTTTTAAAGATCGCAATCTCGACTCTGCTGAAGAGCCGCTGGCCGGTCTGTGGACCAGAATCCAAGTCTGTCAGCTAGAGCACCAACGTCACGGAGGGGGGGAACTTTAGTAGCGAAAATCTCTCAAACCTATAAGACTTACATAGTTCTTAATCTTTTTTTTTAAAACATACAATACTAAATAAACTTTAAATTACGTTGTACTATCCCTATAACTTCTGCCCTTTTGTGTTTGTCTGTATAACCTGACATTTTCTCTCCTTTGGCCCCAGATACTTGCTGAGGACGCTGAGGCTGGTGCAGAAGATGAGAAAGATGTCGAGGAACTGAAGAAGCAAGGAATTAACCCTTTACCAAAACCACCACCTGGTGTAGGGCTGCTGCCAACTCCTTCACACTCCTCCAGTGGTGCAGCTGCTCCCTCATCCCCCACCGATGAAATATCCTCCCCAGGTGGGCCTGTCCCTGGAGGTCTGGTCACAGATGGGCCACTATCAGGAGGTCCTGCTCCAGAGGGGCCAATGCCTGAAGGACTTGTTTCTGGAGGGGCTGTGCAAGGAGGTCCTGTATCAGGTGGACCAGTGATTGGGAGCCCTGTGTCAGATGGACAGGGGCCTTTAGGTCCTGTTCCAGGTGCGCAAATGCCTGGAGGTCCAGGAGGGCCTTTTTCTGTTGGACTAATGCCTGAAGGCCCCATGCATGGTGGTCCCATGCTTGGAGGTCCCATGCCAGGTGGCTCTATGACTGGTGGGCCCATGCATGGAGGTCAAATGCCTGGTGGCCCTATGCCTGGAGGTCCCATGTCGGGTGGCCCTATGCCTGGAGGTCCCATGTCGGGTGGCCCTATGCCTGGAGGTCCCATGTCTGGAGGCCCCATGCCTGGTCCCATGCCTGGAGGCCCTATGCCTGGAGGTCCCATGTCTGGTGGCCCTATGCCTGGAGGTCCCATGTCTGGCGGCCCTATGCCTGGAGGTCCCATGTCTGGCGGCCCTATGCCTGGAGGTCCCATGTCCGGTGGCCCTATGCCTGGAGGTCCCATGTCCGGTGGCCCTATGCCTGGAGGTCCCATGTCCGGTGGCCCTATGCCTGGAGGTCCCATGTCCGGTGGCCCTATGCCTGGCGGCCCTGGATGTCCCATGTCCGGTGGCCCTGTGCCTGGAGGTCCCATGCCTGGAGGTCCCATGTCCGGAGGCCCTATGCCTGGTGGGCCTATGCAGTGCGGTCCTGGAGATCCCATGCAGATCGGGGGCCCGATGCCTCCAATGCAGCACAGCCCAGGGGGCCACATGCCACCAATGCCAGGTAGCCCAGGACCTGGAGGTCTTATTCCAGGAGAGACCATGCCAGGAAGCCCATTGTCCGGAGGACTTCCCCCGGGATCAGGACCATTAGGCCCCCAGCAGACCATGGATCCACAGATGTGCCAGAGGAAAATACCATCCCTGTTTGAGATTGTCGTCCGTCCCACTGCGCACTTGGCGCACAAGTTGGGTGTCAGGTAAGTAAGGTGGTCTGTGTGGGCTCAGTGGGTCATAAACACAAAATGAGAGTAGCAATTTTGGGCTAATCCATCTGCACTATATGGGACCAATCAACACGGCTTGATTCTTTAACTCCTTGGGTCAATGAGAATTTAGGGAATTTTAATTTAAAGCGGAACTACCACCGCTAAAAACCTTGCCCCCGATAATTCCCCATCTGGCGACTAGCTGCTCAGTAGCGCTAGTCGCCAGAATTATTACCTTGTTAAATAGAATTATCCATTATTCCCGGACTGACAGACAGGATGGAGCGCAGACATCTTTCCATAGTGACGTCTGCGCTCCTGCGCTGTCAGTCCCAGTCTGCTCTAGGAGGCGTTGCTAGGAGACGTTCGGCTCCAAAAGGGACTGACAGCTCAGGCGCGGAGACGTCACTATGGAAATATGTCTGCGCTCCGTCCTGCCAGTCCGGGAAGAATGGAGAACTCTATTGAACAAGGTAATAATTCTGGTGACTAGCGCTACTGAGCAGCTAGTCGCCAGATAGGGCATTATTGGAGCTCAAGTTTTTTTTAGCGGTGGTGGTTCTGCTTTAACTCTGGTGCAGTTGGTTTGTCGGAGAATTGCCTTTTTTTTTAACCTATATATACATATATGTGTCTGTGTGACTAAAAAAAATGTCTTTACATGTCTTTAATTTCAGGCCCCCTGGGCCCCCCGGAGGTCCTCCAGGACCACCTCCTCCCAGGTTTCCTGGACCAATGGGACCCCAAGGCCCAATGCACCATGACATGGAGATGGACATGGATGAAGGACCCCCTATGATGCCTTATGGCCCGAACGATGAGCCTGAAATGATGGACGAGGGCCCACCTTGCCAGGGTTTCTATGACGAATACTACCAGCACCCTGGTATGGAAATGGGACCGGATGCAATGGGAGAAACAGGTGTGTGTCTCTGTGTGCGTGTCTTGCTTCCCTGGCCCCAGCACTTGTCTTTCTGATGGGTTACAGGGTCAGTCCCATACTGGAGCAAAGTCATCCAATGATAGTGAAAGGTTTAACCCATTAACGACACATGACGTACATATACATCACCAGTGGATGTCCCTAAAGGACAAAGGACATACACGTACGTCAAGGAATTCTGGCTCCCCGCGTAGCTGCACGCCGTTTGGGGAGTCCGGAATCGAATGCCCCCCCAAGGTCTCCCTAGAATCCTAGACCCCACAAAAGTTTTCTGTGAATCTCCATACTCCTACTGAAGCCCCCCCACAGCCCCCGTTTTCCTGGGAACTGAGGAAGCCATAGCAAATGCTGCCGCTATCCTTTCTGAGAAGGAAAAAACAATTTCCCCCTCCAAAAAAACACTACATGCTTCTATAGAAGCACAGCTACTTCTGGGCGGATGTCCAGAGATTAGTGTAGGTCACAAAGAAGCCTTCCACATGGACAGGGAGCCCGAGAGCTCTTCACACAACAGAGGTGGCTGCTACTTTGGGCATCAGCAGGTTCCTATGGAACACACAGAGAACCCCAGGATTTGAGTTTCCTTTACTAAAGGCACCTTTATAATTTGGTATTGGTGCCCTTTAATGGATTAAAGGGATAGTAATACTTTGTTTTATATTTATTTTATTTTGTAGGCATTAAAAAAACATGAAGAACGATATAAGTCTTATCTCTCAAACCTTTATGGTTTATGAGATATTCACAAACAAAGTACCCCCCCCCCCCCCCCCCGTTCAGCCAGATCAGAAGGGAGGTGCCCAGGTAGACTGCAGAGAGGGACAATCTTCAATTAAGATAAGGGAAAAACCTGAAAAACTTGTCAAGGGGGGCAGGGCTTTCATTGTTCTCATAGGAAGAAGATTGTCCCCTGCTGTTATCTGTCTGGTCTATAGACTGCATTCCACATCTGAGAAGAGATGGCTTACACTAGGTAAAAGGGGCGGGAGGGGAAACTTTGCTTGTGAATATCTCTTAAACCATAAAGGTTTGAGAGATAAGACTTATATCATTCTTCATGTTTTTTTAATGCCTACAAAATAAAATAAAGATAAAATGAAGTATTACTATCCCTTTAACTGATCAGTCCCATGTAGAAACAAAATGACCTAATAACAATAACATGTTTACTTGGTTAAAGGGTCAGTCTCATGTTAAAACAAAGTGACCTAATGACAGTGAACGCTTTAATTGTTAAACGGTCAGTCCAATGTAGGAGCAATATGACCTAATGACAGTGACGTGTTTAATGGTTTAAGAAGAACTCCGTCCACCCTAATTCTTCTTTCATTTCCAGGGGAGTATGAGGATTATGGTGGGATGCAGGAAGACCCTGGAGCTCATGGATATCAGAATCATCCTCTAGAACAAGAGCCAGGAGCTGAGGAAGGACCTCCTACGTTTAACAAAGCAAACATCCCAGACTTTCTGCCCTCAGCCCAGCGGGCACTATACCTACGCATCCAGCAAAAACAGCAGGAAGAAGAGAAAGCAAGGAGGCTAGCAGGAAGTAACCAGCATGAGCGGGAGAACGAAGAAGGTGGGATTCTATTTATAGAATTTATATCTTAAGACTATAGTGTACTAGTGACCTGTTTATGGGCCAGTCCTTCCTAAGACTATAGTGTACTAGTGACGTGTGTACGGGCCTGTCCCTCCTAAGACTATAGTGTACGAATGACGTGTTTATGGGCCAGTCCCTCCTAAGACCATAGTGTACTAATGACGTGTTTATGGGCCAGTCCTTCCTAAGACCATAGTGTACTAATGACGTGTTTATGGGCCAGTCCTTCCTAAGACCATAGTGTACTAATGACGTGTTTATGGGTCAGTCCTTCCTAAGACTATAGTGTACTAGTGACATGTTTATGGGTCAGTCCTTCCTAAGACTATAGTGTACTAATGACATGTTTATGGGCCAGTCCCTCCTAAGACTGTAGTGTACTAATGACATGTTTATGGGCCAGTCCTTCCTAAGACTATAGTGTACTAATGACATGTTTATGGGCCAGTCCCTCCTAAGACTATAGTGTACTAATGACATGTTTATGGGCCAGTCCTTCCTAAGACTATAGTGTACTAATGACATGTTTATGGGCCAGTCCTTCCTAAGACTATAGTGTACTAATGACATGTTTATGGGCCAGTCCCTCCTAAGACTATAGTGTACTAGTGACATGTTTATGGGCCAGTCCCTCCTAAGACTATAGTGTACTAATGACATGTTTATGGGCCAGTCCTTCCTAAGACTATAGTGTACTAATGACGTGTTTATGGGCCAGTCCTTTCTAAGACTATAGTGTACTAATGACATGTTTATGGGCCAGTCCTTCCTAAGACTATAGTGTACTAATGACGTGTTTATGGGCCAGTCCTTCCTAAGACTACAGTGTACTAGTGACATGTTTATGGGTCAGTCCCTCCTAAGACTATAGTGTACTAATGACGTGTTTATGGGCCAGTCCTTCTTAAGACTACAGTGTACTAGTGACATGTTTATGGGTCAGTCCCTCCTAAGACTATAGTGTACTAATGACGTGTTTATGGGCCAGTCCTTCCTAAGACTGTAGTGTACTAATGACATGTTTATGGGCCAGTCCTTCCTAAGACTATAGTGTACTAATGACATGTTTATGGGCCAGTCCTTCCTAAGACTATAGTGTACTAGTGACATGTTTATGGGTCAGTCCCTCCTAAGACTATAGTGTACTAATGACATGTTTATGGGTCAGTCCCTCCTAAGACTATAGTGTACTAATGACGTGTTTATGGGCCAGTCCTTCCTAAGACTGTAGTGTACTAATGACATGTTTATGGGCCAGTCCTTCCTAAGACTATAGTGTACTAATGACATGTTTATGGGCCAGTCCTTCCTAAGACTATAGTGTACTAGTGACATGTTTATGGGTCAGTCCCTCCTAAGACTATAGTGTACTAATGACATGTTTATGGGTCAGTCCCTCCTAAGACTATAGTGTACTAATGACATGTTTATGGGCCAGTCCTTCCTAAGACTATAGTGTACTAGTGACGTGTTTATGGGCCAGTCCTTCCTAAGACTGTAGTGTACTAATGACGTGTTTATGGGCCAGTCCTTCCTAAGACTATAGTGTACTAGTGACATGTTTATGGGTCAGTCCCTCCTAAGACTATAGTGTACTAATGACATGTTTATGGGTCAGTCCCTCCTAAGACTATAGTGTACTAATGACATGTTTATGGGCCAGTCCTTCCTAAGACTATAGTGTACTAGTGACGTGTTTATGGGCCAGTCCTTCCTAAGACTGTAGTGTACTAATGACGTGTTTATGGGCCAGTCCTTCCTAAGACTGTAGTGTACTAATGACATGTTTATGGGTCAGTCCTTCCTAAGACTATAGTGTACTAATGACCTGTTTATGGGCCAGTCCTTCCTAAGACTATAGTGTACTGATGACATGTTTATGGGCCAGTCCTTGCTAAGACTATAGTGTACTAATTACATGTTTATGGGCCAGTCCTTCCTAAGACTATAGTGTACTAATGACATGTTTATGGGTCAGTCCCTCCTAAGACTATAGTGTACTAATGACATGTTTATGGGTCAGTCCTTCCTAAGACTATAGTGTACTAATGACATGTGTATGGGACAGTCCCTCCTAAGACTATAGTGTACTAGTGACGTGTTTATGGGCCAGTCCTTCCTAAGACTATAGTGTACTAATGACGTGTTTATGGGCCAGTCCCTCCTAAGACTATAGTGTACTAATGACGTGTTTATGGGCCAGTCCTTCCTAAGACTATAGTGTACTAATGACATGTGTATGGGCCAGTCCTTCCTAAGACTATAGTGTACTAATGACGTGTTTATGGGCCAGTCCCTCCTAAGACTATAGTGTACTAATGACGTGTATGGGTCAGTCCCTCGTAATGCTATAGTGTATTAATGACGTGTATGAGACAGTCCTTCCTATGAACAAAATGTAGTAATGACTGTGAAATGTTTATGGGTCAGCCCTTCCAAGACCCAAAGGGAAGTAAAGGCTGTGACATAGTTATAGGGCCGTGAAGAACAAATAACGGGAACATGTTTCACTGAGAAGTCTCTGCTAGGACCCACGTGTGTTAGAAACGGAAACATGTTCATCGGAGTATTGTCTTTTCACAGTAGTTCATTCACTTAACATCCATGTGGTGCATTTTTAATTTAAAATAAGGACAGATTAGACTCTGTTCATATCTGATCAAAGGCTGGACTATGTACTTACCAAAATATTTTGTGGGGTAGTTTGTGAGTATTCATAAAGAGCAAAGAAAAAGATCTTGGTTACACATAATCTAATCAAGTTCAGCACCTACTTTCAGGAAATATAATTTCACTGCACCTAGGCATTGCGAGTGAAGATTTGGGAATGCATTCGTTTTCTGTTACACTTTACCGAAAAAATAAACGTGTATGTTTATAGTAAAACAGTTGATGAAGCTGAAAAGAGACACAAGTCCAGCCGATGCCAAAACACCTCTGTTGATGCAGAGGAAGACAAAACAAAATTTAGCCCCAAGTGGGTAAAAAAAAATAACTCCTTCCTGACTCCAAATGGCAGCCAGATATTTCCCTGGATCAACATCCTATCTTGAAGCCAACTGTCATAATCCTCAATACTGTTCTGTGCTAGATAGACATGCATTGCTTTTTTGAAAGCCGTTATTTAGAGTATCTGCAAGTACAGAATCCTGAGGCAAAGAATTCCATAGCTTTACCACCATTTCTGTAAAAAATACTTGCCTTTGTTTTAGTCGAAAGCGCCTTGCCTATCATTCTTAGGTCAGTTCTATGAGTAAGTAATTAATTGTATAATTCTTTTTATTGATCTTGAATACATTTGTAAATTGTAATCCTATCACCCCTTGGACGTCTCTTCTAATGTAAACAAGCCCAATTTGGCTAGTCTCTCTTTGTTACTCAAATCCTGCCATCCCTTTATCAGTTTTGTTGCACATCTTTACTTTTTCCAGTTTTAAAATCCATATACAAGTGTCCCCCTCCCACCTCTTTTCAGCACATCACGCTGACTTCCCTCAGATCTGAAAATCGATCGATTGACCGGACAGATGGCAACGAAGGACAATATTATGTTTGTCAGTGTAGGTAAAACTCTGCCCCTCTTGACAAAGTGGGGCAAGTTTATCCTTACACGCACACAATATTGTCTTGTCTGGACAGACTTTCTGCTGTAAGGGAAGTCAGAATGATGTGCTCAAAAGGGTCGGGAGGGGAACACTTGTAATTGGATTTTCAAACCAAATTTAATGGTATAGGATGTTCTGAACATAGTACTTACTATAGAAAATTACAGTGAACAATTGGATGGACCTTTATTTTTTGTTATTTAGATTTAGGTAGAGATTGAAAAAATAAACCAATTGCAACAAACCCTATCTCTGAAACCGCTATGATTTGAGAGATATAGGGATTCAAAGTTCCCCCTCCCTTCCCTTCTCCTGACTCAGCGTTTAGCTGACAGCAGGAGATCCCGGTCCAGGGACCAGCAGGGGGCTCTGCAACAGAGCCGAAATCGCTGTACTTAAAAATAATTAATTCATTGGAAAGGTCTACAAAGTGTTCTTACAAACCAGGCACATTTTGTAGACAGTTCCAATGAATGAATTATTTTTAAGTACAGCGATTTCGGCTCTGCTGCAGAGCCGCCTGCTGGTCCCTGGACCGGGAGCTCCTGCTGTCAGCTAGACGCTGACATCAGGAGAAGGGGAATGGGGAACTTTGAATCCCTATATCTCTCAAACCATAGCAGTTTGACAGATAGGGCTTGTTGCACTTAGTTTATTTTTTTTCAATCTCTACCTAAATCTAAATATTTTTATGGGACATTACTGTCCCTTTAAAGCCTGACGTGTTGGTGTGTCTAGAGGACTACTAACATCGGGAGTCCCTGATCTACAGTGTTTTAATTGGTGGATAGAGAAGATAAGGCTATACTCCCAGAGGAATTATGGGTAACACCATGTGTACCATAGGGGAAAATAGACACATTCCGTTTGATTCAAAGAGGCCTTTTAACATCTTGGAGGAGATATAGCGGAGATAACTTCTCCAGTTTACCACTTCTCCAGTTTCCTGTGTTATTCTATGGAGCCACTGCACTAAGATTTCTCCTACTTTGGAGATCTCAGTACATAGGCTCTCTATAATAACAGGAACTGGAGAAGTGATATCACTGGAGAAGTTATCTCCACTTTATCACCACTTACTGAATCTCCCCCTTGATTTCAAGAGAGGTTTCCAACGTGAGATCTCTAGCATTCAAGGTGTAAAAAGTCCCACTTAACCCTTTCAGTGCCAGAGGCTTACCCCCTGGCGCTGAAAGGTTTATATCAATGGGAATTTGGGGAGGTGTTTTATTCGCCCCTTTTGATGTTGTTTTGTTCCAGACTTCCTGTTCTGAGCCGTAGATTGTTTCTGATCCGTTGAAGTTCTATACAGTCCTAACTTGGGGATTTGGGAAGTAAAAGAGGGGTAATTCTATTACTGCCCTCACCACAGGGGAGAAATACAAATCCCAAGTGTTTTAATTGGTCCTTTAACCCTTTGAGTGCCAGAGGGGTATGCAATAAGTCGCTTAGCCACCTGGCATTCAAAGGGTTAACCTACTGAATGATAGGTCTCTAATGGATTGATTTTGCAAAGCATGGAGACACTTTAGCATTCAAGGGGTTAAACTGTAGTCTCTCTTTAACCCCCTGAGTGCCAGCGGGGTATGCAGCAAGCGCATTGCTGAGCATTTATCACAGTATGAAATTGGTGATCTGTACCGTCTCGCTTCTAGGTGACCCAGGGAATTGGTACTCGAGTGACGAAGAAGAAGGGGGAAGCAGTGTGACTTCTATACTGAAGACCTTGCGTCAGCAGTCCTCCAGCCGCCCTTCCACGCAAGCTCCAGCAAGAGATACCAGCACAGGCGGGCATGTTGATCCACGGTTACAAAAGAGTCAGACTGCCCCCGCCGTCCCCACCACCCGCCCCTCAGACCCCCGATTATCCCGTGATCCTCGTCTGTCTAGGAACACAGAACCCACCCATGCCGAGACAGGACCCAGCGACCCCAGGCTGGCTCGGCACGCTCCCCAGCCCAAGCAGGACTCTCCAGTAAATAGAGCGGCTGCAGAAGAGGAGGAGACGGAAAGGGTGTTACGGGACAAACCAGTGACAATACCCCTGGAACCTCTGCCAGGGAATTCACTGAGAGATCCACGGAGTCAGCTCCAGCAGTTTAGCCACATAAAGAAAGACATTCGGCTGAATAAGCCGAGCTTCGCCAAGTCCATTCTGTGGAGCCCTGAAGACCTCATCCCACTTCCCATCCCCAAACAAGAATTAGTCCCTTTGCCGGCAGCGCTACAGTCTCTGCCTATCCTGGACCCTCGTTTTAACCGTCCACCCACTACAGCACCCCAAGATCCTCGACAGCGAGGGCCTCCACCTGAAGTACCAGCCCCCAATCCGAGCTTGCCTGACTTTGAGCTGCTGTCAAGAATCCTGAAGACTGTCAATGCTGCCTCTGTCACCCCTCCACCTCTTCCTCCTCCCCCAGCACCCATCGAAAAACCCAGTGATCCCAGAACGCGCAAGACCACGGCAGATCCACGGCTACAGAAAGCGGTTGAACCAGTGCAACCTCCACGACCTGCAGAACCCACCCCACCGCTTCCCACTCCTGCCCATTCTGAGAGCGCTCCCACCATTGCCCCCTACGACCCCCGACTGTTGACAGCTGGCGGAGTGAGCAAACCAAGTGGTCAGAGCAGCGTGCTCAGCAATATCAGTCTTTATGACCCCAGGACAGGAAGCAAAACGTCGTCTGAAGCATCCTCTAGTGAAGTGGCATCCAAGGGACAGGATAGCAAAAGTACAAGCAAGGCAAAGGAGCCTCTGTTTGTACGCAAGTCTGCCCTTGATCAGCCAGATACTGAAAAGCAAAACCCTGAGACTGCCACAGACAGGTACAACAGCTATAACCGGCCCCGTACAAAAGTACCAGCAGCCTCCAATCAGCCAGCGTCTGAGAGCAGTCAGCCCGCTGTCCATAACCTTCCTGTGCCGTCCGTATATGGTTTGGTCAAGCAGGCAGCCAAATCAGGCAGCGGTAGCCCCTTTGCTGGTAACAGCCCAACACAGGAGACTGAACAGGACGCTGGCTCCCTAAAAGATGTTTTTAAAGGCTTTGACCCCACAGCATCCCCATTCTGCCAGTAGCACTCAACCGGACAGTATGCCTATTTGGCCATATTGGGTATCTCAAGAGATGTAGTTCTGAAGCAAACCATCTGTGTCACAGAAGAGAAATAAAACTCCCCCACATTTCCATTGATCTCAGTGGGGCTTCTTAGCACTTAACCCCTTGAGTGCAAGAGAGGCACTCAAAGGGCTACGTGTTAAAGTGGTCTTCTGGCATTCATTAGGTTAGCAGCCCCATTGAAATCAATGGACATTTCTGTTCCCTTTAAGGCAGTTAGACTGCTCCAAAGTTGGTCCTCTGTGGCTTCCTGGATATGGCCCATTGTATTTAACCTTTGAGTGCCAGAGAGGTAACAAGCTGGATAACTGTCTGGCACGCAAAGTGTTAACGAGGTGGAATACAGTGTATGTAAAAACTTTTCTTTTTGTTCATAAAACTTGTTAGTGCTTTTGTTACGGACAATGTAAACCCTTGAGATAGATATATATATATATATATATGTGTATACATATAGACATAAGGCAATGGCACACACTGAAAGAAACGAAAATCACATTAATCTAGTTAATACATATGGTGGTGCACGTCCCATAAGTGTAAGTATATTAAATGTACTCAGCCTGGGAACCCCGGGTTGTGGTAGGAGACAGCACACTTCAAGAAGTGTGCTGTCTCCTACCACAACCCGGGGTTCCCAGGCTGAGTACATTTAATATATATGTGTATATGTATTTTATATTTCAAGGGTTTTCTAGCTGAGGAAAACAACATGATTGCCCACACTACTAGGGAATTCTTTATTCAAACGTTATTACAGGGCAAACTCTCTCCCCATTTTTCCCCCCAGGTGGAGTTGTTGTTACTGCTTTCTATGGAGAGCTTGGGATTCAGACTAGATATCAATAGGAACCATGCTTCCAGGCCACAACACAAGTTTGCTCTGTATAATTTAAGACTGTAGCATCTTCGAGTACCCTTGTTTTACTCACCTGGAAAAGCCCTCCTTACACACGCATGCGTGTGTGTGTGTATATATTATATATTCTTAGTTTTTCACAGTAAGTGTATCCTGCCCCTTTAATTCCTTTGTACATAAATCTGCAACTCCTGTCTGAGATGTAAAGCCTCGAAGATCTGTTTTTAAAGAATAATCTAAGTGTCTTGTGTAGTGACTGACGCTTCTTTTTGTACATTATTTTAAAGCTTTCTTTATAATTAAACATTATCTATAAATATATATTCACACACATACACACACGAACAAAGAATTCACAGATCAACACATTTTGGAAGGTTGGCTTCCCGGTTTTGTATTTTTTTTTTATTATTATTATATTACTATTATTTCTGTAGGGTGCACATGTTTTCATACAGACCACACACAGTGGGTCGTATGTAGAAAAAAAGAAAAGCAGTTCTAGAACAAACAACATGTACCGTGGGGTCAGATAAAAAGGGTCATCGGTTTAAGTAGCACTTTCAAAAGTATAATAATGCCACAGATTTGTAAATAATAGGAAATGATTTTAGAGAGAGGCCGATGCCAGTCACTCATTCTAAAACACTTAATTTACCAGAAAACAAATTTAAATTTCCCCTTTCCCCCTCCCCTTTCTGTGATGCTAGCTCCTTCATTCTGAAAGAGCAGACTTTGTTCATTTAAACAGCCTAAGGAGCTCCGGTTGTTATAGAGTAACTCAATGCCTTGTCCAGACTGAAGGAGATACGTCACCTCCTCTAAACTTTCACCTATTCATGGACAATAACATTTTTGCTGTTTGTGTTCAGGACACGGTAAAAGCGTTCAGATGAGGGAAATATCTCCTATGGTCTGAATACTAAGGGAAGAGTTACCGTAGAGATTCTGAGTCAACTCCACTAGGTGCGATATGGGAATCTAAACATTTTCTTGTAGATGGAAGTGGTTTTTAGAGACTCTGACATCAGTAATTCTATTAAACATAAAGTCATATACTATAAGATAAAAAAAAAAAAAAAGCTGAGGCATTGCTGTACCTTTAACCCTCTGAATGCCAGAGGGGGATCAGATCCACTCTGGCACCCAAAGGGTTAACCCCTTGAATGCTGCAGGGGGATTCAGACACATTGGATACATCAGTGGTGCAGTTGGTATGCTCCTGAATGGCTTCTCTCTCTTTCTACATACGGTCCCTTGTCTGAAGAGGCAGCTAATCACTTATTTATTGTACAGAATGTTTATCCTCTATACTTCTCAACAATGCTTTATTGCAAACATTTGCATCAGCCATTTTGAAAGCGAGCAATGGAACTGAAATAACGGTCAAATAACAAATTGTTACTCCCTCGCCGTAGCCGCCTGGCGGTGAGGTTTCATACGAGGTTCATACAGGACTCCAACCTTTGAGTACTAGAGGGTCTGGCACTCAAAGGGTTAAGATCCCAGAAAACGTGTGCACGTACAGAAAGGGGGTTTGTGGATATAGAACCAAAAAAAGAGTATGTGTGTTGGACTCAACATTTTCTACTCAAGTATTGAAAAGACTTTATGGAAAAAAAAAAAAAAAAACTTTTTTTTTTTTTTTTTTTTTTTTTTTTTTTTTTTTTTTTTTGTCCCCTCCATTTTTTAACCCCTCTCATGCTTCAGTGAACTCCAGTGCATTGCCTGACGATGCATTGCAGACCTGTTTTCCATGCCTGGGGTTTATATATATTATAGAAATATATATATATTTCTATTCCAATGAAAACAGAGTTATACAATATATACCAAATATGAAAGATAAAACTCGTCTATTTAGTATAAATGTATCCGAGTCCAGGGTGAGCTCTATCTATTACATAAAGGTTTCCATCAAACTTAAGGGGGTTTTATTGTCCAGTAGTCACTTTGTAAAACAAGAAAAGTAGGGTTTAATGATCATGTATACAGTCTTGCTGCATCCCCGATCTGATGTTTACGAGTAAATCCTCCTGCAGTTTTTTTTTTTTGCAATCCGTTTTTGTTATTCTCCATTTTTTTTTTTTTTTTAATCAAAAACCACAAGTATTAAAATAAAACTGCAACAAATTGTGTTTGTATCACAGAAACAATGGCTCAAAAATGTGCTCTCATGAGATCTGTGTATAGCTCAGTGACTAAAAGAGGTTCTTGTAAATATAAAAGGATGGAATCAGCAAATAAATGGACGTTTTTGTACCGTGTTTGTCTTCATCTCATCTATCTAAGCATTGGCAACTTGTCTTGTTTTTTTCTTCAGGGTTAGCTGAATAGACAAATATAGCTGGACGATCACTAATCCAGTTTCTTTAGGTATAAAAACATGGCTTCACAGACTGTATGATCACATTTCCCTTTTGAAAAAGCTGCCAATTGTGAGACGTGCCATTGTATTTCTCCGCATTACACTCTATCTATCTATTCTGTAACAAAAAAGGTTAGTTCTCCTTTAAAGGGATAGCAATACTTTGTTTTATCTTTATTTTATTTTGCAGGCATTAAAAAAACATGAAGAACGATATATAAGTCTTATCTCTCAAACCTTTATGGTTTGAGAGATATTCACAAGCAAAGTTTCCCCTCCCGCCCCTTTTACCTAGTGTAAGCCATCTCTTCTCAGATGTGGAATCCAGTCCATAGACCGGACAGATAACAGAAGGGGACAGTCTTCTTCCTATGAGAACAATGAAAGCCCTGCCCCCCTTGACAAGTTTTTCAGGTTTTTCCCTTATCTTAATTGAAGATTGTCCCTCTCTGCAGTCTACCTGGGCACCTCCCTTCTGATCTGGCTGAACAGTGTTACATCAGTAAAAGGGTTGGGAGGGGATACTTTGTCATTGAATTACTTTTGAATTACAACTCTGACAGAATTGAAATAATACTCTCCAAAGTCCAAATACTATGATGAATAATTAGAGCTGCTTTTATTATAAAACATTACTATCCCTTTAAATTAATGGTAATTTTCTAAATTTGTATTAGTTCCCTATGGCAGTAGTTCCGAAAAGATCATGTCTTTAGGATTTCCTTGCATGTATACAGATGAGCGCATTAAAAGTCTGAGTAGACGAGATGGGACAGCACTCAGCAGTAGCAGGAGGTTTCTGTTGCCTCGTGCCAGTATTTTTAGGCAACATTTCGGGATAGACCCTTTTTCAAGTCGAACACTGGCTGCATATGTAAAAATAACAGGCACTCTGTAGAAAAATGGAACTTCACTCCGAAACATACTTTTGACATCAGCAGCCAACTAATGTACTATGAAAATGAGGTCTGGATGGTCACAGCCTTTGAAACGAAATCTTAAAGAACTGTAACCCCATTTAGGAATTCACATAAGAGATAAATTAAACAGAAGATCATCTATCAATCAAAATAAAAGGCACACACAATAATAAATCACAGAGAAAAAGGTCAGAGACAAAAATCCAAATTAATGTCATAAAGGATAATAAAGATTCGTCCTCAGGTGTGTGCAAATGTGTCCAGCCTCCTAAGCCATGAGACTCCTCATGCCAAAAGGAAACCGATGCAGTCCCCACCCCTCTGCTGTCTACCACCTGTAGTCTGGGTTTAGATGATCTTTGCAATTCTCCATAAAGTGCAAAAATAAAGGAGATTGAATATCATGATTGCAGATATCCTTTTATGCTTCTTATCCCTCTTTCTACTTCCTCAACATATATTTTGCCACAGGGCTAAATTTAAGCAAATATTACACGATTACATGTTTAAAATTCCTTAATCTTTTATCTGATGCCTTTGATAGGATGTTCAAAGGTGTCACCCTTTATGCAGTTGTTATATTGTGAACAGCTGAGACAAGGGGATATACCTAGATGGGGGGCTGCTTAGTTTGTGTCAAGGGCCGTAGGTCTGCCCTAACCAGTGGTTGTTTTTTTTTTTTTTTTTTTTTTTTTTTAATTAATTCCTAGCCCTTTAAAGGGGTAGTAATGTTTCACAAAAAAAAAAATCAGCACCGATTAATCTTCATAGTATTTGGGCCATGGAGAGTGTTATTTCAATACTGTCAGAGTTGTAGTTCAAGAGTAATTGAATGATAAAGTATCCCCCTCCCACCCCTTTTACCTAGTGTAACACTGCTCACCTCAGAGCAGCAAGACTGTCCGGATGGATCACAGAGAGGGACAGTCTTCAGTGATCATAAGGAAAGAGGTTAAAATGCCATGATATGATTGGCAGATTTTGTAAGCCAGTGGCTCCTACCAAATACCAGTGTTTGTGTACCACATGCACAGTGTCATTACACTGAATGCAGAAAGTAGTCACCAAGGCAATACAAGAAGCTTTATCTGGACAGGGAATGCTAGGTGCTATTAACCCCTTAAGGACGACTTTGATCCTTGCTGATGCGCCAGTACACGTGACTTGTTACGCGTATCGGCATGCCGCTTTGGGGCCTAAGAGAGGACCGCTCCAGTCTTGGAGTGGTCGGACAATTTTAGGCCCTGTTTTTACTTACAGCGATCCCGGTGGAGCGCTGTAAGTAAAAAGTACATGACGTTCTATGACCGTCACCAGTCCTTAAAGGGATAGTAATACTTAAAATGTAAAAAAAAATATGTTGTAGGGTTTATCCCCCTGTGTAAAACAAGAGTACTCCCACTGCTGAAAGGTGTTTCATTCAAAAGTTATTAATTTTCAAAGTTGAATTTTTTAGGTGCAATATCACAGTGGCCTGAAACTGTACAGTGGCGCTGTTGCTACACCATCCTATGGACAGCTCTGGTCAGTTGACCATAAATCTCCATAGGATGGTGTAGCAACAGCGCCACTGTACAATTTCAGGCCACTGTGATATTGCACCTAAAAAATTCAACTTTGAAAATTAATAACTTTTGAATGAAACACCTTTCAGCAGTGGGAGTACCCTTGTTTTACTCAGGGGGATAAACCCTATAACATATTTTTTTTTACATTTTAAGTATTACTATCCCTTTAAGGGTATGTAGAACTTAGAAAAGCAGAAGGATAATCACATACTAAAAATCTATCCTTTCTATGTTCTGATTTCAGTTGTGATTTAAATAATCGTGTAACCGTTTTCCATACTCTGTGGAATTGACATCTGGTTCCGGGCACTGTTTGTCGAAGAGGAAAGGACCAGAATGCTGAAAGCATATTTTTCTATTGTCCTATGGGGGACACGGGCCAAGGGGTTAACTTTGCTCCCTTTAGGAGCCAGAGCATTTTAAAGGGATAGTAATACTTAAAATGTAAAAAAAAAATATGTTGTAGGGTTTATCCCCCTGAGTAAAACAAGAGTACTCCCACTGCTGAAAGGTGTTTCATTCAAAAGTTATTAATTTTCAAAGTTGAATTTTTTAGGTGCAATATCACAGTGGCCTGAAATTGTAAAGTGGCGCTGTTGCTACACCATCCTATGGAGATTTATGGTCAACTGACCAGAGCTGTCCATAGGATCGTGTAGCAACTGCGCCACTGTACAATTTCAGGCCACTGTGATATTGCACCTAAAAATT
Organism: Rhinophrynus dorsalis; assembly: GCA_037306005.1. Taxonomy (NCBI): domain Eukaryota; kingdom Metazoa; phylum Chordata; class Amphibia; order Anura; family Rhinophrynidae; genus Rhinophrynus; species Rhinophrynus dorsalis. The sequence continues at coordinate 178,876,212 of CM074726.1, forward strand.
TCATCTTTGAAAATTAATAACTTTTGAATGAAACACCTTTCAGCAGTGGGAGTACCCTTGTTTTACTCAGGGGGATAAACCCTACAACATATTTTTTTTACATTTTAAGTATTACTATCCCTTTAAGCAAGCCTTTGGAGGAGATGACTTCTATTTCAGTCTTATAAGATGACAGCTCGTCTGCTTTAGTTTAATTGTGTCCTTCCTACACATTTAATTGACTTAATTGATTTTAGATTATTCTTTGTTACTGCAGAAACAGGCTAAGGCCTATGCTCTTTAGATGAGCTATTGGTTGTAAGATACTTGACTTCAAGTTGTACTACTTCCGCACTCTGGGCTGGTATTGAAATAAGGTACCAGCTACTGGTTTAGAGGATCAAGAAGAAGCAGAGGAAGAGGGTGTCCATTGTCTCTTACTAAGTCATTAGATAACGCAAAAGCTGGTAACTGTCCTCCATGCTTCCCATCTCTACCCTAGGCAATCTGTTTTACATTCAGCTGCACAAAATCTCCACATTCTCCCCAAAAATGGAACCTGCTCTCATCATCCTTAGACATCTGACATGGCTCCTTCTTTATAAACACATCACTTACAAAGTCCTCTTCCTCACCTTGAGTATGCAGTGCAATTTTGGGCACCGGTTCTGAAAAAGGATATACTAGAACTAGAGAGGGTACAGCGGAGAGCAACAAAATTAATTAAGGGACTGGAGGACTTGACATATGAGGAACGACTAAACAAACTTGGTTTATTTACTCTAGAGAAAAGACGACAAGAGGAGACCTTATCACATTGTACAAGTATATAAGAGGTCAATACAAGGATCTCTGTGGTGAGCTATTTATTCCAAGGCCTGATCAGGGGACACCCCTTGAGATTAGAGGAAAGGAGGTTTAAACTGCAGCAGAGGAAGGGTTTTTTTTACGGTAAGGTCTGTCAAATTGTGGAATTCATTGCCCAGGGAGGTAGTTATGGCAGATACAATGGATACATTTAAGAGAAGATTAGATACGTTTCTTTCAGATGGGAACATACAGAGTTATACTGTTTATCAGTAGGCAGATCAGGAAGGTCTGATAAAGACTAATTTAATTGGTAGCAGGAAAGCTATAAAATTCTCAGTTACTGGGGTATGAGGCGAAGGTTGAACTTGATGGACTTGTGTCTTTTTTCAACCTAATTTACTGTGTTACTATGTTACTTTTAATGCTCTCCACACTGATAACCCTCCTTACATCACTTCCATCATCTCCTCTTATGTTCCTGGATGCCTCCTTCGCTTGGCACACAATGCCAGAGCATACCTACGGATATTTTTATATGTAAAAAGTCTTCATCCATTTTGTTTTCAGTTTATAACCAACTAACATAATTAGTGTTAGAAGAATGGAAGTAACACAGGAAGGCTGTGTGGGTACTTACCTTCTTGATTAGATTTATGAGAGTTGTAGTGTCTAGACTATCCAAGTGGATTTACTATTAGCAGATTCTGGTGCTTTTAGACAAGAAGTTTGATACCTTCTTACACGTTATCAGTGGTGGCAGCTTTTCATCCCACTTTTGCTATTGCATGTTTAGCTATGGATGACTGGTGTGACCAATTGATCAAATATAAGATAAAATATAATACTCCCAGACAAAAGTGAGTTCAGTTAGCATCACAGATTCAGGAATCTAATCTATACTCATGTGATGCAGCGGCAAACATGGCAACTTTATTGTCTAGTCAACTGGTATATTGGTAGCTGCTTACTACACTTTGTGTCTTTAACTACACTTGGCCCAACGTCATTGATCACATTCTCCTTTCTGGATAAATCTCTTTGGTCCACAACTGAATAAAACTGTTCACCAGGAGACAGATGAAATGAGTACTTTCTTTCTCTTCTCAGTACGAAGAATACTTCCAATTTATAGTCTACCCTGTGATCTTGCAACAGTGCCAAGAATGTTTACCAAAGTGATGCCTTCACTACAAGGTTCATAAGATCATAGGGAATTCTATTAACCCTTATTTGCATGATCTGTTAATCAAGGCTCCATAGTTTCAAACATGAAATCATTTGTCGCTAGCTGAACGACGGACACTACAACTGCATGAATGGGTGCTTAACTTTTTTTTTTGTGAAAGTATTGAGATTTTCTCTCCTTTTCAAATGTGTCCTGGACTCCTTTTATCTACTTCAGAAGGGTGAAAGGTTGAGCTGACCTTGCCGGGACTAGAACCTGCAACCTTGCGGCTTAAACAGATTCTACAGCTGGTGCCTTAACCAACTGAGCCATCTCACCAGCAACTTCCAACTTGATATCACAATCTAGGATATTTCTAAGGATGAAGCTCACCACAGTACAACAAAAGGTCTTTTTTCTATTGTACAAGGTTGAAAACACAAAATCTAAGATTTATCAATTCTTGAATCAAGACATCACAGATTGCACAAAGGTTCTTGGAACAATGGTGTTGACAATTGAAGCAGTCCTATAACATTTGCAAATGGAGTTTGAGGAAATGCTTGACACCTGAGTCTTTTTTTTTTTTTTTTTTTTGTCAGTGACCAAGAGGAAATACCTGTTATATTGGACAGACCTGACACATTTCACAACAGGAAAACTATTCTTGGTGATGGAATTTTCTAGTGGTAGAGACAGACGCAGATCCGTCTCGATGGGGAGAAGTGTTCCAAAGCCTCACGTTTCAATGAAAATGGTCAAAGCAGGGGAACAAATGACATATTATAGAATTCTGAGATGTAACGTCAGAAAAGCTTGTCCAAGTTCTGCTGTCACAAGGTCTGTTACTCCACCCCAATACAGAAAAACATGTTTTAACCATGTAAAACTTGGGACTGACATTTTGAAAATGTAAGGTTTTTCTGATGCAATAGTGAAAACTGTGTTGAAGACATGCAAATCAATATCAGCATCCAGGTTTGAGCTACGTTCTTTCAAAAGTGTGAGGATAAACACCTGTTACCCAGACCATTTGTTGTACCTAGACTACTTTGTTTCCTATACGATGGTTGTTTTATCATACATAAACTTCCCTCCACCAGAGGGCAGGCACTTAACGAGTTAAAAGCACCCAACTTCTCCCACTACGTAGCCCTAGTTTACCCTCCAGGCTGTGCCCTTGGTCAGCTTTTCTTTAAGTGCTATCAAAGAGAGACCAGGGTCATTTATTTAGAAAAAAACATATATTTCTTTTCTTTAGTGTTTTCCTTATTTTTCCAGATGAGTCCTTAAAGGGATAGTAATGTTTCATAATAAAAGCAGCTCTAATTAATCATCATAGTATTTGGACTTTGGAGAGTGTTATTTCAATTCTGTCAGAGTTGTAGTACAAGAGTAATTCAATGACAAAGTATCCCCCTCCCGCCCCTTTTACTGATGTAACACTGCTCAGCCAGATCAGAAGGGAGGTGCCCAGGTAGACTGCAGAGAGAGAGAGACAATCTTCACTTAAGATAAGGGAAGAACCTGAAAAACTTGTCATGGGGGGAAGGACCTTCATTGTTCTCATGGGAAGAAGATGGTCCCCTTCTGTTATCTGTCTGGTGTATGGACTGGATTCCACATCTGAGAAGAGATGGGTTACACTAGGTAAAAGGGGCGGGAGGGGATACTTTGCTTGTGAATATCTCTCAAACCATAAAGGTTAGAGAGAAGACTTATATCGTTCTTCATGTTTTTTTAATGCCTACAAAATAAAAGATAAAACGAAGTATTACTATCACTTTAAAACTTTTTAGGGCTGAAGTACTATTAACACTACCACAGTTGTTTATCCCTATTTCACTCCATCGGTGATGTAGAACACAGGAACCATGGGGAAAAGTCACCATCCTCAGGAGAGCAGGACACTCTGCTGCAGAGACTCCCTCCTATATCCATTTTACCACTGCCTTAACATGCTTTGTTTTAACAGTGCTCTTCCTGAGGAGGAAGCAAGGGCAAATCTCTTGGTTATCCTTGTGTTATACCTCTTACTGTAGGATATAGGGCTGTATAATCTGCCATTAGGTGGTGTCCTATTCGTGGCCTCCTATGGAAGCATTGACCAGTGAGGCTTTCAGGACCAGACTGTGGAGGATGGCTTGTTTTATCAGTCAATTTCCTCATAGCTTTTGTGAAGATTCTCTGAACACATAGGAGCCTGAAAACTGTGAAGAGAGGATTTTCTATTGAGTGTACAGGTCCTGTGAGTATGCCCCTTTTACTTTATCTGGCAGCCAGATTTCTGTGTGGTTTGGTAGTCTAAAGTCTAACTCTGTTGATGGGCTTGCCTATGAAGCTCATCTATAAATAATTTAACACATCTAGGTTCCTAGTCTCTAGCCCTAGTGTTTTTTCCCCCTGCCTTTGCTTGTCTGTGGACATTCCTTGCTCTATGGGACTTTACTCTTCATTTGGGAACAGTCCCATATTGGCAGTGGTGCGTACATACTTTTTATTGACTTTTAGCAACTTTTATTTAATAAATCTTTACACTTTTTTAGGTCTCAGCCCATTTAAGAATGGGCACACACGGTGGCCTTGTTGCTTGGAACACAGAACGCTATTCTGAGACTTCTTTACCTCCTTACTTCAATCAACACACACACACCATAATGAAGCTGTATTGTGCTAGCTGCTAACTCTGCAGGCTGCCGATTTGGGGAGACACTCCTTTCAGTACACACTGCACTTTTCATACCGACAACTTCTTCGGCTTGGGTTCGTAGTGTTTTGTTATCCTTAGGGAGGCTATCTCAAGTCACCATGGGAGGTGTCCGTTCTTCTGCTAACACTCTTAACTGTGTTTCTTGAAGCAGAGGCATGATTTCTAATATATATCTGACGTTATCTTCTGGTGGCTGTTCTCTTAACACTCTACAGTCATCTGATGTTTCTGTAAAAGTCAAACATCTCCAAAATGGACTAAACAACAATGCTAAGCAAATTCATGAGGATTCCCAGCTGCTAGATGGGGTCCATCAGATCTGTCATTAAAGGGATAATAATAATTAAAATGTAAAATAATATGTTGTAGGGTTTATCCCCCTGAGTAAAACAAGAGTACTCCCACCGCTGAAAGGTGTTTCATTCAAAAGTTATTAATTTTCAAAGTTGAATTTTTTAGGTGCAATATCACAGTGGCCTGAAATTGCACAGTGGCGCTATTGCTACACCATCCTATGGAGAATTATGGTCCCAGGACCAGTGCTGTCCATAGGATCATGTAGCAACAGCACCACTGTACAATTTCAGGCCACTGTGGTATTGCACCTAAAAAATTCAACTTTGAAAATGAATAACTTTTGAATGAAACACCTTTCAGCAGTGGGAGTACTCTTGTTTTACTCAGGGGGATAAACCCTACAACATATTTTTTTTACATTTTAAGTATTACTATCCCTTTAACACTCTATAGTCATCTGATATTTCTGTAAAAGTCAAACGTCTCCAGAATGGACTAAACAACAATGCTAAGCAGATTCATGAGGATTCCCAGCTGCTAGATGGGGTCCATCAGATCTGTCATAACTGCTTTGGAACTAGAAGAGCTGATCTTTTTAGCTGGATGCCTGAGCCATTTACTTGCACGACCAGATCCACCACTAGGTGTAGAGAGATGCACGAAATATTTCTTCCTTGCAACTATTTCTGACCTCTGTTTCTCTTACCGAAGTTTTTAAAAACAGTAGACTGATTCTGAAGACTACCTTTTCTTCAGGAATTAAATTAACTGTTAAGACGTACTGCTCTTTAAACCAGTTCTTTTTAGATTTACAGCCCATTCTGTAAGACCTATCAGCACATCCATGGCCATTAGGGACCAAGCATCATCAAAACAAATCTGTGAAACCGCTACCTGATGTTTCATTTGTACTCTTCCTCTGTTCTGTGCAATTGTCTTCAGCAGAAGCTGGTTTGGGTTGTAACATATTAGAAGCCACTGTTAATTTGGTTCAATTGAATCTGTTTTCTCTGTCGTCCAATATAGGTTACTGGTAAATTGGGTGGGCGACCGCCCCTTTATGTAGGCAGGAACAATTCTTGAAGAGAATGCTGGGTGAAGCGTACCTCCTCTCCTTAGCGGCAGCTAGCTCCCCCCTCTCCAGAAAGATTTGTTCCTTGATGAAGATACAAGGCAAGAGAACAGTTCTGCAATAGTTTTAGTTTATTTTTTGTTTTCTGTTAGATATGGAATACCAACATTAGGCACCATTACTGACAATTCCCTAGTGGACAGCTCAGTTTCCAGGCGCTATGATGGGCCTTTTATCCCTGGGGGGAAACTCTTGGCTTACAAGTTCTTTCCCTAGGAGTTGCCCACTGAGGCTTCTTCTTTATACATGGTAATCTGAAGACAGAAGACCTGCTGAAAAGGTGAGCGACCCTTTGAGTTCTGAGGTCCACTTGTCCCACGTTTCCTTTCTGCACAGAGGTCTCCTTTGGAGTTCCTATTGCACACTCCTGCCTTATTGGGTTTATCTGTATGTCTGTTGGGGGCTTGGAGCATTGTTTCTTTGGTAAACTTAACCCTTTGGCTGCTGGTTGGCATCTTTCTTGGACGTTTTGGCACTTTTCCATTCAGGGGACAGTGTTTATTTAGTGTTTTAATGTTTTTGGGCTGTTTTTACAACTGTTGTAAAAGTCTTTAAATTCGAGTTCCGCACCTTTAAGGCACGTTTTACTGCATAGACGCCATTGCTCCATTCACCTCTATGGGACTTTACAGTTTGGGACATATCTCTGAAACTGCTTAACATAGCGACTTCAGAGATGGCTCATTTTGTTTGTCTGCCCTTGCTCTACTATCCGGTTAACATTTTGTGTGTGTCAGGGGGCTTTGGGCACTGTTGGGGCTTTTACAGGGAAAACTACATTTCCCATGAGCGCTTGCTTCACATGCTCGTTTTTGAATGGCTCCCGTCGCAGCAGCCATTTTGCGCTTTTCCTTCACGAGTATCCTATGCAGTGCTTGGACTCTCCTCCTCTCCTGAGCAGATTAACCCATCGCCTGCCAGATAAGTGCATTTTAGTGATTTCTGGGTTGAAATTTTAATCATTCACACTATATTTGGGTGATTCCTTATACTTTAAATGTTTTGACACTGTGAATATGTCTACTCCTTTAGAGCTTGGGGCTAGGCCAGAGACTAAGGATACTGGGGTGTCTGTGTCCCCCATTGTGCATTGCTCCTCATGTCACTCAGGGTTGCCTAGAGAATACTCAGGTCATTTATGCCCAGCATGCGCTGTTGCCCCTGCATCTCCCCCAGTTTGGATGCAAGAGTTTAAGGCCACCACCAGAGACCTAAGGTCTACCTTACAACTCCTTCCATCCCAATTACAAGGGGTCTTCCAGTCTTGGCATGTCCCTACTCCATCAGTGCTTCCCTGTTGAAACTGCAGGGTGTACCTGATGTGTCTGACTCCTCTGATGAGGAGTTACTGGTGGATTCTGATGAAGGGGAATGTTATTGGTGGTCTCTTCCCAATTCTTTGGGGACCTCTTTGAGGCTGACACTGATCCCTCTGCTGAAGGCCTGATCAGGGCAGTGTTGAACACCCTAAACATTCCCTTGGTTCCTGAGGCTCCTGTTGACCCCTCTGACATTTTCCAGGAACATATGAAACAGTCTACCTGTTTTCCACCAACTCCACCCTTGACCGTTTGGTGTCTGATGAGTGCAAAGCTCTTGACAAGAAGCCTTCTGTCTCTAAAATGTTTGCTAAGCTGTACCCTTTTTCTGATGCGGCATTAGCTCCATGGGTTCATCCACCCAATGTAGATGCTCTGGTCTCTAGACTTCCCAAGTCCACTGTCTTGCCTGTGGCAGATGCTTCTGTCCTCAAGGATTGGACTGACTGGAAGATTGAGACATCCCTGAAGGCCATCTTTGCTACAACTGGCACTTCTTTGCGCCCGGCATTTGGCGCTGCTTTGGTTAATAGGGCCATTGCTGTCTGGACTGAACAACTGACTCTTGCTGTCCATCAGGGAGACCCTATATCTGACATGTTGCGGCTTCTTGATAACATCTCTGAGGCTCAGCAATATGTTTCTGCTGCCATATTCAACACCATCCTCTTGGTGGTGAGCATTTCTACCATTTCTGTGGTTGCTAGACAAGCTCTTTGGCTCAAGATCTGCCCTGCGAACCAGGGCCTTGCTTTCTTTGCCTTTTCAAGGCTCTTCCTTGTTAGGCCCAAACTTAAGGACATTATCAGTGAGGCCACTGGGGGTAAGAGTACCCATATGCCCTTTGTTCCTAGAAAGAAACCTTCTGTGAAGAGGAATAGGCTTTTTCTTTCCTTTCTGGCTGAGGCTCGCCCCGCGACCCAGGCAGTTCCCTAGGCTCAGTGTACCTCCCCCAAGCTCAAACAACAATGGAGGCCCAAGCAGTCCTCCACCAAGCCCAAGGGTTCCAAACCTTCTTCGGCATGACTAGCCGAACACCGGTCCCCACGTTCCGGTAGGTGGTCATTTGCGCCACTTCTTCAGTGTCTGGACAGACACTGTGGTGGATCCATGGGTGTTGCCGGTTGTGTCGGAAGGATACAGGATACCTTTTGTTTCTCTTCTCCATTCCGGTTCTTCCCTTCTCACACTCCTCAGAAAGCAGAGAAACGCTGCTTGTTCCAGAGTCTTTTGGACAAGGAGGTTCTGGAACAGGTTCCGGTGCAAGAAATGGGGTTGGGATTTTACTCCATCCTCTTTGTGGTCTCCAAGAGAGACGGCGGTTGCCGTTCGATTTTGGACCTCAAGGACCTCAACGCCTCTGTGGTCAAGTCTCGCTATCATCAGGAGTCCTTGAGGATGGTGATCGTGGCCATGTCTCCTGGGGAATTTCTCGCTTCTCTGGATCTTCAGGACGCATACCTGCACATTACCATCAATCCATAGAGCCGGCAATACCTCAGGTTCGCCTGAGACCAAGGGCATTTTTAGTTTTCTGTTCTTCCCTTTGGTCTGACTACAGCTCCCCAGGTCTTCATTCGAGTCCTGGGGGTGTTAGTGGCTGTTCTCCACAGATGGCATCAGAGTCACTCCTTACATGGACGACTTACTCCTGAAGGCTCCTTCTCCGGAGCTCCTTCATCAGCAGCTCCTGGACTGCATTCATGTGCTGACTAGTGTTGAGCGAGCATGCTCGGCCGATGCTCGGATCGGCTCGAGCATCGCTCTGCTCGGCACATGGCGGTACTCGTACGAGTACCGCATGTGCTCGCCCGCCATGTTCGGGTCTCCTCCCCGCACGTTTTGCGGCTGCTGCGCAGCCAATAAACGTGCAGGGAGGCTCTGACATCGGTGTAATGCCAGCAGCCATGTTGGCTGCTGGCATTACACTGATTGGCTGGCCAGAACCCGTGGTCGGGTGCTGTATAGCACCTGACCATCGAGTTCGGCTCAGTCTTAGCCAGGGAGAGCTGAGGATAGGAAGGGAAAGGAAGTGTAGGGAGGAAAACAAGCAAAATTGTGAAAAAAAAGAACCAAAAGTCCTTTTTAGGACTACTGTGTGTGGGGGCAGCAGGTTATTTTGTGTGGGGGGAAAAAAAAAAAAAAAAAAAAAATATATATTCTGTTTAGTGTGCAAAGTTGCAGATTAGAGCACATTCTGTTTAGTGTGCACAGTTGCAGATTAGAGCACATTCTGTTTAGTGTGCAAAGTTGCAGATTAGAGCACATTCTGTTTAGTGTGCAAAGTTGCAGATTAGAGCACATTCTGTTTAGTGTGCAAAGTTGCAGATTAGAGCACATTCTGTTAAGTCTTCAAACTAAAATATCAAAGTCACATATTCCATTCAGTGTGCGTCGCCGTAGTTTAGCAGCACATTCTGTGTACTGTGCAGAGTTGCAGAATAGGAAGAAATACTGTTAAGTCTTCAAACTAAAATATCAAAGTCACATATTCCATTCAGTGTGCTTCGCCGCAGTTTAGCAGCACATTCTGTGTACTGTGCAGAGTTGCAGAATAGGAAGAAATACTGTTAAGTCTTCAAACTAAAATATCAAAGTCACATATTCCATTCAGTGTGCTTCGCCGCAGTTTAGCAGCACATTCTGTGTACTGTGCAGAGTTGCAGAATAGGAAGAAATACTGTTAAGTCTTCAAACTAAAATATCAAAGTCACATATTCCATTCAGTGTGCTTCGCCGCAGTGTAGCAGCACATTCTGTGTACTGTGCAGAGTTGCAGAATAGGAAGAAATACTGTTAAGTCTTCAAACTAAAATATCAAAGTCACATATTCCATTCAGTGTGCTTCGCCGCAGTTTAGCAGCCTATTCTGTGTACTCTGCACAGTTGCAGACTAGGAAGAAATACTGTTAAGTTTTCAAACTCAAATATTAAAGTCACATATTCCATTCTGTGTTCGTCACCGCAGTTTAGCAGCCTATTCTGTGTACTCTGCACAGTTGCAGACTAGGAAGAAATACTGTTAAGTTTTCAAACTCAAATATTAAAGTCACATATTCCATTCAGTGTGTGTCACCGCAGTTTAGCAGCCTATTCTGTGTACTCTGCACAGTTGCAGAATAGTAAGAAATACTGTTAAGTTTTCAAACTCAAATATTAAAGTCACATTTTCCATTCAGTGTGTGTCACCGCAGTTTAGCAGCCTATTCTGTGTACTCTGCACAGTTGCAGAATAGTAAGAAATACTGTTAAGTTTTCAAACTCAAATATTAAAGTCACATATTCCGTGTAAGATGAAGAAGGCGGGTAAAAAGGGACGGGGAAGTGGACGTGATCCTGATAGTTCAGGGCGCGGGTCAGGACGCGGAGAAACTGTGCCTGGTGCCAGAGCACAAGAAAGAAAGACATCCACCATACCTAGCTTCATGTCTAATTTTACAGGGCGTCGCAGGACATCACTCTCGAGGTCCGACCACTGCGAACAGGTGGTCGGTTGGATGACAGCTGATACTGCTTCCAGTCGGTTAAGTACCACCCTGTCTTCCACCAAGTCCACTCTCAGTAGCCAAGAGTCTGGTCAACATAATCCTCACTCTGATCATCCTTCCTCCCACCATACACGGTCTGGTCAAAGAAGTGATCCCACACTGGGATATAGTGAGGAGCTCGTCTCATCACCAATCCTTCATTTGACCCTCTCTCCAAGCACGCTTGCAGAGGAACATGACATCTTGTGCCCTGATTCACAACCTCTAGAGGCTACCCAATCACAAGAAGATGACAGATGTGAACGGCATTTAAGGTCAAAGGAAGTAGTGGATGATGATGATGATGATGAGACACAGTTGCCATTAAATCAACCACTATTTCCGTCTCAAGACCTTGTTGAGGAGAATGTTATACAGTTGTCAATGACTGAGTATGTGGTGGGATCAAGACTTGAGGAGGATGATCAGAGTGAGGAAGTGGAGGAGGACTTGGTGGACGATGAGGTGACTGACCCCACCTGGGAAGGTGTAGAGCCGAGCGATGACAGCAGTCCTGAGGGTGAGCCATCTGCAGCACCGCAACAGGCTGGAAGAGGCAGTGGTGTGGCTACAGAAAGAAGGCGGACCGCACCAAACCGGCCCGCAAATGTTCCACGGAGCACCCCCTTGCGTAAATCTACCTTGCCAAAGGGTAGGTGTTCCGCGGTATGGCGTTTTTTTAAGGAAAGTGCGGACGACAAAAGAATTGTAGTTTGCAACCTGTGCCACACCAGAATGAGCCGAGGCATGAACACTAGAAACCTCACCACCACCAGCATGATCCGACACATGGCATCCAAGCACCGTAGTAAGTGGGAGGAACGCCTGGATCGCCCATCTATGTCTGCAGGCCACACCACTGCCTCCTCTTCCCCTGTTTTCGGTGCCGGCCAATCGCCTGTTGAAGGCGCAGGCCCGCATACCTCCCGCCCTGCACCTGTAGCATCTGAAGCACCATCAGCGACCACATCCACTTCCCTGTCCCAGCGCAGCGTCCAAATGTCGTTACCCCAGGCATTTGAGCGCAAGAGAAAGTACCCAGCCACCCACCCACAGGCCATAGCACTAACCTCACACCTTTCCAAATTACTGGCCATCGAAATGCTGCCATTTAGGCTTGTGGACACTGAGTCCTTCCGCAGCCTGATGGCAGCAGCTGTCCCTCGGTACGCGGTCCCCAGCCGCCACTACTTTTCCCGGTGTGCCATCCCCGCATTACACCACCATGTGTCCCGTAACATCACCCGTGCCCTGACCAACGCAGTTACTGGGAAGGTCCACTTAACGACTGACACATGGACAAGTGCTTGTGGCCAGGGACGCTACATTTCCCTGACGGCACACTGGGTGAATGTCGTGGAGGCTGGGAGCGACTCGGACCCTGGGATGGCACGGGTGCTACCCACGCCGAGGATTGCGGGCCCTACCTCCATCAGGGTTTCCGCCAGCACCTACGTTATTGGCTCCTCCTCCTCCGTTTCCACCTCCGAATTCTCTACACGCAGCGCCACTCCCCCATCAGCCAGTAGCTGGAAGCAGTGTAGCACTGCAGTGGGGAAGCGTCAACAGGCCGTGCTGAAGCTGATCTGCCTTGGGGACAAACAGCACACGGCCTCAGAGCTGTTGCAGGGGATTAGTCACCAGACCGAGCAGTGGCTCTCGCCACTCAACCTGCAACCAGGCATGGTTGTGTGTGATAATGGGCGTAACTTGGTGGCGGCTTTGGAGCTCGGCAAGCTCACACACGTACCATGCCTAGCGCATGTATTTAATTTAGTGGTGCAGCGATTTCTAAAAACCTACCCCAATGTTCATGATCTCTTGACCAAGGTGCGCCGCGTGTGTGCACATTTCCGTAAGTCATCTACAGCTTCGGCCGGCCTGTTGAAGCTGCAGCAGCGCTTACAATTGCCAGCTCACCGGCTGCTGTGTGACGTGAGCACGTGCTGGAACTCCACCTTCCACATGTTGGCCCGGCTTTGTGAGCAGCAGAGGGCAGTAGTGGAGTACCAGCTGTTACACGGTCGTCGCCTCTCCGTTCAACTTCCTGTAATCAGAAGTGAGGAGTGGGAATGGATGTCAGACCTCTGCGAGGTTTTACGCAATTTTGAGGAATCGACACAGATGGTGAGCGGCGATAACGCTATTATCAGTGTCACCATCCCACTTCTGTGTCTACTGAAACGCTCGCTGCTCACAATTAAAACCGACGCTTTGCATGTGGAAGAGGTGGAAATGGGGGAGGAAGAGCTTACACAAGGTGATAGCCAGAGCACCCTCACTTCGTCTTCTCAGCGACAATTGGAGGAGGCGGAGGAGGAGGAGGAGGAGGAGGAAGACACGGTTGCCTCCGCTACAGAGGGTAGCCATGGAACTTTAGTTCCATCTCTTCAGCGTGGGTGGGCAGAAGAGGAGGAAGAGGATGAGGATATTGAGAGTCATCCTCCTGGTGAGGACAGCGAAATCTTGACTGTTGGTACTCTGGCACACATGGGTGACTTTATGTTAGGCTGCCTTTCCCGTGACCCACGCGTTATACGCATTTTAAACAACACGGATTACTGGGTGTTCACCCTTCTGGACCCCCGCTACAAAGAGAATTTCTCATCTCTCATTCCTCCGGTGGAGAGGACAAGCAAAATGGTGCAATACCAGAAGGTTCTTGTTGAAAAATTGCTCCAAAATTTTCCATCTGACAACGCTGGCGGCAGAGTACGTGCTACCTTGGCCAACAGAGAAGGGGAGAAAAGGGGAGCACACAGCAGTTCCGAGAAAGGCAGGGCAACACTCTCTAAGGCGTGGGACACCTTCATGACACCCCGCCAGCACCCTCACCCTGATGCGCAGCCTAGTGTCACAAGGAGGGAAAAGTTTTGGAAGATGGTGAAGGAGTACGTAGCAGACCGTGTCAGCGTCCTCAATGATCCCTCTGTGCCTTACAACTACTGGGTGTCCAAGCTGGACACGTGGTATGAACTGGCACTCTACGCCTTGGAGGTGCTGGCCTGCCCTGCCGCCAGCGTTCTGTCTGAGCGGGTATTTAGTGCTGCTGGTGGCATCATAACAGATAAGCGTATCCGCCTTTCCACCGACAATGCTGATAGGTTGACACTTATAAAAATGAACAAGGCCTGGATTTCCCCTGACTTCTCCACTCCACTGGAGGAAAGCCCCGGGGGAACATAAACTCACTTTATATATGTTATTTACAATGATGGGAATACTCTGTATTCCCATTCACCCCTTCCACCCAAAAAACGGGTATATGGTTGACTCTTAATCTTCTCATCCTCCTCCTCCTCTTCCATATGCCCTGGGATATAATTTTTATATAGGGCCAGCTCACCAGCGGGCCCTGTGATATAATTTTTATATAGGGCCAGCTCACCAGCGGGCCCTGTGATATAATTTTTATATAGGGCCAGCTCACCAGCGGGCCCTGTTTGACAATTTTTATATAGGTCAGCTCACCAGCGGGCCTTCTCATATAATGTTTTATTGGGTCAGCTCTCTAGCGGGCCCTCTCATATAATGTTTTATAGCGTCAGCTCACTAGCGGGCCTTCGCATATAATGTTTAGGATGGTCAGCTCTGCAGCAGACCCTCACCCATAATGTTTTAGATGGTCAGCTCAGCGCACGTTTCCCTCTTAATCATGGCCTCAGTTCTGAAAATCAAGGAAATTTTTGGGAGAATTTGCCTCTGCGCACGTTTCCCTCTTAATCATGGCCTCAGTTCTGAAAATCAAGGAAATTTTTGGGAGAATTTGCCTCTGCGCACGTTTCCCTCTTAATCATGGCCTCAGTTCTGAAAATCAAGGAAATTTTTGGGAGAATTTGCCTCTGCGCACGTTTCCCTCTTAATCATGGCCTCACTTCAGAAAATCAAGGAAATTTTTGGGAGAATTTGCAGATGATATACAAGTAAATATACAGCAAATATTGTTTGGTAACAATTTTTCGCCTAAAGTCGTTTTTATTTTCCTTTTTGTGTGTTTTATGGTCAGTCTGTAAAAATGGCGTACTACGGGCGAAAGATCGTTCCCAGCAGCGATGTTGGAGTCCAAGATGCATCCAGACATCCTCCCTATGCTGTCCCTGAACCATTTCTGTGGTGTTTCCATCCTTTTCTGCCCTTTTCCTATGGACCAGGCACCCTCCCCTCATCAGAGCAGGGGGTGCCTGGTGTAATGCTCGAGTCCTCCCATTGACTTCAATGGGGCTCGGGTGCTCGGCCGAGCACTCGAGCCTCAGGGGGTGCTCGGTTAGAGCACCCGAACACCCGAGCATTGGGGTGCTCGCTCATCACTAGTGCTGACCCATCACGGCTGGATCCTCAACATGGACAAGTCGGATCTCGTACCTTCCCAGAGACTAGTCTTCCTGGGCCTTCTCTTCGACACCCAGCGGGGTATGGTGTTTTTCACGGATGAGGTGGCTCAACAGATCATCCGCAAGGTGTCTGCTGTTCTGGCTCACAACGCAGTTCTGGCCAAGAAGGTGACATCCCTAGTGAGGAAGTTAATTTCAACCATGGAAGCAGTTCCGTACGCCATGGCTCATGCCAGGGAATTCCAGAGGTTTTTGATCCAGGCATGCAGGGGGAAACCGGACCTACTGAAGATGTCAGTGTCTCTTCCAATTCATGTGGAGCTGAGCCTGTCATGGTGGCTCAACCTCTCCAATCTGCTGAAGGGCAGGCCCTTTCTAGTCTCCTTCTGGACTACTGTAACAACAGATGCCAGCCTTTCTGGCTGGGGAGAGGTCCTGGGTCACAGCAATGCCCAGGGTCGTTGGTCTCCAGAGGAATCGTTTTTTTTGTTCCTTTCTGCCCATCAACGTGTTGGAGGTTTGGGCGATATTTCATACCCTTCACCACTGGATGCATCATCTGAAGGACTGCCCAGTCAGAGTCCCGCCCGACAATGCCACGGCCGTGACATCCATCAACAAGCAAGTCGGCACAAGACGTCTCGCAGCTTGGTTCGAGGTCAAAGCTATTTTAACCTGGGCAGAAGAACATGTTCCTGCCATATCCGCTGTTCATTTTCCCGGCGTAGACAACATGCTGGCAGACTTCCTAAGTCGACACACAGTAGACAGCGGAGAGTGGGAACTGAACCAAGAAGTGTTCAACCTCATTGTTCAAAAGTGGGGACTTCCTTGCATAGATCTGATGGTGACAAGGCACAATTGGAAGGTTCAGTTGTTCTGCGCTCGCTGGAGGGACCCTTTAGCTCTGGCGGTGGAAGCCATGTCTATCCCATGGCACTTCCCTCTGGCGTACATCTTTCCTCCCATTTTCATGCTACACAGAGTGTTGAGGAAACTGCATGTGGAAGGTTCTCCAGTCATTCTGATGGCTCCACACTGGCCTCATCAGGCTTGGTTTCCGGAGCTCCTGGATCTCTCCCTGGCGGAGCCCTTTCGACTCTCCCGCCATCTGGATCTCCTTCTACAGGGGTACCTGTGGAAGGAGGATGTAAATTGTCTGGGTTTAACTGCATGAGAATTGAATCCTCAATACTGAAGAAGAGGGGTTTCTCTTCTGGTGTGGTGGTCGCCATGCTTAGTGCCTGTAAGCCTGTTTCCTCCAATGCCTACCACAGAGTCTGGTCTACCTTTATCTCTTGGTTTGCTGATAGAGATCTTTCTCAGGAGTTTGATCTTCCTACGGTTCTGTCTTTTCTGCAGGACTGAGTGGATAAGGGCCTCAGCCTGAGTCCGCTTAAGGTTCTGCCCTCTGCCCTCTCTGTCTTCTTTCAGAGACATATCGCAATCCTTCCTGATGTCAGGGTTTTCTTTCAGTGCGTTGCTCATATTCGGCCTGCCTTTAAGAGCCCTACTCCTCAGTGGGATCTTAATTTGGTTTTGGGCGTCCTTCAGCGCCCTCCCTTTGAGTCCTTGGCCACTATTTCTTCGCGCATGCTGACTTGGAAAATGGTCTTTCTCCTGACTATTATGTCTGTTCGCTGTGTTGCATAGTTGTATGCCTTTTCTTGTAAACCACCCTTCTTGGTGTTTCACAAAGACAAGGCGGTTCTTCGCACTTCTCAGGAGTTTCTCCTGAAGGTGGTCTCTGAATTCCACATTAATCAGGAGATTGTAGTGCCCTCTTTCTGTCCTGACCCTGCCTCTGACAAAGAAAGGGATCTTCACTTGTTGGATGTGGTGCGATGTCTCAAGTTCTCTGTGCACAGCACTGAATCTATCCGCCAGTCTGATGCCTTTTCCGTCATCCTTGAGGTTCCTAGGGCTGAGAGACAGGCATCCAAGGTGACCATTGCATCTTGGATTAAGTCTACCAGCTTCTTCCTTAACTCGTAAGAAGCCGGTTCCTTTTCGGGTTTCAGCTCATTCCACCAGATCCATTGGGGCATTTTGGGTGTACAAGAATCAGGCCTCAGCTGATCAGTTGTGCAAGACAGCCACTTGGTTGTCTGTGCACATCTTTTCTAAGCACTACTGAGTGGATGTGCTGGCGTTGGCCGATGCCAGCTTGGGAAGGACGATCCTAGAGGCGGTTTTGCCTGTCTAGGTTCTCCTTTTGTCTCTACAGTGCTCCTTCACTTTTGAGCCCAATTGGCTTGTGTTTTGTGTGCAGTGCTATGTTCCTGGTGTGGTTTTGCACCGGTTTTGTGTCCGTTGACATTTCAGTGTTATTGTTGAGCTGTCTATGATCTGATGGTTCATTTAGGTTCTGGTGAATTTGGAAGACAGAGAAAAGAGAATTTTAGTCTTACCTGTTAAATTCTTTTCTCTTAGTCCGTACAGGTTACTGGTCTCCCACCCTGTCAAGGGACCATGCTTGGCTCTCCTGTGGCAGAACGTGGGAGTCCTTTTGGGTTCATGCTCACAGGAGTCTTCCTTTACCTTCTTACTATCTAGTCTCTAGTTAGTGTCGCAAATCTTTCTGGGGGTGGGGGTTAGCTGCAGCTAAGGAGAGAAGGTAGGCTCCACCCAGCATTCTCTTCAAGAATTGTTCCTGTCTACTTAAAGGGGTGGTCTCCTACCCAAAGTTACCAGTAACCTATATGGACTAAGAGAAAAGGATTTAACAGGTAAGACTAAAATCCTCTTTTGTCTCCCACATATTTTATGGGACTGCTTTGGGATGTCCTATAATCTCTGTGTGTCCTTACAGGACATAAGAGAAAAAGTGATTTTGTACTTGTCTATAAGTCAGGGCGAGATGCTGAAAAAAATAATCATAATGAAAAAATTGTCGATCACAAGTTGGTGGTAAAAGAAGGCAATATTTTCAGAAGGAAATCCGACACATTTGAAAATGTGTCTAAAGAATTATAAATGACTGTAAGAAGATCTTGATGACTATTGCCTTTAACAGTGCTGATGTTAAAAAGGTCTTTGAAAAGACAAATTGCTTCTCACTCCTGCTAACAGTACTTTAAAGAGATAGTAATACTTAAATATTATTAATCCCATGTTGTAGCCATGTTAAAAAGAATTGAATTGTCCCCAGTGTCATCTCTCAAACCCTTATGGTTTGAGAGATAACCGTACGCAAAGTTCCCCCCTCCCTTCCCCTTCCCTGAAGTCAGCGTTGTACTGACTGCAGGGGAAGTCTGTCATATGACAGGCTTGCAGCTCTGCAGCTGAGCCGAGGTCACATTAGTGACAAAGAACTATTTCACTGAAATGGTCTTCTAGGTGTGTTTGCAAACCAAGTACCCACAGAAGACCGTTTCAGTGAAATAATTATTTATTACTAACGCAATCTCGGCTCTGCTGCAGAGCTGTCTGATGCAAATAAAACCGGATATCCCTGCAGTCAGTACAATGGTGACTTGAGGGAAAGGGGAACTTTGTGAGCGGTTATGACACTGGGGACAATTAAATTCTTTTTAACATGGCTACAATATGGGTATTAGTAATATTTAAGTATTATTATCTCTTTAATTTGTCTTCTCAAAGTGTAAACCATTTTTAGTTTGTCGGGAAAAAATGATGTTAATCAGACAAAAAAAGTGATACTGAAATAAATATTTTTTCTGAAAATATCTTACAATATGATGGAATATTAAACCACACCCACTTTTAAGACGGCATTTTCCGAAGATGGCAGAATTGGATACAAAAAAATGAAAGAAACATGTCTGAGAACCGACGGACCGTGGAGTAAGGACGTATTTAATCTGCTTACAGCCAATTTCAGTTACCACCACTTCCTGAACATCTCGCCCTTAGATGATTATGGGATACAGGACATGCAGCACTGAGAAAACATGCAATCTGTGTGGGTTGGGGTGCTAGCCAATTCTTGTATTCTCTGTCCTGGTATTTATACTCTCGTGCGTTTCTAGACAAAATCTGTCTGGGGATAGTAATACTTCGTTTTAACTTTATTTTATTTTGTAGGCATTAAGAAAACATGAAGAATGAAATAAGTCTTATCTCTCAAACCTTTATGGTTTGAGAGATATTTACAAGCAAAGTTTCCCCTCCCTCCCCTTTTACCTACTGTAAGCCATCTCTTCTCAGATGTGGAATCCAGTCCATAGACCAGACAGATAACAGAAGGGGACAATCTTCTTCCTATGAGAACAATGAAAGCCCTGCCCCCCTTGACAAGTTTTTCAGGTTTTTCCCTTATCTTAAGTGAAGATTGTCCCTCGCTGCAGTCTACCTGGGCACCTCCCTTCTGATCTGGCTGAGCAGTGTTACATCAGTAAAAGGGGCGGGAGGGGGATACTTTGTCATTGAATTACTCTTGAACTACAACTCTGACAGAATTGAAATAACACTCTCCAAAGTCCAAATACTATGATGATTAATTAGAGCTGCTTTTATTATGAAACATTACTATCCCTTTAACTCTTTAACATACTGCCTCCTGGTGGCGGGAAGTTTATCCACAGTCTCTGCCCACCACCCCCATGAACTAAGAGAAAAGGATTTGTCAGGGAGTATAAAAATCCCTTTTTCAATCCGTTGATTTCTGATGCAGATGATTACTCTCCTTTATATAGTGCCAACTCATTCCGCAGCGCTGTACACTATAGAATAGACATACAGAGACCTAAAACAGAACATAGAAAACTGAAGTATAAGAGGGCAGTGCTGGTCAGAGGAAAGTAGGTTGGTAAAAATGAGGAGTAAGTGCTGTGGGGTATAACGCCCTCCTCCCACGTGAGCTGCGGGTCATTGGGTGGGAGATAGAAGTGCTTTTCAGTGCAGTGGTCCAGAAAATCACTGGGTCTTTTCAGAAGAAAAAGGCTCTGTGTGAACGCTGGGGGTTGTAGGTGGTGGGGGGTGATGTAGAAAGGGAACGAGAGGGAATAGATGTGGCCTTGCTCATAACAGTTATGTGGGTAAGCTTCTTAAAGGGATAGTAATACTTAAAATGTAAAAAAAAAAAATATGTTGTAGGGTTTAACCCCCTGAGTAAAACAAGGGTACTCCCACTGCTGAAAGGTGTTTCATTCAAAAGTTATTAATTTTCAAAGTTGAATTTTTTAGGTGCAATATCACAGTGGCCTGAAATTGTACAGTGGCTCTGTTGCTATGCCATCCTATGGAGATTTATGTTCCTGGGACCAGAGCTGCCCATTGGATCGTGTAGTAACAGCGCCACTGTACAATTTCAGGCCACTGTGATATTGCACCTAAAAAAATTCAACTTTGAAAATGAATAACTTTTGAATGAAAAACCTCTCAGCAGTGGGAGTGCTTTTGTTTTACTCAGGGGGATAAACCCTACAACATATTTTTTTTTTTTACATTTTAAGTATTACTATCCCTTTAAAGAGGTGACTTTCCAGGGAGTGTCTGAAGTATGGGGGAGATTCTGATGGGATGGGGGCAGGAATTCCATGGCTCAAGGGCAGCATTGGAGGAGTCCTGTAGGTGGGAATGGGGGATTTAAAGAGATATTCAGAGAGAGGATCCTTTGCAGATGGAGCGGGATGAAACCTTTGGTGCTTCCTCTTGTGATTTAATCATGTCTAAATAAATCATTTCTTTTTCTGAATCAATTAAAGTGGAACTTTCATGTTAATTACATTGCCCCAGAATATATTACTAATCTAGCGATATGCAAAGTTATACTATCCTTAAAGGGATAGTAATGTTTCATAATAAAAGCGGCTCTAATTAATCATCATAGTATTTGGACTTTGGAGAGTGTTATTTCAGTTCTGTCAGAGTTGTAGTTCAAGAGTAATTCAATGGCAAAGTGTCCCCCTCCCGCCTCTTTTACTGATGTAACACTGTTCAGCCAGATCAGGAGGGAGGTACCCAGGTAGACTGCAGAGAGGGACAATCTTCAATTAAGATAAGGGAAAAACCTGAAAAACTTGTCAAGGAGGGCAGGGCTTTCATTGTTCTCATAGGAAGAAGATTGTCCCCTGCTGTTATCTGTCTGGTCTATGGACTGCATTCCACATCTGAGAAGAGATGGCTTACACTAGGTAAAAGGGGCGGGAGGGGAAACTTTGCTTGTGAATATCTCTCAAACCATAAAGGTCTGAGAGATAAGACTTATATCGTTCTTCATGTTTTTTAATGCCTACAAAATAAAATAAAGATAAAACAAAGTATTACTATCCCTTTAAGCTGAATAAGTCTGTGGTATTTCAATAAAAACACATCTTCTGCAGGCATCGGGCTGCACAGAGCTTACAAGAGAAGCTCTGTGCTCCTGCGCGGTCAGTCCCTTCCGGTGCCTTAAGGCAACAAGGACACCACTCACCAATGCTGGCAGAGAAAGGGACAGACAGTGCAGACTCAGAGGTACATTTCCTCTAAGATGTCTGCACTGTCTGTCCTCTGGTTCCTGCTGAAGAAGTGTTTTTACTGAAACACCACTGACTTATTGAGCTTAAAGGGACAGTAATTTCCCAGAAAATTTTTTTATAGTTTTGTGGTGCTTAAAAAATGCAACTATATCTAACAAATCCTATCTCTCAAACCGCTATGGTTTGAGAGATAATCACATTCAAAGTTCTCCCCTTTTCCTGAGGTCAGCTGTAAAGCTGACAGCCGGAGATCCGTGACGGCCGACACGAGGAAGCTCTTCCGCGGAGTCGAAATCACGTTATTTTAAAAAAAATTGCTTCATTGCCATGGTCTACAAAGTGTGCTTGCAAACCAGTCACACTTTATAGACCTTTCCAATGAAGTAACTATTTTCCAATAATGCGATTTTGGCACTTCTGCAGATCCGCCAGTTGGTCCCAGGAAAGGTTTCCCTGCAGTCAGCACAGAGCTGGCGTCAGGGAAAGGGGAGAGAGGGGGGAACTTTGAATATGCAAAGGGTTAAAAGGATAGTAACCTTTTATTTTGGCACATTCTGTAGGTACATAATATCTAAAGTCGATTTTCCTCTACTTAAATTTTTTTACACTTCTGTCCCTAACAGTAAGCTCTCTGTTCAGTCGACAATTAAATTTGGTTAGAGATAAAAAAGAAACACTGTTCCTGCAGCACTGAGTGATGTGTACGCTATCTTGTATCACTATACCTGCTTCCACGTACCATGATTATTCTCTCTGGAACCAGAGATCCAGAGAGGTCAATATTATGGACGTAGAAGAGTAACTTATAATGTATAGACAATTAGACTGGTTACTGTTCCTTTAAGATAATTCATTACACACCTGTCTGCTCCTTAACCCCCTTGGGGACCAGGGGATCTTGCAGTCCCTCGTCGTCAAAGGAGTTTTTAAGTAATAATTGCCAGCTTGGTGAAACGCGTCAAGTCAGATGCCTGATAGTAATAGTCGAAGCTCTGCTAGATTGAACGGCTTTTTGACTGGTGGATGGTCACTTCTACTGTTGTTGTTACATTTCAGGGTTGATACTGTACGCCTTTTTCTCTCCCCATCTTGTTTTTATTTTTTTTTTTTCCTCCATCTTTATTAACCCCTTAAAGACTGGGGTATCCTTTTAAATGGTCGCACGTGAAAGAGCGTGCGACCAGATGACAGCCTTACCACGTGGCGTGGATGAAAATATCGACATGAGAATCTCGCACTGCATGACAGCACGAGATTCTCATGTCGGTTATTAAAAGGCCTCATGAGGCAGTACTGTTTAACCCTTTTTGCCCAGTACATCATGGCATGGCCAGTAAGTAATTGTGCCATGCTGAGATAATGGGCACTCTGTGTGGCACAGCATTATGGCACATCATCAGAAATCCCTGGCACCCTACTATATATATATATATATATATATATATATATATATATATATATATATATATATACAGTCCCCCAAATTATTAGAGACCTGTTCCACTGCTTTTTTTACCCCAGGCCTACACCCCCATTACCCCTGCTCCCTGATTTCCCTTTACCTGCAGACCTTCCTCACCTGAGCTACTCTGCCTGGCTGTCAGTGTGTAGTCCAGACTTTCACTGAGTGGCGGTGCCAGGCTGAGAGGCAGTGTGGGTGATACCAGACTCATACTCTATGGTGATGCCAGGCTGGGCTCTGTCCGAGGTACTGGCTGGACTTGTCCTGCAGTCTGACTCTCCATCATGCCAGCCTGTGTCAGATCTCTGGTTCGGCTCCCCGGAGACTCACTATATCCGAGGTGTATGGTGGTCCCGATGTGTATTGGGGAGCTCCAGTCTGAATGAGCCCATGAAGCCACACTTTAACCTTTTCTTTCCCAGAATCAAATTTAACAATACATTGTGCACACGGAGGTTGATACTTCTTTAAATGGTTGAAGCGACCTTTCGGTACACAACATGAGAATCTCGCTCTGTCATACAGTGTGAGATTCTCATGTCACATTTTTATCCAGCAGACATGGTAATTGGGTCATCTGGTCGCATGCTCTTTCATGTGCGACCCTTTACAAGTGAACCAAGGACCGGCTGATCGCACACCTGGCTGGCACTTAAGGATCACAGACCATTAAAAAAAAAAAAATCCAATTCAGGGTTCCCCGAATGGCGTGCAGCCGCGCAGGGAGCCCTGAATTCCATGACGGTCCTGGCACGTTATTGGTCCTTATGGCCCCCCGGCTCATGATGTGCCAGGCCCATCAAGGGTCCTTAAGGAGTTAATATGGTTTAGCGGAAACTTATTTTTTACTTGGAAATTATTTGCCATATTTACTTGAAAAGAGACACTTTATCATTCAATTAAACTACACATCATGGAGAATGATAATAATAATAACGCTTTACATGGCCCAAAACCTATAAAGAATAATTAGAGCTGCATTTATTTTGAAACATTACTATCCCTTTAAAAGCCCCATTACAAACGAATGGGAATTTTCATTTGCCCCTTATAGTACCAATTGGTCTGGCCCAACAAATTCTGCCCTACAAGTTTAGATTTTAACTTTTTATTTACGTGCAATACTGAGTTTAGGCAATAGGTGTCGCTCAAGTAACACCCGCTGCATTGATCCATGATTAAAATGTTAGTCAACCTCCCATTCTGATTTTACGCTATCATCTATCTCATATCTATCTACCTATCTATCTATCTATCTATCTATCTATCTATCTATCTCATATCTATCTATCTATCTCAAATCTGTCTATCTATCTATCTCATATCTATCTATCTATCTCATATCTATCTATCTCATACCTATCTACCTATCTATCTCATATCTACCTATCTATCTTATATCTATCTATCTCATATCTATCTAATCTATCTATATCATATCTATCTCATATCTATCTATCTCATATCTATCTATGTATCTATCTGTCTATCTATATCATATCATATCTATCTCATATCTATCTATATATCTATCTATCTCATATCTATCTATCTATCTCATATCTATTTCTCTATCTATCTATTTCATATCTATCTATCTCATATCTATCTATCTATCTATCTATCTATCTATCTCATATCTATCTATTTATCTGTCTATCTATCTATCTCATATCTATCTATATCAATCTATCTATCTATCTCTCTCATATCTACCTATCTCTCTCATATCTATCTATCTATCTATCTATCTATCTATCTATCTATCTCTCATATCTATCTATGCATCTATCTATCTCATATCTATCTCAAATCTATGTATCTATCTAATGTACATTTTATGTATTTATATACTTTGGTGTTCATAACAGGAGGTTTAATGTAATTTCTCTGGAC
This sequence comes from Rhinophrynus dorsalis, assembly GCA_037306005.1. Classification (NCBI taxonomy): domain Eukaryota; kingdom Metazoa; phylum Chordata; class Amphibia; order Anura; family Rhinophrynidae; genus Rhinophrynus; species Rhinophrynus dorsalis. Next base: position 178,901,265 of record CM074726.1, read on the forward strand.
TGTGACAGCGGGTATAAATGGAAGGCAGTGGACGGGTGAGTGTGTGTGTGTGTGGGAAAATATAGCGATTTACTTACAGCATTCTGCATATAGCATCTTGCATACTGTGTAAAATATGTTGCGCATAGCATTTTGAGCATAGTGTGTTACGTATAGCGTTTTGTATACTGTATTTGCATATAGTGTTTTTCAGATACAATTAAAGCTTTTTGCATTTTGCATACATTGTTTTGCACGTAGCTGTTCACGTATAGAGTTTTACGTATAGCATTTTGCATATAGCGTACAGTGTGTTGTGTACTGCATTTTGCGTATTGCTTTTTGCATATTTGAGTTTTGCGTATTGCTTTTTGTGTATAGAGTATTGCATTTAGCATCTTGCGTATAGCAGTTTGCTTATAGTGGTTTGCATATATCGAATACCATATAAGTATAGTGTTTTGTGCATAGTGTTTTGCTTATTGTTTTTGTGTGTGTATTGTGCATATTGTGTGTGTGTGTGTGTTTTGTGTGTGTTGTGTTTATTGTATGTGTTGCGTATATTGTTTTTTTTGTATGTATTGTGTTTGTATGTGTGTGTATACTGTTTGTGTGTGTGTATTTGTGTGTTGTGCATGCATGTGTATTGAGGGTGCATTTGTGTGTATTGTGAGTCTCTGCATATTACATGTGTATTGTGAGTGTGTGTATTGTGAATCTGTGTGTACACACACAACACACAGAACGCATACAACACACACACACACACACAAACAATACACACGCACAACACACACAATGTACTACAAGACATATGCACAATACACCGCAACACAGGCACAACACACACACACACGTACAACACACATGTTGTACGTGTTTGTGTATGTGATTTTTGTAAGTGTGGTATGTGTGTGTGTATATTTTGCATGTGTGTTGTGGGGGTGTATTGTGCATGTGTATTGCGTGCATGTTTTGTGTGTGCATTGTAGTGTATTGTGTGTGTTGTGTATGTGTTTTTGTGGATGTGTACTGTGTTTTTTTGTGGATGTGTATCGTTTGTGTGTTTTGTGGGCAGGAGTGACTGTGTGTGTTTTTTTGGAAAACGGAATAGTGGGGGAGGGCCATGTCCTTGCAGAGATAAATCACTCCCCTGGTATGTCCTGGATAGGCAGTATACAGAAGATTTTAATTTTGCCTCCTTACTGCCGCCCGCGTGTATGTGTGGAGAAACATGTTTTCTTATATCTATATCTATCTATCTATATCTATTTATCTATATATATATATATATATATATATATCTCAAGTTTGTTGTGGGTGTGTATTGTATGCAAAAGAAACAAAACAGAGGGCGCCCAATCATGTAATGCAGCCTTCAATTTTCACATATATATGTATGTATATAGCATATATACTCACAAGCAAATATGTGTTTTCTCAAAGCTGGCAACAGGGCATTCAGAGAGAATCAAGCCATCTCCACTTGGATATGGTGTACTCTTAACCCCTTAAGGACCGGCAGCGCACACATGTTGCGGTCACTTAAGGACCACGGGGAGCCCAGAATTCCATGACGGTCCAGGACCGTCATGGGTCCTTAAGGGGTTAAATAGAGGAATCCCATCCGTCTCCACTTGGATATGGTGTACTCTTAAATAGAGGAATCCCATCCGTCTCCACTTGGATATGGTGTACTCTTAAATAGAGGAATCCCATCCGTCTCCACTTGGATATGGTGTACTCTTAAATAGAGGAATCCCATCCGTCTCCACTTGGATACAGTGTTTTATCAAAAGGGAAGTCCAATCTGTATTCACTTGGCTTATTGATATTCACCACAAAACTTCAGAATAAGTAAAACAATCCGGGTCAACTGTCTATTATTATTAAAATATTTGTAATTATTTAAAACAATAAAGTGTTAATATTAAAATAAGGACCATATGATTAAACAAACATGTTTCGCGGAGTTGTGTACCACTGCATCATCAGACTGTGGACCAGAACAAAGAAACCGTGCCTCCAGCTTGTACATATGTATTGTGCATGTGTATTGCGTGTGTTGTACGTGTGTGCATGTGATTTTTTGTAAATGTATTGCATGTGTGTGTATTTGTGTGTTGTACATTGTCTGTGTGTATTGTCTGTTTGTGTAATGCATGCGTATTGCATATATGTATTGTGTGTGTGTGCATTGTCTGTTTGTGTTGTGCATATATATTTTATGTGTGTGTATGTATTGTGGTGTGAGTGTGTGTATTGTGTTCTTGTGTGTTGTACATTGTCTGTGTATGTGTATTGTCTGTGTGTTGTGCATGTGTATTGCATGTATGTTTTGTGTGTATTGTGCTTGTGTGTATTGTGTCTGTTTGTGTTGTGCATATATATTGCATGCGTGTGTGTGTGTGTGTGTGTGTGTGTGTGTGTGTGTGTGTGTGTGTGTGTACTGAAGGCCCCTGCAATTCCTTGTAGAGATTATAACAGGAGTGGCAGGGGGTGGAGAGGCCATGTGTGTTTTTTGGAAGAGGAGATAGTGGGGGAAGGCCATGTTCTTGCAGATATAAATCACGCCCCCCTGTATGTCCTGGACAAGCAGTATATAAAAGATTTGAATATCTCCTCCTTACTGCCACTCCTGGGTGTGTTTGAAGATGCAGGTTTTCTCCTTTATATATATAGATAATGCATATATAGCCTAAAATAAAGCTGACCGGGTGAGTTGTAGTCTGTCAGCAGCTGGAGGGCCTCTCGTTGCCTTCCCCAGCATTATACTGACAATCTGGGAACCCAGCCCAGTTTCATGTTCTTATACATTATATAGAAACAAATATTGAAACAAAAAACAAAAATGTTTTGCTGTGTTGTACTTTTCTAAGCTGGAGAGCTGCTTAGAAACGGTTAGCAAAATTGGACTACAAATCCAAAAATGCATTGACTCCTCCTTACTGTCGACCCTATGTTGCATCAAAAGGGGGTAAATGAGAACTAACATCTCCTAATAATTATAGTCCAGTTACTTTACTATGGACAGATAATACTTTACCTTTTTTCTTCTTGGTCCAAGCGAAAACATCCTCAGTCTGTCCTGGATGTCATGTTGTCCATGGAGGCGGCCATGACAGTTGCTGGTAGGACAGCAGGAACTCAGTCTCTGCTCACTGCAAATGGTAAGCTTAGCCCTTTAAGAACCAGAGGAATGTGGTTAATTAGACTCATCACTCTGTCTGCTCCAGTGTGAAAACAACGTCCAGCGACTGTAATGTCCATACCTGGGAACATGATCATCTTAAGCCCCCAGAGAGGACTCATGTGCTACCGACCAGAGGATTCAATGATGTAATTCGCATCACACAGGGGGTCAGGCTTAAGGGGATGGGTGTGTCTTAATCATATTTGTGTCATAAAGTGGGAGGGAAGTGGGCAGAACAGGGTGGGAAGGAGGAGAACTGGATGTGTGGAATGGTGGAGGAGAAGTGGGTGGGAAATGGGAGGAACAGGGTGAGAAGGATGAGAAGTGGACAGAACAGGGTAGGAATGAGGAGAAGTAGGGCAAGCAGGGTGGGTAGGAGGAGAACTGGGAGAAAAAGAATGGGAAGGAGGACATCTGGGAGGAACAGTGTGGGAAGGAGGAGAACTGGGAGGAACAGAGTGGGAAGGAGGACAAGTGGGAGGAACGGTGGGAAGGAGGAGAAAGGGGTGGAACAGGGTGAGCAGTGGGAGGGACAGGATGAGAAGGAAGAGAGTGGGAATGAAAAGTGGGTGAGAAGTGGGCAGAACAGGGTGGGGTTAGTAAAAGTATGTGGGAAGTGGGCGGAACAGGCAAGAAAGGAGTAGAAGTGGGCAGGAACTGGGTGGAACAAGAGTAATTGAATGATAAAGTATCCCCCTCCCGCCCCTTTTACTGATGTAAAACTGCTCACCTCAGAGCAGCAAGACTGTCCTGATGGATCACAGAGGGGGACAATCTTCAGTGATCATAAGGAAAAACCTGTTGGGGGGGCAGTGTTTTCCTTATGATCACAGTAAGAAGATTGTCCCTTGCTGTGATCTGTCCGGTCAAGTGACCAAATTCCACATCTGAGGGGAGGCGGCTTACACTAGGTAAAAGGGGTGGGAGGAGGATACTTTATCATTCAATTACTCCTGAACTACAACTCTGACAGCATTGAAATAACACTCTCCATGGCCCAAATACTATGAAGATTAAGACAGGTTTCATTTTGAAACATTACGATCCCATTAAGAACCGCTTTGACCCTTGCCGACGCGCCGGTACCTGTGACCTGTTATGTGTGCAGGTGTGTCGAGGTGGGGTTCTGAGACAGACCACTCCAGTCTTGGAGAGGTCAATATCAGACCCCGTCTTCACTTACAGCGCTCCCTCAGGAGTAAAACATATGTGAAGTGCCAGGGCGTCACGGGTCCTTAACCCTTTCAGTGCCAGAGGAACTGGCACTGAAAGGGTTAAGGCAAAAACCGTGCGATGGTCCTGGCACATCAATAGGTCCCTAAGGGGTTAAATTCCTCTGTGAGATACGTGCCGGCTCTGTCCTTGTTCTGTGTATAGGAATTTGTTGCTTATCTCTGTTACCAGAATAATAATCACTTATTCAACTGACTGACCTGAAAGTCGATAAGAATAATGCATTGTTCCATAAAAAAATATTAACAGCAATTTAAAATGACCTAATCACTATGATTTGATTGATGGGTTAAAGGGTCAGTCCAACGCAGGTGTAACGTGACTTCACGGGTAATGTGTTTAACCCTTCGTGTGCCAGGGAGGAATCAAGCATTGCAATGTGTTACATACCTCCCTGGCTTGTCCCAAGCCTATGGAGGTACACTAAGGTCTGGGGTGTGGAGGGTCCAAATGACACGATTTTTGTCATAGAGTGAGCGGTATAGGGAAGAGGTGAGGTAGGGGTTGCCCTTTAAATGGGGGGTGAGTGGAAAGAACAAGGAGCAGAGAAGACAGGAACTGGCAGTGAAGTGGGCGGGGTTACCAGTTAAAATCTTGGGTGTTAGAGAGTGTGCTTTAAAGGGATAGTCAGGGCCAGATTTACATCTCAGGAGCCTGTAGGCACAGAAATCTGAAGTGCCGTCCCCCCATTTGCCATCTCCACTGGACACCTCCACAATACTCCTAATCTCCACATTAACCCCCATATCCATATTGCCCTCACATTGCCCCCCATCAGCTCCATACTGCCATCAGCTCCAACTTATCCCCATCAGCTACAACTTGCCTTATCAGCTCCAACTTACCTCCATAATCTCCAACTTGCCCCATCATCTCCACATTGCCCCATCATCTACAACTTGCCCCCACTCCAACTTGCCCTCACATTACACCCATCATCTCCACATTGCCACTATATCAGCTCCAACTTGCCCTCACATTGCCATCAGCTCCACATTGCCCACATCATCTTCACATTGCACCACTTTGTCTCCCACATACATTTCCTACCTCCCTGGTGGTCCAGCGGCAGATGTCTGTGCCTCCTTCTGTAGCTGCTGTTGCTCCCGCGCGGTCTCTTTAGGAATGCAGAGTGCTGGCAGATGATGTCATCTCCCAGCACTCTGCATTAGAGCCGACGAAGGAGCAACAGCAGCTACAGGTCTGTGCCTTCTGTCTGAGCCGAAGAAGGCATGGACCTTACCATGCGGTGGGCGGGTTGTTACTGTGCACAGAACAAAAATATATAATTTTTTTAATTTCAATGACAGGCGCCCATTTGTGGGGTGCGCCTGTAGGCAGATGCCTACTCTGCCTTATGGCAAATCCGGCCCTGGGGATAGTGATACTTAATATGTAAAGGAAATATATTGTAGCTTTTATCCCTTTGAGTAAAACAAGAGAACTCCCACTGCAGAAAGATGTTTTATTCAAAGGTTCAGGCTTGATTTTTTTTTTAGGTGCAGTATCATAGTGACCTGAACATGTACAGTGGCGCTGGACCCCTAATATTTCCTAAAGAGGAACACTTGGGAAGTATGGACCCCTAATATCTCCTAAAGAGGGACACTTGGTAGGTATGAACCCCTAATATCTCCTAAAGAGGGACACTTGGGAGGTACAGACCTCTAATATCTCCTAAAGAAGGACACTTGGGAGGTACAGACCTCTAATATCTCCTAAAGAAGGACACTTGGTAGGTATGGATCCCTAATATCTCCTAAAGAGGGACACTTGGGAGGTATGGATCTCTAATATCTCCTAAAGAAGGACACTTGGTAGGTATGGATCCCTAATATCTCCTAAAGAGGGACACTTGGGAGGTATGGATCTCTAATATCTCCTAAAGAAGGACACTTGGGAGGTATGGACCCCTAATATCTCCTAAAGAGGGACACTTGGGAGGTATGTACCCCTAATATCTCCTAAAGAGGAACACTTGGGAGGTACAGACCTCTAATATCTCCTAAAGAGGGACACTTGGGAGGTACGGACCCCTAATATCTCCTAAAGAGGGACACTTGGGAGGTATGGATCTCTAATATCTCCTAAAGAGGGACACTTGGGAGGTATGGATCTCTAATATCTCCTAAAGAGGGACACTTGGGAGGTACGGACCCCTAATATCTCCTAAAGAGGGACACTTGGGAGGTACGGACCCCTAATATCTCCTAAAGAGGGACACTTAGGAGGTATGGATCTCTAATATCTCCTAAAGAGGGACACTTGGGAGGTACAGACCTCTAATATCTCCTAAAGAGGGACACTTGGGAGGTATGGATACCTAATATCTCCTACAGAGGGACACTTGGTAGGTGCATATCCCTTTAAGTCATGGAAGCTTATAAAAACACACTCTCCAGGGTGACACTGATGCCAATGCTGTCCTGCAGAATGGAAGTTTTATAAATGTCCCTGAATTAAAGGGATATGTGGTCACCTTTGTCCTCACTCCTTCCATCAAATCTCCAGTCTCTGTTTAAATATGGACTTTTGCCTTTTGATTGGAAATGGCTTCAGTGGGTTTCTTATGTTTTGCCTTCCTTTGGATCAACAGGGGTGATTTGGCATGGGTTGAACTGGATGGACGCAGGTCTTTTTTCAGCCTCATCAACTAAATTCATACCTGGTAAATTTTTCTTCTGGAGGGGAGTCCTGTGGTGCGGTTGGGGGAGATAAATTACGCAATTCACGTCAAAAAGGGGTGGGGCTTAATCATGAGTGGGGCGGATCTTTAGAAAAGTAGGAAATAGTAGGAGGAATAAGCTGGAGAAGGAGGAGAAGTGGGTGGGGAGTGGGAGGAACAGACTGGGAAGGAGCAGAGTGGGCAGAGTTTCAGTAACTCCCCACATCTGGAGAATCAGCCTCTGCAGAGTCAAAACCGGAGTCTCCGGGGGAAATCTGGAGAGTTCCCAACTATGACTGTCACTATGTTATTATATTACTATAGTACTCTGTTATTATATTACTATAGTACTATGTTATTATGTTACTATAGTACTATGTCACCATGTTATTATATTACTATAGTACTATGTTATTATGTTACTATAGTACTATGTCACTATGTTATTATATCACTATAGTACTATGTCACTATGTTATTATATTAATATAGTACTATGTTATTATGTTACTATAACAGGGCTTATAATTTTAAGTCCTTTGTTACTAGCCAGACATGAAAAGTTACTCACCACTGCAAGCCATAACATACCCACCAGGGCTGAATTTTCACTCGCCATTGGCTAGTGGAGAGTGGAAATTTTGAGCCCTGTACTATAGTAATATGTCACTATGTTATTATATTACTATAGAACTATGTTACTATTTTATTATATTACTATAGTACTATGTTACTATATTATGTTACTATAGTACTAATACTATGTTATATTACTGCAGTACTATGTTATTATATCACTATAGTACTATGTTACTATGTTACTATAGTACTAATACTATGTTATTATATTACTGTAGTACTATGTTATTATATCACTATAGTACTATGTCACTATGTTATTATATTACTATAGTACTATGTTACTATGTTATTATGTTACTATAGTATTAATACTATGTTATTATATTACTGTAGTACTATGTTATTATATCACTATAGTACTATGTCACTATGTTATTATATTACTATAGAACTATGTTACTATGTTATTATGTTACTATAGTACTATGTTACTATAGTATTATGTTACTATAGTACTAATACTATGTTATTATATTACTATAGTACTATGTTACTATGTTATTATGTTACTATAGTACTAATACTATGTTGTTATATTACTGTAGTACTATGTTATTATATCACTATAGTACTATGTCACTATGTTATTATATTACTATAGTACTATGTTACTATGTTATTATGTTACTATAGTACTAATACTATATGTTATTATATCACTATAGTACTATGTCACTATGTTATAATGTTACTATAGTACTAATACTATGTTATTATATTACTGTAGTACTATGTTATTATATCACTATAGTACTATGTCACTATGTTATTATAATACTATACTACTATGTTACAAGGTTATTATGTTACTATAGTACTAATACTATGTTATTATATTACTGTAGTACTATGTTATTATATCACTATAGTACAATGTCACTATGTTATTATATCACTATAGTACTATGTCACTATGTTATTATATTACTATATACTATGTTACTATGTTATTATGTTACTATAGTACTAATACTATGTTGTTATATCACTGTAGTACTATGTTATTATATCACTATAGTACTATGTCACTATGTTATTATATTACTGTTGTACTATGTTACATTACTGTCACTATGTTATTATATTACTATAGTACTATGTTACTATGTTACTATAGTACTAATACTATGTTATTATATTACTGTAGTACTATGTTATTATATCACTATAGTACTATGTCACTATGTTATTATATTACTATAGTACTATGTTACTATGTTAGTATGTTACTATAGTATTAATACTATGTTATTATATTACTGTAGTACTATGTTATTATATTACTATAGAACTATGTTACTATGTTATTATGTTACTATAGTACTATGTTACTATATTATTATGTTACTATAGTACTAATACTATGTTATTATATTACTATAGTACTATGTTACTATGTTATTATGTGACTATAGTACTAATACTATGTTGTTATATTACTGTAGTACTATGTTATTATATCACTATAGTACTATGTCACTATGTTATTATATTACTATAGTACTATGTTACTATGTTATTATGTTACTATAGTACTAATACTATATGTTATTATATCACTATAGTACTATGTCACTATGTTATTATGTTACTATAGTACTAATACTATGTTATTATATTACTGTAGTACTATGTTATTATATCACTATAGTACTATGTCACTATGTTATTATATTACTATAGTACTATGTTACTATGTTATTATGTTACTATAGTACTAATACTATGTTGTTATATCACTGTAGTACTATGTTATTATATCACTATAGTACTATGTCACTTTGTTATTATATTACTATAGTACTATGTTACTATGTTATTATGTTACGATAGTACTAATACTATGTTGTTATATTACTGTAGTACTATGTTATTATATCACTATAGTACTATGTCACTATGTTATTATGTTACTATAGAACTATGTTACTATGTTATTATGTTACTATAGTACTATGTTACTATATTATTATGTTACTATAGCACTAGTACTATGTTATTATATTACTATAGTACTATGTTATTATGTTATTATGTGACTATAGTACTAATACTATGTTGTTATATTACTGTAGTACTATGTTATTATATCACTATAGTACTATGTCGCTATGTTATTATATTACTATAGTACTATGTTACTGTGTTATTATTTTACTATAGTACTAATACTATATGTTATTATATCACTATAGTACTATGTCACTATGTTATTATGTTACTATAGTACTAATACTATGTTATTATATTACTGTAGTACTATGTTATTATATCACTATAGTACTATGTCACTATGTTATTATATTACTATAGTACTATGTTACTATGTTATTATGTTACTATAGTGCTAATACTATGTTGTTATATCACTGTAGCACTGTAGTACTATGTTATTATATCACTATAGTACTATGTCACTATGTTATTATATTACTGTTGTACTATGTTACATTACTGTCACTATGTTATTATATTACTATAGTACTATGTTACTATGTTACTATAGTACTAATACTATGTTATTATATTACTGTAGTACTATGTTATTATATCACTATAGTACTATGTCACTATGTTATTATATTACTATAGTACTATGTTACTATGTTAGTATGTTACTATAGTATTAATACTATGTTATTATATTACTGTAGTACTATGTTATTATATCACTATAGTACTATGTCACTATGTTATTATAGTACTATAGTACTATGTTATTATGTTACTATAGTACTAATACTATGTTATTATATTACTGAAGTACTATGTTATTATATCACTATAGTACTATGTCACTTTGTTATTATATTACTATAGTACTATGTTACTATGTTATTATGTTACGATACTACTAATACTATGTTGTTATATTACTGTAGTACTATGTTATTATATCACTATAGTACTATGTCACTATGTTATTATATTACTATAGAACTATGTTACTATGTTATTATGTTACTATAGTACTATGTTACTATAGTACTAATACTATGTTATTATATTACTATAGTACTATGTTACTATGTTATTATGTGACTATAGTACTAATACTATGTTGTTATATTACTGTAGTACTATGTTATTATATCACTATAGTACTATGTCACTATGTTATTATATTACTATAGTACTATGTTACTATGTTATTATGTTACTATAGTACTAATACTATATGTTATTATATCACTATAGTACTATGTCACTATGTTATTATGTTACTATAGTACTAATACTATGTTATTATATTACTGTAGTACTATGTTATTATATCACTATAGTACTATGTCACTATGTTATTATATTACTATAGTACTATGTTATTATGTTACGATAGTACTAATACTATGTTGTTATATTACTGTAGTACTATGTTATTATATCACTATAGTACTATGTCACTATGTTATTATATTACTATAGAACTATGTTACTATGTTATTATGTTACTATAGTACTATGTTACTATATTATTATGTTACTATAGTACTAATACTATGTTATTATATTACTATAGTACTATGTTACTATGTTATTATGTGACTATAGTACTAATACTATGTTGTTATATTACTGTAGTACTATGTTATTATATCACTATAGTGCTATGTCACTATGTTATTATATTACTATAGTACTATGTTACTATGTTATTATGTTACTATAGTACTAATACTATATGTTATTATATCACTATAGTACTAATACTATGTTATTATATTACTGTAGTACTATGTTATTATATCACTATAGTACTATGTCACTATGTTATTATATTACTATAGTACTATGTTACTATGTTATTATGTTACTATAGTACTAATACTATGTTGTTATATCACTGTAGTACTATGTTATTATATCACTATAGTACTATGTCACTATGTTATTATATTACTGTTGTACTATGTTACATTACTGTCACTATGTTATTATATTACTATAGTACTATGTTACTATGTTATTATTTTACTATAGTACTAATACTATGTTATTATATTACTGTAGTACTATGTTACTACATCACTATAGTACTATGCCACTATGTTATTATGTTACTATATTACTATGTTACATTACTGTCACTATGTTATTATATTACTGTAGTACTATGTTACTATAGTACTAATACTATGTTATTATATTACTGTAGTACTATCTTACTATGTTATTATATTACTATAGTACTGTTATTATATCACTATAGTACTATGTCACTATGTTATTATATTACTATAGTACTATGTTACTGTGTTATTATTTTACTATAGTACTAATACTATGTTATTATATTACTGTAGTACTATGTTATTATGTTACTATATTACCAGGGCTCAAAATTTCCACTCGCCACTAGCCAATGGCAAGTGAAAATTCAGCCCTGGCGAGTAGAAATTCAGCTCTGGTTGGTATGTTATGGCTTGTAGTGGTGAGTAACTTTTCAGGTCTGGCTAGTAGCAAAGGACTTCACATTTTAAGCCCTGATATTACTATGTTACATTACTGTCACTATGTTATTATATTACTGTAGTACAAAGTTACTATTTTACTATAGTACTAATACTATGTTATTATATTACTGTAGTACTGTATTATGTTACTATAGTACTAATACTATGTTATTATATTACTGTAGTACTATGTTACTACATCACTATAGTACTATGCCACTATGTTATTATGTTACTATATTACTATGTTACATTACTGTGACTATGTTATTATATTACTGTAGTACTATGTTACTATAGTACTATTACTATGTTATTATATTACTGTAGTACTATGTTACTATGTTATTATATTACTATAGTACTATGTTATTATATTACTGTAGTACTATGTTATTATATCACTATAGTACTATGTCACTATGTTATTATGTTACTATAGTACTATATTATATTACTGTAGTTCTATGTTATTATATCACTATAGTACTATGTCACTATGTTATTATGTTACTATAGTACTATATTATATTACTGTAGTTCTATGTTATTATATCACTATAGTACTATGTCACTATGTTATTATGTTACTATAGTACTATATTATATTACTGTAGTTCTATGTTATTATATCACTATAGTACTATGTCACTATGTTATTATGTTACTATAGTACTATGTTAGTATGTTATTTATATTACTATAGTACTATGTCACTCTGTAATGGAAGTTATAGTCTATAACAGCTGGAGAGCCAGAGGTTGCATAGCCCGGTTCTATACTGTTCTGTAAAAGTGACAGTTCTTGCTAAGAACAGTCCAGGCCACAGAGGGTAAACCATAAGACAGTCTTTTTCCTAATCCGCCTCTAATCGTCTTACTGTGAGACGCGTTCACAACAGAAAGGGCGAGCCATTCCAGATCAAACCATCTGCACCAGACAGGAGAGGGAATAATAATACCCGAACTTCCTTTGATGTAAATGTGTCTTTTTAAAGGGATCTTAATGGTTAATTTTAACTTGATTTAATATTGTAGGCATTAAAAAAGATAAAGATCGATGTAAGTCTTTATGGTTTGAGAGATATTGCTTGGTAAAGTTACCTTTTCCTGTCTGTTTCAGTTACGTCTGCCATCTAGCTGACAGCTGCAGATTCCAGTCATTTGACATGACGGCGGCTCTTCAGTAGAGCCGAAATCGCTCTGTTTATAAATAAATACTTCATTGGAATGGTCTACAAAGTGTGCCTGGTTTGCAAGCAATCTTCAGCTGTCCCATAGAGCGCTGACTTGACTGAAACAGACAGGAAGAGGTAACTTTACCAAGCAATATCTCTCAAACCATAAAGGTCTGAGAGATAAGACATACATTGATCTTCATCTTTTTTTAATACCTACAATATTAAATCAAGTTAAAATTAACCATTACTATCCCTTTAACACCTTGAATGCTAGAGAGGTCTACAACGCATTGCAGAGCAATGGTTTGTTTGATGGTTGTTCCAGAATTGTTCCAATTTTTCTGTGTGAATACGGCCCTGTGTTTTTACTTCCGTCTTGCCGACATGGTCCAGGTCACTAGACATTTCTGTTGGTGTGAAATAGGGGAAAGCACAGGCTGTGGATATTTTGGGATTTCCCAATAAAGTCGCTCTGGTGATAGAGGTGAGCTGTGCCGATAGGAATGAGTGTCTTCGTTTGTATAGGAGTCTTTTACACAGCAGGAGGACAGAGGAGAGGACAATAAGACATTTAATCTCAAAGCTCAGAGACTTGTTTAGCATTCAAGGGGAAAAAGGCCTAATTTAGATCAATTTTTATTTCTAACCTCTGGTGCAGTTTGTCTCCAATAGAATTATTCATTTTTAGCCTAATAAAGGGGAACTTTACTGTAGGAATAAACTGCTCGTAAACACTCTGATTTACGTAGGTAGAACGCTTGAGAGGAAATAAATATACTGTTAAAAGGATAGTAATGTTTCACAAAAACAGCAGCTCCAATTAATCTTCATAGTATTTGGGCCATAGAGAGTGTTATTTCAATACTGTCAGAGTTGTAGTACAAGAGTAATTGAACGATAAAGTATCCCCCTCCCGCCCCTTTTACCTAGTGTAACACTGCTCACCTCAGATGTGGAATCTGGTCTCTTGACCGGACAGGTGACAGCAAGAGACAATCTTCTTACTGTTATCATAAGGAAAACCCTGCCCCTCTTGACAGGTTTTTCTTTATGATCACTGAAGACTGTCCCCCTCTCTGTGATCCATCCGGACAGTTTTGCTGCTCTGAGGTGAGCAGTGTTACATCAGTAAAAGGTGGGGGGATACTTTATCATTCGATTACTCCTAAAAGGATAGTAATACTTCATTTTATCTTTATTTTATTTTGTAGGAATTAAAAAAACATGAAGAACGATATAAGTCTTATCTCTCAAACCTTTATGGTTTGAGAGATATTCATAAGCAAAGTTTCCCTCCCGCCCCTTTTACCTAGTGTAAGCCATCTCTTTTCAGATGTGGAATGCAGTCCATAGACCAGACAGATAACAGCAAGGGACAATCTTCTTCCTATGAGAACAATGAAAGCCCTGCCCCCCTTGACAAGTTTTTCAGGTTTTTCCCTTATCTTAATTGAAGATTGTCCCTCTCTGCAGTCTACCTGGGCACCTCCCTTCTGATCTGGCTGAGCAGTGTTACATCAGTAAAAGGGGCGGGAGGAGGATACTTTGTCATTGAATTACTCTTGTACTACAACTCTGACAGAATTGAAATAACACTCTCCAAAGTCCAAATACTATGAAGATTAATTAGAACTGCTTTTATTATGAAACATTACTATCCCTTTAAACAATGCATTAGGAGACCTTTGTAGCATCCAAGATGTTAAAACTTTTTTGAAGAAAAAATAAAAGATTTGGGAACCCTTGACATACCCTATGATCCTTAACCCTTTAAATGCCAGAGGGATAAGCAACGTATCGCAAAGCAATGCATTGTACACTCCACTGGCACTCAAGGGGTTAATGGAGCGCTGAACTTAAAGGGATAGTAACACTTACTATGTAAACAAATATAAATGGTAGGGTTTATCCTCCCAAGTACAACAAGGGTACTCCCACGGCTGAGAGGTGTTTTATTCAAACGTTATTGCAGTTCAAACATGATTTTATGTAGGAGCAATGTCTCAGTGGCCTGACATTTTGCAGTGGCGCTGTTGCTACACCATCCAATGGAGATTTATGGTGAACGGACCCTACAATAGGCTGGCCAGACCTCACCTTTAACCTGGGACACATAGGAAATAGCCATTTTGCAGTACTTCACTGAAATCAATGCAGTCCTGCAGTATACATTTCTCCTATGTGTCCCCGGTTAAAGGGGAGTTCTGGTCAGCCTACCCTACAAAGTATATTTTTTACATATTAAGTGTTACCATCCCTTTAACAGTAGAGGTAGGCAACCTTTGGCTCTGCAGCTGTTTGGGATGATGGGAATTGTAGTTTCCAACAGCTGGAGAACCCTATTTTTTATGATTTTGGGAAGTCATAGCTCTGTAACTTAAAGAGGAACTAACACCGCTAAGAAACTTTGTTTGTAATAATTCCCTATCTGGCGAGTAGCTGCTTAGTAGCGCTAGCCGCCAGAATTATTACCTCTTTATGGAGAAATTTGAAGTGATCCTCAGCTGACAGGCAGGACGGAGAGCGGACATCTTGCCCTAGTGACATCCACGCGCCTGCACTGTCGGTCCCAGACGGCTGTAGGAGGCATTGCTAGGAGCCATTCGGCTCCGGAAGGGACTGACAGAGCAGGCGCGCGAACGTCACTAGGGCAAGATGTCTGCGCTCTGTCCTGCCTGTCAGCCGAGGATGAATGCATATTTCTCCACAAAGAGGAAATAATTCTGGTGACTAGCGATACTAAGCAGCTAGTCTCCAGCAGGGGCGGACTGACCATACGGGCATTCGGTCACGGACCGAGGGCCCGTGACTGAAGGGGGCCCGCCGCCGCTTCTAGAGCTGCTCAGCAGCTCTCCAACAAACGCCGCCGGCGTGCCATTCTAGTAATACAGATGATGTCATCTCCCAGCCTCTGCATTACTAGAGGCACGCAGGACTTCACACAGTCTTAAGCCGCACCGCTAGACCACCAGGGACTGGAGGTAGGGGCAGTGTAGAGATAAAGGGGGCATGGTGGAAGGGGCTATGCGGAGATGAAGGGGGCATTGTGGAAGGGGCATTGTGGAGATGAAGGGGTAATGTGGAGATAGGGGCATTGTGGAGGTGAAGGGGGCATTGTGGAGGTGAAGGGGGCATTGTGGAAGGGGCATTGTGGAGATGAAGGGGGCATTGTGGAAGGGGCAATGTGGAGATGGAGGGGGCAATGTGGATATGAAGGGGGCAATGTGGAGATGAGATGAAGGGGGCAATGTGGATATGAAGGGGGCAATGTGGAGATGAGATGAAGGAGGCATTGTGGAGATGAGATGAAGGGGGCAATGTGGATATGAAGGGGGCAATGTGGAGATGAGATGAAGGAGGCAATGTGGATATGAAGGGGGCAATGTGGAGATGAGATGAAGGGGGCATTGTGGAGATGAGATGAAGGGGGCAATGTGGAGATGAGATGAAGGGGGCATTGTGGAAGGGGCATTGTGGAGATGAAGGGGACATTGTGGAGATGGAGGGGGCAATTTGGAGATGAGATGAAGGGGGCATTGTGGAGATGAGATGAAGGGGGCATTGTGGAAATGAAGGGGGCATTGTGGAAGGGGCATTGTGGAGATGAAGGGGGCATTGTGGAAGATGAGATGAAGGGGGCAATGTGGAGATGAAGGGGGCATTGTGGAAGGGGCATTGTGGAGATGAAGGGGACATTGTGGAAGGGGCAATGTGGAGATTTCTGCAGGGGGCCCGGACCTCTTTTTGGACCAGGGGCCCTGGGTCCTGTCAGCCCGCCCCTGGTCGCCAGATAGGGAATTATTATAAACAAGGTTTCTTAGCGGTGTTCGTTCCGCTTGAAGTATGCGAAGTGTTTTATTTGTTCTCTAGATTCCTGCATATTGAGCAGTGATTAGTGAATGATTAAGCCCAGCTATGCTAGTCACAATGGAATTTCATGGCTTACACAATATCATGTAAAAGCCATAGGGTATAAGAAAAGACACCAAACACCACTTCATGGACTGAACAGGCCAAGATTTTATTAAAGGGACAGTAACGTCCCATAAAAAAGTATTCTTGTTTTGTAGAGGCTTAAAAAATAAATTATTTGGCACAAATCCTAGAGATATTCGCCTGTATAGTTTCCCTTCTCCTGATGTCGGCTATATAGACCGCAGCAGGATATTCGAGGCGGCCACATTGAGGAGGGTCTTCAGTAGAGCCAAAATTGCTTTATTTAAAAAGAACTCTTAATGGGAACGGTCTACAAATTGTGCTTGCAAACCAGGCACTCCTTGTAGACCGTCCCAATGAAGTAATTATTTTTAAGTAACGCGATTTCGGCTCTGCTGCAGAGCCGTCGGCTTGTACACTGACCGGTCTCTCCTGCTGTCAGCACAACGCTGTCAGGAGAAGGGAGGGAGCGGAGGACTTTACATGCGAATGGTTTGAGAGATAGGATTGCGCCAAATAATTTATTTTTTTAAACCTCTACAAAACAAGTATAATTTTTTTTTTATGAGACATTAGTGTCCCTTTAAACAATAAATTATGACCAACCAGTTTACCTAAAGTTACAACATGCTTGTAGAATATTATAATTTATCCAAATCCCTATACCCTTAGCATGGCCAAAATGAATGGGCTCACACAAACAATTACCAACATCCCCAAAAACCGAGTTAACCAATTACATACCTCCCAATATTTCAAATGGCCAAAGAGGAACAGTTTTGCCTCTGGGGGTGTTGCTAGCACAGAGCCTGGTGGGTGGGCCATTACTGAGAACTTTTAGGTTATTGCATGACCTTTTGACACCTTTTGGTGTAACTGAATAAACGATTTAGAGCAACATGAAAATATTTTATTTACACAGATTAATTTTAAACACATATACGGACGTTTACACAAACATTAATGTGCGTTTTATTGCTGTGGAGCAATGTGATACACTTATATACACACCACACAGTCTGATCTCCTAAACACAGGGACACCAGGGTGATATACTTCTATACACACCACACAGTCTGATCTCCTAAACACAGGGACACCAGGGTGATACACTTCTATATACACCACACAGTCTGATCTTCTAAACACAGGGACACCGGGGTGATACACTTATATACACGCCACACAGTCTGATCTCCTAAACACAGGGACATCAGGGTGATACACTTATATACACGCCACACAGTCTGATCTCCTAAACACAGGGACACCAAGGTGATACACTTCTATACACACCACACAGTCTGATCTCCTAAACACAGGGACACCAGAGTGATACACTTATATACACATCACACAGTCTGATCTCCTAAACACAGGGACACCAGGGTGATACACTTATATACACACCACACAGTCTGATCTCCTAAACACAGGGACACCAGGGTGATACACTTCTATACACACCACACAGTCTGATCTTCTAAACACAGGGACACCAGGGTGATACACTTATATACGCACCACACAGTCTGATCTCCTAAACAAAGGGACACCAGGGCGATACACTTCTATACACACCACACAGTCTGATCTCATAAACACAGGGACATCAGGGTGATACACTTATATACACGCCACACAGTCTGATCTCCTAAACACAGGGACATCAGGGTGATACACTTATATACACACCACACAGTCTGATCTCCTAAACACAGGGACACCAGGGTGATACACTTATATACACACCACACAGTCTGATCTCCTAAACACAGGGACACCAGGGTGATACACTTATATACACATCACACAGTCTGATCTCCTAAACACAGGGACACCAGGGTGATACACTTATATACACGCCACACAGTCTGATCTCCTAAACACAGGGACACCAGGGTGATACACTTATATACACACCACACAGTCTGATCTCCTAAACACAGGGACACCAGGGTGATACACTTATATACACACCACACAGTCTGATCTCCTAAACACATGGACGCTAGGGTGGGAAAGAGGGAGAGAGGGATTTGGGTCTCAAAGTGGGATTGTCCTTACTAAAGAGGGACAGGTATGGATCCCTAATATCTCCTAAAGAGGGACAGGTATGGATCCCTAATATCTCCTAAAGAGGGACTCTTGGGAGGACTAGACCCCTTATATCTCCTAAAGAGGGACACTTGGGAGGAATAGACCCCTTATATCTCCTAAAGAGGGACACTTGGGAGGTATAGATCCCTAATATCTCCTAAAGAGGGGACATTTGGGAGGTATGCAATCACCCTGATTGTGCCTGACCATGGCAACGCCAATGGTTAACATCAACACCTGCGACCTAAGTTCAGGGGCAAAACTTCCCTAGGGTTACTCCCTAAGGAAAAAAGGAAGAAAGCGTGTAGCGCTAACTCATCACAAAATATCCATATAATAAATATAAATTATGAAAGATATAGATAGCAGCAAGGAATGAGGGGGTTCTCTAGTCCCTCTGACATTAGGCCTAGACCCAAACACATACAAACAAACAGACCTGCGCTCATCTATATGCTGTGAATAATGTGTGTCCTGTAATGGGCATATATAATGTAAATGTAAGTAAAATAAATAAGAATTTAGTCCCACAAATTGGCCAATCCGTGTGTAAGCTTCAGGGATGTGCACAGACATTTTGGGGGGCAGGGGCTCAAATGAAAAAAGGGCACTTCACAAGCCCTGTCACATCCAACAGCAGCATCGCCGCGGCGCGCAAGGGGTAAGAAGAGAGGATCGCGCATGCAAGAGGAGACGACCCGGCGGCACGTAAAATTAATTTATTTATATGTTTTGTTAAAAGGGCACAAGGGCACTTTGGACAAAAAAGGCAGGTGCTCAAGCCCCCCTTGGTGTCTATATGTGCACGTGCCTGGTAAGCTTACCGCCACGCCGTCATTAACTATATTCAGTTATCACTTAAACACACCCCAAGACGAGTTCATAACACTGCTGCCAACGCTAGGGTGACCAGACCTCACCTTTAACTGGGGACATATATGAAAAATGCATACTGCAGGGCTGCTTTGATTTTGGTGCACTCTTGAAATATGCCTATTTCCTATGTGTCCCCGGTTAAAGGTGAGGTCTGGTCAGCCTAGCCAACACCCTGCAGTAAAATCCCAAACCATGGGAAGGAGGGCAGGATGTTCCTCCATCCTTTCTTCTGACACCGACCCCTCACTTCCTGTCTGCTCCCTTCTTTATACCTTCTCAACCCCCACCCCAAAACTCACTTCCCAAATCCTCCCCTCCTTTATTTCTCTGGACGGGGGGGGGGGGGGTTCTGATTTGAGGTCCCCTCACACTCACGACAGGTGTCCCCCTCCAAAAGCAGGGGGGCAATGTAAACCAGAGGTGTCCAAGTTTGGTCCTCGAAGGCTGCAAACAGTCCATGATTTAACCCTTTGTATGCCAGAAAGATGTGTAACACATATAGAAAATACACAGATATATCTGTATGATAGTGTATATACGCAATGTAATACACAGGTACACATGTATGTGTGTATATACAGATATTCACGTGTGTGTGTACACAGAATGCAATACACAGATTGCAGAGCAATGTGTTGCATACATTCTCTAAGTGTAGTATGTTACATCAACACATGAAATGAAAAATAAAGAATAAAAAATATAAGAGAGAGAGAGAGAGAGAATGTGGAAAAAAGGTTCAAACAAAAAAAGCAACAACCATCTCTAAGTGTAGATAGATAAACAAGTTGCTTGCAACTGTATGTGTTATAGCACTTGAAAACTCTGACACAAACAGATCTATATTAAAAAAATGAATGAATGATAAATAAATGAATAAAAATTTATTCTGACAATTAAAACTCAATTGGAACAAAAGAAATGTGTCCCTAATCTATATATATAAAAGAAGACTTTGTGCCTGCCAAAACACACCCAGGGGTGGTATTAAGGAGGAGTTACTGTTCCCATTGGGTGATTCAATCATGCAGGGAGTTGGCCCGCCCCCACTATGCAGCCCACCCACCACTATCAAAGTCAGAAAAAAACAATATGGCCGCCACTTGCTCCTACACCACAGACAAACACACATGCCCCACTCACACAGCACCACACAAACACATGCCCCACTCACACAACACCACACAAACACACACACATGCCCCACTCACACAGCACCACACACACACACACATGCCCCACTCACACAGCACCAAGCAGACATGCCCCCACTCACACACACAGCACCACATACACACACAAAGCCAGAAATACATATGGCTGACACACACACACAGTCACTCACCCTGACTCCCAGAGGCCTCAGCAGGACCTGTAGTGCAGCACCAGAGGAACAAAATTGCACTCAAAGGGTTAAGGTAGGTCCTCATTGCTCAATTATTTCTTCACTGTCATCATTTGCCATGCAAGACACAGGACAGACAGCCATCAGATTCACACTTAACCCACTGACTGCCACAGGGTTGTGTATCAAGTTTTACCCCTCAGGGAGTGTGTTCAAACTCCTCACACTGTAAACTTGCATTTCTCTCACACTTCTCCTCCTTCCCCAGCCTATTACTAACACTTTTCCATATTTATGTTAAGCCCCGCCCCCTACTCGCGATTAAGCCCCGCCCCCTTTTAACCCAGATTGCCCCATTTGTCTCACCACATCAGCACCACATGAGGGACTCCACAAGTAAAAATTCCCAGGTATAACACATACATGCCTCACTCACACAGCACCAAACACCCATACACACACACAAAGCCAGAAAGAAAGATGGCTGACACACAGTCACTCACCTTGACTCCCAGTGGCCTCAGCAGGACCTGTAGTAAAGCCACTGAATGGTGCTGCATCAGCAGGGGAACAAAATGGCACTCAAAGGGTTAAGGTAGGCCCTCATTGCTGAATTACTTCTTCACTGTCACCATTTGCCATGCAAGACACAGGACAGACAGCCATCAGATTCACACTTAACCCACTGACTGCCACAGGGTTCTGTATCAAGTTTTACCCCTCATGGAGTGTGTTCAAACCCCTCACACTGTAAACTTGCATTCCCCACCCACGTCTCCTCCTTCCCCAGCCTATTACTAACACTTTTTCACATTTATGTTAAGCCCCGCCCCCTACTCGCGATTAAGCCCCACCCACTTTTAACCCAGATTGCCCCATTTGTCTCTCCACATCAGCACCACATCAGTCCCCTCTAGGGACTTCACAAGTCAGTGTTCCCAGGTATGAACACACTTCCCACTGCTATTTAACTCTGACATGCCTCTCTATACCTTAACCCTTTGAGTGCCAGAGGGGTGCACAACTCATGAGCACATGTGTTTCTGCTCATATATGTTGCGTGTCTGTGTGTGTACATCTCTGTTACATATGTGTGTCCATCTCCAGTGTGTGTGTGTGCGTGTCTTTTGCATGTTTCTGCCGCTCACTGTGTGTATGTGCATACCTCCCAACATTTCACAGGGCCAAAGAGGGACACGTTAGTTTTAGGTAATATTATTGGGGGTGTGGCTGGTGGGCGGGGCATTAGTAAGAATTTTTAGGTTATTTCATGACCTATTACTGGCTATTTATGTAACTGAATAAATGATTTAGTTCAAGACCAAAGTATTTTATTTGCACAGACTAATGTATACACACATATACTGAAGTTTATTGCTGTAGAGCAAAGTAATACACACCACACAGTCAGGGCTGGTGCAAGGATTTTTGCCACCCTAGGCAAAACCTAATTTTGCCGCCCATTTTGCTCCGCCCCTTGTGTCCCACCCCTTTATACCCTGCCTACTTATACCCAACCTCTTTTCATGATTGTCCTCTCTCTGCCCCCTGAGCCACTCTGCCCCTGTTCTGGAGATGCCTGTAAGAGATGCCCCCCACCAGCTCCAACTTGCCCCTTATCAGCTTCACTTTGGCCCACCAGCTCCACTTTGCCCCTATCAACTCCAACTTGCCCCCATCAGCTCCAACGTGCCCCCATCAGCTCCATTTTGCCCCCTCAGCTTCACTTTACCCCCTCAGCTCCAACTTACCCCCATCAGCTCCACTTTGCCCCCCATACTCTCCAACTTACCCCCATCAGCTCCACTTTGCCCCCCATACTCTCCAACTTACCCCCATCAGCTCCACTTTGCCCCCCATCCGCTCCAACTTGCCCCCACCAGCTCCACTATGCCCTCTCAGCTCCAACTTTCCACTATCAGCTCCACTATGCCCCCAGCAGCTCCAACTTGCCCCCATCCGCTCCAACTTGCCCCCCCATCCGCTCCAACTTGCCCCACCAGCTCCACTTTGCCCCCCATCAGCTCCACTTGCCCCCCCTCAGCTCCAACTTGCCCCTCCTCAGCTCCACTTTGACCCTCATCAGCTCCACTTTGACCCTCATCAGCTCCAACTTGCCCCCATCATCTCCAACTTGCCACCACCAGCTCCACTATGCCCCCTCAGCTCCAGCTTTCCCCTAACAGCTCCAACTTGCCCCCATCATCTCCACTTTGCCCCACATCTGCTCCAACTTGCCCCCTAAGCTACACTATGCCCCCTCAGCTCCAACTTGCCCCCCATCACATACCTGTATCTCCCGCGCAGTCTTCTCTTCAGTAATGCAGAGCGCGGATGGAGATCATGACTCCCAGCGCGCTCTGCATTACTAAAGATCCGACCAGATGAGGGAGCGCTGTAGCAACACAGACCTGACTGTGTTGTGGTTCCTGGCGTGGTGTGTGGGCGCAGCTCTTCTCCGCTGCATGCCCGCGCCCCCAGTACATGTGCGCCCTAGGCCGGCGCCTACCTCGCCTATAGGTGGAGCCGGCCCTGCACACAGTCTGACCTCCTAAAAAGAGGGACAACAGGGTGGGAAAGAGGGACAGAGGGATTTGGCCCTCAAAGAGGGACTGTCCCTCCTAAAGAGGGACACTTGGGATGTATGGTATGTGTCTGCCTGTATGCTGCATATGTCTGTGTTTATCAGTGTGTCTGCATTTCAAACACGTGCGCCCAATGGTCATAACATGACGGGCAACGTCGTCCCATGTTGCTAGTATTAAAATAAAATATGAGTCCGTTGTAGCATTACATGTTGGAGTTTTTGGCTTAAAGAAACATATCAGTAGCTATAGTTCGGCAGCTGTATATAATTACCAGATAAATGTGAAATAGTAGCATAAAAATTTAATCCTTAACAAGTAAAGGTGTATGCTTACAAAACCTCCGGTAATCATGCGCTTGTAGAGAACAATTCTCCGCCTCACTGATACTCCAGTCCGGGAACAAGAGCGAAGGTTCCAATGGGTGATATATCCCTCACACCGCTGGTATCGATTGTTCCGATGTTGGAGTCAGAAGTGGGTGATGTGTCCCTCACACGGCTGCTCTCAATAGCTCCAAATGTTTGAGTCAGAAGCGGGACCGAGACTAGTCACCGCAGTTTTCATAGAATGTCTTGCTTGAGAAACGGCTCGATCACTCGCAAAACTGTTTGGCGTTGGCGTGTAGCCTAACACGTGGAAGTTGATTGACGCGTTTCGGCGCAAAGTTACGCCTTCTTCAGAATAGAGGGGGATGTGTCCTGAACTGACCCTAATTATAGTTGGCTTAACCAATCAACAATCTAAAATGAAAACATAATGAATCTGTGTTCAATAAAAGGATACTAAGTATAAATGGCATTTGAATTATTGGTGGATAAGTACAAATGGCTACAAATAACATATAAACACCATTATATGAGTTATGAAAAATGTGATAAATGTAAATATTATAACAATAAGCTATAATATGGGGCTGATTCTGTAAGAGGATGGGAGTGCAATCCCCACATCTTATTCACATTATATAAAAAATAAATGAGATGAAATAAAATAAAATAATAATAATAAAAGGGGCCTTTATATCTTAATTCTATTAAATGTGTGATAAATTACTACTGTTTTATAAATGCAATAACCCAAATAATGTTTATACTAAATAGTGTGAATGAATTGTTCTTGTGTGTTCTTCAATTAGGAGTGCCTAATAAGGAAGTTCTGCCATTATAAAAATAAAAATAAATAAATAAATGGGTGAATGATTTGTCATATTTTACAATAAATGGCAACAAAAAGACCTGGCATATTGGCTCAATTGCTAGTTTTAGCCTACACACCAAAGGTCTAATTCCTCATTCAACCCTTGAGGGGCCAGTGTTTGCATTTTGAAAATCCAAAAAGATTCACATTGTGCTAATTTGGTGAAACGATCTCCTCCACGACTTTGTGGAGGGATCTGTTCTAAAATATATAATTTGATATGTGACGGATCTTGTTTATGATGTTTTGCAAAATGACGTGCAACACTGTGTTTGGAGCTTCCTTTGATGATCTGATTACGATGTTCCATAAAGCGTTCTTTAATTGGCCTTATTGTCCGTCCTATATATTGAAGATGACAAGTACATTCCAGGAGATAGACAACATAATTTGATACAACAGTGCAGATAAATATATTGAGTCTATCATACACAAACATTGGAATATCTTGATGAGTGACAAATATTTGCGTCAACTTTTACCCACCAGACCAAGTATTATATATCGTAAGTCCAAGAATTTAAAGAACTCATTGGCTCCAAGCAACATAGGAAAGAAAAAAATCACCAAAACAGAAGGTTTCCGGAGTGTGATAGATGGATCTTTAATCCAAGGAAATTTTAAATGTGGTCAACAACATTGTACCACATGTCAATATATACAACACAAAGCCAAATCTTGTATTTGCAATATCACCAAAAAAATCATACCCATTAAAGGCTTTTTTAATTGCACTACAAATTATGTTGTCTATCTCCTGGAATGTACTTGTCATCTTCAATATATAGGACGGACAATAAGGCCAATTAAAGATCGCTTTATGGAACATCGTAATCAGATCATCAAAGGAAGCTCCAAACACAGTGTTGCACGTCATTTTGCAAAACATCATAAACAAGATCCGTCACATATCAAATTATATATTTTAGAACAGATCCCTCCACAAAGTCGTGGAGGAGATCGTTTCACCAAATTAGCACAATGTGAATCTTTTTGGATTTTCAAAATGCAAACACTGGCCCCTCAAGGGTTGAATGAGGAATTAGACCTTTGGTGTGTAGGCTAAAACTAGCAATTGAGCCAATATGCCGGGTCTTTTTGTTGCCATTTATTGTAAAATATGACAAATCATTCACCCATTTATTTATTTATTTTTATTTTTATAATGGCAGAACTTCCTTATTAGGCACTCCTAATTGAAGAACACACAAGAACAATTCATTCACACTATTTAGTATAAACATTATTTGGGTTATTGCATTTATAAAACAGTAGTAATTTATCACACATTTAATAGAATTAAGATATAAAGGCCCCTTTTATTATTATTATTTTATTTTATTTCATCTCATTTATTTTTTATATAATGTGAATAAGATGTGGGGATTGCACTCCCATCCTCTTACAGAATCAGCCCCATATTATAGCTTATTGTTATAATATTTACATTTATCACATTTTTCATAACTCATATAATGGTGTTTATATGTTATTTGTAGCCATTTGTACTTATCCACCAATAATTCAAATGCCATTTATACTTAGTATCCTTTTATTGAACACAGATTCATTATGTTTTCATTTTAGATTGTTGATTGGTTAAGCCAACTTTAATTAGGGTCAGTTCAGGACACATCCCCCTCTATTCTGAAGAAGGCGTAACTTTGCGCCGAAACGCGTCAATCAACTTCCACGTGTTAGGCTACACGCCAACGCCAAACAGTTTTGCGAGTGATCGAGCCGTTTCTCAAGCAAGACATTCTATGAAAACTGCGGTGACTAGTCTCGGTCCCGCTTCTGACTCAAACATTTGGAGCTATTGAGAGCAGCCGTGTGAGGGACACATCACCCACTTCTGACTCCAACATCGGAACAATCGATACCAGCGGTGTGAGGGATATATCACCCATTGGAACCTTCGCTCTTGTTCCCGGACTGGAGTATCAGTGAGGCGGAGAATTGTTCTCTACAATCGCATGATTACCGGAGGTTTTGTAAGCATACACCTTTACTTGTTAAGGATTAAATTTTTATGCTACTATTTCACATTTATCTGGTAATTATATACAGCTGCCGAACTATAGCTACTGATATGTTTCTTTAAGCCAAAAACTCCAACATGTAATGCTACAACGGACTCATATTTTATTTTAATATTAGGGACACATTTCTTTTGTTCCAATTGAGTTTTAATTGTCAGAATAAATTTTTATTCATTTATTTATCATTCATTCATTTTTTTAATATAGATCTGTTTGTGTCAGAGTTTTCAAGTGCTATAACACATACAGTTGCAAGCAACTTGTTTATCTATCTACACTTAGAGATGGTTGTTGCTTTTTTTGTTTGAACCTTTTTTCCACATTCTCTCTCTCTCTCTCTCTTATATTTTTTATTCTTTATTTTTCATTTCATGTGTTGATGTAACATACTACACTTAGAGAATATATGCGCTGTCCTCCCCTTCCTTTTTCTTTCTCTTGATTTTGCATGTCACGAGAATCCTTTTGGAGAACCTGAATACATGTGGAATACTTCTGAGGACTAGCAGCAAAAAGAGGGGGATTATAGAGACTAAATCTTCCTAATTTTAGGGACAGTCTCTTATATTGCTATCATAAACATAAATATTCTGTATGATATTCTTTTAATACATAATTGCTATACATCCCCATTTTCCCCTCTTTTACTCTATACAAACGGTGGAATCTTTGTCTATACTGAGCGCTGTACCAACTGGGGAATGTGTTGCATACCTCTGGCACTTAGAGAGTTAAACAAGCACACTGGAAATAGGGTAACGTTTGCCTTTTTTTCCTTTGGACACGATGGAGGAGGCATAACAGATTAGTTGGGATTAAAATTGTAACCCTTTGAGTACCAGAGGGGTATGCAACGCATTGCTTTGCGTTCCCCTTTGGCACCCAAAGGGTTAAGGTCCACAGAGTTTCGCAATGCATTGGTAGGAGAAGAGTATGCAGTGCTTTGAGAAGCAGTGTATTTTCACTCCCTTCTGGCCTTTAATGGGTTAAAATCTTAACATTAGCAGAGTGTGTGCACCGCTAGTATGTACTACAGCAATCACAAGCTCTAGTGCACTGCCAGTTGCCGCAGGATAAGGCGAGTGGCGCTGTGTCTGTCGTCTGCTTCATTCATTGCTCTAGGAGCGGACACATCCCATTCCACTCGGACTTTCCTTTTTCACAGAAAGAAGAGGATTTTATCAGCACAAAATGTTCCTGCTACAGAAAGAGGATAATTTTGGCTTCTGGTCTCTGGCACAAGGGATTTTCCAGCTCTGCTGATTACAGTAACCCTTTCAGTGCCAAAGAAAGGCACAAACCAAACCTTTGCATTGAGTTACAAACTGCTCTGGTGTTCAAATGGTTATACTTTTTTTTAAAAAGCAGAACGCAGAGGGCTATGTATGTTAGTATTGGGATTAATATTTATTTAGGGCTTGTTGATCTAAGGAGAAATCTGATTGCCATTTGCAGGGGAGGGCTGGCCTGGGGGGCAAGGGAGCAATTGCCCCCCAGGCTGGTCGTGAATATGGGCCAGTGGGCCACTGCCTCACTCAATTTCCCATTTGCTGCTGTAAATAGAGTAAATGGAATTTAACCCCCTTAAGGACCAGCGCGATCCCGTGCGGCCGGCACTTGCGGACCACGGGGCATTTTTTTTTAATTATTTCTTCCGGAGCGGCGTGCAGCCGCGCCGGGAGCCCTGAACTCCATGCCGTGCCAGGACCATCATTGGTCCTTAAGTGCCGGACTGCCGTGACGGTCCTAGCACGGCAATGGTCCTTAAGGGGTTAAGGAGCTACACGAATATTGTAGCTCCATTTCAATTGTAAGCTCTGTGGTATCGCTAGTGTAGATTCATTTAAATTGTCATCTCTGTGATATCAGTTGTGTACTACCATTTCAGTTATAAGCTCTGAGGTATCACTTGACGTAATCCATAACATTAATGCCAGCTATAACATTAACAAAAGGGGTTGGGCTGGGACATTGGACTGGAGCGGTAATACAAATAGGCCACTTAAAGGGATAGTAATACTTTGTTTTATCTTTATTTTATTTTGTAGGCATTAAAAAAACATGAAGAATGACATAAGTCTTATCTCTCAAACCTTTATGGTTTAAGAGATATTCACAACAAAGTACCCCCCCCCGTTCAGTCAGATCAGAAGGGAGATGCCCAGGTAGACTGCAGAGAGGGACAATCTTCAATTAAGATAAGGGAAAAACCTGAAAAACGTGTCAAGGGGGGCAGGACTTTCATTGTTCTCATAGGAAGAAGATTGTCCCCTTCTGTTATCTGTCTGGTCTATGGACTGCATTCCACATCTGAGAAGAGATGGCTTACACTAGGTAAAAGGGGCGGGAGGGGAAACTTTGCTTGTGAATATCTCTTAAACCATAAAGGTTTGAGAGATAAGACTTATATCGTTCTTCATGTTTTTTAATGCCTACAAAATAAAATAAAGATAAAACGAAGTATTACTATCCCTTTAAATGTATTTGCCCCCCAGGCCAAAAGTTGCCAGCCCTCCCCTGGCCATTTGGAGTCAAAAAGGAATTCCCCCCCACCCCCCTATTGAAAGCAGAATTTGAAATTGCTGAAATGGGTTTTTTTTTGTCTTCTTTTGGATCAACAGCGGTAAACAAGAACAGGAAAAGGGTTGGACTAGATGGATGCAAGTCTTTTTTTCAACCTAAACTACTATGTATGTAACCCCATTGCTTTCAGAAGCAGAAAAGGAATGCATCAGATACATTGTTAACCCTCTCACTGCTAGGAGAGGGGGTTAAGTGTCAGTGAGTAAGTGAGGTAAGGTAGGGCTATGACAGGAAGTGCCTGCACGGCGTGCCTTAATTAGCATCACGTATACGCCTAAATATCTCAAAAACTATTTATCTAAACGGGATATTGCTAATACAACATATAGCTGATTTTAAAAGCTTTTTCAGGATCAGCTTGTTTTTGGGGTGATAGGGGTCCCCTTGACTACACACATTGGGGCAATGCACCAGTTCTTGTGCAGAGTTAAACTTTAAAGGGATAGTAATGTTTCACAAACAAAGCACTCCCGATTAATCTTCATAGTATTTGGACTTTGGAGAGTGTTATTTCAATTCTGTCAGAGTTGTAGTTCAAGAGTAATTGAATGATAAAGTATCCCCCTCTAGCCCATTTTACCTAGTGTAAGCCGGTCCTGCTCTGAGCACTGCCGCTGCCTCACTGGCGGCACACGCTATGCAGTCATGCGCTCTACAGACTGCCCAAACGCACAGAATGCTCCCAGCACAGAACTCCCAGCATTCCGCATAGAATGCTCCCAGCACAGAGCTCCCAGCATTCCACACAGAACTCCCAGCATTCCGCACAGAATGCTCCCAGCATTCCGCACAGCATTCCACACAGAGCTCCCAGCATTCCGCACAGAACTCCCAGCATTCCGCACAGAATGCTCCCAGCATTCTGCACAGAACTCCCAGCATTCCGCACAGAATGCTCCCAGCACAGAACTCCCAGCATTCCGCACAGAATGCTCCCAGCACAGAACTCCCAGCATTCCGCACAGAATGCTCCCAGCACAGAACTACCAGCATTCTGTGCATTCGGGCAGTCTTAACTGTGCATGACTGCATCGGACAAACATTCTAGTGTTTTATGATATAGGATTACTTTTGAAGTACAACTCTGATAGTATTGAAAGAACACTCTTCATGGCCCAAATACTATGAAGATTAATATGAGCTGCTTTTATTTTGAAACATTACTATTCCTTTAAAATACCCATTTAACCCTTTGAGAACGTGAGGGGTGTGCATAGCCCTTTGATTCTCTAGGACATAACCTTTGAGTGCCAGAGGGTTGTACAAAACTGCTGCTCTCTAGGAGTATATACAGGTTTTCTTTTCCGATAAATACAATCTCAATTGCTAACCAGCATCAGCAACTGCATCTTTAAGAGCCCTGGGGGCATGGCTTCATTAGCCTAATTGACTGACCGTGAAGTTAATTCCACACAAGACACTGATTATCCTCTTAGGCTTTAAATAGGAGAATAAGTCGCAAGATTACTATAAAAATATATATATACAATACAGGCCTCTTTCACACAGGACGACAGAACCTCTTATTATGATCGGATATTTTTTATAATGCTTCATTATGTGACATGCAATACCATAATACTGAACAAGTAGTAAACCTTTATCAGGGATTTTCCTGATGGGTAAAACAACAGCATTCTGGCAGCCGACAGTCACTTCAGTCAAAAGTGTCAGGAAGTGATAAAGCTGCTACTATCACATTCTATAGAGAACTGTTACTCATCTCTCCCATAGAATGCCAACAAAAATCTGTCCTGACACCAGATAAACTGTAGGTGAGCTCTCTAGACACCAGAGGGCACTGTTAATGACAAAAAAAAAACACAGTTTAAACACTTAGGCCTCGATTCAAATGTGTGAGTTAAAGAGATAGTAATGTCAGAAAAAAAGTATTAGCTATATGGTATATACAATTAAAAGAGAGTACTTGAACTTATTCGTATCTCTCAAACAGTTATGGTCTGAGAGATATAGGAAAATAAAGTTCTCTGGTCCCTCCCCTTTCTGCTTGACGAGCTGTAAAGCTATCAGAAGCAGATTCTGGTCGCTTGACCAGATGTGGCTCTTCAGCAGCGCCGATATAATGATATCTAAAGATAAATACTTAATTTGGAACGTCTATAAAGTGTGCCTGGCTTGCAAGCACACTTTGTAGACCGTTCCAATGAAGTATTTATTTCTAAATAGCATGATTTCAGCTCTGCTGAAGAGCCTCTGTCTGGTCAAATGATTGGAATCTGCAGCTGTCAGCTAGATGGCAGACTTGAGTAAAACAGCCAGGAAAAGGTAACTTTAGCAAGTTATATCTCTCAAACCATAAAGGTTTGAGAGATAAGACTTACATTGATGTGAATCTTTTTTTTAATGTCTACAACATTAAATCAACTTAAAATTAACCATTACTATCCATCTAAAAAAGCCGGTAGGGCAAAAAGGATACTAACCGACAAAAGAAAATGTATAAGTTGGTATTCAATTCAGAATTCTTAGTTCATTGGCTCCATAGAATAACATATGAACTGGAGAAGTGATATCACTGGAGAAGTTATCTCCGCGTTATCCCCTTTTTATCACACATAGTGCATAACCTCTAAGCTCTCTCAGGAAGTGCATTAAAAACACCCTTTGGACTTTACTTGGCATTGTTAATTAAAACAAAATAAGTTTAAACTTCATTAACTTTTGAATTAGGTCTCTCCCAGCAGTGGGATTACCCTTGTTTAGCAACAAAACCCATATGAAATATTCATTTTTTCTTCTTCACCTAATTTTTTTTTATTTTTCTGTCCTTGACAGCGAGTTATCTGGATCAGTATGCAGAGAGCTTTCTGTTAAGGAGCATGAATGCAGGTTTAGCGATATAATGGGGGTTATGCACTAAGGTGTGAAAAAGAGGTGGTAACACAGAGATAACTTCTTCAGTTTCTGTGTTATTCTGTGGAGACAATGCACTAAATTTTTTCCAACATTGGAGATCTTAGACTTTATAGAATAACATATGAAATGTTATCCATGTTATCACCTCTTTATCACGTCCCAATGTAAAAATATACAAGAGCATAAATTGCAGTAGGGATATTGTTACATTGTATCACACTCAGTAGAGCATTCAGTGGTGGAGGGAGACTATAATATTGCATTACATTATACAGCAATTCAGTGCTGCAGGTAGAGTGTTACATTGTTTCACCACACAGACTATTCGTTGTTGCAGGGAGACTAACATTGTATTATATCACACAAAGCATTAAGTGCCACATGGATAGTGTAACATTGTATCACATTAAACAGAGCATTCAGTACTGCAGGGAGAATGTAACATTGTATTACATCACACACAGCATACAGTGCTGCAGGGAGAGTATAATATTGTATCACATCACACAGATCATTCAGTGCCGCAGGGATTGTAACATTGTATTATATCACACAGAGCATTTAGTGCTACAGGGATAGTGTAACATTGTATTATATCACACAGAGCATTCAGTGCTACAGGGATAGTGTAACATTGTATTACATCACACACAGCATACAGTGCTGCAGGGAGAATGTGACATTGTATTACATCACACAGAGCATTCAGTGCTGCAGGGATAGTGTAACACTGTATTACATCACACAGAGCCTTCAGTGCTGCAGGGATAGTGTAACATTGTATTACATCACACAGAACATTCAGTACTGCAGGGATAGTGTAACATTGTATTACATCACACAGAGCCTTCAGTGCTGCAGGGAGAGTGTAACATTATATTACATCACACAGAGCATTCAGTACTGCAGGGAGAGTGTAACATTGTATTACATCACACAGAGCATTCAGTGCTGCAGGGAGAGTGTAACAGTGTATTACATCACACAGAGCATTCAGTACTGCAGGGGGAGTATAACATTGTATTACATCACACAGAGCATTCAGTGCTGCAGGGATAATGTAACACTGTATTACATCACACAGAGCCTTCAGTGCTGCAGGGAGAGTGTAACATTATATTACATAACACAGAGCATTCAGTGCTGCAGGGAGACTGTAACATTGTATTACATAACACAGAGCATTCAGTGCTGCAGGGAGAGTGCACCATTGTATCACTATACTTCTTTGATGGTTGACTGACCAGAAAACTCTGGAAACAGAAATCCAGGTAGCTCACTGTCAGGGAAAAAAATAGGTGAAGACTGAAAACAAACAAACAAAAAACAATAAAAAGTCTTGGTAGGTTAAATGTACACATTATGTACTTGCAGAATATAGAAAGTCAATTGAGATGTTACTGTTCATTTAAATACTGTAAAATATTTTCGGGGGGTAGGGGGTGTTACAGAACCAAACAAAACAAGCTAAAGAAGTCCAGGTCTGGACCCAACCAACCACATCAACTGAGCTTTTAACTCCTTGAATGCTAGAGTGGTCTTTGCACTGGAAAGCTCTCTAGCCTTCAAAAGGTTAAATCCCATTTACCCCTTTCACTGCCAGAGAGGTATGCCACGCAATGCGCATACCCCTCTGGCACTCAAAGGGTTACATAATTTTGGGACCTTTATATGTTGCTCTAGAAATGAACCTCTTTCGAGACCTGATTATGACTCATAATTTGCAGTAAATACTGTTCATTGGCTGCCGTGTCCTCCTGTGTGTGATCTGTAAAGGGGCTGTCTCTTTATACAGAAAACAACAGAGCCGGACATTTCCAGTTTATCAGTTTGGAATTCCCACACTCCTTCTGATTCTGCTTCCTGGGGGATTCCAGGCGCAACGTCCTCCCTCCTGTTCCTAATCATTTCCAGACTGAAAAATCCAGTTTGCCTCAATAGTGACTCAGTGGGTACCCCCCAACACACACACACACACACACACACACTCATAAACATATACTCTATACACACACCCTATATACACAAACACACACACACACACACATACACACACACACACACACACACACACACAATCACTGATAAACACACTCATAAACATATACTCTATACACAAATCCTATATACACAAACACACACACACATATACACACACACACACACTGATAAACACACACGCACACTGATAAACACACTCATAAACATATACTCTATACACAAATCCTATATACACAAACACACACACACATATACACACACACACACACTGATAAACACACACGCACACTGATAAACACACTCATAAACATATACTCTAGACACACACCCTATATACACAAACACACACACGCACACACATATACTCATAAACACACACTATAAAACACATACACTAACACTAACACTACACACACACTCATAAAACACACACACTCTCTCTCGCTCTCTCTATATATATATATATACACACACACACATAAACACATACTTTATTTCCTCTAGACTGTAAGTTCTCACGAGCAGGTTCGTCTGATCCTCCTGTTCACCACATCTGATTGTACTAGTTAATACCTCTGTATGTCTATTCCCTATTGTACAGCGCTGCGGAATTAGTTGGTGCTATATAAATAAAGATTAATAATAATAATAATGATAAATACACACACACCACACATGCGCATACACACACACTGACACTATACACACACATACACCCACACGAACATTATACACACCCACACACATATA
This sequence comes from Rhinophrynus dorsalis, assembly GCA_037306005.1. NCBI lineage: Eukaryota > Metazoa > Chordata > Amphibia > Anura > Rhinophrynidae > Rhinophrynus > Rhinophrynus dorsalis. The sequence continues at coordinate 178,936,906 of CM074726.1, forward strand.
CACACACGACCATTACACACACCCACGCGCACACACACACACTCATAAACACACACACACACAGACACACAGGCTGGGTGTATTTGCACAGGATTTCCTGCGATACAATACATGGTCTGACACTGCTCACTGTACAATACAATATCAGCTCTCTGTACTGTACATCAATACGTCAGCTGTGTAAAACAAGGGAAGCAACCTTTGGCTCTCTAGCTGTTAGAGAATACAACTCTTATGATCAGCAGTCAGCCACTGGTGCCTGTACAACAGATTTGCTCATATGTGACTCACAGCAATGAGTAAGCCCCAGTACCTCCCCAGAACCCCTTCCACATGGTGTAGACCACGATGGCCCTGTTGTTAGCAATTTGATTTAAATTTCTACAAAGAACCACAGCACTCGTGTATGCCTGGGTTTTTCCTTAAAGGGATAGTAATACTTCGTTTTAACTTTATTTTATTTTGTAGGCATTAAAAAAAACATGAAGAATGATATAAGTCTTATCTCTCAAACCTTTATGGTTTAAGAGATATTCACAAACAAAGTATCCCCCCCTGTTCAGCCAGATCAGAAGGGAGATGCCCAGGTAGACTGCAGAGAGGGACAATCTTCAATTAAGATAAGGGGAAAAAGCTGAAAAACTTGTCAAGGGGAGCAGGGCTTTCATTGTTTTCATAGAAAGAAGATTGTCCCCTTCTGTTATCTGTCTGGTCTATGGACTGCATTCCACATCTGAGAAGAGATGGCTTACACTAGGTAAAAGGGGCGGGAGGGGAAACTTTGCTTGTGAATATCTCTCAAACCATAAAGGTTTGAGAGATAAGACTTATAACGTTCTTCATGTTTTTTTAATGCCTACAAAATAAAATAAAGATAAAACGAAGCATTACTATCCCTTTAAAGGGATAGTAATACTTCAGTATTACAAATCCCTATATTAAATCCCTTGTAAAAAGAAACATAGTGCCCCCAGTGTCATCTCTCAAACCTTTATGGTTTGAGAGATAATCTCTCCTAAAGTTGCCCTCTCCCTCCCCTTTCCCCATATTCATATTCATATTCATATTCATTCTAGCTGACTCAGGGAAATCCGGTCAGAGATCATCAGGCGGCTCTACAGCAGAGCCGTGATCTCGTTAACTAAAAAAAAAAAACTTTCACTAAAACGGTCTTCTACGTGTGCTTGCAAGTCAAGCACAAACCAAGCACACGTAGAAGACCATTACAGTGAAAGATTTCTTTTTTATTAACACAATCTCGGCTCTGCTGAAAGTCGTACGACTCTCTTCCCTGCAGTCAGCTAAAATGCGGACTACGGGGAAGGGGGAGGGAGAGGGTAACTTTAGAAGCATTCATCTCTCAAATCATAAAGGTTTGAGAGATGACACTGGGGGCAATACGTTTTTTTTTTACTAGGGCTTTAATCTAGGGATTTGTAATACTGAAGTATTACTATCCCTTTAAACATTTCCTTATAAGTCAAACAAATAGATCGAGTTTATCAATAGAATGTAGTTCACATTGGGAGTTATGGTATTTACAACTGAAGAACTTCAGAGGGATAGGCTGTTTGTTAATTTATTGAATTTATTAAAGTTCAGCTCTTTCAAGCACTAGTGGAAATGCACATTTCTACAGTAACACTGCAGCAATTAAAGGGTCAGATATGCCCATATTTAACTTTCTTTAATATTGTAGAGGTTACAAAAGTAAAGTATTTGAAGAAAGTGCCATCTCTCAAACCCTTATGGTCTGAGAGATATTCACTGCTAAAGTTCCCCCTCTCCTGATGTCAGCTGTAAAGCAGACAGCAGGAGATTCGAGTCGGCCGACTCGAGGAGGCTCTGCAGCAGAGCCGCAATCATGTCATTTAAAGTGATAGTAATGTTTCATAATAAAAGCCGCTCTAATTAATCATCATAGTATTTGGACTTTGGAGAGTGTTATTTCAGTTCTGTCAGAGTTGTAGTTCAAGAGTAATTCAATGATAAAGTATCCCCTTCCCGCCCCTTTTACTGATGTAACACTGCTCAGCCAGATCAGAAGGGAGGTGCCCAGGTAGACTGCAGAGAGGGACAATCTTCAATTAAGAGAAGGGAAAAACTTGAAAAGCTTGTCAAGGGGGGCAGGGCTTTCATTGTTCTCATAGGAAGAAGATTGTCCCCTGCTGTTATCTGTCTGGTCTATGGACTGGATTCCACATCTGAGAAGAGATGGCTTACACTAGGTAAAAGGGGCGGGAGGGGAAACTTTGCTTGTGAATATCTCTCAAACCATAAAGGTTTGAGAGATAAGACTTATATCATTCTTCATGTTTTTTTAATGCCTACAAAATAAAATAAAGATAAAACAAAGTATTACTATCCCTTTAAAAAGAGCTACTTCAATGGAACTGTCTACAAAGTGTGCTTGCAAACCAGGCACACTTTGTAGTGCTCCACACTTTATAGTGCTTGAATCTCCAATGAAGTAATTTTTTTTAAATAACGCTATTTCGGCTCTGCTGCAGAGCTGTCTGCTGGTCCCAGGACCGGAATCTCCTGCTGTCAGCAGAGCGCTGACATCAGGAGAAGGGGAGGGAAGGGTGACCACATTTCCCTTCTGCCATTCCGGGACGTGGTCACCCTAGTTGCCCCGTCATACCTTGAGTCCCTGGTGGTCTAGCGGCGTGGAAAGTGCTCTGTGCCTCCTCCGGCACAGAGCTGAAGCTCCCGCGCGCTGCGCTCAGTAATGCAGAGCGCTGGGAGATGATGTCATCTCCCAGCGCTCTGTATTACTAGAGCGCTTGCCTCCAGGTAAGCTGCATTGCCGCCCTGGATGTCAGCCTGCAAGCGGTGTGTCATATCATGGACGCCGCGAGCGGCGTCCATGATGTGACACACCACTTGCAGGCTGACATCCAGGGCGGCTTGGCTTCATTCCGGGACACTTCATTGTCCCGGTTGAAGGGGACCCGGGACGCGGGACATAGCCCTGAAATAAGGGACAGTCCCGGACGTTCCGGGACCCGTGGTCACCCTAAGGGAAGGGTGACCTTTGGCGGCGAATATCTCTCATACAGTATCTTTCTCCAAATATTTCATATTTGTAACCTCTACAGTATTAAATAATGTTAAATACGGGCATTACTGACCCTTTAAAGAGAACTGAGTTGCAATAACTTTGAGTGAAGCATCTCTCCGCAGTGAGAAAAAAAAATAATGAAAGTAAAATTTTGTGGGGAAAAAGTACCTTAATACTGTACCACTACTTTGATACAGATCAGTAAACCCAGCAAAGAATCCAAAGCTTGCAAAGTTTCAGTTGTACTCCCAGAATTCCATGCAGAAATGTTCAAATGAAAGCACAGAGTGAGCTGTTTAGATTCCAAACCCATATAAATATGGATTGGGTTTTCAATCTAAAAAATGACTGCATTTTAGGGTGACCACGTTTCCCTGATTGCCCAGGACAGTCCCTGATTTTAAATGTGTGTCCCACGTGCCAGACAGCACTCCTCTGGAACAATACAAAGTCCTGGAATGTAGACTCCAGAGCACAGAGTTCTAAACACTATAAGGAGAACTGCCCATTGCCTACTGTGACAGGAAGTGATGCCTCTGCTGGGCTACAAGAAAATGGATTCCAGACAGAGTTCTAATCACTAGAAGGAGAACTGATCATTGTCTACTGTGACAGGAAGTGATGCCTCTGCTGGACTACAAGAAAATGGCCTCCAGACAGAGTTCTAATCACTAGAAAGAGAACTGCCTATTGTCTACTGAGACAGGAAGTGATGTCTCTGCTGGGCTACAAGAAAATGGCTTCCAGACAGAGTTCTAATCACTAGAAGGAGAACTGAAAATTGTCTACTGTGACAGGAAGTGATGCCTCTGCTGGTCTACAAGAAAATGGCTTCCAGACAGAGTTCTAATCACTATTGTCTACTGAGACAGGAAGTGATGTCTCTGCTGAGCTACAAGAAAATGTCTTCCGGACAGAGCGCTAAACACTAGAAGGGGAACTGTCCATTGCCTACTGTGACAGGAAGTGATGTCTCTGCTGGGATACAGGAAAATGGCTTCCAGACAGAGTTCTAAACACTAGAAGGAGAACTGATCATTGTCTAGTGTGACAGGAAGTGATGCCTCTGCTGGACTACAACAAAATGGCTTCCAGACACAGCTCTAATCACTAGAGAGAGAACTGGCCCTTGATCCCAACACCAATTGGGAGCTGCAGTGTAAATTTGTTGTAGCGTGATGTTAGTTTAACCCCTTAATGACATGCCAGGACTTGTGATGATTCTGGAAGGTCATGGAATTCCGGGGTTGCTGCGCAGCTGCATGCTGCTCAGTGATCCTGGAATTCATTAAAACTAAACAAAAAAATAAATAAAAATGACCTGTGGTTCTTAATGGTCATCCGCGAGCTGTGTCGACTGGTCGTTAAGGGGTTAAGGCTTTGGGCGTGATGTATATTTTCTTGTACCAAAACAGGCAGAGCTTCCTGTCACAGCAGTCAATGGGTAGTTCTCCCTCTAGTGGTTGGAACTCAGTGGTGCACTTTTCTCTCTGTTGTGTCCCTGAATGGCAGAAATGAAATGTGCTCACCCTACTACATTTTGTGCTTTAATTTACATTTTATTTATAAAAATGTTTTACCAGGAGGAATACACTGAGATTTCTCTCATTGTCAAGTGTGTCCTTGAGTGCTTACAGCAAAAAGCTGCGTATTTTAAGCCGTATGTTCAAAAAAGTGGAGACGTTCTGGGGCAAACCATTTGCACTACAGAGGAGACTGAAAATTCCTTTAAAGGGATAGTAATGTTTCATAATAAAAGCAGCTCTAATTAATCATCATAGTATTTGGACTTTGGAGAGTGTTATTTCAATTCTGTCAGAGTTGTAGTTCAAGAGTAATTCAATGACATAGTATCCCCCTCCCACCCCTTTTACTGATGTAACACTGTTCAGCCAGATCAGAATGGAGGTGCCCAGGTAGATTGCAGAGAGGGACAATTTTCAATTAAGATAAGGGAAAAACCTGAAAAACTTGTCAAGAGGGGCAGGGCTTTCATTGTTCTCATAGTAAGAAGATTGTCCCCTGCTGTTATCTGTCTGGTCTATGGACTGGATTCCACATCTGAGAAGAGATGGCTTACACTAGGTAAAAGGGGCGGGAGGGGAAATTTTGCTTGTGAATATCTCTCAAACCATAAAGGTTTGAGAGATAAGACTTATATCGTTCTTCGTGTTTTTTTAATGCCTACAAAATAAAATAAAGATAAAACGAAGTATTACTATCTCTTTAATGCCAGAGAGGTCTGCAACTATCATTCCATGGGTTAAAACCCCCATTTAAATTGATAGGAATTTTCAGAATTTTTAGGTCTCCCCCTACAGTGGATGGTTTGCCCCAGCACTCCTCCACGTTTGATTTGAACATACGGCCCTTTGTGGTATGGAATTCTTGGAATGTGATGGAAACATTGTAAACTTTGACTTCTTTGATGTGAATGGGTCCTCTGATTACTCTCAGACATGTGAATGTATACACAAGTGTCTATGTGGGGGCCGCACAGCGAGGGATTTGTGTCTCTTTTCTTTGTCACCTGAATAATAAACATTATTATTATTATTCTCTTATCTCTGTCGTTGACGGACTGCCAAGAGTTCATTGGCTACTGTGCTCTTACCACATAGGTGATGCTAACTAACCTGCACCGGATTTCCCATTATACACAATAGGCAACTACCTAGGGAGCCGCAACTGTTCTGGCCCCGCCCACTCTGCTGAGCTGTGTGCGCCACCAGCATGATTACTGTCACAATCACCAGTTTACTTATCGGTTTATATACCACTGCACTGTCCAGTTTACTTATCAGTTTATATACCACTGTACTGTCCAGTTTATATACCACTGTGCTGTCCAGTTTATATACCACTGTACTGTCCAGTTTATATACCACTGTACTGTCCAGTTTACTTATCAGTTTATATATCACTGTACTGTCCAGTTTATATACCACTGTACTGTCCAGTTTATATACCACTGCACTGTCCAGTTTTCTTATCAGTTTATATACCACTGTACTGTCCAGTTTATATACCACTGTGCTGTCCAGTTTATATACCACTGGACTGTCCAGTTTATATACCACTGTACTGTCCAGTTTACTTATCAGTTTATATACCACTGTACTGTCCAGTTTATATACCACTGTACTGTCCAGTTTACTTATCAGTTTACATACCACTGTACTGTCCAGTTTACTTATCAGTTTATATACCACTGCACTGTCCAGTTTACTTATCAGTTTATATACCACTGTACTGTCCAGTTTACTTATCAGTTTATATACCACTGTACTGTCCAGTTTATATACCACTGCACTGTCCAGTTTATATACCACTGCACTGTCCAGTTTACTTATCAGTTTATATACCACTGCACTGTCCAGTTTACTTATCAGTTTATATACCACTGTACTGTCCAGTTTACTTATCGGTTTATATACCACTATACTGTCCAGTCCTGTCACTGGGCTGTCCAGTTTATGTACTACTGTCTATTTACCAGTTTATGTATCACTGTGCTGTCCAGTTTATGTACTACTGTCTGTTTACCAGTTTATGTATCACTGTGCTGTCTGTTTCATGTACTGCTGTCTATTTTCCAGTTTATGTATCACTGTTCTGTCCAGTTTAGGTACTACTGTCTATTTACCAGTTTATGTAGCACTGTGCTGTCCAGTTTATGTACTACTGTCTATTTACCAGTTTATATATCACTGGGCTGTACAGTTTATGTACTACTGTCTATTTACCAGTTTATGTATCACTGTGCTGTCTGTTTCATGTACTGCTGTCTATTTACCAGTTTATGTATTACTGTACTGTCCAGTTTAGGTACTACTGTCTATATAGTAACATAGTAGATAAGGCTGAAAAAAGACATGCGTCCATCAAGTCCAGCCCATTCCAATAACACCCCTGTTGATCCAGAGGAAGGCAACAAAAAAGCCCTCTGGAGCAATTTCCAATGTAGGTGTGTGTTTGTGTGTGTGTGTGTGTGTGTGTCAAATAGTTCCCCAGATCAATATCCTATTTGCTTTGAAGCCATCTGTCATAACTGTCAATATTGTTCTGTGCTAGATAGGCATCCATTGCTTTTTTGAATGCAGTTACATTATCTGCAAGCACAACATCCCGAGGCAAAGAATTCCATAGACTTACCGCCCCTACTGTAAAGAATCCCTGCCTGTGTTTTAGTCGAAAGCGCCTTTCCTCAAGTCTTAATGGATGACCTCTTGTTCTTAGCTCAGCTCTTTGAATAAATAATTCATTGGATAGTTCTTTGTATTGACCTTGAATGTATTTGTAAATGGTAATCATATCACCCCTTAGACGTCTCTTTTCTAATGTAAACAAACCCAGTTTGGCTGGTCTCTCTTTGTAACTCAGATCCTCCAATCCCTTTATCAGTTTTGTTGCACGTCTCTGCACCTTTTCCAGTTCAGTATTGTCTTTTTTTAGAACAGGCGCCCAAAATTGTACTCCATATTCTAGATGAGGCCTAACCAAGGATTTATACAGAGGTAGGATAATATTAGCATCCCTTGCTTCTACACCTCTTTTTTATACAGGCTAGTACCCTATTTGCTCTTGCAGCAGCTGAGTGACTCTGCACACTGCTGTGAAGACTATTGTCTATCAGTACTCCTAAATCTTTCTCTAATGAGGATTTCCCAAGTTGTTTCCCATTTAGACTATATGTAGCAAGTTTGTTTCTACAACCCAAATGCATAACCTTACATTTATCTACATTAAATGACATCTGCCACTTTTCTGCCCATTCACTTAGTTTATCTAAATCCTTCTGTAGGGAAAAAACATCCAGCTCTGTATGTATTTCCTTACATAGCTTAGTGTCATCAGCAAAGATTGAGATGCTACTTTCAATTCCCACTTCTAGATCATTAATAAACAAATTAAAAAGCATTGGGCCCAGGACTGAACCCTGCGGCACCCCACTTATAACCCTAGACCAATTTGAAAAAGTTCCATTTACAACAACTCTCTGCCATCTATCATTTAACCAGTTCTCAATCCATGTACAGATAACACCACCCAAACCGAAGCCTTTTAATTTATGCAGTAACCTGTTGTGAGGCACTGTATCAAAGGCTTTTGCAAAATCCAAGTATACTACATCAACAGCAATTCCCCTGTCCAAATTACTACTCACTCTTTCATAAAATGCAAGTAAATTAGTCTGACATGATCTGTTCTTCATGAAACCATGCTGATTCCTACTAATGATATAGTTTGTCTTCACATAGTTCTGAATACTGTCAGTTAATAACCCTTCTAGTATCTTACCCACTATGGAAGTCAAGCTCACAGGTCTATAATTTCCTGGTTTGGATCTTGCTCCCTTTTTAAACAATGGAACTACATCAGCTTTCCTCCAATCACAGGGCACGATGCCTGATGAAAGCGAATCAATAAATATTAAGTATAATGGTTTTGCTATTACCAGTTTATGTATCACTGTGCTGTCCACTTTAGGTACGATTGTCTATTTACCAGTTTATGTATTACTGTGCTGTCCATTTCATATACTACTGTACTGTCTATTCAATTTACCAGTTCATATACCCTCACAAAACACAATTGTTCTGTTGCAAAAGAAGGTGTGTTGCTCACACTCATGTGCACCAAGCCTTTGGGGTCCTTGCCTAGGGGCACAGAAATGAAAATCCGTTCCTTCTGGTGACCCTGCTGCGACTTAGATGAATCTAGGTATTATCTGCAGGTGGCACATCCCTCTGATACTTAGCAGCCATTTATTGCTTTAATTTTGAATTACTACCTTTACTATAAATGGTCCTTCTCCCTTACTGGGGAAGGAGGCAGAAATTCTAACTTGAACGAAAATCTTTTTAGGGCCAGATAGTCCTTAAATGGATGGTAACACTTAATATAAAGGAATATATTTATTGTTGGGTTTATCCCCCTCCACAGAGTAAATCAAGGTACTCCCACTGCAGAGAGGTGTTTTATTAAAAAGTTATTGCAGCTCAAACTTGATTTTTGTAGGCGCAATATCTGAGTGGCCTGAAATGTTACAGTGGCGCTGTTGCTACACCATCCTATGGAGCCCAGGGCTGTTCCCTAGGATGGTGTAGCAACAGCACCACTGTACAATTTCAGGACACTGTGATATCGCGCCTAAAAAAAAAAAATCAAGTTTGAGCTGCAATAACTTTTGGATAAAAGACCTCTCAGCAGTGGGAGTACCCTTGTTTTACTCAGGAGGATAAACCCTACAACATATATTTTTTACATATTAAGTGTCAGTATACCATGCCACATTAATAGAAATCAGCAATATCTGAGCCTGTCCTGATAATGTACAGTCTATGTATCATCCTACACTAAATAGAAAGCAGCGATATTTGAGCCTATCCTGATAATGTACAGTCAGTATATCATCCTACATTAAATAGAAAGCAGCGCTATCTGAGCCTGTCCTGATAATGTACAGTCAGTATATATTCCTACATTAAATAGAAAGCATCACTATCTGATTCTGTCCTGATAATGTACAGTCAGTATATGTTCCTACATTAAATAGAAATCATCACTATCTGAGCCTGTCCTGATAATGTACAGTCAGTATATATTCCTACATTAAATAGAAAGCATCACTATCTGAGCCTGTCCTGATAATGTACAGCCAGTATATATTCCTACATTAAATAGAAAGCAGCGCTACCTAAGCCTGTCCTGATAATGTACAGTCAGTATATTATCCTACATTAAATAGAAAGCATCACTATCTAAGCCTGTCCTGATAATGTATAGTCAGTATATTGTCGTACATTAAATAGAAATCAGTGCTACCTGAGCCTGTCCTGATAATGTACAGTCTGTGACCATCCTACATTAAATAGAAAGCAGCTCTATCTAAGCCTGTCCTGATAATGTACAGTCAGTATATCATCTTAAATTAAATAGAAAGCAGCGCTATCTAATCCTGTCCTGATAATGTACAGTCAGTATATCGTCCTACATTAAATAGAAAGCAGCACTATCTGAGCCAAGCCTGTCCTGATAATGTACAGTGTATCATCTTACATTAAATAGAAAGCAGCAATATCTGAGCCTGTGCTGATAATGTACAGTCAGTATATCATCCTACATTAAATAGTAATTAGCACTATTTGAGCCTGTCCTGATAATAGTGCTCTGTTTAAAGGGATAGTAATGTTTCATAATAAAATCAGCTCGAATTAATCATCATAGTATTTGGACTTTGGAGAGTGTTATTTCAATTCTGTCATAGTTGTAGTACAAGAGTAATTCAATGACAAAGTATCCCCCTCCCGCCCCTTTTACTGATGTAACACTGCTCAGCCAGATCAGAAGGGAGGTGCCCAGGCAGACTGCAGAGAGGCACAATCTTCAATTAAGATAAGGGAAAAACCTGAAAAACTTGTCAAGGGGGGCAGGGCTTTCATTGTTCTCATAGGAAGAAGATTGTCCCCTGCTGTTATCTGTCTGGTCTATGGACTGCATTCCACATCTGAGAAGAGATGGCTTACACTAGGTAAAAGGGGCAGGAGGGGAAACTTTACTTGTGAATATCTCTCAAACCATAAAGGTTTGAGAGATAAGACTTATATCGTTCTTCATGTTTATTTTAATGCCTACAAAATAAAATAAAGTTAAAACAAAGTATTACTATCCCTTTAATGTAGGATGATATACTGACTGTACATTATCGGGACAGGCTCAGATAGTCTATTATCCTACATTAAATAGAAAGCAGCGCTATCTGAGCCTGTCCTGATAATGTACAGTCAGTATATCATCCTACATTAAATAGTAATTAGCACTATCTGAGCCTGTCCTGATAATAGTGCTCCTTTCTATTTAATGAAGGATGATATACTGACTGTACATTATCAGGACAGGCTCAGATAGTGCTAATTACTATTTAATGTAGGATGATATACTGACTGTACATTATCAGGACAGGCTCAGTTAGTATATTATCCTACATTAACACTTTGAGTGCCAGAGGGGTACGTAATAGTATAATAGTGCTCCTTTCCATTTAATGTAGGATGATATACTGACTGTACGTTAACAGGACAGGCTCAGATAGTCTATTATCCTACATTAAATAGAAAGCAGCGCTATCTGAGCCTGTCCTGATAATAGTGCTCCTTTCCATTTAATGTAGGATGATATACTGACTGTACATTAACAGGACAGGCTCAGATAGTCTATTATCCTACATTAAATAGAAAGCAGCTCTCTCTGAGCCTGTCCTGATAATAGTGCTCCTTTCTATTTAATGTAGGATGATATACTGACTGTACGTTAACAGGACAGGCTCAGATAGTCTATTATCCTACATTAAATAGAAAGCAGCGCTATCTGAGCCTGTCCTGATAATAGTGCTCCTTTCCATTTAATGTAGGATGATATACTGACTGTACGTTAACAGGACAGGCTCAGATAGTCTATTATCCTACATTAAATAGAAAGCAGCGCTATCTGAGCCTGTCCTGATAATAGTGCTCCTTTCCATTTAATGTAGGATGATATACTGACTGTACGTTAACAGGACAGGCTCAGATAGTCTATTATCCTACATTAAATAGAAAGCAGCGCTATCTGAGCCTGTCCTGATAATAGTACTCCTTTCCATTTAATGTAAGATGATATACTGACTGTACATTATCAGGACAGGCTCAGATAGTCTATTATCCTACATTAAAGCAGCGCTATCTGAGCCTGTCCTGATAATGTACAGTACATTCCTGGCAGATTGCTGTTCTGTATATGTTTTTCCAGCAGTGAAAGGGCCCTGGGGATTCCAAGCTCAGGGCAGCGGAAGGTGAAGTAGTTTCTGTCTGTAGCTCCTCCCATTGCACTGAATTCATCCCTTGCTGCTCTCACTAAATGACTCACAGCCTCTGCCTCTCTCCGCACATCAGTCTGAGCCAGCACAAGCTCCTCTGTAGACAGCCTGGACTGTAATCCTGCTGTGGTCAGCCTGCCCGGTAATCCTACTCACACAGATCAGGTAAGATTCCCTTTATTCCTGACTACAAACCCCACCATTACCCCGTGCCATTTTATAGAAGCCCAGGCTCTTAATGTTTAACCCCCTTAAGATTCAGAGGAGTGTGCATTAATTTGCAATGCTTTAGAAAATCCTTATTTTCCTTAAAGGAAAAAAAAATAATACCCTCGCTTAATTTTTTATGGCCACAAAATCCCAGTGGCCACGGTGAATTTTTTTTGGTGCCTTTGTTCGCAAGGTAGCCACACAGTTGGTCCTAGATGTCATGTCTCTGGAGGGGATATGACAGGGGTAGTAGGACCCAGAAGACCTCAGACTCTGCTCGCTACACATGGTAATATTAACGGTTTAAGCACACCTGGGAACTCTTTTGGTCTGACCTATGTCTCCGGGTGAAGGGCCAATATCTCAGGGTGACAGATACTAGTGTTACCTACTATAGGATCTACCCCAATTAAATGCTTATTTCATCTGTGACTTGGAACAATTACTACCAGAGAGGCAGAGGTAGAAGTCCTGCTTGTCTAACAAGATCTGTAAGATGTAGCATCTTAACCCTTTGAGTGCCAGAGGGGTATAGCCAACGCATTGCAAAGCCCTCTGGCACTCAAAGGGTTAAGGGTTGCTTGTTGACCGAATGGAGCATCTTGCTAAGAATCTACATTTTTTAGGAACATTAGGGGTTAATATTTCAAAAGATCTCCAGGTCCCCCAGTTCTGAAAGTTCTCAGGTACGTCTTTAAGACCCAAACGGGATGTGTGCAATGCATTACCTCGCAGTGAGCTGCTTTTACCTCTGGTCATTAGAAGGTTAATTTGGCCCATGCACTCGGCCTGATTCAGTTTGGAAAAACAGTCGACAACTGTCATGTCCGCCTCCGCGTTCCTAACATCCAGGACGGATTCAAGATGTTCTATTTTGAACAAAGATTCAAAGGTAAAATTCATAAAGGCAATTAGGAGTTTTTGGCTATAGCAGTGTAATGGAGAGGTTATAATTAGATGTTACTTCTCCTTTAAGTAGCACACACCCAAGTGGATAACACCCACCCCTTACTCCATAGGGGATAAATAAATCATAATTTCCTCAGAATTCCCATTGATCTAAATTAGGATTTAACTAATTGAATGGCAGTGAGGTTCCCAACACATTGCTGAGCTGTGCATTTGCAGACTTCTATAGCATTCAAGGGGTTAATGTTCCCATTTTTTTCCGAGGGAATTTGCTGAATTCTTATTTAAAAACATATGGTACAGAACGGCATCTCTTTAGCTTGCTGACTAAGGCCCCTTGGTTCGTAAAGTTTAACTCTTTGAGTGCCGGAGGCCATTGCATTCAAATGGTTAAGACAACTTCTGGGTTGTTATAAAACTTTTGTTTCACCTAAGACCCTACTGTACGATATTGTGGAATATATTGGCACTTCATGAATATTAACATTACTACCCTTACAGCGGTGATTCTCAATGTCGGTCCTCAGGGCACAACAACTGGACTGGTTTTCAGGTGATCCTTGCTTGATCACAAGTAGTGAATCCGCAGATCTGTCTCTAATGCTGAATGTAGTAAGAAGGACTGGAGTAATTTCATTGCAACCCAACTGCATCTAAAACAAAGGCAGGGATTTTTTTTTTTACAGTAAGGGCATGGATAATTTTGTAGTCCAGAAGAAGATTGAAAACTCAAAACAGATGGGATGTTGATCCAGGGAAATATCCGACTGCCTTTTGAAGTCTGGAAGGCATTTTCTTTTTACACCACTTTAGGATTAATTGGAAATGGCTTTAATGTTTGTTTTTTATTATTTTTGTTTGTTTGTTTTGCCTTCCTCTGGATCAACAGGGGTGATATGGCATGGGTTGGACTTGATGGACGCAGGTCTTGGTTTGCCCCAGAATTACTCAAGTTGTGATTAGTACTTCAGTATCATTTTGATTTTTACCTGTGCTTAATCAGAGGTAACCTGAATTGTCTGTGTATCCTAACATCTGGTATGAGTCGCTGCCATACATCTTCAGTGCAGGAGCTGCGTTAGTTAAAGGGATAGTAATACTTAAAATGTAAAAAAAAAATATGTTGTAGGGTTTATCCCCCTGAGTAAAACAAGGGTACTCCCACTGCTGAAAGGTGTTTCATTCAAAAGTTATTAATTTTCAAAGTTGAATTTTTTTAGGTGCAATATCACAGTGGCCTGAAATTGTACAGTGGCGCTGTTGCTACACCATCCTATGGACAGCTCTGGTCCCGGGACCATAAATCTTCATAGGATGGTGTAGCAACAGCGCCACTGTACAATTTTAGGCCACTGTGATATTGCACCTAAAAAATTCAACTTTGAAAATGAATAACTTTTGAATGAAACACCTTTCAGCAGTGGGAGTACCCTTGTTTTTTTTTTACATTTTAAGTATTACTATCCCTTTAAAGGAATAGTAATACTTTATTATTACTATCCCCCATATTGTAGATATTTGTAAAATAACTTAATAGCCCCCAGGTTCATCTCTCAAACCATAAACCATAACTGAAGGCAAAGTCACCCTTCCTTGAAGTCTGCATTGTACTGACTGCAGGGGAAGTCTGTCATACAACAGGCTTGCGGCTCTGCAGCTGAGCCGAGATCCCGTTAGTGAAGAAGAATTATTTCACTGAAACGGTCTTCTACATGTGCTTGGTTTGAGGTTGGTTTGCATGCACACGCAGAAGACCGTTTCAGTGAAATAATTCTTTTTCACTAACGCAATTGTGGCTTAGCTGTAGAGCCGCCTGATGAAAAATAAGACCGGATATTCCTGCAGTCAGCACAACGCTGACTTCAGGGAAGGGGGAGGGAGGGGGGCACTTTGCCTTCGGTTATCTCTCAAACCATAAAGGTATGCAAGCAGAACCTGGGGGCTATTACATTATTTTACAAATATGTACAATATGGGGGATAGTAATAATAAAGTATTACTATCCCTCTTGCACAAATGGTGGCTGCCTGTGAGAGATCTGACACCTCCCAGCGTTGCTGGGGGATTCACCCGTTACCATTCACATCTCTGGGTTTTATCCTTTGATTGTAACCCTATAGGGTGTAATCAATAATTCATGTGATTGGAATAAACCTGTGAACGAACATCAGACATTTCATAATGACGATGATGTAATAAGAAAACAGGAGAAATTCAGAGGAAAAACCCCAATTTCACCATAGTAAATAAAAACGAACATTTTACAAACAAAGCATTTTGTGCGGTTAAATCCCCATTTATATCTGTGTCCATTCTGGTGCTCTTGGTTTTCTCCGGAATTGTTCCTGATCTTTAACCCTTTGAGTGCCAGAGGGTTACACAACGCCTCTGGCACTCAAAGGGTTAAAGGGATAGTAATACTTTGTTTTAACTTTATTTTATTTTGTAGGCATTAAAAAAACATGAAGAACGATATAAGTCTTATGTATCAATCCTTTATGGTTTGAGAGATATTCACAAGCAAAGTTCCCCCTCCCGCCCCTTTTTCCTAGTGTAAGCCATCTCTTCTCAGATGTGGATCAGGTTGTAAGACCAGACAGATAACAGCAGGGGACAATTTTCTTTGTATGAAAACAATGAAAGCCCTGCCCCCCTTGACAAGTTTTTCAGCTTTTTCCCTTATCTTAATTGAAGATTGTCCCTCTCTGCAGTCTACCTGGGCACTTCCCTTCTGATCTGGTTGAACAGGGGGGGGATACTTTGTTTGTGATTATCTCTTAAACCATAAAGGTTTCATAGATAAGACATATCATTCTTCATGTTTTTTTTAATGCCTACAAAATAAAATAAAGTTAAAACAAAGTATTACTATCCCTTTAATGCATCAGCCTCAATTTGTTTGGTTTTTAACATGGACCTGTCACCTTTAATATATGTTTTTATTTAATTTTAAAGGGTTAGTAATGCCCCAACATAATTTGTAATAGAAAAAAATCACATTGCCACAAACTCCATCTCTCAAATCGCTATGGTTTGAGAGATATAGGCAATGAATGTTCCCCCCTTCTCCTGACGTCAGCGTTTAGCTGACAGCAGGAGATCCTGGTCTGGGGATCAGCCTGCGGCTCTGCAGCAGAGCTGAAATCCCGTTATTGCAAAAGAATTACTTCATTGGAAAGGTCTACAAAGTGTGTCTGGTTTGCAAGCACACTTTGTAGACCTTTCCAATGAAGTAATTATTTTGCAATAACGGAATTTCAGACCCTCATCATGTCGGCCAACATGGATTCCTTTCTGTCAGCTTAACAGCTGACATCGAGAGAAGGGGAACTTTCATTACCAATATCTCTCAAACCATAGCGGTTTGAGAGATGGGGTTTGTGGCAATGTGATTTTTTTTTTAGACTCTACAAATAAATTACAAATTATGTTGGGGCATTACTCACACTTTAAACAGAAATAAAAAGTCAATATGTGGTTCTAGCCATTGCTTTATAATATATAAACAGTTTGGTGAAAAAAAATGTAATGTGTTGCTGGCACAAAGTGGCACTTTAAAGAGATAGTAATACTTGAATGAATGTTCAGGTTAGAAGCTTCTTTATACATTTTTTTTAACATGTAGCACTTTATTTAATTACTTACAGTTCTGTAGTTCAAACAGTATTCAAGCCAAAAGGATCCCCCTCCCACCCCTTTCCCTGCGTCACTCAGCCTCTCAGTATGGTCCAGATGGAGCGTGGAGAGGGGCAATCTTCAGTAATCAAAAGGAAAATGCTTTGAGTGCCTCTCTGGAGCTCAAAGCTATATAGTTATGTATATATTTTTTTTCATCTTTAGTTGTTTTGTTTTGATTTTGTTTTTTATATCCCTGACAGAGATCTCACTGAATTTTTCTTCCCTCAGAGGGTCCTATTTGGGACTGTGAAAGCATGGATGCTAATGCAATGCAACACTATCCCTGCAGCACTGAGAGCTCTGTGTGCTACAGAGGCGGCTTTGCTACATTGTTTCACTGTCTTATTTACATTGTATCTTGTTTACATTGTTGCACTGTCTCTGCTTTCACAATTCTAGAAAGAAAGGTTCCTGGAATCAAATTCAGACAGCTACCTGTCAGGGACATTAAAGATTATAAATAAATAAGTAAAAAGTATAGACAGTTTGACTTAAAGGGACAGTAATACTTTGTTTTATCTTTATTTTATTTTGTAGGCATTAAAAAAACCCTGAAGAATGATATAAGTCTTATCTCTTAAACCTTTATGGTTTGAGAGATATTCACCAGCAAAGTTTCCCCTCCCGCCCCTTTTACCTAGTGTAAGCCATCTCTTCTCAGATGTGGAATCCAGTCCATAGACCAGACAGATAACAGAAGGGGACAATCTTCTTCCTATGAGAACAATGAAAGCCCTGCCCTCCTTGACAAGTTTTTCAGGTTTTTCCCTTATCTTAATTGAAGATTGTCCCTCTCTGCAGTCTACCTGGGCACCTCCCTTCTGATCTGGCTGAGCAGTGTTACATCAGTAAAAGGGGCGGGAGGGGGATACTTTGTCATTGAATTACTCTTGTACTACAACTCTGACAGAACTGAAATAACACTCTCCAGAGTCCAAATACTATGATGATTAATTAGAGCTGCTTTTATTATGTAACATTACTACCCTTTAATGTATTAGGCCTTGCAGAATATTAACCCTTTAATGTATTAGGCCCTTGCGGAATATTAACCCCTTACAGACCCATGAGGTGCCAGGTTCCAGCACTTAAGGACCGTGACGGTCCTGCCAGGTAATGGAATTCTGGTATGGCAGCGCAGCCTCATGCTGCTCTGCCACCCCAGAAAAAATGAAAGCTCTATGGTCCTTAATCACATGCCAGATCAGGCAGTTGTTAAAACCAAAAAACGAGTATGACTGTCACTTTAACTTACCTGTGCCTAAGCAGGACAACGGTAAAACGTGGCTTGTTAGGTGTCCCTGAGGAGGGGGCTGGGAACCACAGAGCTACGGGATTAACCCCTTGAGTGCCAGAGAGGTGCCCAACTCATTGCAACGCGATGCGTTGAGTAACTATCTTGCACTCAAAGGGTTAAAAATACTGGAAGTCACAGACCTTAATATGTATAACTTGGAAGAGAGGAGCGAGAGAGGAATGATAAGACTCCAGTATATTAAGGGACTAGCTATGTAGCGTGGTGTTGCCTGTGTCCTCACTTACCCTCTGTCACTCTGTTATCTAATGGTGAAAGTCAGTGATGCAGCCTCATTGCCGCATCACTAATCAGTGAGGGTGTGGGGAGGGCACGATGGGTGAGCATGACATGAAGGTGGTGAAATTGAGGAGGAGGTGCAAAGGTGGAGCCAAGACAGACCTGAAAGGGGAAAGGAAAAGTACTTGAGAAGATGAGGGTGGAGATGCAGTGAATGGGACAGGGTGGCCTCTCCCCCTTTGCTGCATCGCTAACCAGAGAGATTGTGAGGAAGGAGAGGGTGGGATCACTGGGTTGTGGCAGGTCTGGGCAGGACAGGCTTCGCCCCCCCGGGCACTCCTGTCGAAATAACCTCCACTGTCCATTGGATGCTACGAGGGTGAAGTCCACCCCTCTTCCACCTCAGGATGAGGAAGACATTGAACTAGAGTCTCTTGTATTTTAAAGGGATAGTAATACCTAAAATGTAAAAAAAAAATATGTTGTATGGTTTATCCCCCTGAGTAAAACAAGGGTACTCCCACTGCTGAAAGGTGTTTCATTCAAAAGTTATTAATTTTCAAAGTTGAATTTTTTAGGTGCAATATCACAGTGGCCTGAAATTGTACAGTGGAGCTGTTGCTACACAATCCTATGGACGGCTCTGGTCTCAGGACCATAAATCTCCATAGAATGGTGTAGCAACAGCGCCACTGTACAATTTCAGGCCACTGTGATATTGCACCTAAAAAATTCAACTTTGAAAATTAATAACTTTTGAATGAAACACCTTTCAGCAGTGGGAGTACTCTTGTTTTACTCAGGGGGATAAACCCTACAACATATTTTTTTTTACATTTTAGGTATTACTATCCCTTTAAGTGTGTGTGTGTGTGTATATACTGACTTCTGAGCAGTGTTTCATTCAAAAGTTATTTCAGCTCAAACCTGAATTTTTTTAAGTGCACTATCTCATTGGCCTGGAATTGTACAGTGGCATCCTTATGCTGGTTTAGGGGCAACTGACCAGAGCTGTCGATAGGATGGTGTAGTTACAGCGCCACTGTAACATTGTCAGGCCATTGAGATATTACACCTAAAGAAAAATTCAAGTTTGAACTGGAATAACTTTTGAATAAAACACTTCTCAGCAATGGGGGTACCTTTGTTTTACTTGGGAGAAAAAACCCTACAATATATTTATTTTTACGCAATAGTTGTTCCTATCCCTTTAACCCCTTAAGGGCCAGCAGTCCCAGGGTTTGTGGTCCTTTAAGGTCCACATAGCGAAGTTTGAAGTGCCGGCACACAGAATGGGGAACTGATAGTGACCGCACCGGTCTTGGAGAGGTCAATTTCATTCCCCTCTACTACTGCGGTAGTGCTGTGAGTAAAAATGACGTGACATGCCAGGACCGTCACTAGTCCTTAAGGCAAAAACAGCAGTGACTGTCCTGACACATCACTGGACGTTAAAGAAACGGTAGTAGATCCATTGTACACAATGGGGAAGATGTAAGTCTATTATGAGGACTACGTACGAGAAAGCTTTTAATTCATATATTTGTTAGATCTTCTCTACGTCTCTGTGGAAGAGAGCAGAGAATCTCTCATAGAAAACACTAAGACAGAGAAATATCAATTAACCCATCCAGTTTACACATTTGTCTTTCTATTTAACCCCTTCGCATCCAATGACGTACCCAGACCATCACGCTGGTCCAGCGACAGTCCTGGTACGTCATGGAGTTCAGGGCTCCCGCTCCGGAAGCCCTGAACCGTAAGTGATGATAAAAAAAAAAAAGCCCCGTGTTCACCAAGTGCCGGCCACGCACCGGTTGTTAAGGGGTTAAAAGTATGATCTTTCATAATTCTCATACTCATCTGCTAAAGAGGCTGTTTTTAGTTTCCATGCCGGAAACGGGCACTTATAGAATAACTGTTTATCATACCTCCCCAATTTTTAGGTTCTTGCATGACATATTGATGCCTTTTTCTGTAACAAAATAAATTAGACCTAACTGGGTGATCCACTTCTATACACACCACATTGTCTGATTTCCTACACACAGGGACACCAGGGTGATACACTTCTATATACACCACACAGTCTGATCTCCTAAACACAGGCACACCAGGGTGATACACTTCTATACACACCACACAGTCTGATCTCCTAAACACAGGGACACCAGAGTGATACACTTCTATACACACCACACAGTCTGACCTCCTAAACACAGGGACACCAGGGTGATATACTTATATATACACACCACACAGTCTGATCTCCTAAACACAGGGACACCAGGGTGATACACTTCTATACACACCACCCAGTCCGATCTCCTAAACACAGGGACACCAGAGTGATACACTTATATACACACCACACAGTGTGATCTCCTAAACACAGGGACAACCAGAGGTGATACACTTATATACACACCACACAGTCTGATCTCCTAAACACAGGGACACCAGGGTGATACACTTATATAAACCACCACACAGTCTGATCTCTCTAAACACAGGGACACCAGGGTGATACACTTCTATATACACCACACAGTCTGATCTCCTAAACACAGGGACACCAGGGTGATACACTTATATACACACCACACAGTCTGATCTCCTAAACACAGGGACACCAGGGTGATACACTTCTATACACACCACACAGTCTGATCTCCTAAACACAGGGACACTAGGGTGATACACTTCTATACACACCACACAGTCTGATCTCCTAAACACAGGGACACCAGAGTGATACACTTCTATACACACCACACAGTCTGACCTCCTAAACACAGGGACACCAGGGTGATATACTTATATATACACACCACACAGTCTGATCTCCTAAACACAGGGACACCAGGGTGATACACTTCTATACACACCACCCAGTCCGATCTCCTAAACACAGGGACACCAGAGTGATACACTTATATACACACCACACAGTGTGATCTCCTAAACACAGGGACACCAGGGTGATGCACTTATATACACACCACACAGTCTGATCTCCTAAACACAGGGACACCAGGGTGATACACTTATATACACACCACACAGTCTGATCTCTCTAAACACAGGGACACCAGGGTGATACACTTCTATATACACCACACAGTCTGATCTCTCTAAACACAGGGACACCAGGGTGATACACTTATATACACACCACACAGTCTGATCTCCTAAACACAGGGACACCAGGGTGATACACTTCTATACACACCACACAGTCTGATCTCCTAAACACAGGGACACCAGGGTGATACACTTCTATACACACCACACAGTCTGATCTCCTAAACACAGGGACACCAGGGTGATACACTTCTATACACACCACACAGTCTGATCTCCTAAACACAGGGACACCAGGGTGATACACACCACACAATCTGATCTCCTAAACACAGGGACACCAGGGTGATACACACCACACAATCTGATCTCCTAAACACAGGGACACCAGGGTGATACACTTCTATACACACCACACATAGGGTTGCCACCTTTTCTTCAAAAAAATACCGGCCGTGGCATTCCCTCCATAGACTTAACATTGGACAGAAGCCAATTTTTTACCGGCCTGCCGGTAAAATACCGGCTGGGTGGCAACCCTAACCACACAGTCTGATCTCCTAAACACAGGGACACCAGGGTGATACACTTCTATACACACCACACAGTCTGATCTCCTAAACACAGGGACACCAGGGTGATACACTTCTATACACACCACACAGTCTGATCTCCTAAACACAGGGACACCAGGGTGATACACACCACACAATCTGATCTCCTAAACACAGGGACACCAGGGTGATACACACCACACAGTCTGATCTCCTAAACACAGGGACACCAGGCTGATACACTTCTATACACACCACACAGTCTGATCTCCTAAACACAGGGATACCAGTGTGATACACTTATATACACACCACACAGTCTGATCTCCTAAACACAGGGACACCAGGGTGATACACTTCTATACACACCACACAGTCTGATCTCCTAAACACAGGGACACCAGGGCGATACACTTATATACACACCACACAGTCTGATCTCCTAAACACAGGGACACCAGGGTGATACACTTCTATACACACCACACAGTCTGATCTCCTAAACACAGGGATACCAGTGTGATACACTTATATACACACCACACAGTCTGATCTCCTAAACACAGGGACACCAAGGTGATACCCTTCTATACACACACCAAACAGTCTGATCTCCTAAACACAGGGATACCAGTGTGATACACTTATATACACACCACACAGTCTGATCTCCTAAACACAGGGACACCAGGGTGATACACTTCTATACACACCACACAGTCTGATCTCCTAAACACAGGGACACCAGGGCGATACACTTATATACACACCACACAGTCTGATCTCCTAAACACAGGGACACCAGGGTGATACACTTCTATACACACCACACAGTCTGATCTCCTAAACACAGGGATACCAGTGTGATACACTTATATACACACCACACAGTCTGATCTCCTAAACACAGGGACACCAGGGTGATACATATATATACACACCACACAGTCTAATCTCATAAACACAGGGACACCAGGGTGATACACTTCTATACACACCACACAGTCTGATCTCCTAAACACAGGGACACCAGGGTGATACACTTATATACACACCACACAGTCTGATCTCCTAAACACAGGGACACCAGGGTGATACACTTCTATACACACCACACAGTCTGATCTCCTAAACACAGGGATACCAGTGTGATACACTTATATACACACCACACAGTCTGATCTCCTAAACACAGGGACACCAGGGTGATACACTTATATACACACCACACAGTCTGATCTCCTAAACACAGGAACACCGGGGTGATACACTTCTATACACACCACATAGTCTGTTCCCCTAAACACAGGGACACCGGGGTTATACACGTCTATACACACCACACAGTTTGATCGCCTACACACAGGGACACCAGGGTGATACACTTATATACACACCACACAGTCTGATCGCCTACACATAGGGACACCAGGGTGATACACTTATATACACACCACACAGTCCGATCTCCTACACACAGGGACACCAGGGTGATACACTTATATACACACACCACAGAGTCTGATCTCCTACACACAGGGACACCAGGTTGATACACTTATATACACACCACACTGTCTGATTTCCTAAACACAGGGACACCAAGGTGATACCCTTCTATACACACACCAAATAGTCTGATCTCCTAAACACAGGGACACCAGGGTGATACACTTATATACACACCACACTGTCTGATCTCCTAAACACAGGGACACCAGGGTGATACACTTATATACACCCCACACAGTCTGATCTCCTAAACACAGGGACACCAGGGCGATACACTTATATACACACCACACAGTCTGATCTCCTAAACACAGGGACACCAGGGTGATACACTTCTATACACACCACACAGTCTGATCTCCTAAACACAGGGACACCAGGGCGATACACTTATATACACACCACACAGTCTGATCTCCTAAACACAGGGACACCAGGGTGATACACTTCTATACACACCACACAGTCTGATCTCCTAAACACAGGGATACCAGTGTGATACACTTATATACACACCACACAGTCTGATCTCCTAAACACAGGGACACCAGGGTGATACATATATATACACACCACACAGTCTAATCTCATAAACACAGGGACACCAGGGTGATACACTTCTATACACACCACACAGTCTGATCTCCTAAACAGAGGGACACCAGGGTGATACACTTATATACACCCCACACAGTCTGATCTCCTAAACACAGGGACACCAGGGCGATACACTTATATACACACCACACAGTCTGATCTCCTAAACACAGGGACACCAGGGTGATACACTTCTATACACACCACACAGTCTGATCTCCTAAACACAGGGACACCAGGGCGATACACTTATATACACACCACACAGTCTGATCTCCTAAACACAGGGACACCAGGGTGATACACACCACACAATCTGATCTCCTAAACACAGGGACACCAGGGTGATACACACCACACAATCTGATCTCCTAAACACAGGGACACCAGGGTGATACACTTCTATACACACCACACATAGGGTTGCCACCTTTTCTTCAAAAAAATACCGGCCGTGGCATTCCCTCCATAGACTTAACATTGGACAGAAGCCAATTTTTTACCGGCCTGCCGGTAAAATACCGGCTGGGTGGCAACCCTAACCACACAGTCTGATCTCCTAAACACAGGGACACCAGGGTGATACACTTCTATACACACCACACAGTCTGATCTCCTAAACACAGGGACACCAGGGTGATACACTTCTATACACACCACACAGTCTGATCTCCTAAACACAGGGACACCAGGGTGATACACACCACACAATCTGATCTCCTAAACACAGGGACACCAGGGTGATACACACCACACAGTCTGATCTCCTAAACACAGGGACACCAGGCTGATACACTTCTATACACACCACACAGTCTGATCTCCTAAACACAGGGACACCGGGGTGATACACTTCTATACACACCACATAGTCTGATCTCCTAAACACAGGGACACCAGGTGATACACTTCTATACACACCACACAGTCTGATCTCCTAAACACAGGGACACCAGGGTGATACACTTATATACACACCACACAGTCTGATCTCCTAAACACAGGGACACCAGGGTGATACACTTCTATACACACCACACAGTCTGATCTCCTAAACACAGGGACACCAGGGCGATACACTTATATACACACCACACAGTCTGATCTCCTAAACACAGGGACACCAGGGTGATACACTTCTATACACACCACACAGTCTGATCTCCTAAACACAGGGATACCAGTGTGATACACTTATATACACACCACACAGTCTGATCTCCTAAACACAGGGACACCAAGGTGATACCCTTCTATACACACACCAAACAGTCTGATCTCCTAAACACAGGGATACCAGTGTGATACACTTATATACACACCACACAGTCTGATCTCCTAAACACAGGGACACCAGGGTGATACACTTCTATACACACCACACAGTCTGATCTCCTAAACACAGGGACACCAGGGCGATACACTTATATACACACCACACAGTCTGATCTCCTAAACACAGGGACACCAGGGTGATACACTTCTATACACACCACACAGTCTGATCTCCTAAACACAGGGATACCAGTGTGATACACTTATATACACACCACACAGTCTGATCTCCTAAACACAGGGACACCAGGGTGATACATATATATACACACCACACAGTCTAATCTCATAAACACAGGGACACCAGGGTGATACACTTCTATACACACCACACAGTCTGATCTCCTAAACACAGGAACACCAGGGTGATACACTTATATACACACCACACAGTCTGATCTCCTAAACACAGGGACACCAGGGTGATACACTTCTATACACACCACACAGTCTGATCTCCTAAACACAGGGATACCAGTGTGATACACTTATATACACACCACACAGTCTGATCTCCTAAACACAGGGACACCAGGGTGATACACTTATATACACACCACACAGTCTGATCTCCTAAACACAGGAACACCGGGGTGATACACTTCTATACACACCACATAGTCTGATCCCCTAAACACAGGGACACCGGGGTTATACACGTCTATACACACCACACAGTTTGATCGCCTACACACAGGGACACCAGGGTGATACACTTATATACACACCACACAGTCTGATCGCCTACACATAGGGACACCAGGGTGATACACTTATATACACACCACACAGTCCGATCTCCTACACACAGGGACACCAGGGTGATACACTTATATACACACACCACAGAGTCTGATCTCCTACACACAGGGACACCAGGTTGATACACTTATATACACACCACACTGTCTGATTTCCTAAACACAGGGACACCAAGGTGATACCCTTCTATACACACACACCAAATAGTCTGATCTCCTAAACACAGGGACACCAGGGTGATACACTTATATACACACCACACTGTCTGATCTCCTAAACACAGGGACACCAGGGTGATACACTTATATACACCCCACACAGTCTGATCTCCTAAACACAGGGACACCAGGGCGATACACTTATATACACACCACACAGTCTGATCTCCTAAACACAGGGACACCAGGGTGATACACTTCTATACACACCACACAGTCTGATCTCCTAAACACAGGGACACCAGGGCGATACACTTATATACACACCACACAGTCTGATCTCCTAAACACAGGGACACCAGGGTGATACACTTCTATACACACCACACAGTCTGATCTCCTAAACACAGGGATACCAGTGTGATACACTTATATACACACCACACAGTCTGATCTCCTAAACACAGGGACACCAGGGTGATACATATATATATACACCACACAGTCTAATCTCATAAACACAGGGACACCAGGGTGATACACTTCTATACACACCACACAGTCTGATCTCCTAAACACAGGGATACCAGTGTGATACACTTATATACACACCACACAGTCTGATCTCCTAAACACAGGGACACCAGGGTGATACATATATATACACACCACACAGTCTAATCTCATAAACACAGGGACACCAGGGTGATACACTTCTATACACACCACACAGTCTGATCTCCTAAACACAGGGACACCAGGGCGATACACTTATATACACACCACACAGTCTGATCTCCTAAACACAGGGACACCAGGGTGATACACACCACACAATCTGATCTCCTAAACACAGGGACACCAGGGTGGGAAAGAGGGACAGAGGGATTTGGGTCTCAAATAGACATAACTCCTAATGAGGGACACTTGGGAGGTATGGAGCCCTAATATTTCCTAAAGAGGGATACTTGGAAGGTATGGACCTTTAATATCTCCTAAAGATGGACACTTGGGAGTTATGAACCCCTAATATCTCCTAAAGAGGGACACTTGGGAGGTTTGGATCTCTAAGGAATGTTTCAAATCAGTCCATGTGGAACTCTTACAATACTCTAACATAGAGGTATCTCTCTGATTGACCACACAGGAAACCAACAGGACTACCCTTCTAGTATAATTTACACCAGTTTATACACTAAAGAAGCGGTTAATTGGCACAAATACAAATTTGACCAATCACGCTGAGACCCTGAGATTTAGAACAAATCCTTGAGTCTCAAGTCTCAAGGTCAAACCCTGAGAAATCCCAGGGATGATTACTTTGTGGGACAGAGTGTGGGCATTAATCTCATTGCTCTGTGTGTCCTGCATCAGGCCTGTCCCTTCCTTGCCTGAGTAAAGATTTTTTGGTCTCAGCGTTAATACAAGATAACATGTTATGGGTTCCTGGTCTGCTGCTCTGCCTTTAATTGCAGAAGGAAGGTTATATTTCATCTTTCATTACCAAATGTCTCCTGTCCAAACCTCTGTGCCAAGAATGTGTCACAATGAGAGGAGCGGCTCTCGCATCTGCTTTTCCATTCACATTGCTTAATGCTGCTGCCAATAATTCTATGGACAGGCTTGGCTTGACCCGGCCTGTTGGCTGTATGTTAAAACTCTAAGTCCATTCTGACCCGGAGTCTTCAAAATTCTAAAAAGACAAGAAGACTAGCAGCAGTTTTACATTATGGAGAACAGTTAGATCGATTAAAGAATAATGTCTACTTGGTCTGCATTATTACATCACTTTGTATATTTTATACCTCTGTCCAGGTCGTGACATCACCTCTCACCCCTATCAATCCTCCCCCCCACACACACACACCTTCAACTGGACAGAAAATCGTAATGGAGTCTGTGAATTAATTCTATGCAAACTGGTTCCCCAAAATGCATCTTTAATTAGTGCTGAATGCAACACCTAGCAGAGCAATTGTTTCCACGCTGAGAGGGTTAAAGGAACATTAACATACCTCCCAAGTGTCCCTCTTTATGAGATATTAAGGGTCCGCACCTCCCAAGTGTCCCTCTTTAGGAGATATTAGGGCTCCATACCTCCCAAGTGTCCATCTTTAGGATGGACAGTCCCTGTGTTTAGGAGATCAGACTGTGTGGTGTGTATAGAAGTGTATCACCCTGGTGTCCCTGTGTTAAGGAGATCAGACTGTGTGGTGTGTATATAAGTGTATCACCCTGGTGTCCCTGTGTTTAGGAGATCAGACTGTGTGGTGTGTATAGAAGTGTATCACCCTGGTGTCCCTATGTTTAGGAGATCAGACTGTGTGGTGTGTATAGAAGTGTATCACCCTGGTGTCCCTGTGTTTAGGAGATCAGACTGTGTGGTGTGTATATAAGTGTATCACCCTGATGTCCCTGTGTTTAGGAGATCAGACTGTGTGGTGTGTATATAAGAGTATCACCCTGGTGTCCCTGTGTTTAGGAGATCAGACTGTGTGGTGTGTATAGAAGTGTATCACCCTGGTGTCCCTGTGTTTAGGAGATCAGACTGTCTGGTGTGTATATAAGTGTATCACCCTGGTGTCTCTGTGTTTAGGAGATCAGACTGTGTGGTGTGTATAGAAGTGTATCACCCTGGTGTCCCTGTGTTTAGGAGATCAGACTGTGTGGTGTGTATATAAGTGTATCACCCTGGTGTCTCTGTGTTTAGGAGATCAGACTGTGTGGTGTGTATATAAGTGTATCACCCTGGTGTCCCTGTGTTTAGGAGATCAGACTGTGTGGTGTGTATATAAGTGTATCACCCTGGTGTCCCTGTGTTTAGGAGATCAGACTGTGTGGTGTGTATATAAGTGTATCGCATTGCTCCACAGCAATAAAACTCACAATTAACGTTTGTGTAAACGTCGTTATATGTGTATAAATTGATCCGAGTAAATAAAATAATGTAGTCTTCTCTAAATCTTTTATTTAGTTACACAAAGTGATATCAGAAGGTCATGAAATAACCTAAAAATTCCTGGTAATGCCCCGCCCACCAGCCGCTCCCCCAGCAACACCACCTTCTTTGGCCATTTGGAAAGTTGGGAGGTATGCATTAATCCCACCCTAATAATAATTCCCATTTACCTTAATCTGATCAGAAAATCCTTATGGCCATTACGAGTCATGGATTCTTTCCCCAAATGTTGTCTTTAACACTTTGATTGCTAGAGCGGTCTCCAATGCATTGCGGGCAAATTCGTACTAGATATCTTGTCTATGGTGGTGGAAGTGTTCTTAGTCAGTGAGGAAGACGTCAGGCAGTGGGAGGAGTTTGGGGTCCTAGAGTCCTGCAATAGAGAATCAGGTTTGCCTCCATTCAGTAGAATTGAGACACAGTGGCCATTGTGATCTTTTACTGGTAATAACCCTTTGAGAGCCATGCATTGCGTACCCCTCTAGCTATCAAAGGGTTAAGTAAATGGAGAATTTTTTTTTAACCCTGTGAGTGCCAGATACAACTCGTTGTCTTTCTATACTTTACATAGTCCCCCTGGCTCTGAAGGGGTTACGTTTCCCTGCAGTGTCCGATCCGCTTCACTCCCTACACTCCCTCTTCCTGGAAATGTAACAAGGAGCTAGAGGTGAAAGGTCATCATCTTCTGATATCACACGCCCTTACCCTGTTTTCCTGTTAAAGGCACAGTAGCCTCCAGTTATATATATATATATAGGGCCAGATATTCAAAACCTAGTCATAATGGAAAAAAAATTGTAGCATCATGAGTTGGTAAAGGAAGGACAATATTTTCAGAAATAAATCTGTCATGTTTGAAAATGTGTCATAAAGATGACAGTAAGAAGATCTTGATGCATATTGCCCTTAACCCCTTAAGGACTGGTGCGGGCGCTCAAGGAACTTTTTTTAGCGATCAGACGCAGATCTCACCGAATGGCGTTTAGTCGCGCGCAGAGCCCTCAAATCCTGGCACGTCATAGACCCTTATTGCACGTCTAGCCCATGACGTGTCGGGACTCTCATGATTCCTTAAGGGGTTAAAAATGTCTCTGATTCTTTTTTTTTCTTTGAAATGAAAAAGACATATTTTCAAATAAGCATACCCTTTTTTTAACCAGAGAATGTGACTTTTCACCCTGATGCCCTGAGTCTCATGGTCAAACCCTGATAGGTCGCAGGTATGGTCGTCACGTCTTTATGGTATCCTATGGAAATGTCGCCATGTCTTGGACGACCATGAAAACGGCGCATAAAAAAATGACACCTGAATCAAATGGGCGACATGAGAATGTTGACAACAAAAGAGCGACATTCTCTAGTCGCCCACTTAAAGGTTGCATAAAGTCTGTTTTGCCACATTCTCCTGCCCTGGGGTTTGTACCACATTGGCCAGTATAGTGTCCCAGCACTCTCCCTGCTCATCGTCCCTTTCCCCTCCTTATGTACCTCACGTCCTCTTCTGCGCCACCCGCAGCGTATAACTCATCCTGAGTCCGCTTAGTCCTCCACAAAGTGCTAACATTTCAATAAGATACCAAAACGTAGCAGTCTAGCAGAAACACCAATCTTAAAATTATTAACCCTTCATTTGGTGTGTGCACGTGCGCCACCCGCAGCGCTACCATAACTAAATGCTGCGGACTCTATATTGTTGTCCCAGAACCGGAAGAGTTACACTCTGAGGGGGCGCATGTACACACACCCAGTGAAGGGTTAATAATTTCAGCATTGCTGTTTTGGCTAGACTGCGCTGTTTTGGTATCTTATTGAAATGTCTGCACTAAGCAGACTCAGGATGCGTTATACGCTGCGGGTGGAGCAGAGGAGGACGTGAGATACATAGTGCAGGGGAAAGGGACAATGTGCTGGGAGAGTGCTGGAACACTATACTGGCCAATGTGGTACAAACCCCAGGGCAAGAGGACATGAGATACATAGTGCAGGGGGAGAGGGACAATGTGCCGGGAAAGTGCTGGAACACTATACTGGCCAATGTGGTACAAACCCCAGGGCAAGAGGACGTGAGATACATAGTGCAGGGGAGAGGGACAATTCGCCGGGAGAGTGCTGGAACACTATACTGGCCAATGTGGTACAAACCCCAGGGCTAAGAGGACGTGAGATACATAGTGCAGGGGAGAGGGACAATGTGCTGGGAGAGTGCTGGAACACTATACTGGCCAATGTGGTACAAACCCCAGGGCAAGAGGACGTGAGATACATAGTGCAGGGGAGAGGGACAATGCGCCGGGAGAGTGCTGGAACACTATACTAGCCAATGTGGTACAAACCCCAGGGCTAAGAGGACATGAGATACATAGTGCAGGGGAGAGGGACAATGTGCTGGGAGAGTGCTGGAACACTATACTGGCCAATGTGGTACAAACCCCAGGGCAAGAGGACATGAGATACATAGTGCAGGGGAGAGGGACAATGTGCTGGGAGAGTGCTGGAACACTATACTGACCAATGTGGTACAAACCCCAGGGCAAGAGGACATGAGCTACATAGTGCAGGGTAGAGGGACAATGTGCCAGGAGAGTGCTGGAACACTATACTGGCCAATGTGGTACAAACCCCAGGGCAAGAGGACGTAACAAAAACAGACTTAATGCGACCTTTAAGTGGGCGACATGAGAATGTTGCTCTTTTGATTGAGGTAACATTCTCATATCGCCCATTCGGTTTCATTTTTAATGCACCGTTTTCATAGTCTCCCAAGACATGGTGACTTTTCCATAATGAACCCCTCCTTATCACACCTTGGTGCATAACCTCCCAGATTACTAATTCTAGCTACTATGTTAGTGACTCAGAGTTCAGTCCTAGACACCCACCAATGGGTCAGATTTCCAGGATATCCCTAAAGACCGGAATCTCAATGACAAAGACTGAGCCACTGATGATCCCTCTGTAACTGAGCAAGGAGATCTGGAAAGGCCAACCTGTTGGTGTTCCCCGTGGTGACACTGAGAAGCACAGGCCCATATTCATAAAACAGGAGTTATTCTGCAGTAAACCATCTGCACCATTGGGGACAAATAAAAATTCCTAAAGTCCTGTGCACCTATAGAGCTCATTAACCCATTGAATGCTAGTGACTCCAGTTTTATAAATGATGGCCTAATGTACTAGGAGATAAGTGCAGTGTATGCCATAACTTGGGTAATCTAACAAATTGAAGACCAGACTCATGTACATAGGGTTGCCACCATACCTGAGAACTCTCCGGATCTGCCCCAGAGAATCCAGTTTTTAGAGTTAATTACCGGGTCTCTGGGGACAGAGGATGGTTCTCCTGTAATGATGAGTTACTTCTGAAATTCTGCCCACTTCTCCCCCTTCCCACCCTGTTCCTCCCACTTCTCCCCCTTCCCACCCTGTTCCTCCCACTTCTCCTCCTTCCCACCCTGTTCCTCCCACTTCTCCTCCTTCCCACCCTGTTCCTCCCACTTCTCCTCCTTCCCACCCTGTTCCACCCACTTCTCCTCCTGTTCCACCCACTTCTCCTCCTTCCCACCCTGTTCCATCCACTTCTCCTCCTTCTCATCCTGTTCCACCCATGTCTCCTCCTTCCTACCCTGTTCCTCCCACTTCCTATCCACTTCTCCTCCTTCTCACCCTGTTCCTCCCACTTCTCACCCTGTTCCTCCCACTTCTCACCCTGTTCCACCCACTTCTCCTCCTTCCCACCCTGTTCCATCCACTTCTCCTCCTTCTCATCCTGTTCCACCCACGTCTCCTCCTTCCTACCCTGTTCCTCCCACTTCCGATCCACTTCTCCTCCTTCCCACCCTGTTCCTCCCACTTCTCACCCTGTTCCACCCACTTCTCCTCCTTCTCATCCTGTTCCACCCACTTCTCCTCCTTCCCACCCTGTTCCTCCCGCTTCCCATCCACTTCTCCTTCTTCCCACCCTGTTCACCTTGTTCCTCCTACATCCCACCCACTTCTCCTCTTTCCCACCCTGTTCCATCCAATTTTCCTCCCACCCTGATCCGCCCACTTCCCATCCACTTCTCCTCCTTCCCACCCTGTATCGCCCACTTCCCACCCACTTCTCCTTCTTCCCACCCTGTTTTATCCACTTCCAATCCACTTCTCCTCCTTCCCACCCTGTTCTATCCACATCCCACCCACTTATCCTCTTTCTCACCCTGATCCGCCCACTTCTCCTTCCTACACTGTTCTGCCCATTTCCTGCCCACTGGAGTTTTATTTGAATCATTCGCCCAATTTACATACTGTATGACCTTTTCCCAACCTGCTACATAAAACAATATCCCTCAGTTACTGTAACGTCATTTCTGATGTGAAGCCATTGTCTTCCAACTTTCCTGTGATGAATAATTGAGTTAAAAAAACAACAAACGTATAGGGATTAGTCAAACTATTTCTTTATCAGAAAATCAAAATCACAAATTGGGGAGGGGGGTTGTGTATGAATCACAATGATGTGTATTCTAGGATTGTAATGTATGACACGCACTGTGTAGTTCTGAATTTGTTTCTGACATGGTCAAGACAGGGACCATATCGCAAGACGGTGTGTGATTGTGTCATGTTCCTAGATCAGGAGTGAGTAATTATTTAGGTCCGAGGTTCACATTTCTCTTTGACATTTTTTCAGAAAACCACAGTTGTATGTGTGTAATCTGTGTTATCTATCTATCTATCTATCTATCTATCTATCTATCTCTCTATCTCATGTCTATCTATCTATCTATCTCTCTATCTATCTATCTATCTATCTATCTCATATCTATCTATCTATCTATCTATCTATCTATCTATCTATCTATCTCATATCTATCTATATATCTATCTCATATCTATCTATCTAACATAATATCTATCTATCTATCTATCTATCTATCTATCTATCTATCTCATATCTATCTATCTATCTATCTATCTATCTATCTATCTATATATCTCATATCTATCTATCTATCTATCTATCTATCTATCTATCTATCTCATATCTATCTATCTCATATATATCTATCTCATATCTATCTATCTATCTCATATCTATCTTTCTCATATCTATCTATCTCATATCTATCTATCTATGAGAGAGTTGTATACAGTACAGGACATACAATAAATTAGATAATTGCTAGGGTGCTTCATCCACAGTTCCAATTAAACAGCGCTACCCAGGATTTATGATTAGGTGAAACAAGCAGAAATAAAACTGCATTTTATTGAATTGTCAAAGTTTTGGTGGCTACTGCCACTTTTATCAAGACAAGTTCTTGAATACTGCCAGTCAGACCTGATTGCCAGAGGGAAACTGCCCGCTGACTGTTTTGCCCATCGCTGTCCTAGATGACTTTTTACATTTAGAGCCCGTAGGATTGATTTCTGCATATTTGCAGGGGAGGACTGACCGGTGTGTGTATGTGTGTGGGGGGGGGGGCATTTGCCCAAAGTCCAGGCATAAGTCTGGGCTGAGGGAGGTACTGCATCAATCAATTTCTCACTTGCTGCTGTAAATGGAGTAAACAGATATTACGGAGCTATGCTAATAGTGTAGCTCTGTTACAATTGTAAGCTCTCTGGCATGACAAGTGTAGCTCCGTTTCAATTGAAATCTCTGTGATATCACTAGTGTAGATCCATTTCAATTGTAAGCTCAGTGGTATCACCAATGTAGTTCCATTTCAATTGAAATCTCTGTGATATCACTAGTGTAGCTCTGTTTCAATTGAAATCTCTGTGATATCACTAGTGTAGATCCGTTTCAATTGTAAGCTCAGTGGTATCACCAATGTAGTTCCATTTCAATTGAAATCTCTGTGATATCACTAGTGTAGATCCGTTTCAGTTGAAATCTCTGTGATATCACTAGTGTAGCTCCGTTTCAATTGAAATCTCTGTGGTATCACTAGTGTAGCTCCATTTAAATTGAAATCTCTGTGGTATCACTAGTGTAGCTCCGTTTCAATTGAAATCTTTGTGATATCACTAGTGTAGATCCGTTTCAGTTGAAATCTTTGTGATATCACTAGTGTACCAGCATTTCAGTTGTAAGCTCTGTGCCATCACTTGCCTTAATTCATAATCTTAATGCCAGTTATAAAATTAACAAAAGTGGGTGCGCTGAGATATTGGACTGGAGCGATAGTAGAAATAGGTCACTTGGTTGTACTTGCCCTACAGACCAAAATTTGGCAGCCAATCCGTGAACATTTGTATGATCTTTGGTGCAAGGTGTTATAATGTTACATGGTGTTACTCTGAAACAGATGTACTAAGAGACTGCTCTAATTCTAGGACAAAACCAGCTGCGCAATATGGGACAAAAATTCCCAAATTCCCTTTGAATTAAGTTTTTTTTTAACCCATCGAATATTAGTGTTTCAGGACAATACATTGGCAACCTCTTTAGCATTCAAAGTGTTAAACTCCCCAATTTAATTTGCCCCCATGGCGTCTTTGGTTTATTCTGGAATTGTGCTGATTCCTCTCAGTATTGGTGTTAACACTTTGAGTGACAGTGAAGTATATAATGCATTGCATACCTCACTGGCACTCAAAGGGTTTTAAGCTGGTAAGCACAACCGGCAGTTCTCCAGCTGTTGTTAGACTAAATTACCCATCACCCTCAGCTGGTCATTGGCCTGCAGAGGAGGATGATACTTGTAGTTCAACAACGGCTGCAGGGCCACAGATTTCCCAACCTTTCCAACACATCTTGGAAAACAGTAGCACCATAGGAGACAAATTAGAATTCCCACGCGTTTTGAGCCAGATCTAGGGATCGAGATTCTTGGTGCAAATAAATATCCTGCCTCCGATTCAGTGCAAAATACTGGAAAGCCCTAAGCATTTTCTGTTTTCAGCATTGCGGGCCCCTAAAGTTTGCTGGGTCCCAGTGATCTGCACCTGTTATATCAATAGAAGATCGGCCCCTGGACAGTATTTCTATGTAAATTTGGCTCAGATGAGGACATCATAGACAGAACACGTATCAATGTAATGTGAGCACGTTTGAATGTGAAGCATTATGAAAATCGATCCCTGTTAGGCTACAGTAACCCATGTGTGTATATAAAAGCACACACACATACACACACTGGTATGCAGAGGCGTAACTTATAGGGGTGATCGTGTGTCTGTAGGATTCCTCCCTGCAGCAGTATCTGTCTGTCTGTCCCTCCTGCTGACGTCTCTGGATGAGTAATCCCGTCTGTATGATAATATAGCAGAACCGCTCTGTATTATCCCAGGTAGATGTGACCTGAGATACAAAAGATTTGCATAATCCCCAGGTCACACTTCTGGTGTAGTCCCAGGATCAGACGCCCTTTAGTGAGGAGGAAGTGCTCCAGACCGAGGTGTGACTAGTGGTAATGTTCTAGTCAATGGTTGGATCTCCAGCTGTTGGGAGTTTTTTTCCCCAAAAGCTTGAGGTCCAACAATTGCTCTAGTCTTTGCTAGTGTTGCTAATATTTGTACCGTAGTGTGGGGGATCTACAGGGGAAGACATAAGTAGGGTTCAACTGTCTGTGTTGGTTTGTACTTCATAAAAAGAGGGTTAGAGAGAGTGCGAGATGGGGAGAGGTAGGAATGGCATATAGGGAGGAGTTATATGGAGCAATAGGAGGAGTCATAGAGAGGGAGTATATGGAGCAATAGGAGGAGTTATAGGGAGGGAGTATATGGAGCAATAGGAGGAGTTATATGGAGCAATAGGAGGAGTTATAGGGAGGGAGTATATGGAGCAATAGGAGGAGTTATATGGAGCAATAGGAGGAGTTATATGGAGGATTTATAGGGTGGAGTTATATGGAGCAATAGGAGGAGTTATATGGAGCAATAGGAGGAGTTATAGGGAGGAGAAATAGATATAGGGAGGAGTTCTGTGCAGCAATAGGAGGAGTTATAGGGAGGAGTTATATGGAGCAGTAGGAGGAGTTATAGGGAGGGGTTATATGGAGCAGTAGGAGGAGTTATAGGGAGGAGTTATATGGAACAATAGGAGGAGTTATAGGGAGGAGTTATATGGAACAGTAGGAGGAGTTATAGGGAGGAGCTATATGGAACAATAGGAGGAGTTATAGGGAGGAGTTATATGGAGCAATAGGAGAAGTGATAGGGAGGAGATATATGGAACAATAGGAGGATTTATAGGGAGGAGTTATATGGAGCAATAGGAGGAGTTATAGGGAGGAGTTATATGGAGCAATAGGAGGAGTTATAGGGAGGAGTTATATGGAACAATAGGAGGAGATATAGGGAGGAGTTATATGGAACAGTAGGAGGAGTTATAGGGAGGAGTTATATGGAACAATAGGAGGAGTTATAGGGAGGAGTTATATGGAACAGTAGGAGGAGTTATAGGGAGGAGTTATATGGAGCAATAGGAGGAGTTCTAGGGAGGAGTTATGTGGAACAATAGGAGGAGTTATAGGGAGGAGTTATATGGGATATTAGGAGGAGTTATAGGGAGGAGTTGTATGGGATATTAGGAGGAGTTATAGGAGGAGAAATAGGAAGCAATAGGAGGAGTTATATGGAGCAGTAGGAGGAGTTATAGGGAGGAGTTATAGTAAGCAATAGGAGGAGTTATATGGAGCAGTAGGAGGAGTTATAGGGAGGCGTTATAGTAAGCAATAGGAGGAGTTATATGGAGCAGTAGGAGGAGTTATAGGGAGGCGTTATAGGAAGGAGTTATAATGAGCGGTAGGAGGAGTTATATGGGATATTAGGAGGAGTTATAGGGAGGAGAAATAGGAAGCAATAGGAGGAGTTATATGGAGCAGTAGGAGGAGTTATAGGGAGGAGTTATAATGAGCGGTAGGAGGAGTTATAGGGAGGCGTTATAGGAAGGAGTTATAATGAGCGGTAGGAGGAGTTATAGGGAGGCGTTATAGGAAGGAGTTATAATGAGCGGTAGGAGGAGTAAGAGGATAAGGTTATGTAGAATTAGTTGTATAGAGTAATTGGAAGAGGTTCTTCTACTTCAGATAAGACTTATTTTTATACATGTACATAGTAACAATGAGTGAATTATATAAACTGGATATAAATGCAGCAGATGGGAATATATTTTCCAGTCAGTATCTGTCTGTACAGACTGAATACATTATTACATTACAGGGTCTCTTTCCAATTTCAAATCCCACAGGAGGTGAAAGGAACAGACTGAGTTATGGCTGATGAGGGTCCCTAACAAGGATAATACTATGTTTCAAGAGACCTGATCTCTCTGTAATGGAGGGGACCAGCTGGAACCAGCCAAGCGTCTGACAGGAGCAGTGAGCTCAGCAGTACAGCCATCTGTCTGCAGGGACAAACCATTTCATGTACAGGGGATCCCAAGAAAGTGTATGGAGCAAACCATTTTCTGTCGTCTCTTCAATTAAGGCAGCATAATGCGCCTCAATGTGAAGGCAATGACTTTGCAAGGAAGCAGTACTATAGGCTTCCAAGATCGTTCATTAACCCCTTAAGGCTTAAGGACCCATGACGGTCCTGGACCGTCATGGAATTCCGGGCTCCCCGCACGGCTGCACGCTGTTCAGGGAGTCTGGAATTGGATTCCTAAAAAAAAAAAAAAAAAAAAAAAAATGCTCCGTGCGCAGCCGGTCCTTAAGGGGTTAAAAGAAAGGAGAGACTTTGTGCTATAATATATTATCCTAAATAATAATTTGCTAAAACGTGTGTCACAACGCAGTCATGCGCAGTAGAGACTGTCCGTGACGAGGCTGATGCAGAGTCCACTCTGTATCAGCCGCTGAGCGGGCAGTCTCTACTGAGCATGACTGCACCGCGACCGGCTGGCAGTGGCACTGTGGCCCGTGTAACCGGGGTCTTCAACTAATATGTGTGTGTATATATATATACTAGCAATGTGGGACGGCGTTGCCCGTCATGTCATGACCGTTGGGCGCACGTGTGTGAAATGCAGACACACTGATAAACACAGACATACGCAACACACAGCAGACACATACCATACATCCCAAGTGTCCCTCTTTAGGAGGAATAGTCCCTCTTCGAGGGCCAAATCCCTCTGTCCCTCTTTCCCACCCTGTTGTCCCTCTTTTTAGGAGGTCAGACTGTGTGCAGGGCCGGCTCCACCTATAGGCGAGGTAGGCGCCAGCCTAGGGCGCACACGTACTGGGGGCGGGGCATGCAGCGGAGAAGAGCTGCGCCCGCACACACCACGCCGGGAACCACAACACAGTCAGGTCTGTGTTGCTACAGCGCTCCCTTATTGGGTCGGATCTTTAGTAATGCAGAGCGCGCTGGGAGTCATGATCTCCCGCCTCGCTCTGCATTACTGAAGAGAAGACTGCGCGGGAGCTACAGGTATGTGATGGGGGGCAAGTTGGAGCTGAGGGGGCATACTGGAGCTGATGGGGCCAAGTTGGAGCGGATGGGGGCAAAGTGGAGATGATATGGGCAAGTTGGAGCTGATAGGGGCAAGTTGGAGCTGAGGGGGCATAGTGGAGCTGCTGGGGCAAGTTGGAGCTGATGGGGGTAAGTTGGAGCTGATGGAGGTAAGTTGAAGCGGATGGAGGTCAAAGTGGAGCTGATGGGGGCAAGTTGGAGCTGAGGGGGCATAGTGGAGCTGCTGGGGCAAGTTGGAGCTGATGGGGGTAAGTTGGAGCAGATGGAGGTCAAAGTGGAGCTGATGAGGGCAAGTTGGAGTGGATGGGGGTCAAAGTGGAGCTGAAGGGGGGGCAAAGTGGAGCTGATGCGGGCAAAGTGGAGCTGATGGGGCAAGTTTGAGCAGATGGGGGGCAAAGTGGAGCTGTTGGTGGCAAGTTGGAGCCGTTGGTGACAAGTTGGAGATGCTGGGGGCATAGTGGAGCTGCTGGGGGCAAAGTGGAGCTGATGGGGTAAGTTGGAGCCGATAGGGGCAAGTTGGAGCCGATAGGGGCAAGTTGGAGCTGATAGGGGCATAGTGGAACTGAAGGGGGGGCAAAAGTGGAGCTGGTGGGGGCAAGTTAGAGCGGATGGGGAGCAAAGTGGAGCTGATGGGGGCAAGTTGGAGCGGATGCAAAGATCCAGTATGGTAGCACTCACTGTTAATAAAGTCACATATACCTGGGTGCTACAAATGTTGCATACAAAGTTTCAAAAATTGAACGGTACTCACAGGTTTTGATGAAAGCATTCCAGTGATGTTTATTGAATCAACGTTTCGGCTATATTACTAAGCCTTTATCAAGATCTTGATAAAGGCTTAGTAATATAGCCGAAACGTTGATTCAATAAACATCACTGGAATGCTTTCATCAAAACCTTTGAGTGCCGTTCAATTTTTGAAACTATATATATACATATATATATATATATATATATATATATATATATATATATATATATATTTAATCTTTGGAAAAAAACTGCACTCAAAGGCCTTTAACAGTGAACACAATGTGCTAATTTATTGTATCGACATTTTGGACCAAACTGGGTCCTTTCTCAGAAACGTCTATACAATAATTAGCACATTGTGTTCAGTGTACAAGGCCTTTGAGTGCAGTTTTTTTTCAAAGGATTATCTAGACTTCAATGAGACTGGCACCCAGGCAAATTTTCCTGATATCTATAGTGTGTGCTCTACCTCAGACTTGTATAGATATAAATATCTGAGTGAATGGATGAGCGCTACCACTAACTTTATTATGGATATTGTACATAGTGCTACTATGTGATGGAGACCATATCATAGCGTGTAAAAGCATCTTTGCTGATTAGCAGAACTGGATATATGAGCGCCATCACTTATTTCGGCCACTTGGTAACTACCTAAGTGCTGCAATGTGACGGAGAGTGCATAGCTCAATAATAAAAAAAAAAAACTACGGTAGGGCAATGCCGTCGCACACTGCTAGTGAACTGTCTATAATTATAATATATTTCAGGCGCTTTACTCTTTCAGTGATGTCATTGACCTTTGTTTGCTGACGAATCCATTCACACATTTTTCGATCTCTTTTGTTATGTTCAGAATTCAACGTTCTTTACTTCTCTGTGTAAATTTAAGATTGTATATGGCTTTGGTTATTCACTGTCCATGTTTCACAGCCATATTGTAACGACTGGGAAACACAGTGGTCAGAAACCTTTCGCTAGAGGCAGAGAGGCAAATTTGTCTCAAAGGGAGAGTAATACTTCATTTTATCTTTATTTTATTTTGTAGGCATTAAAAAAACATGAAGAACGATATAAGTATTATCTCTCAAACCTTTATGGTTTGAGAGATATTCACAAGCAAAGTTTCCCCTCCTGCCCCTTTTTCCTAGTTTAAGCAATCTCTTCTCAGATGTGGAATGCAGTCCATAGACCAGACAGATAACAGCAGGGGACAATCTTCTTCCTATGAGAACAATGAAAGCCCTGCCCCTCTTGGCAAGTTTTTCAGGTTTTTCCCTTATCTTAATTGAAGATTGTCCCTCTCTGCAGTCTACCTGGGCACCTCCCTTCTGATCTGACTGAACGGGGGGGGGATACTTTGCTTGTGAATATCTCTTAAACATAAAGGTTTGAGAGATAAGACTTATATCGTTCTTCATGTTTTTTTAATGCCTACAAAATAAAATAAAGATAAAAACGAAGTATTACTATCCCTTTAAAGACAGTACTACTAAATTTTCCAAATGTTTGCAATCCCAGTTTCATTCGTTGCTTGATTTTCATCATGTATACACAGATTCTCTGAGTAGGGAATATAGTACAGTAGTACTGCAGGTCTTAAATCAGAACTTTCACCTCTGGATCATCGTGGCTTCATCCCCTTCCTTTGTGTCCACTGTCTATATTGTTGTATCTTTTCGCTTTTACATCTGTATAAACTGAGCAACAGAGACATGAATTCTGTACCTGATGACGTATACTTTTGGTAGCGCTGCACAGCCGTGCACCGTATGGTGCAGAAGACACTCCACAGGGCTTGTGTGTATATCCTTCGTCCTGCCCTGAATCCTACATCAATGCCTGCTAAATCATGTGACCCGGCGCACTCTTTGAATCGTGTGAGTCCAGGTCATGTCGGTGAGGTGCGAGCTTATAATAAATAAGCCAAATACAATTGTAGCATATGTATTGCCATTTTGTGCCAAACTAAGTTGCCAGCGCTCCCTTTGATCGGAGGTGTCATCACTCACACTAGAGGACATTGGTTGTTACCGATTCTGTCATTTAAAGAAAGGTAATAAATATATTGAATGAAATTTATTGTTAATTTATTTCCTCTTTTAAAGTTCCTGCTTACTGTCATGTTTAAACATCTATACGTTCTCGCTCTCCGTTCTCATACCTCAGAGAGCACCGGCAGACAGATGCTGTTGCCGCTGGAGTTCAGGATCATATGTGGACACGCACCTGGACGACCTGGCCACATACACATCAATTTGCGTCACTCTCAACAGACCAAAAAAATTAGGGGCAGTCTCTTCTCTGTGACTGACAAGACACAGGGAGAGCTGACGCATGCGCTGTGTTACTTTTTTGGCAGGATGGCGCCGCTCCCCCAGGTCTGTCCACGAACTTACAAGGTATTGTTTAATAATATAGGTGGATAACATGGGACTAATATATACACGGAGAGGATCATAATAGGTATATCTTCCTAACCAGGGATAGTTATTTGAATGTGAAAGTTTCGCTTTAAAGTGATGCAACTAGTTGATTTTCATCATGGTCAGGACTGAAGCGTTTGGAGGCTTGCTGGGGAAGCCTTCATCTTGCAGTGGATCGGCAACAGCTGAAGATGATGATGATGATATATATTAAAATCTCCATAGGTACAGATATGAAAGCACTCACAGGGTTTAAATAAAATTTCAATTTATCGTCAACGTTTCATCCCAAATATTATGCCTTACTCAAGAAGGAAGGCCTAATATGTTGGCCGAACTAATGATAATAAATGTAGGATTTTATGGAAGCCCTGTTAATCCTTTCATATTTGTACCTGTGGAGAAGGCCTAATATTTGGGCTGAATCGTGGACAATAAATTGAGGCTTTATATAAATCCTGTGAGCACTTTCATATCTTTGCCCTAAACACCCAGTTCCTTGTTGAAGTGAGAGTGGTTCCTTTTCTCTAATATATGTATGTATATAAACACTTATACGCACACACTCACACACTTGTCCATGACATGTAAATCCAGGATTATTTGCTCATACAGTCTATCTCCTCCCCAGGAGGACCGCACAGAGCTGGGAACCAGGCTGACATTGGATTAGGGTTTGACCTTTCTCCTCCTCCCTTTAAGTCTACATCGTGTAGGAAATGATATCTCAGTCCCACTTAGGAATGTAAACACAGGACTCGTGGTGGATCTGGGTTTATAGCACAAGGTCAGGCGGTGTATGCTATAG
Source organism: Rhinophrynus dorsalis (assembly GCA_037306005.1). Lineage (NCBI taxonomy): Eukaryota > Metazoa > Chordata > Amphibia > Anura > Rhinophrynidae > Rhinophrynus > Rhinophrynus dorsalis. The sequence continues at coordinate 178,980,516 of CM074726.1, forward strand.
GAATGTAAAAACATTCCCACTGCAGGGGGAGGGGCTTGGATCTGTCACTCATGATGGCCAGCCCTCTCCTTTAACCCTTTAAGTGCAAGATCCTTGCACAGCATGTTTTTCTGCAAGGCACTGCACTCTAAGAGAACACTTAAAGGGATAGTAATGTTTCATAATAAAAGCAGCTCTAATTAATCATCATAGTATTTGGACTTTGGAGAGTGTTATTTCAATTCTGTCAGAGTTGTAGTTCAGGAGTAATTTAATGACAAAGTATCCCCCACCCACCCCTTTTACTGATGTAACACTGCTCAGCCAGATCAGAATGGAGGTGCCCAGGTAGATTGCAGAGAGGGACAATCTTCAATTAAGATAAGGGAAAAACCTGAAAAACTTGTCAAGGGGGGCAGGGCTTTCCTATGTTCTCATAGGAAGAAGATTGTCCCCTGCTGTTATCTGTCTGGTCTATGGACTGGATTCCACATCTGAGAAGAGATGGCTTACACTAGGTAAAAGGGTCAGGAGGGGAACTTTGCTTGTGAATATCTCTCAAACCATAAAGGTTTGAGAGATAAGACTTATATCGTTCTTCATGTTTTTTTAATACCTACAAAATAAAATAAAGCTAAAAAGAACTATTACTATCCCTTTAAGAACACAAAAAATGACCATTTCAGTACTGACTACAACTATAGTCGTACAGCATTCTTTTTCACAAGAATCTTCTTATAATCCTTTGTGCACTAGATGATAAAGTGGAGATCAGGGCACTGACCACCTCTGAGATTTCCTCTCTGCAATGGCACATGGGAGTGAAAAACGTGAGTTGTAGCACCATTGAGAGGCTACCATGCCTAGAACAAGACACTTAATCTTGTTCGTGCTTGATGGGTGCTCCTCACAATTCTTTTTGTCTCCCTAAGTATAAGGGTATCCCAGGCATGGGCCCTTGCTTCCGTGTGCCTAGAGGGATTCAGCGCCACCACACTGATGAGGCCCATATAGGCCGAAACGTACGTCTGTGGTTATGCTGTTTCTCTCGTGCAGAGAGGATTTGCCTGACATTTCGGAGCTGGACTGTCTGTGGGCGGGACCAGTCTGATATGGATATGGAGATTTCCTCTCTGCAATGGCACATGGGAGTGAAAAACGTGAGTTGTAGCACCATTGAGAGGCTACCATGCCTAGAACAAGACACTTAATCTTGTTCGTGCTTGATGGGTGCTCCTCACAATTCTTTTTGACTGACCACCTCCGACCCCACTCGCTGCTCACTACCGATTTTGGGGAGTGGTCGCAATCGGTTCAGTACGGTTCCCTATAAAGGGCAAGTGTTGCTTAACCCTTTGAGTGCCAGAGAGGTATTCATTGAATTGCTTCACAATGCGTTGAATACCGTGCTCTGTCGCTGAAAAAAAAAATCTGTACTGAAGGGTTTATATTGCTGAGAAATCAAGGCTACACCTGCTGCTAAGAGATGATTTATTCAAAGGTGATTACAGCTAAAACTTGCAATTTTATTGTAATGTTTCTGTGGCCTGAAACTGCATACATATGTACATACACACACCACACAACCCCAGATTAACTCTGAGTGCCAGATGGGTATACAATGCATTGCTGAGCTTACCCACACTGACACTCAGAGGGTTAACAGCCCTGTCCCATTAATTATTCCTATTCTTTGTGTTTGCCTGTTCTCTGTTTTTTTAATCACACAACTACACAGACAATGTATTCTATTCATTTCTACCTGCACTGGGAGAATGATACATTGTATCAAACTAGTAATTTGTAACACACTGTATAATTCTTCCTCTGTAGAGACGTTCTATCAGTATAGCAGTTCTGCTGTGTTTGTGTATAGACACCCTGGTCCAAGGGCCATATTAAATTGGCCAGAGAGTCATATCTGGCCTCTGGACAAATTTTGACCATCTCTACGATGGAGTGTTATATTCACTTACAAAAACTGCCCAAAGACAGACAGAGCAAGAGCCGGCCCCCCCCCCATAAAATGTTAAGCCATGAAAGTACTGCACTCAAACAATGCAAGTTTAAACTGTATTAACTTTTGAGTAAAACCCTCTCTCAGCAATGGAAGTAAACTCACACTGTACAATATAGGGTCTTATCCTCCTCACACTGTACAATATAGGGTCTTACCCCCCCCCCCCCACACACACACTGTACAATACAGGACTGATCTCCCCTCACACTGTACAATACAGGACTGATCTCCCCTCACACTGTACAATACAGGACTGATCTCTCCTCACACTGTACAATACAGGATCTGACCTCTCCTCACACTGTACAATACAGGACTGATCTCTCCTCACACTGTACAATACAGGACTGATCTCTCCTCACACTGTACAATACAGGGACTGATCTCTCCTCACACTGTACAATACAGGGACTGATCTCTCCTCACACTGTACAATACAGGGTCTGATCTCTCCTCACACTGTACAATACAGGACTGATCTCTCCTCACACTGTACAATACAGGACTGATCTCTCCTTACACCGTACAATACAGGACTGATCTCTCCTCACACTGTACAATACAGGGACTGATCTCTCCTCACACTGTACAATACAGGACTGATCTCTCCTCACACTGTACAATACAGGACTGATCTCCTCGCACTGTACAATACAGGACTGATCTCTCCTTACACTTTACAATAGAGGGACTGATCTCTCCTCACACTGTACAATACAGGTCTGATCTCTCCTCACACTGTACAATACAGGATCTGATCTCTCCTCACACTGTACAATACAGGACTGATCTCTCCTTACACCGTACAATACAGGACTGATCTCTCCTCACACTGTACAATACAGGGACTGATCTCTCCTCACACTGTACAATACAGGACTGATCTCTCCTCACACTGTACAATACAGGACTGATCTCCTCGCACTGTACAATACAGGACTGATCTCTCCTTACACTTTACAATACAGGGACTGATCTCTCCTCACACTGTACAATACAGGTCTGATCTCTCCTCACACTGTACAATACAGGATCTGATCTCTCCTCACACTGTACAATACAGGGTCTGATCTCTCCTCACACTGTACAATACAGGACTGATCTCTCCTCGCACTGTACAATACAGGGACTGATCTCCCCTCACACTGTACAATATAGGGTCTTCTCCTCCTCACACTGTACAATATAGGGTCTTACCCCCCCCCCCACACACACACTGTACAATACAGGACTGATCTCCCCTCACACTGTACAATACAGGTCTGATCTCTCCTCACACTGTATAATACAGGGACTGATCTCTCCTCTCACTGTACAATACAGGATCTGATCTCTCCTCACACTGTACAATACAGGATCTGATCTCTCCTCACACTGTACAATACAGGATCTGATCTCTCCTCACACTGTACAATACAGGGACTGATCTCTCCTCACACTGTACAATACAGGACTGATCTCTCCTCACACTGTACAATACAGGGACTGAGCTCTCCTCACACTGTACAATACAGGTCTGATCTCTCCTCACACTGTACAATACAGGAACTGATATCTCCTCACACTGTACAATACAGGGACTGATCTCTCCTCACACTGTACAATACAGGGTCTGATCTCTCCTCGCACTGTACAATACAGGGTCTGATCTCTCCTCGCACTGTACAATACAGGGACTGATCTCTCCTGACACTGTACAATACAGGACTGATCTCTCCTCACACTGTACAATACAGGATCTGATCTCTCCTCACACTGTACAATACAGGGACTGATCTCACATCAAACTGTACAATACAGGGTCTGATCTCTCCTCGCACTGTACAATACAGGGTCTGATCTCTCCTCGCACTGTACAATACAGGACTGATCTCCCCTCGCACTGTACAATACAGGACTGATCTCTCCTCACACTGTACAATACAGGACTGATCTCTCCTCACACTGTACAATACAAGGACTGATCTCTCATCACACTGTACAATACAGGGCTGATCTCACCTCACACTGTACAATACAGGATCTGATCTCTCCTCACACTGTACAATACAAGGACTGATCTCTCATCACACTGTACAATACAGGGCTGATCTCACCTCACACTGTACAATACAGGACTGATCTCCCCTCACACTGTACAATACAAGACTGATCCCTCCTTACACTGTACAATACAGGCACTGATCTCTCCTCACACTGTACAATACAGGGACTGATCTCACCTCACACTGTATAATACAGGGACTGATCTCTCCTCACACTGTATAATACAGGGACTGATCTCTCCTCACACTGTACAATACAGGGTCTGATCTCTCCTCACACTGTACAATACAGGACTGATCTCTCCTCACACTGTGCAATACAGGACTGATCTCCCCTCACTGTACAATACAGGACTGATCTCCCTTCACACTGTATAATACAGGATCTGATCTCTCCTCACACTATACAATACAGGACTGATCTCCCCTCACACTGTACAATACAGGGACTGATCTCTCCTCACACTGTACAATACAGGACTGATCTCCCCTCACACTGTACAATACAGGACTAATCTCCCCTCCCACTGTACAATACAGGGACTGATCTCTCCTCACACTGTACAATACAGGACTGATCTCCCCTCACACTGTACAATACAGGACTAATCTCCCCTCCCACTGTACAATACAGGGACTGATCTCTCCTCGCACTGTACAATACAGGACTGATCTCCCCTCACACTGTACAATACAGGACTGATCTCACCTCACACTGTACAATACAGGATCTGATCTCTCCTCACACTATACAATACAGGACTGATCTCACCTCACACTGTACAATACAGGTCTGATCTCTCCTCGCACTGTACAATACAGGACTGATCTCCCCTCACACTGTACAATACAGGACTGATCTCACATCACACTGTACAATACAGGATCTGATCTCTCCTCACACTATACAATACAGGACTGATCTCACCTCACACTGTACAATACAGGGACTGATCTCTCATCACACTGTACAATACAGGGACTGATCTCTCATCACACTGTACAATACAGGACTGATCTCACCTCACACTGTACAATACAAGGCCTGATCTCTCCTCACACTGTACAATACAGGTCTGATCTCTCCTCACACTGTACAATACAGGACTGATCTCACCTCACACTGTACAATACAGGACTGATCTCTCCTCGCACTGTACAATACAGGGACTGATCTCTCCTCACACTGTACAATACAGGACTGATCTCTCCTCACACTGTACAAAACACAGGCAGGGATTCTTTACAGTAAGGGCGGTAAGGCTATGGAATTCTTTGCCTCGGGATGCTGTGCTTGCAGATAATGTAACTGCATTCAAAAAAGCAATGGATGCCTATCTAGCACAGAACAATATTGACAGTTATGACAGATGGCTTCAAAACAAATAGGATATTGAGCCGGGGAACTATTTGAGACACTCACACACACACACCTACATTGGAAATTGCTCCAGAGGGCTTTTTTGTTGCCTTCCTCTGGATCAACAGGGGTGTTATTGGCATGGGCTGGACTTGATGGACGCATGTCTTTTTTCAGCCTTATCTACTATGTTACTATGTATGTTACTATGTTACAATACAGGACTGATCTCTCCTCACACTGTACAATACAGGACTGATCTCTCCTCACACTATACAATACAGGACTGATCTCCCCTCACACTGTACAATACAGGACTGATCTCTCCTCACACTGTACAATACAAGGTCTGATCTCTCCTCACACTGTACAATACAGGATCTGATCTCTCCTCACACTATACAATACAGGACTGATCTCTCCTCACAGTGTACAATACAGGACTGATCTCTCCTCACACTGTACAATACAGGGACTGATCTCTCCTCACACTGTACAATACAGGACTGATCTCTCCTCACACTGTACAATACAGTACTGATCTCTCCTCACACTGTACAATACAGGTCTGATCTCTCCTCACACTGTATAATACAGGGACTGATCTCTCCTCTCACTGTACAATACAGGATCTGATCTCTCCTCACACTGTACAATACAGGATCTGATCTCTCCTCACACTGTACAATACAGGATCTGATCTCTCCTCACACTGTACAATACAGGGACTGATCTCTCCTCACACTGTACAATACAGGACTGATCTCTCCTCACACTGTACAATACAGGGACTGAGCTCTCCTCACACTGTACAATACAGGTCTGATCTCTCCTCACACTGTACAATACAGGAACTGATATCTCCTCACACTGTACAATACAGGGACTGATCTCTCCTCACACTGTACAATACAGGGTCTGATCTCTCCTCGCACTGTACAATACAGGGTCTGATCTCTCCTCGCACTGTACAATACAGGGACTGATCTCTCCTGACACTGTACAATACAGGACTGATCTCTCCTCACACTGTACAATACAGGATCTGATCTCTCCTCACACTGTACAATACAGGGACTGATCTCACATCAAACTGTACAATACAGGGTCTGATCTCTCCTCGCACTGTACAATACAGGGTCTGATCTCTCCTCGCACTGTACAATACAGGACTGATCTCCCCTCGCACTGTACAATACAGGACTGATCTCTCCTCACACTGTACAATACAGGACTGATCTCTCCTCACACTGTACAATACAAGGACTGATCTCTCATCACACTGTACAATACAGGGCTGATCTCACCTCACACTGTACAATACAGGATCTGATCTCTCCTCACACTGTACAATACAAGGACTGATCTCTCATCACACTGTACAATACAGGGCTGATCTCACCTCACACTGTACAATACAGGACTGATCTCCCCTCACACTGTACAATACAAGACTGATCCCTCCTTACACTGTACAATACAGGCACTGATCTCTCCTCACACTGTACAATACAGGGACTGATCTCACCTCACACTGTATAATACAGGGACTGATCTCTCCTCACACTGTATAATACAGGGACTGATCTCTCCTCACACTGTACAATACAGGGTCTGATCTCTCCTCACACTGTACAATACAGGACTGATCTCTCCTCACACTGTGCAATACAGGACTGATCTCCCCTCACTCTGTACAATACAGGACTGATCTCCCTTCACACTGTATAATACAGGATTTGATCTCTCCTCACACTATACAATACAGGACTGATCTCCCCTCACACTGTACAATACAGGGACTGATCTCTCCTCACACTGTACAATACAGGACTGATCTCCCCTCACACTGTACAATACAGGACTAATCTCCCCTCCCACTGTACAATACAGGGACTGATCTCTCCTCACACTGTACAATACAGGACTGATCTCCCCTCACACTGTACAATACAGGACTAATCTCCCCTCCCACTGTACAATACAGGGACTGATCTCTCCTCGCACTGTACAATACAGGACTGATCTCCCCTCACACTGTACAATACAGGACTGATCTCACCTCACACTGTACAATACAGGATCTGATCTCTCCTCACACTATACAATACAGGACTGATCTCACCTCACACTGTACAATACAGGTCTGATCTCTCCTCGCACTGTACAATACAGGACTGATCTCCCCTCACACTGTACAATACAGGACTGATCTCACATCACACTGTACAATACAGGATCTGATCTCTCCTCACACTATACAATACAGGACTGATCTCACCTCACACTGTACAATACAGGGACTGATCTCTCATCACACTGTACAATACAGGGACTGATCTCTCATCACACTGTACAATACAGGACTGATCTCACCTCACACTGTACAATACAAGGCCTGATCTCTCCTCACACTGTACAATACAGGTCTGATCTCTCCTCACACTGTACAATACAGGACTGATCTCACCTCACACTGTACAATACAGGACTGATCTCTCCTCGCACTGTACAATACAGGACTGATCTCCCCTCACACTGTACAATACAGGACTGATCTCACCTCACACTGTACAATACAGGGACTGATCTCTCCTCACACTGTACAATACAGGACTGATCTCTCCTCACACTGTACAAAACACAGGCAGGGATTCTTTACAGTAAGGGCGGTAAGGCTATGGAATTCTTTGCCTCGGGATGCTGTGCTTGCAGATAATGTAACTGCATTCAAAAAAGCAATGGATGCCTATCTAGCACAGAACAATATTGACAGTTATGACAGATGGCTTCAAAACAAATAGGATATTGAGCCGGGGAACTATTTGAGACACTCACACACACACACCTACATTGGAAATTGCTCCAGAGGGCTTTTTTGTTGCCTTCCTCTGGATCAACAGGGGTGTTATTGGCATGGGCTGGACTTGATGGACGCATGTCTTTTTTCAGCCTTATCTACTATGTTACTATGTATGTTACTATGTTACAATACAGGACTGATCTCTCCTCACACTGTACAATACAGGACTGATCTCTCCTCACACTATACAATACAGGACTGATCTCCCCTCACACTGTACAATACAGGACTGATCTCTCCTCACACTGTACAATACAAGGTCTGATCTCTCCTCACACTGTACAATACAGGATCTGATCTCTCCTCACACTATACAATACAGGACTGATCTCTCCTCACAGTGTACAATACAGGACTGATCTCTCCTCACACTGTACAATACAGGGACTGATCTCTCCTCACACTGTACAATACAGGACTGATCTCTCCTCACACTGTACAATACAGTACTGATCTCTCCTCACACTGTACAATACAGGGACTGATCTCTCCTCACACTGTACAATACAGGGTCTGATCTCTCCTCACACTGTACGATACAGTGTGTGATATATTATATTTGTGTTATTAAAACACCTTAAGGAGCAGAAAGTGGCTTTACCGGTCCTCAAGTGGTTAAGATACTTAAGTTAAATGGAAGTTGATTTATAACCGTCCGAAAGATTTAAACCTTAACATTTTTTTCCTTACAGTGAAAGTCCCGGCAGTGAGTGTAAGTAGATACCATTTAGCAGACAATTAATATTCCTGCCGGAAACGCTCTGTGATTCTATCTGGTTTAGTGCTGGGAGGATGAACCATCCTGTTTGTATAAAGGGAAGGAAGCTGATCCCTAAGGCCCTTATTTCCCCTGGAAATCTATTCATAGATATCCCGTACTCAAGCAAAGTACATTAATAACTGTTATTTTTAACATAATGCCAAATCCTTGATCTTTATTCATATTAGAAATTCATTTTAACTGCTGGGCAGTGTTTCAAACTTTTCAGAAATAATCCTCCAAACTGAATAACTGCGCCAAGATGAGGGTCATTTACCAACAGATGAAAAAAAATAAAGCTTTTTAACTCTTTGAGTCCCAGAGAGATGTCTAACAGTGCTTTGCAATGCGCAGAACACCGTCTCTGGCACTCAGAGGGTTAAAGGGAACCTGTGACTTTAAGACATGTTTTAGTTTTGTTCAGATCATTAAAATCTGCCTGTAACTTGTACTGGTCATTTTTCTGTAAGATGAATAGTTTTTGAGAAATTAAAGGGGAACTTTCACCCCCACGCAAGTTAATCTAATTGGATGCCTGTTGTAGAGATTATATGGGGTTTTTGTGTTTGATTTTTTAAATTATTTTCTACGTTGTTGTAGAAATATCCTTTGAAACCTTTAACTTTTGAGGATGTGCTCGGCCCAGATCCGTGTGGCACCCTCACTCAGCTTTCCATGACAGTCCGCATCCTGACGTCAACTCCACCCACTGCCCGCCTACCTTTCCCTTGATTACCTTTTTCCTTCCCCATCCTGACGTCAACTCAGAGTCGGATTAGCACTCCACCGGGCCCTAGGCAAGGTATCAGTTTGGGCCCCCCCACCTCTCTAACTTTGGCTACCTACACATTGTTTAGTTTACACCACAATTTTGTGGGCACGGGCACTCAAAGGGATATACTACAGTTTTGTGGGCACCATCACTCAAAGGATTTCCAATGACATACCTCCCAACATTTCATATTGCCAAAGAGGGACAGTTGTGTTTTAGAGGGTGTTGTCTGGGGTCTGGCTGGTGGGCGGGGCATTACTGAGAATTTTTAGGCTATTTCATGATCTATTGACACCTCCTTGTGTAACCTAATAAATTACTTATAACAAGACCAAAGTATTTTACTTATACATACTAATGTATAAACACATATACTGTTGTTTATACAAATATTTATGTTAGGTGTATTGTTGTGGAGCAATGTGATACAGTTATATACACACCATGCAGTCTGATCTCCTAAAAAGAGGGACATCAGGGTGGGAAAGAGGGACAGAGGGATTTGGATCTAAAAGAGGGACTGTCCCTTCTAAAGAGGGACACTTGGGAGGTATGCAATGACTGGATAACCCTTTGAGTTCCTGTGTCCACAAAACTGTAGTGTAAACTATATACTGTGTAGGTAGTCAGGGTTAGGGAGGAAACCCATGATACATTACTTAATTTTTGTCCTCTCTCTGCCCCCTGGGCCAGTCTGCCCCTGGTATGGAGATTCCTGTAAGATATGCCCCCCCACCAGCTCCAACTTGCCCCCACCAGCTCCACTTTGCCCCCACCAGCTCCACTTTGCCCCCATCAGCTCCAACTTGCCCTCATCAGCTCCAACTTGCCCCCACCAGCTTCACTTTGCCCCCATTAGCTCCAGCTTGCTTCCACCAGCTCCAACTTGCCCCCACCAGCTTCACTTTGCCCCATCAGCTCCAACTTGCCCTCATCAGCTCAACTTTGCCCCCCACCAGCTCCAACTTGCCGTCTTGAGCAATCGGGACATGTGGTCACCCTTACCCCTCACCACTTTGTTCCCCCGAAGTAGCAGGTGGCCATCATCCATCACAGAGTGGGAAGAAGAAGCAGTGCTTGTCTGCCATCTAAAAGGAGTAGTTGTTTTTTTTTATGAAAACCTATATGTTTTAGTTATTTTCCTGCTGAGTAAAACAAGAGCAATCTCACCGCTGTCAGTTGTTTTATTCAAATGTTTTAACAGTTCAAATAATCAGGAAGTGAATTACAGTGTGATTACTTCCTAAATGTTCTAACTGACAGGAAGTTAGTTTCTATCACATTCTATGGAGAACTGTTTGTCAGTAACTTTTCTCTCAAGTAGACTGTAACAGAATAATTAATTGGAATTTAACTATTAATGTAAAAAAAAGCACACACACACAGGTTTAAAAAGTAATAAATCTGGAAATATGTCTCTCTCAGCAGTGGGATTACCTTATTTTATTGAATAGGAAAAATCCCACAGTATATATTTTTCATAACAAAAGTTTACTGCTCCTTTAATGAATCACAGTGGAAGGGTTTACACCTTTGGCCATTTTTATTACTTTACAGGGGAAACACCCCAATTTAAACCCCTTGCTGTTAGAGACATATCTAATATAAAATGGCTCCAACATGCAATGATCTACAGTATGGAAAAGAGGGGAGTTGGGTACAGATTATTCCCACACATCACTATGCTTACTTTAATCCCATCTTCTTGATATGTCCTTAACTCTTCCAATGCCAGAGGGGTAAGCAGTATATTGGATACCTCTCTGGCACTCAAAGGGTTAATCTGTTGCAAGATAATTATAAATGTTCTGCTGTTTAAATAAAATTCCAGACTTAATCTATATATTTCTTCCCGTCAGATATAAGAGAAAACGAGTTGGCCAACATTTCGATCAAGAATCCGACAGAAGAGAGAAGTCTTCCCGCGTCTTGAGATAATGATGGTACCATTGTCCTTGAATTAAGTCTCTTCAGAACAGACTGCTGACCTTGTCCACCCTTCACTATTAGGCTTTAGCAAAACAACATTTCATTTTTGTACAGCAAAGAGAGCGCCAGATAAGATGCCGGCAAAAAACTCCCATCTATCTGAAAACCTCAACTCCCAAAAGGGGAAAGAAGCCAAAACTTCGAGATGTGCTGTCACGGGAAATGATCAGCCCCCCTCTGGGAGACTTTAGGCACAGCGCTCACATAGGGCTGGATGGAGAAGGGGACATGTTTGGGGAACTGTCCTTCTTACAAGGAAAGTATGACTTGCTTCCAAACATGGGTCGTAAGTTCACCATCCATAGCACTAACACCAGCCTGGATGAAGAGTTCCATATTCACGACAGCTCTGGGAGCTTCAGACCATTTCTGAAGAATGCAGTGTCCCTTCCTGTCTTCACTGGTACCCACGGTAAGGAAAGGGCCCCTCCAAAGCCCCCCAGACTACACCTGGAAGATACCCCTAGTAAACGGTCAATGTCAGTCAGCTATGGGGAAGGATGCTTCAGCAGGGACGAGGAAATGTCCTTCTCGTCCATCAATCATGATCAACAGAGCAGGTATATGGAGGCTTATGTTAGCTCCTGGGAGGGTTCCATCACTCAAGACAGCCCAGAACATGGGACAGACCCAATGCAGGAGAACAAGGACAACCAATACACCCAAGAACAGGGCATCCCCAAATCAGAGTCGCTGTCTGGTCTGGAGCTGGACCTAGGACCTTCTATCCTGGATGATGTTCTGAGGATAATGGATGACTACAAACTGTAAGGGCACAAAGAAAACTTGAACATTTTGTACATGGATTTATTAACACTATTTATTAATGTCCGGGATTGTTTTGAAGGAAATATTTAATAAATCAACGGAAGTTTGCAAAGCAAACAAAATAAAGGTTCTGTTTTCTTCCATTAATACTTTCTTCTCTTCTTGGATCAATAGATTTAATCAGAAGACGATACCTTGAATTTATGAACCTTTAGAATGAATAGAAGGGGTGATGGGAAGTAATTCAGTCCCCTAGAATCTCTAAACAAAACTGTTTTATCCTTTTTAATGTCAACAAGGTCTCCAATGCATTGAGAAGCAATTTGTGGATACTCCTCTGGAGTTCAAAGAGGAGAAAAAATGGTATTTAGGCTTTATACCTTTCATGTTGCATTAACAATATGATCTATAAAAATACATCAGCTAGGTCCAAACTGGATCTTCCATATCTTGTTCATAGCAGAAGATGCTCAACACCTGTATATAAAATGGAAAAGAATCACTCTAGAACGTCACTTTGAAATATGGAGGACAGACCTGTTCTAGGTTTCCTGCCAAGTGATACCATGTGACATGTTGACATGTGGATGGGACACTCCACTGCAAAACTATTTTTTTAATAGAACATGTAATGGTTATTATGCTAATAGTCTACAAGTTTATTCAACCCTCTTAATTAGTGGAGTTACAACTGTGTATGATAGTATCAACACAGGCTGCTTTAATAATTCCCAGTGTTTGGACATTTTCATTAAAGGAGAAGTAACACCTAATAAGAACCCCCCATTTACAAAGGTAAATTGTAAATTAGGGTTGAAAAAAGACACATGTCCATCAAGTTCAACCTTTACCTCATTATACCCAGAAAAATAAGAATTTGATGACAAGCACACAGGCTTCATATTATGCTCTATCCCTTCTCCACTGCCCCTCAGCAGCAAAGAAAAAAACTTTATTGTTAACATACAGAAAAATAAGAATTAAATAAGCTTTCTTGACTCCAAAATAGGTATTAGTCTATTTGCCAGAATTTCCTGTTTTACTCACTAATACACAGTATAACCCTGTATGTTCCCTCTTGAAAGAAATGTAGCTATTCATCACTTAAGTGTATCCATTGTAATTGCCATTACCACATCCCTGGGCAACGAATTCCACAATTTAACAGACTTTACTGTATCAAAAAAAATCCCTTCCTCTGCTGAAGCTGAGACTTCCTTTGTTATATCTTGTTATATCTTACTATGGCCAAAAAATCATAATGGGCCCTCTGAATTTTGCATTTTGTCCTTGTTTAGGAGGGAACATTTTCAATCAGTGCTGGATGTCAGGACAGCAAGACAGAAACTCCACTGTGTATGGTAATTTTAATACTTTAAGGATCACAGAGGTGTACACTGCATTGCTTCATAATGGTGCACACCCCTCTGCTCCTTAACGCCTGAAGGACGTACACGGACGTCATGGGGAGAACGTGCGTAAAGGACCCATGATGTACATGTATGTCCTGGAATTCAGGGGACCACTGATTCCAGTAACAGAAAAAAAAATGCTCTGGTCCTTAAAGGGATAGTAATACTTTGTTTTATCTTTATTTTATTTTGTAGGCATTAAAAAAACATGAAGAACGATATAAGTCTTATCTCTCAGACCTTTTATGGTTTGAGAGATATTCACAAGCAAAGTTTCCCCTCCCGCCCCTTTTTACCTAGTGTAAGTCATCTCTTCTCAGATGTGGAATCCAGTCCATAGACCAGACAGATAACAGCAGGGGACAATCTTCTTCCTATGAGAACAATGAAAGCCCTGACCCCCTTTTCCCTAGTGTAAGCCATCTCTTCTCAGATGTGGAATGCAGTCCATAGACCAGACAGATAACAGAAGAGGACAATCTTCTTCCTCTCAGAACAATGAAAGCCCTGCCCCCCTTGACAATTTTTTCAGGTTTTTCCCTTATCTTAATTGAAGATTGTCCCTCTCTGCAGTCTACCTGGGCACCTCCCTTCTGATCTGGCTGAGCAGTGTTACATCAGTAAAAGGGGCGGGAGAGGGATACTTTGTCATTCAATTACTCTTGAACTACAACTCTGACAGAATTGAAATAACGCTCTCCAAGGTCCAAATATTATGATGATTAATTAGAGCTGCTTTTATAATGAAACATTACTAAGTGCTGGCTGTGTGGCTGGTCTTTAAGGGTTTAAGGGGTTACATAAGGTCATGCATTCAGTCTCTCCATTATGGAGAAAACTGCCAACAACTGTCATGTCTGACTCCATAGACCTAAAAACTAGCACTGAATGAAGTGGTTACCTGTTCAACCAAGCAACATGGGCAAAATTCATAGGGGCAAGGGTGTGCAGAGCCCCCCTCGGTGCAGGGGGCCTGACTGGACTCAGGGCCCCCCAGAAAGAATCAGCTGTCATGTTTTCTTGGGGGCCCCGAAACAGCATGCTCCAGTAGCAGTAACACAACAGAGGCCCAGTGGCATCGCTGAGGGCCACATCATCATAGCTCAGCTGGGAAACCACAGTGAATCAAGTACCCTACAGTGCTGGCACACCAATAGTGTGGGCAGATGAAAAGAGTGACAGCACATTGCTGCGTTGCTCCGTCACATTGACGACTCTGGGGAGTGGCCTGCTCTGAGCAGGAACAGCAGAGCAGAGAGAAGGTGGACAGGAAGGGGGCGGAGTGTTAGGAGATGTTTTTTTTCTTCTTTAAAGGAACACTACATGTTTTATGAAAGAACATGTTATAATGTTTTTACTGGTGAGAAAAATAAAATTACTCCTCCTGCTGGAACATTTTCATTCAAACAAATCAAACTTTTTTTTTTTTTAACCATTTGAGTGCCATAGAGGTATACAATGCGTTGGATACCTTTCTGGTACTCAAAGGGTTAAAAAAAAACTTAGCAACAGTGCCATCTAGTGTCCAAAAGGATTTTTTTTTTTTAAATAATGTAGGCTAGGTAATAGCAACAGCACAGCCTGGAGGCTGCAATAGAAAATTGCAGTTCAATGTAAAAGCAAAAATTCTGGGCTGTATGAATTCTGCAGGAATAATCACTCACATTAATGGCCGTTCCCTTGTTTTATTCAATAGGAAAAATCTATATTGCATATATTTTTTCAATAAAAAAAAGTTCACTTTTGCTTTAAAGTGGAACGATTACTATGTAATGTTTTGTTTGATTTTGAAAATGCTTTTAAAACGTCCTATATTTATTCTAGCCATTCTCTTTTAACCTTTCGAGTGCCAGAGGGGTACTCAATGCATTGCTTTGCAATGCATTGTGTACCCTTCTGGCACTCAAAGGGTTAATACTTTAGTTTACGGGACGTGGCAGTTGGGAGGGAGAGTGGAATGTTAGTATTTACCAGGTAGGAAGTGGCAGTTAGGATGGAGATTGGAATGTTAGTATCCAGCTGTTAGGGAGTGAATGTTTGTATCTAGCTAGCAGGAAGTGCCAGTTGGGAGGGAGAGTGGAATGTTTGTATCTAGCTGGCAGGAAGTGCCAGTTGGGAGGGAGAGTGGAATGTTTGTATCTAGCTGATAGGAAGTGCCACTTGGGAGGGAGAGTGGAATGTTTGTATCTAGCTGGTAGGAAGTGCCAGTTGGGAGGGAGAGTGGAATGTTTGTATCTAGCTGATAGGAAGTGCCAGTTGGGAGGGAGAGTGGAATGTTTGTATCTAGCTGGTAGGAAGTGCCAGTTGGGAGGGAGAGTGGAATGTTTGTATCTAGCTGGTAGGAAGTGCCAGTTGGGAGGGAGAGTGGAATGTTTGTATCTAGCTGTAGGAAGTGCCACTTGGGAGGGAGAGTGGAATGTTTGTATCTAGCTGGTAGGAAGTGCCAGTTGGGAGGGAGAGTGGAATGTTTGTATCTAGCTGATAGGAAGTGCCACTTGGGAGGGAGAGTGGAATGTTTGTATCTAGCTGGTAGGAAGTGCCAGTTGGGAGGGAGAGTGGAATGTTTGTATCTAGCTGGTAGAAAGTGACACTTGGGAGGGAGAGTGGAATGTTTGTATCTAGCTGGTAGGAAGTGCCAGTTGGGAGGGAGAGTGGAATGTTTGTATCTAGCTGGTAGGAAGTGCCAGTTGGGAGGGAGAGTGGAATGTTTGTATCTAGCTGATAGGAAGTGCCACTTGGGAGGGAGAGTGGAATGTTTGTATCTAGCTGGTAGGAAGTGCCAGTTGGGAGGGAGAGTAGAATGTTTGTATCTAGCTGGTAGGAAGTGCCACTTGGGAGGGAGAGTGGAATGTTTGTATCTAGCTGGTAGGAAGTGCCAGTTGGGAGGGAGAGTGGAATGTTTGTATCTAGCTGATAGGAAGTGCCACTTGGGAGGGAGAGTGGAATGTTTGTATCTAGCTGGTAGGAAGTGCCATTTGGGGGAGAGAGTGAAACGTTCGCATCTAACACACCAGGGTATGGCAGCCAGTACTGTCTAATTTGCATGAAGTGAAGGATATATTAAGTTAAATATCTCCTAAACTATATTTTAAATAAATAATGACTAACATACATGTAATACAATGTTACACTCTCCCTGCAGTACTGAATGCTCTGTGTGATGTAATACAATGTTACACTATTCCTGCAGCACTGAATTCTCTGTGTGATGTAATACAATGTTACACTCTCCCTGCAGCACTGAATGCTCTGTGTGATGTAATACAATGTTACATTATTCCTGCAGCACTGAATGCTCTGTGTGATGTAATACAACGTTACATTATCCCTGCAGCACTGAATGCTCTGTGTGATGTAATACAACGTTACATTATCCCTGCAGCACTGAATGCTCTGTGTGATGTGATACAATGTTACACTCTCCCTGCTGCACTGAATGTTCTTTGTGATGTAATACAATGTTACACTATCCCTGCAGCACTGAATGCTCTGTGTGATGTAATACAATGTTACACTCTCCCTGCAGCACTGAATGCTCTGTGTGATGTAATACAATGTTACACTAACCCTGCAGTACTGCATGCTCTGTGTGATGTAATACACTGTTGCACTCTCTCAGCAGCACTGATTGTACTGTGTGATGTAATAGAATGTTACACTATCACCTGCAGTACTGAATGCTGTGTGTGATGTAATACAATGTTACACTCTCTCAGTGGCACTGATTGCTCTGTGTGATGTAATACAATGTTACACTCTCTCAGCAGCACTGATTGTACTGTGTGATGTAATACAATGTTACACTCTCTCAGTGGCACTGATTGCTCTGTGTGATGTAATACAATGTTAGACACATTGCAGCACTGAGTTATACGCTATCTATTTTACACTGTATCACTGCACCTCTTTCATGTTCTCTGACAGAAGGCTCTATGTAAACAGATCCAGTGTGCTAACTGTCAAGACTCAAGAACATAAGCATAAAATATAGGAGAAGATGAAAAAAAATAATAAAAAAATATAGGCAATATGAATGTACATATAATGCCTGCAGAATATGTAATGTCAAAGTAAAGGGTTACTGTTCTTTTAAATGTGAACTGTACCATGCCTCCAACTCACATCATTATGCACAGTATTTGGAATGGCAGAGGGCGGTCTGGCTGTTCCCAGGGATCCTTCACTGCTCCCTTCCCATGTCCAGAGGTAGGTCAGACAAACACTGAATCCTGTACGCGGGCGCACTCAGGCGATTCATTGTTATAGCGATAAGATATTGGAGAAGTCTATACTTTTTTTTATTACCTAAACTCCATATGTGAACTCTTAACTATGAATGTACAGAATTATCCTAAACTATGTTACACTTTCCTAGATTCCATTTTAGTATTAATTTCAATATGAAAGAGACTGAATGTTTGTAATAGAGTTATTATATTAATATTTATAATTCATATACATTCTCTATTTTGCCACCTTAGGAATCTGTATAGTTTCTGTTTTATTAGTAGAATTTGCTGACTGGTTCCTAGTGGTCACCTTGCCATATATCAAAGCACAGATATATTGTATGTGAATACTTATCAAGTCATGAGTTCATTTTGTTTGGTGTTTTAAGTAATAAAGTTATTTTGTTCAAAAAATGCTGTTGTCTTTCCTTATTTCCCTTCTATGGTATACGGTGACAGAAGTGGGATTTGTATTTTTGAGCCACGTGTAAGAAGGAACAAAAATGTTGTCCTTTTGGATGCAAGATTTTCAGTACATTACTTTGCAACGTGTTGTAGACTTGCCATCCAAATAGTTAAAGGGATAGTAATACTTAAAAATGTAAAAAAAAAATATGTTGTAGGGTTTATCCCCCTGAGTAAAACAAGAGTACTCCCACTGCTGAAAGGTGTTTCATTCAAAAGTTATTAATTTTCAAAGTTGAATTTTTTAGATGCAATATCACAGTGGCCTGAAATTGTACAGTGGCGCTGTTGCTACACCATCCTATGGAGATTTATGGTCAACTGACCAGAGCTGTCAATAGGATGGTGTAGCAAACAGCGCCACTGTACAATTTCAGGCCACTGTGATATTGCACCTAAAAAATTCAACTTTGAAAATTAATAACTTTTGAATGAAACACCTTTCAGTAGTGGGAGTACTCTTGTTTTACTCAGGGGGATAAACCCTACAACATATTTTTTTTTTACATTTTAAGTATTACTATCCCTTTAAGGAGGATGCAATAAGAGGGCCATAGCTTTTATGTGGGTTTAATGCTTTCCGTGTCAGAGTTATATCCAACGCATTACTTTGCAATGCATTCGATAACTCTCTGGCACTGAAAAGGTTTAAAGGGATAGTAATACTTTATTATTACTATCCCCCATATTGTAGATAATTGTAAAATAATTTAATAGCCCCCAGGTTCATCTCTCAAACCTTTATGGTTTGAGAGATAACTGAAGGCAAACTTCCCCCTCCCCTCCCCTAGAAGTCAGCGTTGTACTGACTGCAGAGGAAGTCTGTCGTTATGACAGTCAGGCGGCTCTGCAGCTGAGCTGAGATCCCGTTAGTGACAAAGAATTATTTCACTGCAAACCAAGCACACATAGAAGACTGTTTCAGTGAAATAATTCTTTCTTCTTTTCTCTGTTTGCCTCTTCTTTTTAAGAGCCCGTTTTTAACAGTTTAGGACTAGATTATTGAAGTTCATAAGTGCTATCAACTAGTTTTGTCCGGCATATTCCCATTAATATCTTTAGAAAAATGTGCAGATATAAACCTTGATAAAGTTACCACCACCTGCAGTACAGTTCAGGCCTTAGTTTGATTGGTATGCACCCAAGGATTTGTAAACGCTCACTGTTCATGCTGCAGACACAGGGTGCCAAGGAAATACTTTATTTAATGCTTTGTTTACCCCTCTGGCACTCAAAGGGTTAAGAAAGGTGATAGGTTTATTTCAGTTGAACAGGAACCTTCAATTTCAAAAGGGTACCTCATTTTAGAAACATTTGGCCAGCAGTCTAAAATTGCATTAATACAGTAAATGGCCAAAACAGCACAGGGGTAATGGGGTAATCCTCATTTGCAATCATTGAGTGTTATGCATACCTCCCAGCGTTTCAACTGGCCAAAGAGGGACATGTGTGTTTTAGGTGGTGTTGCTGTGGGCTTGGCTGGGGCATTATCAAGAATGTTTTAGTCATTTCATTACCTGCTGACACCTCTTTATGTAACTGAATAAACGATTTACAACAAAACCAAAGTATTTGATTTACACAGACTAATTTATAGACACAGATACTGATGTTAAATATTAATGTGGGTTTTATTGCGGAGAAACAATGCAGGGGTGTGCATAGAAATTTTTCCAGGGAGGCAAATCCATAATATGACCCCCAGGCCAGCCCATCAAGCCCCTTTGTTTATATGGAGGGGGGTGATTGTAGGGGGGAGGACAAGTGCCCCCCCTTGCCCCCCTCCAGACGTCCATGGAACATTTATATACACACCACACAGTCTGATCTCCTAAACACAGGGATACCGGGGTGATACACTTATATACACACCACACAGTCTGATCTCCTAAACACAGGGACACCAGGGTGATACACTTATATACACACCACACATTCTGATCTCCTAACCACAGGGACACCAGGGTGATACACATATATACAAATTAACCGCACAATCTTCAATTCACATGCTCCAGACTTCATTAAAATCACAAAGTACCTTTATTTCTTCTTTAAAACTCCATTGGACTAGGAAACAGGATGAGCTGGATAGGCAGCAATAGGTTACAAATAGGTGACAAACAGCATCGACATGTTTCGCGTACTAACGCTTAATCATGACACAATTTGTTGCTTCTTTGTTGCTTTCACTACTAACAAACGCCCAGCAACAATGTTGCAAGATAGCGATCTCACATCATGAGACGTGAGCTGGTTGCCTCTGTATCTAGTACCTCATAGACCCGCAATATTCTCACTGAATATGTTGTTCTTTATTAGTGATGAGCGAGCACCCCAATGCTCGGGTGTTCGGGTGCTCTGACCGAGCGCCCCCGGAGGCTCGAGTGCTCGGCCGAGCACCCGAGCCCCATTGAAGTCAATGGGAGGACTCGAGCATTACACCAGGCACCCCCTGCTCTGATGAGGGGAGGGTGCCTGGTCCATAGGAAAAGGGCAGAAAAGGATGGAAACACCACAGAAATGGTTCAGGGACAGCATAGGGAGGATGTCTGGATGCATCTTGGACTCCAACATCGCTGCTGGGAACGATCTTTCGCCCGTAGTACGCCATTTTTACAGACTGACCATAAAACACACAAAAGGAAAATAAAAACGACTTTAGGCGAAAAATTGTTACCAAACAATATTTGCTGTATATTTACTTGTATATCATCTGCAAATTATCCCAAAAATTTCCTTGATTTTCTGAAGTGAGGCCATGATTAAGAGGGAAACGTGCGCAGAGGCAAATTATCCCAAAAATTTCCTTGATTTTCTGAAGTGAGGCCATGATTAAGAGGGAAACGTGCGCAGAGGCAAATTATCCCAAAAATTTCCTTGATTTTCTGAAGTGAGGCCATGATTAAGAGGGAAACGTGCGCAGAGGCAAATTATCCCAAAAATTTCCTTGATTTTCTGAAGTGAGGCCATGATTAAGAGGGAAACGTGCGCAGAGGCAAATTCTCCCAAAAATTTCCTTGATTTTATTGAACTGAGGCCATGATTAAGAGGGAAACGTGCGCTGAGCTGACCATCTAAAACATTATGGGTGAGGGTCTGCTGCAGAGCTGACCATCCTAAACATTATATGCGAAGGCCCGCTAGTGAGCTGACGCTATAAAACATTATATGAGAGGGCCCGTTAGAGAGCTGACCCAATAAAACATTATATGAGAAGGCCCGCTGGTGAGCTGACCTATATAAAAATTGTCAAACAGGGCCCGCTGGTGAGCGGGCCCTATATAAAAATTACATCACAGGGCCCGCTGGTGAGCTGGCCCTATATAAAAATTATAGCACAGGGCATATGGAAGAGGAGGAGGAGGATGAGAAGATTAAGAGTCAACCATATACCCGTTTTTTGGGTGGAAGGGGTGAATGGGAATACAGAGTATTCCCATCATTGTAAATAACATATATAAAGTGAGTTTATGTTCCCCCGGGGCTTTCCTCCAGTGGAGTGGAGAAGTCAGGGGAAATCCAGGCCTTGTCAACCTATCAGCATTGTCGGTGGAAAGGCGGATACGCTTATCTGTTATGATGCCACCAGCAGCACTAAATACCTGCTCAGACAGAACGCTGGCGGCAGGGCAGGCCAGCACCTCCAAGGCGTAGAGTGCCAGTTCATACCACGTGTCCAGCTTGGACACCCAGTAGTTGTAAGGCACAGAGGGATCATTGAGGACGCTGACACGGTCTGCTACGTACTCCTTCACCATCTTCCAAAACTTTTCCCTCCTTGTGACACTAGGCTGCGCATTAGGGTGAGGGTGCTGGCGGGGTGTCATGAAGGTGTCCCACGCCTTGGAGAGTGTTGCCCTGCCTTTGTCGGAACTGCTGTGTGCTCCCCTTTTCTCCCCTTCTCGGTTGGCCAAGGTAGCACGTACTCTGCCGCCAGCGTTGTCAGATGGAAAATTTTGGAGCAATTTTTCAACAAGAACCTTCTGGTATTGCACCATTTTGCTTGTCCTCTCCACCGGAGGAATGAGAAATTAGAAATTCTCTTTGTAGCGGGGGTCCAGAAGGGTGAACACCCAGTAATCCGTGTTGTCTAAAATGCGTACAACGCGTGGGTCACGGGAAAGGCAGCCTAACATAAAGTCAGCCATGTGTGCCAGAGTACCAACAGGCAAGATTTCGCTGTCCTCACCAGGAGGATGACTCTCAATCTCCTCATCCTCTCCCTCCTCTTCTGCCCACCCACGCTGAAGAGATGGAACTAAAGTTCCATGGCTACCCTCTGTAGCGGAGGCAACCGTGTCTTCCTCCTCCTCCTCCTCCTCCGCCTCCTCCAATTGTCGCTGAGAAGACGAAGTGAGGGTGCTCTGGCTATCACCTTGTGTAAACTCTTCCTCCCCCATTTCCACCTCTTCCACATGCAAAGCGTCGGTTTTAATTGTGAGCAGCGAGCGTTTCAGTAGACACAGAAGTGGGATGGTTACACTGATAATAGCGTTATCGCCGCTCACCATCTGTGTCGATTCCTCAAAATTGCGTAAAACCTCGCAGAGGTCTGACATCCATTCCCACTCCTCACTTCTGATTACAGGAAGTTGAACGGAGAGGCGACGACCGTGTAACAGCTGGTACTCCACTACTGCCCTCTGCTGCTCACAAAGCCGGGCCAACATGTGGAAGGTGGAGTTCCAGCGCGTGCTCACGTCACACAGCAGCCGGTGAGCTGGCAATTGTAAGCGCTGCTGCAGCTTCAACAGGCCGGCCGAAGCTGTAGATGACTTACGGAAATGTGCACACACGCGGCGCACCTTGGTCAAGAGATCATGCACATTGGGGTAGGTTTTTAGAAATCGCTGAACCACTAAATTAAATACATGCGCTAGGCATGGTACGTGTGTGAGCTTGCCGAGCTCCAAAGCCGCCACCAAGTTACGCCCATTATCACACACAACCATGCCTGGTTGCAGGTTGAGTGGCGAGAGCCACTGCTCGGTCTGGTGACTAATCCCCTGCAACAGCTCTGAGGCCGTGTGCTGTTTGTCCCCAAGGCAGATCAGCTTCAGCACGGCCTGTTGACGCTTCCCCACTGCAGTGCTACACTGCTTCCAGCTACTGGCTGATGGGGGAGTGGCGCTGCGTGTAGAGAATTCGGAGGTGGAAACGGAGGAGGAGGAGCCAATAACGTAGGTGCTGGCGGAAACCCTGATGGAGGTAGGGCCCGCAATCCTCGGCGTGGGTAGCACCCGTGCCATCCCAGGGTCCGAGTCGCTCCCAGCCTCCACGACATTCACCCAGTGTGCCGTCAGGGAAATGTAGCGTCCCTGGCCACAAGCACTTGTCCATGTGTCAGTCGTTAAGTGGACCTTCCCAGTAACTGCGTTGGTCAGGGCACCGGTGATGTTACGGGACACATGGTGGTGTAATGCGGGGATGGCACACCGGGAAAAGTAGTGGCGGCTGGGGACCGCGTACCGAGGGACAGCTGCTGCCATCAGGCTGCGGAAGGACTCAGTGTCCACAAGCCTAAATGGCAGCATTTCGATGGCCAGTAATTTGGAAAGGTGTGAGGTTAGTGCTATGGCCAGTGGGTGGGTGGCTGGGTATTTTCGCTTGCGCTCAAATGCCTGGGGTAACGACATTTGGATGCTGTGCTGGGACAGGGAAGTGGATGTGGTCGCTGATGGTGCTTCAGATGGTACAGGTGCAGGGCGGGAGGTATGCGGGCCTGCGCCTTCGACAGGCGATTGGCCGGCACCGAAAACAGGGGAAGAGGAGGCAGTGGTGTGGCCTGCAGACACAGATGGGCGATCCAGGCGTTCCTCCCACTTATTACGGTGCTTGGATGCCATGTGTCGGATCATGCTGGTGGTGGTGAGGTTTCTAGTGTTCATGCCTCGGCTCATTCTGGTGTGGCACAGGTTGCAAACTACAATTCTTTTGTCGTCCGCACTTTCCTTAAAAAAACGCCATACCGCGGAACACCTACCCCTTGGCAAGGGAGATTTACGCAAGGGGGTGCTCCGTGGAACATTTGCGGGCCGGTTTGGTGCGGTCCGCCTTCTTTCTGTAGCCACACCACTGCCTCTTCCAGCCTGTTGCGGTGCTGCAGATGGCTCACCCTCAGGACTGCTGTCATCGCTCGGCTCTACACCTTCCCAGGTGGGGTCAGTCACCTCATCGTCCACCAAGTCCTCCTCCACTTCCTCACTCTGATCATCCTCCTCATGTCTTGATCCCACCACATACTCAGTCATTGACAACTGTATAACATTCTCCTCAACAAGGTCTTGAGACAGTAATAGTGGTTGATTTAATGGCAACTGTGTCTCATCATCATCATCATCATCCACTACTTCCTTTGACCTTAAATGCCGTTCACATCTGTCATCTTCTTGTGATTGGGTACCCTCTAGAGGTTGTGAATCAGGGCACAAGATGTCATGTTCCTCTGCAAGCATGCTTGGAGAGAGGGTCAAATGAAGGATTGGTGATGAGACGAGCTCCTCACTATATCCCAGTGTGGGATCACTTCTTTGACCAGACCGTCTATGGTGGGAGGAAGGATGATCAGAGTGAGGATTATGTTGACCAGACTCTTGGCTACTGAGAGTGGACTTGGTGGAAGACAGGGTGGTGCTTAACCGACTGGAAGCAGTATCAGCTGACATCCAACCAACCACCTGTTCGCAGTGGTCGGACCTCGAGAGTGATGTCCTGCGACGCCCTGTAAAATTAGACATGAAGCTAGGTATGGTGGATGTCTTTCTTTCTTGTGCTCTGGCACCAGGCACAGTTTCTCCGCGTCCTGACCCGCGCCCTGAACTATCAGGATCACGTCCACTTCCCCGTCCCTTTTTACCCGCCTTCTTCATCTTACACGGAATATGTGACTTTGATATTTTAGTTTGAAGACTTAACAGTATTTCTTCCTATTCTGCAACTGTGCACAGTACACAGAATAGGCTGCTAAACTGCGGTGACGCACACTGAATGGAATATGTGACTTTGATATTTTAGTTTGAAGACTTAACAGTATTTCTTCCTATTCTGCAACTGTGCACAGTACACAGAATAGGCTGCTAAACTGCGGTGACGCACACTGAATGGAATATGTGACTTTGATATTTTACTTTGAAGACTTAACAGTATTTCTTCCTATTCTGCAACTGTGCAGAGTACACAGAATAGGCTGCTAAACTGCGGTGAAGCACACTGAATGGAATATGTGACTTTGATATTTTACTTTGAAGACTTAACAGTATTTCTTCCTATTCTGCAACTGTGCAGAGTACACAGAATAGGCTGCTAAACTGCGGTGACGCACACTGAATGGAATATGTGACTTTGATATTTTACTTTGAAGACTTAACAGTATTTCTTCCTATTCTGCAACTGTGCAGAGTACACAGAATAGGCTGCTAAACTGCGGTGAAGCACACTGAATGGAATATGTGACTTTGATATTTTAGTTTGAAGACTTAACAGTATTTCTTCCTATTCTGCAACTGTGCACAGTACACAGAATAGGCTGCTAAACTGCGGTGACGCACACTGAATGGAATATGTGACTTTGATATTTTACTTTGAAGACTTAACAGTATTTCTTCCTATTCTGCAACTGTGCACAGTACACAGAATAGGCTGCTAAACTGCGGTGACGCACACTGAATGGAATATGTGACTTTGATATTTTAGTTTGAAGACTTAACAGTATTTCTTCCTATTCAGCAACTGTGCACAGTACACAGAATAGGCTGCTAAACTGCGGTGACGCACACTGAATGGAATATGTGACTTTGATATTTTAGTTTGAAGACTTAACAGTATTTCTTCCTATTCTGCAACTGTGCACAGTACACAGAATAGGCTGCTAAACTGCGGTGACGCACACTGAATGGAATATGTGACTTTGATATTTTAGTTTGAAGACTTAACAGTATTTCTTCCTATTCTGCAACTGTGCAGAGTACACAGAATAGGCTGCTAAACTGCGGTGACGCACACTGAATGGAATATGTGACTTTGATATTTTAGTTTGAAGACTTAACAGTATTTCTTCCTATTCTGCAACTGTGCACAGTACACAGAATAGGCTGCTAAACTGCGGTGACGCACACTGAAGACTTTGATATTTTACTTTGAAGACTTAACAGTATTTCTTCCTATTCTGCAACTGTGCAGAGTACACAGAATAGGCTGCTAAACTGCGGTGACGCACACTGAATGGAATATGTGACTTTGATATTTTACTTTGAAGACTTAACAGTATTTCTTCCTATTCTGCAACTGTGCAGAGTACACAGAATAGGCTGCTAAACTGCGGCGAAGCACACTGAATGGAATATGTGACTTTGATATTTTAGTTTGAAGACTTAACAGTATTTCTTCCTATTCTGCAACTGTGCAGAGTACACAGAATGTGCTGCTAAACTGCGGTGACGCACACTGAATGGAATATGTGACTTTGATATTTAGTTTGAAGACTTAACAGTATTTCTTCCTATTCTGCAACTCTGCACAGTACACAGAATGTGCTGCTAAACTGCGGCGACGCACACTGAATGGAATATGTGACTTTGATATTTTAGTTTGAAGACTTAACAGAATGTGCTCTAATCTGCAACTTTGCACACTAAACAGAATGTGCTCTAATCTGCAACTTTGCACACTAAACAGAATGTGCTCTAATCTGCAACTTTGCACACTAAACAGAATGTGCTCTAATCTGCAACTTTGCACACTAAACAGTATATATGAAATTTTTTTTTTTTTTTTTTTTTTTCCCCCCACACAAAATAACCTGCTGCCCCCACACACAGTAGTCCTAAAAAGGACTTTTGGTTCTTTTTTTTTCACAATTTTGCTTTTTTTCTCCCTACACTGACTTTCCCTTCCTATCCTCAGCTCTCCCTGGCTAAGACTGAGCCGAACTCGCTGGTCAGGTGCTATACAGCACCCGACCATGGGTTCTGGCCAGCCAATCAGTGTAATGCCAGCAGCCAACATGGCTGCTGGTATTACACTGATGTCAGAGCCTCCCTGCACGTTTATTGGCTGCGCAGCAGCCGCACAACGTGCGGGGAGGAGACCCGAACATGGCGGGCGAGCACATGCGGTACTCGTACGAGTACCGCCATGTGCCGAGCAGAGCGATGCTCGAGCCGATCCGAGCATCGGCCGAGCATGCTCGCTCAACACTAGTGTGTATATAAGTGTATCACCCTGGTGTCCCTGTGTTTAGGAGATCAGACTGTGTGGTGTGTATATAAGTGTATCACCCTGGTGTCCCTGTGTTTAGGAGATCAGACTGTGTGGTGTGTATATAAGTGTATCACACTGGTATCCCTGTGTTTAGGAGATCAGACTGTGTGGTGTGTATAGAAGTGTATCACCCTGGTGTCCCTGTGTTTAGGAGATCAGACTGTGTGGTGTGTATATAAGTGTATCACCCTGGTGTCCCTGTGTTTAGGAGATCAGACTATGTGGTGTGTACAGAAGTGTATCACCCTGGTGTCCCTGTGTTTAGGAGATCAGACTGTGTGGTGTGTATAGAAGAATATCACCCCGGTGTCCCTGTGTTTAGGAGATCAGACTGTGTGGTGTGTATAGAAGTCTATCACCCCGGTGTCCCTGTATTTAGGAGATCAGACTGTATGGTGTGTATATAACTGTATCACCCTGGTGTCCCTGTGTTTAGGAGATCAGACTGTGTGGTGTGTATAGAAGTGTATCACCCTGGTGTCCATGTGTTTAGGAGATCAGACTGTGTGGTGTATATAAGTGTATCACCCTGGTGTCCCTGTGTTTAGGAGATCAGACTGTGTGGTGTGTATATAAGTGTATCACCCTGGTGTCCCTGTGTTTAGGAGATCAGACTGTGTGGTGTGTGTATATAAGTGTATCACCCTGGTGTCCCTGTGTTTAGGAGATCAGACTGTGTGGTATGTATAGAAGTGTATCACCCTGGAGTCCCTGTGTTTAGGAGATCAGACTGTGTGGTGTGTATATAAGTGTATCACCCTGGTGTCCCTGTGTTTAGGAGATCAGACTGTGTGGTGTGTATATAAGTGTATCACCCTGGTGTCCCTGTGTTTAGGAGATCAGACTGTGTGGTGTGTATAGAAGTGTATCACCCTGGTGTCCCTGTGTTTAGGAGATCAGACTGTGTGGTGTGTATATAAGTGTATCACCCTGGTGTCCCTGTGTTTAGGAGATCAGACTATGTGGTGTGTACAGAAGTGTATCACCCTGGTGTCCCTGTGTTTAGGAGATCAGACTGTGTGGTGTGTATAGAAGAATATCACCCCGGTGTCCCTGTGTTTAGGAGATCAGACTGTGTGGTGTGTATAGAAGTCTATCACCCCGGTGTCCCTGTATTTAGGAGATCAGACTGTATGGTGTGTATATAACTGTATCACCCTGGTGTCCCTGTGTTTAGGAGATCAGACTGTGTGGTGTGTATAGAAGTGTATCACCCTGGTGTCCATGTGTTTAGGAGATCAGACTGTGTGGTGTATATAAGTGTATCACCCTGGTGTCCCTGTGTTTAGGAGATCAGACTGTGTGGTGTGTATATAAGTGTATCACCCTGGTGTCCCTGTGTTTAGGAGATCAGACTGTGTGGTGTGTGTATATAAGTGTATCACCCTGGTGTCCCTGTGTTTAGGAGATCAGACTGTGTGGTATGTATAGAAGTGTATCACCCTGGAGTCCCTGTGTTTAGGAGATCAGACTGTGTGGTGTGTATATAAGTGTATCACCCTGGTGTCCCTGTGTTTAGGAGATCAGACTGTGTGGTGTGTATATAAGTGTATCACCCTGGTGTCCCTGTGTTTAGGAGATCAGACTGTGTGGTGTGTATAGAAGTGTATCACCCTGGTGTCCATGTGTTTAGGAGATCAGACTGTGTGGTGGGTATAGAAGTGTATCACCCTGGTGTCCCTGTGTGTAGGAGATCAGACTGTGTGGTGTGTATATAAGTGTATCACCCTGGTGTCCCTGTGTTTAGGAGATCAGACTGTGTGGTGTGTATATAAGTGTATTACCCTGGTGTCCCTGTGTTTAGGAGATCAGACTGTGCGGTATGTATATAAGTGTATCACCCTGGTGTCCCTGTGTTTAGGAGATCAGACTGTGTGGTGTGTATATAACTGTATCACTCTGGTGTCCCTGTGTTTAGGAGATCAGACTGTGTGGTGTGTATATAAGTGTATCACCCTGGTGTCCCTGTGTTTAGGAGATCAGACTGTGTGGTGTGTATATAAGTGTATCACCCTGGTATAACCTGTGTTTAGGAGATCAGACTGTGTGGTGTGTATAGAAGTGTATCACCCCGGTGTCCCTGTGTTTAGGAGATCAGACTGTATGGTGTGTATATAAGTGTATCACATTGTTCCACAGTAATAAAACTCACATTAATGTTGGGTTAAATTTCACTATAGGTGTTTATAAATTAGTATGTTCTAAATAATTTATACAGTTACAATGAAATAACCTAACAATTCTCAGTCATGCCCCACCCACAAGCCACTCCCCCAGCAAAACACCACCTACAAACTCTTTGGCCATTTGAAATATTGGGATATGTGTGTTAGTGTTAACCCAACTCTGATCCTTTCAGGATTTCAGTAAACCTCTGCTTATTAACAGTTGGACTAGTCAGTGGTTCAGTCTTTTGAATTCATCGGTTTGTAATCAAGCAGATCTCTCCTAAACACATGAACTGCTGTTGTAAGCTCTTGGGGGTCAAGGCTGGTTACCCCTTTGTTAACCCCTTCCCGACAATGGACTTACCAGGTACATCCCGCAAAAACTGTCACTTAGTGACAGAGGACGTACCTGGTAAGTCCCGGAAGTCTGGGTCTCCGTGCGGCTGCACGCCGTTCGGGGTCTCCGGAATCATTTTTTTAAAAAAAAAAATGTTAGCCGGGCGTTAAGGTGACAGCTGCGTACGCACGCAGCTGTCACTAAGGGGTTAACCTTTTGAGTGCCATCACATTACAAAACAATGTGAGACACACATTTAGCAATCCAAGGGTTAATTACTGCGCACATGGTATTGAGAGATCATATGTTCAAAACCAAACACCTGCAGCTGTAATGTGTTCAGTTTTAAAGTCATGTTAATCCTTTGTGTATATCCTAAATCTGCTTAGTTAGCCAGTAAAGGTATCAACTTGACTATACTCTCCTACAAATTTGTGTTAGGCATGTAGTTCACAAAGATGTCCACAGGAGGTCAGGCGTGTTTAAAAAGACACAAGTTTAACATCTACATGAAAATGAATTTAATGATAATCAGTGTAGTAGACATGAACCTGTGTAGCTGCACAGTTTATGTTGGTAAAAAAGACATGCCGATATTTTCGTGTACAAGCACATAATAAATGAGCATTGCACTATTTGGAATTATTGTCTTAGTAATCTAATAAACATTTTTCTAAAATCTGCAGTAAATATTTCTCCAGCATTCTATAAACACATCTTTGTATTTTGTTATATCTCCGTTTAACACTTTGGGTGCTAAAGAGACATCTCCAGTGTATCTGGATATGCCTTTACCATCCAGGGGGTTAATGCAGCAACCAGGCTTTTGTAGATTTAAAATTAAAGGGATAGTAATACTTCGTTTTATCTTTATTTTATTTTGTAGGCATTAAAAAAACATGAAGAACGATAGAAGTCTTATCTCTCAAACCTTTATGGTTTGAGAGATATTCGCAAGCAAAGTTTCCCCTCCCGCCCCTGTTACCTAGTGTAAGCCATCTCTTCTCAGATGTGGAATCCAGTCCATAGACCAGACAGATAACAGCAGGGGACAATCTTCTTCCTATGAGAACAATGAAAGCCCTGCCCCCTTGACAAGCTTTTCAGGTTTTTCCCTTATCTTAATTGAAGATTGTCCCTCTCTGCAGTCTACCTGGGCACCTCCCTTCTGCTCTGGCTGAGCAGTGTTACATCAGTAAAAGGGGCGGGAGGGGATACTTTGTCATTGAATTACTCTTGAACTACAACTCTGACAGAATTGATATAACACTCTCCAAAGTCCAAATACTATGATGATTAATTAGAGCTGTTTTTATTATGGAATATTACTATCCCTTTAAGTGGGATTTTGTAAACTGATATAACTGTTAAAAAAAAAACCCGCCAACACATTCTAATGAAATGATGTCCAATATGAATTACTTATTTTGGGCAAAGCAGTCCACATAGAAGTGATTCATAGTGGCCAATTACTATTTTTTGCTCAGATTGTGTTAAATGGGAGATATGATTAGAAGGTGTTACTGTTCCTTTAAAGGATATGAAATTGTCTGTACTGTTGTTTTAGCATGTTATGGAACAATTGTACCTGCTCTGCTTTCTTCATGTTTGGTCAGTGGCTGTACAGAGAAAGTGACATAACAACATGGTTACAACACTTTATAATTTTAATCCCTTATTTATTTATTTTATTTATTTAGAAAATGTTTTACCAGGAAGAATACATTGAGATTTCTCTCGTTTTCAAGTATGTCCTGGATAGTTTTCAGTAAAAGGTTACATATTTACACTAATTGTGAGACATTATATACAAACATACAGAAATATACATACTTATTAAATAATGGGATTATTTGCAGTTACACACTGTTTGTAGATATAAAGAAACATTTGCTTTTAAGGATTTTAGACTGGGTGCAGATGTGATTTTTTCCGGCAGATTGTTCCAGATTTGTGGAGCTCTGAAGGAGAAGGCAGATCTTCCTGCTTCTCTCTTGTATTGTGGTATACGCAGTGAGTTGTTAGTAGTGGAGCGGAGGTTATAGTTAGTATGGAGAGCTGGGGTGAGCATACTGCTTAGGTATTGTGGTAGTTTCCAGAGAAGTGGTTGTGTACTAAGCAAGAAAGATGAAGGTCACGTCTAGATTTGAGTGTTAGCCAATTTAGTTCTTTTAGCATGTCACAACGATGGGTAGTGTAGTCACACTGGAGGATAAAGCGGCATAATGAATTATATAGAGTGTCAAGTTTACTGAGGTGGATTTCTGGCGCTGGAGACAAGATGAATATGCAACTCTGTGTTTATCTCTCTCTTTCAGTCTGATGTTAATGGGAGCTGGTCTAACAGCTGGAGAGCCACAGAGTCCTATCCCTGCTTTGAACTGTGCTCCTTAAAGGGATAGTAATACTTCGTTTTATCTTTATTTCATTTTGTAGGCATGAACGATATGTCTTATCTCTCAAACCTTTATGGTTTGAGAGATATTTACAAAGTTTCCCCTCACTGACCAAAATGGTCAAGTCTGCCATCTAGCTGTAAGATTTGGAATCCGGTCCGCAGATCAACCGGTGGCTCTTCAGCAGAGCCGAGATCACAAGATATAAAAATAACTATTTCATTGGAATGGTCTAAAAAGTGTGCTTGCAAACCAGATTATTCGAATGAAGTAGTTCTTCTTATATCTCGCGATCTCGGCTCTGCTGTAGCTCCACGGACCGGATTCCAATCTGACAGCTAGATGGCAGACTTGACCGTTCTGGTAAGCAGAGTAATACCCATTTAGGAGTAGGAATGTCATATAAGTTTTGTTTCTTGGTTATACTGCTGAACTTGATGGACTTGTGCATTTTCCAACCTAATTTATTATGTAACTATGATTCATAGTGATCATTATGGTTCTCGACCCATATTAAAGTGATACTAATGTCTAGTTAAATGTATTTCTCCTAGTCTTCTGTATATTAATAGTAACATTTTGTGCTACATTTATGCCCTTACTTTATTATAGTTATGCAGAGTTAAAGATCCCCAGCCCTCCCCTTTCTGGTCGCCTCCCTCTGATGATCAGATCGGGTCGTGCGACTCGACTCGGCTACAGAGAGGGACAGACTTCATCAAGTAATTATAAGGGAAATACTGCCCCACTGGATGAAGGAGGACAGGATTTCCCTTTGCTTACTGAAGATTGTCCCTCGCTGCAGCCGTCCGGACCAGACTGTAGATTCAGAGTGACTTCGACAGAAGGGGAGGGTGGTGGATCATTATCTCTGCATTACTTTTACACTACACAACAGTAAGGAATTAAACACAGCTCAATATGTTACTATTAATATACAGAAGACATGGCAAAATTATTTTAAAACAGAACTTTCACTCTATAAAGTCGCCCTCCAATAATTAGGCATATGTCCACTAGCTTCATAATAGTGCTATTTAGAGGCGTAACTAGAAGCCACGGGACCCTGGTGCAAGAATTGCCATGGGCCCCCTGACCACATTGGCCACCTCCACATTGCCCCTTCCACAATGCCCCTCAATCTCCACATTGCCCCTTCCACATTGCCCCTCAATCTCCACATTGCCCCTTCCACAATGCCCCTCAATCTCCACATTGCCCCTTCCACAATGCCCCTCAATCTCCACATTGCCCCTTCCACATTGCTCCTCAATCTCCACATTGCCCCTTCCACATTGCCCCTCAATCTCCACATTGCCCCTTCCACATTGCCCATCAATCTCCACATTGCCCCTTCCACATTGCCCCTCAATCTTCACATTGCCCCTTTCACATTGCCCCCATCTCCACTTTGCCCCTTCCACAATGCCCCCTCAATCTCCACATTGCCCCTTTCACAATGCCCCCATTTCTAAATTGCCCCTTCCACAATGCCCCTCAATCTCCACACTGCCCCTTCCACAATGCCCCTCAATCTCCAGATTGCCCCCCCAATCTCCACATTGCCCCATTTCCACATTGCCCCTTCCACAATGCCCCCATCTCCACATTACCCCTTCCACAATGCCCTTCAATCTCCACATTGCCCCTTTCACATTGCCCCCATCTCCACATTGCCCCATAAATCTCCTACCTCCCTGGTCCTGTGGCAGAGGACAGGTCTGTGCCTCTTTCTGCACAGACCTCTTCTCCTGCACGGTCCTCTTCAGTAATGCAGAGCGCTGAGACATGATGTCATCTCCCAGCGCACTGCATTACGAGAGTGCCGGTCTGAATACTGATCTCCCTCCGGCAGACCGGCACTCTCGTAATACAGAGCCCCAGCACTCTGCATTACTTAATTGCAGGCGTCAGGCGAGGGGGTCGCAAGGGCAGGCCGGGCCCCTGGAGTGACGGGCCTAGTCGCAGGTGCGACCCCTATAGTTACACCACTGGTGCTATTAGCTCTCATATGTACCCGGATCTGAAGTAATCCTTAGTCTTCGGAGACCGGAAACCAGGCATCAGCGCAGACATCTTGCTTTAGTGCTGTCTGCGCACCTGCTGTGTCAGTCCCAGTCTCCTCTAGGAGGCGCTGCACTGTGCCTTAAGGCACCGGAAGGGACTGACGGTGCAGGCGGCACTAAAGCAAGAAGCCTGGCCGTCAGTCTCTGAAGAATAGGGATTACTTCAGAACCGGTAATTATGAGAGCTAATAGTACTATTATGAAGCTAGCCGCCATATTCCTAATTACTGGAGGACGACTTTGTAGAGGGTGAAAGTTTTGCTTTAACTACACATTACTAACCCTTTAAAGGAATAGTAATACCTAATAATTACTAACCCCTATAATAAAGTCCTATTAAAAATAAATGTATTGCCCCAGTGTCATCTCTCAAACCTTTATGGTTTGAGAGATAATCGCTCCTAAAGTTCCCTTCCCCTTCCCCACAGTCAGAGTTCTAGCTCACTGCAGGGAAGCCTGTCATACGACTGTCAGGCGGCTGTGCAGCAGAGCTGAGATCGCATTAATACAAAAAAACTTTCACTAAAACGGTCTATCTACGTGTGCTTGCAAACCAATCACAAACCAAGCACACGTAGAAGACCATTTCAGTGAAAGATTTCTTTTTTATTAACTTGATCAGGCTGTGCTGCAGAGCCGCCTGAAAGTCGTACGACTGGCTTCCCTGCAGCAGCCTAGAACGCTGACTATGGGGAAGGGGGAGGGAAAGGGCAACTTTAGGAGCGATCATCTCTCAAACCATAACGGTTTAAGAGATGACACTGGGGGCAATACATTTCTTTTTAATAGGACTTTAATATAGGGTTTAGTAATTATTAAGTATTACTATCCCTTTAAGTTGACGGACCTTATGATTTGCATGTCAATGTAACGTTAAAGTGTTAGTAATGTTTCATAATAAAAGTAGCTCTAATTAATCATCATAGTATTTGGGCTTTGGAGAGTGTTATTTCAATTCTGTCAGAGTTGTAGTTCAAGAGTAATTCAATGACAAAATATCCCCCTCCTGCCCCTTTTACTGATGTAACACTGCTCAGCCAGATCAGAAGAGAGGTGCCCAGGTAGACCGCAGAGAGGGACAATCTTCAATTAAGATAAGGGAAAAACCTGAAAAACTTATCAAGGGGGGCAGGGCTTTCATTGTTCTCATAGGAAGAAGATTGTCCCCTTCTGTTATCTGTATGGTCTATGGACTGCATTCCACATCTGAGAAGAGATGGCTTACACTAGGTAACAGGGGAGGGAGGGGAAACTTTGCTTGTGAATATCTCTCAAACCATAAAGGTTTGAGAGATAATACTTATATCGTTCTTCATGTTTTTTTAATGCCTACAAAATAAAATTAAGATAAAACGAAGTATTACTATCCCTTTAAGCGGAAGCTCAGCACCTGAACAGGTGTCAGGTTATCTAAAAAGTTGATTTATATAGAGAAATGCTTTGGAGACTTCTCACGCACCTATTGGGTTAAAAACATGGAGAAATGGGAAAACTAGACGGTCACGTTAGTTCTCATCTGCCATCAGATTCTATGTTTGTGCCTTTTTCATGTGTTTGACGACAAATTTGTGAACCACTGCCATAGACAAATATAAAGTTGTGTTACAGTCGTCAGTGGTATTCAGAGCATGACGTAGCACTGGTAAAGGTAAACCACTCTGCTGACAGGAATCTAAACACAATGGGGGGAGGGAGGAGGTGTCAAGTGAAAATTTAATAACGACTTAGAGAAGTTATGCAAGGCTGAGGGCCAAAGTCATGGTAATGTGTTATTATAGTTAAATTGTCAGCAAGGACAAGGAAATCCTAACTTTTATTATGAAAGTTTAACCCTTTAACCCTTAGAGTGCCAGAGGGGTTCGCAACGCATTGTGAAGCAAATGTGTTTCATTTGCTGACATGATTGAAGGGAAAAGTGGCAAAAAAAAACCCAAATAGGAACTGAAGACAGATGCCATACAGGCCAGCAGAACATCACTACTGAAGATACTCATCATCTGGAGATGTTTATGGATCACAGGCTTAAAGGGATAGTAACATTTCATAATAAAAGCAGCTCTAATTAATCATCATAGTATTTGGACTTCTGTCAGAGTTGTAGTTCAAGAGTAATTCAATAGCAAAGTATCCCCCTTCCTCCCCTTTTACTGATGTAACACTGCTCAGCCAGATCAGAAGGGAGGTGCCCAGGTAGACTGCAGAGAGGGACAATCTTCAACTAAGATAAGGGAAAACCTGAAAAGCTTGACAAGGGAGGCAGGGCTTTCATTGTTCTCATAGGAAGAAGATTGTCCCCTTCTGTTATCTGTCTGGTCTATGGACTGGATTCCACATCTGAGAAGAGATGGCTTACACTAGGTAAAAGGGGCGGGAGGGGAAACTTTGCTTGTGAATATCTCTCAAACCATAAAGGTTTGAGAGATAAGACTTATATTGTTCTTCATGTTTTTTTAATGCCTACAAAATAAAATAAAGTTAAAGGGATAGTAATACTTCATTTTAACTTTATTTTATTTTGTAGGAATTAAAAAACATGAAGAATGATATAAGTCTTATCTCTCAAACCTTTATGGTTTAAGAGATATTCACAAACAAAGTATCCCCCCCCTGTTCAACCAGATCAGAAGGGAGGTGCCCAGGTAGACTGCAGAGAGGGACAATCTTCAATTAAGATAAGGGAAAAAGCTGAAAAACGTGTCAAGGGGGGAAGGGCTTTCATTGTTTTCATACAAAGAAAATTGTCCCCTTCTGTTATCTGTCTGGTCTATGGACTGCATTCCACATCTGAGAAGAGATGGCTTACACTAGGTAAAAGGGGCGGGAGGGGAACTTTGCTTGTGTATATCTCATAAACCATAAAGATTTGAGAGATAAGACTTATATCATTCTTCATGTTTTTTTAATGCCTACAAAATAAAATAAAGTTAAAACGAAGTATTACTATCCCTTTAAAACAAAGTATTACTATTCCTTTAAAGTGATAGCAATATCTCTATTAATGTGGATGTCCGAGTCTTCTGTACTTTTATGTAACACATAGCACTATATTTCATTACTTACAGATTTATAGTTCGATCGCTATTCAAGCTGAAAGGATCTCCCTCCCATCCCTTCAGGCTGCCTTCCATTAGATCTGGAGTCTGGTCGTGGGACCGGTCAGATGCAGCAAGAGACAATCTTCACACGGAAAGTAAAAGGAAAACCCTGTCCCCCTTGATGAACGAGGGCGGATTTTCGTTATGTTTATTGAAGATTGTCCCTTGCTGCGCTCCATCCGGACCAGACAGAGAGGCTCAGTGACACAGGGAAATGGGCGAGTGGGCGATCCTTTCAGCTTCAAGAGCATTTGAACTACAAATCTATAAGTAATGAAATATAGCGGTATGTGTTACAAACAATGTAAAGAAGACTCCAACATCAACTTTAATAGAGGTGTTACTATCACTTTAAGGCAATAATCAGACGCAAAGTATGAAAATTTGGATGTGCCCCAATATTTTGTGTATTTGCTTTTAGCTATTTTGGACAAAATTGGTTGCACTCCAGCAATTTTAAATGTGTTTTTTTCTTTGGGTGTGCTTACCAAAACCTGGACTGGAATTGTATTTTTGGAAGTTTTGACCAGCTTCTATTGGTTTAAGCACCCCTCTCACCCCCAGGTGACCAGCTTCTATTGGTTTAAGCACCCCTCCCACCCCCAGGTGACCAGCTTCTATTGGTTTAAGCACCCCTCCCACCCCCAGGTGCACTGATCATTGTCTCTAGGACACTATATAATGCCTGTCAGAGAGTCTCTCTCCATTAATGAGTAAAGCTGACCAAGACTCAGCTCTCAGGATAAAGTAAATTAAGGTTAGTAAATGCCTAAAATGGGTGAGAGTTTCAGGTCATAAGACAAAGCATATTGAGGTTAGGTACTTGCCAAAAATGAGGTACCTTGGCATTGGTGGCAAGCTTAGCATTCTATGGCCATATGATGTGACCAAATCCTCATCTTTAATATAGTGGTGATATTCAGGTACAATGCCGCAGAGTTAATGAAAATTTGGATGTGCACCAATATTTTGTTTATGTGCCTTTATCTATTTTGGTAAAAGTTGGTTGCACTCCAGTAATTTTAAATGTGTTTTTTTTGTTTTTTGTTTTTTCCTTTGGGTGTGCTTACCAAAACCTGGACTGGAAATATATATATAGATAGATAGATAGATAGATAGATAGATAGATCTGAGATAGATATGAGATAGATAGATAGATAGATAGATAGATAGATAGATAGATAGATATGAGATAGATAGACAGACAGACATGAGATATATAGATATGAGATAGATAGATAGATAGATAGATATGAAATAGATAGATAGATAGATAGATAGATAGATAGATAGACAGACATGAGATATATAGATATGAGATAGATAGATAGATAGATAGATAGATAGATAGATAGATATGAGATAGATAGATAGATATGAAATAGATAGATAGATAGATAGATAGATAGATAGACAGACAGACATGAGATATATAGATATGAGATATATAGATAGATAGATAGATAGATATGAAATAGATAGATAGATAGATAGATAGATAGATATGAGATAGATAGACAGACAGACATGAGATATATAGATATGAGATAGATAGATAGATAGATAGATAGATAGATAGATAGATAGATATGAAATAGATAGACAGACAGACATGAGATATATAGATATGAGATATATAGATAGATAGATAGATAGATAGATATGAAATAGATAGATAGATAGATAGATAGATAGATATGAGATAGATAGATAGATAGATATGAAATAGACAGACAGACATGAGATATATAGATATGAGATAGATAGATAGATAGATAGAT
Organism: Rhinophrynus dorsalis; assembly: GCA_037306005.1. NCBI lineage: Eukaryota > Metazoa > Chordata > Amphibia > Anura > Rhinophrynidae > Rhinophrynus > Rhinophrynus dorsalis. The sequence continues at coordinate 179,020,282 of CM074726.1, forward strand.
AGATAGATAGATATGAGATAGATTGATTGATCGATAGATAGACAGACAGACATGAGATATATAGATATGAGATAGATAGATAGATAGGTAGATAGATAGATAGATAGATAGATAGATAGATAGATAGATAGATATGTAATTCTATTCCTACGCGATTCATGGTCTATTGATGTAAATTCCCTCAAGTTAAAACTGACTGCCTGCACTTTATTCTCATAGTCGTTGTTTCATTTTGAATCCAAATTGCGTAATACAGAGCTGAAAAAACAAAAACTTGTGTCACTGCCCAAATACTGCAGTGTAAACACAAATACACACTCACACAAAAGCATTCTTTTTTTTACTATATACAAAAGATCTGATCACAGTTTGCAGTGCTTCTGCTGTGCCCGTGTATACAGGTGATGCCATGATCTGAGAAAAAATGTTAAACATATCACAGTCTTTTTGAGTCTTTTTTACAGAAAGATTTCTCTGAGGTTCATAGTTGGATCACAAAAAACAAACTTCTTAAATACTGAGCAATGCATTGTGTACCCCTCTGCCACTCAAAGGTGTAAGAATCATATCAAAGTCAAATCATAACTTGGCCGCAGTACCAATATCTTAGTACCTGGTAGAACCCTACCTCATATTTGGTTTTCATATTGATCAGTTCACATCCAAATGTTATCCCAATGTAGGTGCTCTGTTTAGAAACAAATCCTGTTTAAAGGGATAGTAATACTTCATTTTATCTGTATTTTATTTTGTAGGAATTAAAAAAAACATGAAGAACGATATAAGTCTTATCTCTCAAACCTTTATGGTTTGAGAGATATTCACAAGCAAAGTTCCCCTCCCGCCCCTTTTACCTAGTGTAAGCCATCTCTTCTCAGATGTGGAATCCAGTCCATAGACCAGACAGATAACAGCAGGGGGACAATCTTCTTCCTATGAGAACAATGAAAGCCCTGCCTCCCTTATCTTAATTGAAGATTGTTCCTCTCTGCAATCTACCTGGGCACCTCCCTTCTGATCTGGCTGAGCAGTGTTACATCAATAAAAGGGGCGGGAGGGGGATACTTTGTCATTGAATTACTCTTGAACTACAACTCTGACAGAATTGAAATAACACTCTCCAAAGTCCAATTACTATGATGATTAATTAGAGCTGCTTTTATTATGAAACATTACTACCCCTTTACGTCCACGGGTAAAAAAACAGATGTCAATGCCAGCCATCAATTACCAGGATGTAGTAAATGCTTCTGTGCCACAAATCCATGACAAGAGCACAGTTCATTTAATTTTCCCACAACCCAGTCTGCTATAAATCCTCCTTACCATTCCATCCCTTTGATCAGACCTCCAATAACCACACTACAGACTGTGAATGAAAGTCAGGCCACAGCATTTTTCAACTGGCAACTGTACACGCGCAATAAATACTAACCTGAACTGTTTGCTTGGTAGACATAATTCAGCTGACTATACTACAAAATAATCTAAACAATTATTGATGCTAACATTAACTTCAGCCTTCCTTTGACTTTACCTTTTTTATAAAGTAAATGAGGACCATGCCACCACCATCCTTAAAGGGATAGTAATACTTAAAGAATCTAAAAAAAATATATGTTGCAAGGTTTACGTCCCTGAATAAAACAATGGTACTCCCACTGCTGAGATATATTTTATTAAAAATTTATAACAGCTCAAACTTGAATTCTGAGGTGCAATATCACAGTGGTCTAAAAATTTACAGTGGTGCTGTTGTTACACATCCTATGGAGATTTATGGTCCACAGACCAGAGCAGTCCATAGGATGGTGTAGCAACAGTGCCACTGTAAATTTTCAGGCCACTGTGATATTGCACCTAAAAATTTTAAGTTTGAGCTGTTAGAATTTTTAATAAAATATTTCTGAGTGGTGGGAGTACCCTGTTTTATTCAGGGGGATAAACCCTACAACATATATTTTTTTACAATTTAAGTATTACTATCCCTTAAACTGAATGTGGGAAATGCTAGTACAACAGCTGTTAACACGACTTTCAGGCTCAAGCAGAGGAGCCATTCCTGAATAGCACTTGAAGGCACTGGGGGAGACTTATAAAGCTGGAGTTCTAAACTGTGTTTGTAAAATTTTCTCAAAGCTACATAAGGACACGTATAAATGTTTTTGCTAAGTAGTAACTTGTCAGATGACTTTTTTTGAAAAGTAGAGTAGAAATGCTGTTGTCCAAATAAAAATTGTGCCACAACAAGGAGGTCAATACAAGGATCTCTGCGGTGAGCTATTTATTCCAAGGCCTGATCAGGTGACCAGGGAACACCCCTTGAGATTAGAGGAAAGGAGGTTTAGACTTCAGCAGGAGGGAAGGGGGGGGGGAAGGGTGGGGGGTTTTTACAGTAAGGTCTGTTAAATTGTGGAATTCATTGCTCAGGGAGGGTGGTTATGGCAGATATAATGGATACGTTTAAGAGAAGATTAGATACATTTCTTTCCAAAGGGAACATACAGAGTTATACTGTTTAGTATTAGGCAGATCAGGAAGGTCCGATAAAGGACTAATTTATTATTATTTTTTTTTTAATATATTTTATTATCAGATCACTCCATATACATCTTAAATACAAAAAAAAGCTGAATACATGTAAAATTGTTCAAATACACAAAAGTATGGAAACATTTATAGCAATGAAAAGAACATATGCATAGTAGTAGGGTGTACAGAGTCGACCTGAGGTTTTTTATGATTATTTCAACCTTCAATAACCCAAACTTCTAAAATCTAACTAAATTTAACTTTTACTATACCCCCTCAACCCCAATTCCTCTCTCCTCCGAGCCTGCAGCACCCCCCTCCCCATGCCCACCAGTCAATGATTTCACAGAATCCCTGTACGTACAGGATTCGTACACAGTGTCATGTATCAAGTATACGTCACAACCACCCACACAGCAAACAGGTATGATTTCAATCAGCCATCTCCAATAAGCTGCACATCATCAGGTGCCACAGGAGTACCCGCCCTAATCGTCCACCAGGTCTGCCACCTTCCCCAGATCTTGTCGAACTTAGTCAGAGGGCCCCGATGCAAGTAAACCAATTTATAATGTGGAATGCACTGTAGGACCAGGTTTAAAGGGATAGTAATACTTCGTTTTAACTTTATTTTATTTTGTAGGCATTAAAAAAACATGAAGGATGATATAAGTCTTATCTCTCAAACCTTTATGGTTTGAGAGATAATCACAAGCAAAGTTTCCCCTCCCGCCCCTTTTACCTAGTGTAAGCCATCTCTTCTCAGATGTGGAATCCAGTCCATAGACCAGACAGATAACAGCAGGGGACAATCTTCTTCCTATGAGAACAATGAAAGCCCTGCCCCCCTTGACACGTTTTTCAGGTTTTTCCCTTATCTTAACTGAAGATTGTCCCTCTCTGCAGTCTACCTGGGCACCTCCCTTCTGATCTGGCTGAGCAGTGTTACATCAGTAAAAGGGGCGGGAGGGGGATACTTTGTCATTGAATTACTCTGGAACTACAACTCTGACAGAATTGAAATAATACTCTCCAAAGTCCAAATACTATGATGATTAATTAGAGCTGCTTTTATTATGAAACATTACTATCCCTTTAACCACGCTCTACAGTTGGGAACTCTGTTTGACATCCAGTTCAAGATCACCACCTTTCTCACCATCACCAAGAGCTCACTCAATAGAGATCTGTCATCTACATCCTCAATCTCATCAGGGAAAACAGACAATAAACAAAGCTTTGGAGTCACAGGAACAGGTCTTCCCAACACCAGGGCCACAATGCACATTATTTCTGTCCAAAACCCTCTGACTCCAGGACATTCCCAGATCATATGCAAATAAAGACTAACTTATTTGGTAGCAGGAAAGCTATAAAATTACTGGAGTATGAGGAGGAGGTTGAACTTAATGGACTTGTGTCTTTATTCAACCTAATTTACTATGTTACTGTGTAACATATTTAGAAAGAAATTTGCTAATTGCATAAAAAATAAAGGCAGTTTTAGCAATTACATCTTAACACCAGGTTTAACCTGTTCTTAATGGAAGTATATGTTGATAGTTATGTATGTATAAACATTTTCTTAATTGCAAATTTTCTGCAGATTTTCTCAGAATATTCTCTGATACACATATTTATAAACAACGTTACTTCTTTATAAATCGGTGTGTATTTTAATGACAATTTTCTAACACACACTTAGCATGAGATGTTCAGAAAGTGGAGGTAACAGAAATTAACCCTTTAAGGACCGGGAAAATCTGAGGTCGTTTTCACTTAAGGACCGGAGCAATTCTGACCTTTTTGACTATGTCTTTTTTCAACAGTGTTTTCCCTGTAAGTCTTTTATTCCACCCCCATAAATTATATTTTTTAAGCACAAATAGGGATTTCTTTTGATACTCCACTTATATGGATAACCCACCATTTACTTTATTAAAATTAAAAAAAGGTAAACACCATTTTTGTTTTTTCTCTTAGGATCAGTTGGGCACAAAGGGTTACATTTTTATGGCGACTGCATGAAAGGTATGATCGGTCAGTCATACCTACGAAATGCGCAGTTTAAAGTGGCCACTGTCCCCCCTGGGTGAAAATCCCCATGTCCCTTTTTCCCACCCTATTTTGTCACTTTTTTATCCCTGACATTTGGCGGTGTGTATAAGTGTATTACATGGCTCCACAACAATCACACTTCCAATATTGTTTAATGAGATGTTTTTTTTTTTTTTAATAAAACATTTTTGTGTATAAAAAAAAAGTGTGTTGTGTTTTAAAAAAAAAAAAAAAAAAAAAAAAAAAAAGTGTATCATTGCATTTAGCCAGCCTCCACCACCAGCAGTGAAGGGGTTAATACCCCCAGCTGTTGTATTTTCTTGTTCCACTAGGTGTCTTCTCTCTGCTTCTCTCTCCCTTACTTTGATAGCAAGGTAGACAGGGGCAGAGGAGAGACATAGAGGCAGCATGCTTTGCGTGCTTTCCTCTGTCTCTCGGAATGCCGGTACATGTGATCGCTGCTACGGCAATCACATGAACCGGCACAAGCAAGAAGGGCTGAGACTGAACGCCCGGTCTCGGAGCGCTCAGTCTCAGCCTGGAATTAATGATAGCAGCGTGCACGGAGGCGCGCTGCTATCATTTAAGCCATGACGGTCCAGGACCATCATGGGTCCTTAAGGGGTTAATCAAAATAAATAAGTTCTTACACCATGGTCCGTCAATTCTCAGACATGTTTCATCATTTTTTGCATACAATTCCTCCATCTCCATTAAAGGGAAAAAGTCGTCTTAAAAATGGGGATGGTTTAATCTACCGTCATATTGTAAGGTATTTTCAGAAAAAATATTCATTTCAACGTTTTTTGTCTGATTAACATCATTTTTTCCCGACAAAATAAAAGTGGTCTAAACTTGGAGAAGACAAATTAAAGTGCTGTTAGCAGGAGCAACAAACATTTTGTCATTGCAAAGGCAAAATCAAAGAAATTTTAGCATCCAGATTTTTTAAAGATCATCAAGATCTCGCTACCGTAATTTTTAATTCTTTGGACACATTTTCAAACGTGGCAGATTTACTTCTGAAAATATTGTCCTTCTTTTACCACCAACTCATGATCCGACAATTTTTTAATTATGACGACTTTTTGAACATCTTGCCCTAAGAATGATTTTTATACATCTCCCCCATTGCGTCCAACACCAGCAAGCACCCCCACATGCTGTGACAAACCAGTGCACCACTGACGTTCATCATCCAAACAACATCTAGGCACATCCATGTAACTACTGATATAAATATTAATGCACATGGAAATTATACATAGGGTGGGAGTCTTCTCATACCGCAATGTGCTAGGCAAAATAGCTGTAGGGAACCAGCATGCCCTTCATCTCACATTATTTCCCATTTGTACATCCTGGCTGACCACCCAGGAGTTGGCCAAGTGTATGCTCCTCAGCCCACCCTATCCAGAAATGCCCCGCTTCCTTCCCAGCCCTTATTAAAGATCAGTAAACTTTTTTTTATGAAAATACATATTTTACAGAGCATTTCCTTCTGAATAAGACAAGGTCACTCCCATCGCTGTCAGATAGGGTTGCCACCCAGCCGGTATTTTACCTGCAGGCTGGTAAAAAATTGGCTCCTGTCCAATGTTAAGTCTATGGAGGGAATGCCATGGTTGGTATTTTTTTTGAAGAAAAGGTGGCAACCCTACTGTCAGATGTTTTATTAAAAATTTATATCAGTTCAAATAATCAGGAAGTGAATTTACTGTGTTTACTTCCTGATAGTTCTAACTGACAGGAAGTGAATTTACTGTGTTTACTTCCTGATAGTTCTAACTGACAGGAAGTGACAGGCAGTTTCTGTCACATTCTATGGAGAACTGTATATCACTGACTTTCCTCTCCATTAGAATGTAACAGGAAAACTAATTAGAATTTGACCACTAGAGGGCACTGCTATTGTAAAAAAAACATGGGTTTAATCTGTAATAACTCTGGAAATATAAATCTCTCGGCAGTGGGAGTACCCTTATTTTACTCAATAGGAAAATCCCTACAATATATATTTTTTCATAAAAAAAGTTTACTGCTCCTTTAAGCTCCTTCTGCCTAATTCTCCTTTTGATCCACCGGTTCCTTCTTGGTAAACTCAACACTCTGTAGTATGCCTCTTTAAAGGGATAGTAAAGTTTCATAATAAATGAATCTTGTATTATTCTTTATAGTTTTTAGGCCATGTAGAGTGTTATTATCATTCTCTACAATGTGTAGTTCCAGAGTAATTGAAACATACAGTCCCCCGCTACCGCCCCTTTTACCTATTGTAAAGCTGTACAGCAACACCGTCCGGATGGATTGCAGCAAGGGACAATCTTCTGTTAGCATAAGGAGAACCCTGCCCTCCTCCTTCAAGGGACACAGGGTTTTCCTTATGCAGACAGCCAGAAGATTGTCCCTCGCTGTGACCTGTCCGGTCATGTGACCAGATTCCACATCTGAAGGGAGGCGGCTTACACTAGGTAAAAGGGGCGGGAGGGGGACACTTTATAATTCATTTACTCTGGAACGACACATCGTAGAGAATGATAATACCTCTCTACATGGCCCAAAAACTATAAAGAATAATTGGAGCTGCACTTATTTTAGTAACATAGTAAATTAGGTTGAATAAAGACACAAGTCCATCAAGTTCAACCTTCTCCTCATACCCCAGTGATTTTATAGCTTTCCTGCTACCAAATAAGTTAGTCTTTATCAGACTTGATCTGCCTACTGATAAACAGTATAACTCTGTACGTTCCCTTTGGAAAGAAATGTGTCTAATCTTCTCTTAAATGTATCCATTGTATCTGCCATAGCCACCTCCTTGGGGAAGGAATTCCATAATTTAACAGACCTTGCTGTAAAAAAAAACCCTTCCTCTGCTGAAGTCTAAGCCTCCTTTCCTCTAATCTCATGCAGTGTCCCCTGGTCATCTGATCAGACCTTGGAACAAAAAGCTCACCACAGAGATCCTTGTATTGACCTCTCATACACTTGTACAATGTGATAAGATCTCCTCTTAGTCGTCTTTTCTCTAGAGTAAATAAACCAAGTTTGTCTAGTCGTTCCTCATACGTCAAGTCCTCCATTCCCTTAATTAATTTTGTTGCTCTTCGCTGCACCCTCTCTAGTTCTAGTATATCCTTTTTCAGAACCGGTGCCCAAAATTCCACTGCATACTCAAGGTGAGGTCTTACCAATGATTTTGAAACATTACTATCCCTTTACACAAAAGCAGAAGAGGGAGAAGGCATATGCACCCCCTAGTGCAGATCATCTTTAGTAGGGTTCAAGACAAAACCCCAGGTGAGGCTCCCTATATGTTAATACTCACAAGACAGGTGGCTGGAATCTCACGTATGTGGGTTCCAGCAAAAATGTTTTCTAGGATAATAAGCTTCCCCATCTACAGTAATATGAATTCAAGATTTGGCTGCTCCTCTACCTCTCACTTTCCGTATACAGAAGACCAGGTAGGAACAACAAAAAAGTAAAAGAGGGCACAAAAATAATGTAACTCAGATTTGATAATAAATCTATGTATGGAAATCCAAGGTGTCTACACACAATTGTATTGGTCAGTTATTGATCAACCTGACTAATGCACTAGCAGAGGGAGTATAAACCCGTCTCTGCTCAGGACACTGAATGATGATGATGATGATAGGAATAATACTGGTAATGGAATTAAGGATCAGAATGTATATTTAAAAAATATATTTTTAATGATAAAACAAATAACAAGATCAATCTCTGAGAATTATGGCAAATGTCTGTTACCAATGTTGTCATTATGCCTCTCTGTTTTTTAGTTTAATTACACTACCCACCACTGGGTTATGTTAAAAGAACTAAATTGGATAACACTCAAATCCAGATGTGCCCTTCACCTTTCCTACACAGTTTATGACCACACTAAAGCCAGGATTCCATTGCACCCAAAATATTTGCTGAATGGATTTTTTTTAGCTTCAGCTTGTATTTCCAGTTGCTCAGTTCTGAAATCACATTCTTACAAAATGTCAGAGGTGAATTTCAGAATTTCACTTTTTTTTTCTTATCACAAATACCTTGTTGGAATGCACCAAAACCACCCCAAAGCGAGACATAGAATCCTGAGGAAAGAGGTCAGATTTTAGCTACATTTCTTGTGCTTGATTGGACAGAGGAATCCAGAGAAGACAAGAGCTCCTTCCTCTCTCATGCCTGATCCCCAGCATACCTCCCAAGTGTTCGTCTTCAGGAGGAACAGTCCCCCTTTGAGACCCAAATTTGTCTGTCACTCTTTCCTATCATGGTGTCCCCCTTTTTTGGTGCATTACATTACTCCACAGCAATAAAACTCACGATAATATTCATTTAAACGTCATGACGTGTTTATAATTGAGTCTGGGTAAATAAAGTACTTTGGTCTTGTTACAAATCATTTATTCAGTTATACAGAGAGCTGCCAAGGGGTCATGTTAATGCCACACCCACAAGTCAACCGCCGCCAGCAACACAACCTAAAACACAGTGGCCCTCTATTGGTCATTTGAATTGTTGTGAGGTATGCCCCAGTATATCCAAGCACTCACGGTTAGCCCAGCAGCAGCAGCAATCTCACTGTACCAGCATCCAGGGCCTGATTTGTCAATAGGCCAACTAGGAACTGCCTTAGGGTGCCTAATTTTCAGGGGTGCCTAGAAAGTATCCTGTCACGCCCACCAGCCCACTGTCACTGTTAACCAATAACGTTCAGGAGTCAGTACGGTATAGTTAAATGCAAAATTTATTAATAATAGAAAAGTAGAGAACACTATATACACAAGTAGCAAGCAGAGGGTTACAAGCCAGCGAGCATTGCTATCAGGAATATTAGGCTGCCAAGCTTGACCACACTGCTGGAGACTAGGCCTCAGTCACTGGTAGTCTCTGCAGGAACAGGAACACTGGATCTTGATCTGACGAAGCCAGAGTACTGACTCGCGCCTGTCATCAGTATAGGGAAATGGATACCTGACTTACGCCTGCAGTCAGTAGGGAGCAATACCCGACTCACTCCTGCAGTCAGTATCGGAGCTAGTCTACCAGAGCCCCAGGTCCGCACTAGACAGGGTATCTGCTAGGTACAAGGAACAAACGTAAGAATAGTCAGACAGAGCCACAAGTCAGCACCAGAGGGAGTAGTCAAACAAGCCAGGTCATACACAGTTCAGGTAGTCAGCCAGAGCCACATGTCTGCACCAGGTTGGGTGTCCACTATAGGGATAGACAAAAGAATAGTCAGAGAGAGCCACAGGTCAGCACCAGGTTGGATGGAAGACTAGCCAGGTCATACACAGAGCCCAGGGTAATAGAACTGCTAGGAACAACAACGCAAGGGCAACGGAGTCAGGACTCAGTCAGCCCTTCAAATCCCTCCTCAGGAAGTAGGTAGGAGTAGCAGCTCACAGGAAAGAAGTAGGTAGGAGGGAACTACAGGAAGCAAGGCACATAAAACAGAGGCCTGCTGCATGCTTGAAGCCTCGCGCCTGCAGATGACGCTGAAAACAAGGTAAGCTGTAACACCCACCCACTTTAGATGGCCATAAATTTAATTAAATACATATACCTTTGAGGGTATTTGGCTTCAATTTAAATTAGTGATAGACTGTCCTGGTGCCTGTTGCCTCCCCTGACCTGCTGGATCTGATTTTTTTGTCTACCATGTGACCGTCATGACATCACATTGCGTGCTACAGCCATGCACTATACCCTTCATCATGGCATAGCCTGCAAGGGCTGCATATATAGTACAGAAACCAGCTACGAATGTGGATTTTGCTGCGCTTAGCTGAAGAGACTGTGCACAGGGAGGATAGCGGTGAGAGAGACGAGACCACACCAGCAAATGTCATTGGGGGGCAGGTAGGCAGCGGCAGCAGCAGCCCCCCAATAGCCAAGCACGTATATACTATATGCGTGTTGCCTCCTTCAGCTCAGAATATTATGAAAAATAATTAATGTTTTCCCCATCCCAAATAACCCACTCAAGCAATCTGTCTGATTACAGAGTGGCAACAGGAGAGGTAATAAGAGTATAACCATTCTACCATTTTATAGGCTCTTCTATAGGTTGTTGTCAGTTTTATTGATAAATATGTCAGTTGAGGGTGTGGTTAAGTGAAGGGGTGTGGCTATGGGTGGGGTAAAAGTGGGGCTATGGGACACCGGAAGGTGTTGTGCCTAGGGGAGCCTGAGATGTAAATCTGGCCCTGCCAGCATATGAGGGGTTAATTACCAAGTTAAACATATAACACACACTTAAAGTCCCAGCACCCCCCCCCCCCCCCCCCCCCCAGGACTCCCCATCCACAAAAATGGTTAAGCTCTCTTTTGCTGGATCTCAGCAATCTTGCTTCTTAGGCAACAGAGGGGCTAACTGTCAAAAACAATATTAACCTCTCCTTTCCTACCGGGGCTACAAAGAAAAAAAAGTGTAAAAAGTATCCTTGAGAAGAAATTGAGGAAAACACAATCCCTTCCAACTCGCCATCTTGATGACATCAGGATGGAAAGTGTGAAAAAAAATGAACGTGGGGTCCAGACACACCATATCATTTTTTGAACCCATTGAGTGCCAGAGGGGTACGGAATGCATTGCAAAGCAATGCATTCCATACCCCTCTGGCACTCAATGGGTTAAGTGTGAAAATGAGACCACAAAAATGTCATATGTGGTCCGGAGCCCGCCATATTAATAAAAAAAACTTGAAGGGGTTCCAGAGACACCCCCCCACTCCAGGATCTCCCCAGCAGTGTTGGTGTTCCAGCTGTGTCAGCGAATCCTCAGTAGCCCTCCACACAATTCACCTACACCAATAAAAAATGTAAATAAAATCTCTAAAAAAGACGCTGTCCCATTCGTGGTGGCTAAAGTAATAAATAAAGTGAACCACTCTGAAACACCCCCCCCCCCCCAAACACACACACACACAGAGGGATTGGCTTATATATGGCCAATCACTGTTTAATTTTTTTTCTCAGACTCTCATTCGCTGGGAGGTGGGGTTACACATAGCACAGAACACACCCTGGAGTAACCTCATCTCCCAGCCAATCGTGGATGATGGTAAGGGGTCACATGTGCATGATGCATTACCTCTTCCTCTGTCCTCTCATTGACTTGAGGAAGAGGTCACGATATGCTCAGAGGAGAGAGAGAGATAATGTTACACCCCCAAAAATATAAATTTAAGACAATTTTGGCTTTATAGTTAACAAATGGTGAAATTAACCCTTCCATTGCCAAGCTGGCTGAAATGCAATGGAGGGAGCTTATGGTGGGCCTGGTTAGGTTAGTGGGGTTGTTGGGGTATTTTATGTTTATTTTTTGCACAGTTAATACCACCAGTCTGGACAGTTTATACAAAGCTATTCACTGCAATGCATTGCACTCTGCCTGACACTGAAGGGGTTTAGTGTTAATTGTGTGAGTGGGGGGAATAGTTGGGTGCACATGGGGACGCTGGGCGGTGTTCATCGCCTTTTTAAAGCCAAACAAGCCTTTTTCCCAGACTTGGCAGGCCTGAGATGAAAGCCTGGGAAGGCCTGTCTGAAAGGGAATCTTGTTCTAGGGTTTGCAGGTCTAGGTGAGAAATAATTTTAGGGGGCTGGTTTGTACTTTTTTTGTTTGTTTGCACAAAATTATTTTTCTGTGTCATCCAATACAGGTTACAGGTAACTCTGGGTAGGCGATCAGCCCCTTTAATAGGCAGGAACAATTCTGAGAAGTGACTGCTGGGTGGAGTCTACCTCCTCTTCTTAGCTTGCAGCTAGCCAGTCCCCAACCAGTAAGATTTGTTCCTTGGTCAAGACATGAGGCAAGAGAACAGTTCTGCTATAGTTTTAGCTTTTTTTATTATTTTTCTGTTAGATATGGGATACCACCATTAGGAGGATTACCGTCACTGACAATTCCCATCGCCCAAATGTGGATAGCTCAGTTTACCAAGTGCTTATTTGTGGACCTTAAAGGGATAGTAATACTTCGTTTTAACTTTATTTTATTTTTTAGGCATTAAAAAAACATGAAGAATGATATAAGTCTTATCTATCAAACCTTTATGGTTTAAGAGATATTCACAAACAAAGTATCCCCCCCTGTTCAACCAGATCAGAAGGGAGGTGCCCAGGTAGACTGCAGAGAGGGACAATCTTCAATTAAAATAAGGGAAAAAGCTGAAAAACTTGTCAAGGGGGGAAGGGCTTTCATTGTTTTCATACAAAGAAGATTGTCCCCTGCTGTTATCAGTCTGGTCATACAACCAGATTCACACCTGAGAAGAGATGGCTTACACTAGGAAAAAGGGGCGGGGAGGGGAAACGTTGCTTGTGAATATCTCTCAAACCATAAAGGTTTGAGAGATAAGACATATCATTCTTCATGTTTTTTTAATGCCTACAAAATAAAATAAAGTTAAAACGAAGTATTACTATCCCTTTAAGCCCTGGGGGGAAAATCTTGGCTGCGAGTTCTTTCCCCAGGAGTTACCCACTGAGGCTGCTTCATGATATATGGTAATCTGAAGACAGAAGATCTGCTGAAAAAGGTGAGCACCCTTTGAGTGCTGAGTTCCACATGTCCCACGTTGCCCCTCCGCACAGGGGTCTCATTTGGCGTTCCTATTACATACTCATGCACTCATTGGGTTTATCTGTATGTCTGTGAGGTGTTTGGAGCAAATTTCTGTGGTAATTTCTTTTGCTGCTGGTTAGCACCTTTTGGGGGGGGGGGGTTGGGCAATTTCCCTACTGGGACCAGTGTTTATTGGATCTACTATTTTATTCTAGTGGACTTTTGAGTGGTTTATGTTTGGTATTCACCTCGTTCACTTTTTGTAAAGGAGCGCATTTACTGCATAGACGCCATTGCTTCATTCACTTCTATGGGACTTTACAGTTTGGGACATATCTCTGCAACCGCTCCACGTAGCGAGGTCAGAGATGGGTGGGTTTTCCCTTGCTCAGTCATCCGGTCAACATTCTGGGGATGTTGGGGGCTTTAGGGGGCTTCGGGCACTGTTGGGGTACTCTGTCAGCGAAACTACGTTTCCCACAAGCGCCCGCTTCACGTGCTTGTTTCCGATTGGCTCCCGTCGTTGCAGCCATTTTGTGTATTCGCAGATCGAGTATCCTACTCAGGGCTTGGACTCTCCTTCTCTCCTCTGCAGTTTAACCCTTTGCCTACCAAATAAGTCTTGTTTTAGTGTTTCTGGGGAGCATTAATTATCATACATGCTTTATTGTGGGTGTTTTGATACTTTGACCGTTTTGACTCTGTGAGAATGTCTACTCCGTTAGACCTTGGGGCTAAACCTAAGACTAAGGATACTGGGGCGTCTGTGTCCGCCATTGCTCATTGCTTCTCATGTCAATCAGGGTTACCTAGAGAATGCTCAGGTCATATTTGCCCAGCATGCGCTGCTGCCGCATTTTAAATCTGTTTAGTTAGCCAATAAATGTATCAACTTTACTACATATTTGCCTCTAGGATTGAGTGGAATCCATTCCAGAATTCATTTGGTCCATCTACCATCAGGTCTTCTTCCTATGTGACCTGCCCATTTCCATTTACTCTTTCAGTGATGTCATAGACCTTTGTTTGCTGACAAATCCACTCACACATTTTCTTCTCTTTTTGTTATGTTCAGAATCCGAGGTTTTGTATTTCTCTGCTTAACCATAAGATTTTGTATTGCTTTGGCATTTAGTGTCCATGTTTCACAGCCATACATACAGACTGGGAGGACAGGCACACATGTATAGATATATATGAACACATACATAGACATACTTTTAATTTAGTCTTACGGGACTTATATAGAGTATTGCAAGAGATATAATGCACCCCTCCCCATGTACTCACTCTCCCAGACCACTACAGGAGACAGAGCAGGGCAATGTATACCATTACAGGAGTTCAGCAGGGCAATACACCATTATAGGAAGCCAGCAGGGTAATCACAGTTATAGAAGATCAGCAGCACAATTACCATTATAGGAAACCAGCAGGGTAGTCACCATTATAGGAGACCAGCAGGGCAATTACCGTTATAGGAAACCAGCAGGGTAGTCACCATTATAGAAGACCAGGTAGTCACCATTATAGGAGACCAGCAGGGTAGTCACCATTATAGAAGACCAGGTAGTCACCATTATAGGAGACCAGCAGGGTAGTCACCATTATAGAAGACCAGATAGTCACCATTATAGGAGACCAGAAGGGCAATTACCATTATAGAAGGCCAGGTAGTCACCATTATAGGAGACCAGCAGGGTAGTCACCATTATAGAAGACCAGACAGTCACCATTATAGGAAACCAGCAGGGTAATATACCATTACAACACACAATGTACATGTAAGTCCTCAGGCGGTAAGGGGTTAAATCTATGTACTATGGATTTGTATAATTCTTTCTTTCTCCCTAGGTTTCTCATAACCAACCCTCCACCCCCCCCAACACATTCTTTGGTTGATAACATGGTGATTTATTATTTACTGGTGTAAAAGCCCGTGTACACGGGCCAAAGTCTGGGTAATGTTAACCCTTTGTGTGCCAGAGGGGTACGCAATGCATTGCTCTGCAATGCGTTGCGCACCCCTCTGGCACTCAAAGGGTTAAACAGCCGCTACCTCACTACTCCACGCAATGCAAACTCGCATCGCCTCACTCACGCGATACAATCATGTGCAGGAAAGACTGTCCGAACGTGGGCACTGCGCATGACTGCATCGTGACAAACATCCTAATGAATTATTAAATAGGATCAGCTGGTGCTTTCCGTAGCATGACAGTGTTTTCTCTCGTAAGCCCAGGATGCTTTTGGCGTGAAAAAGGGAGCATCGCTCTCAAACGTTTGTGTCACAAGAGAGGGCTATAGGTCCTGCTGAGACAGTGGGGAGAGTGTGGAAGTTAAAGGGTTAACAATACCAGACCCCTGGTTACCTGTTACTATTCCTAGCAAATTAACCCCTGACATCCCTCCTGCACTATTACCCCAGTACTACAACTTGCTGCCACCACCAAGAGTTTATATCTGGGCATCTTAGGTTACCCCAGACACAACAGAATTACAGTATAAAATCACCTTAATTATCAAACGTTTACACTTAACCCTTTAGTAGCATGTTCTAACTGAACTTCCTTCAGAGTAGTGAGTTCATATTAGAGAACAGAGACAAGAGATCCTTACATACATTTACCGTTATATTAAGAGTCCTTGTGGGAATTTCAGATGGTAAAAAGTAGGGGTGCACCGAAATTTAAATTTTGAACCAAAACCGAAACATCGGGATGCACTTGGCCGAAAACCGAAACCGAAAATGACTTTAATGCATATTTTAAAACTGTAAACCTGACTGTGAACCAGTTTTCATAAACTGAGCCTGTTAGTTTACGTTTTTGTTTGTAAAAAGGAAAAAAAAATAATTTTGGCCAGGTTTGGGCAAACATAAGAATCTCATTTCTGGTAGTGGAGAAATGAGATTCTAATGATTGCCCAGCAATGGCCAAGATTATTTTTTTTTACCAACAAAAACAAGTTTAACATGATAATTTTGTCAAAACTGGTTCAAAAGTCAGAGATAGGGTTTAAAAAAATGCATTATGCTTGTATTTAAACCCTGACTTTGAAAAAGGTTTTATAAAATTATGTTTTTACATCTAGTGTGGCTTTTTAGTATTATTAATTATTTTTTCTATAGTTTTTAGTTCTTCTAAACATTTTTGGGATTTTGGATGTGTATTACCAATACCTCTTCTATGGTCCAGCAGAGGAATGCAGGCTAGGCATCAACAGCAGCCACTAGGGGTCTCCTGTCACTCTCAGGCACAGAAAATGTCCAAATGCAGCAGCAGGGGAGCACTGTAGTAAGCTTACCACCTAGCTGTTTTTCTTATGTCTGTTGATTTTAACCCCTTAAGGACTGGGAAAATCTGAGGTCGTTTTCCCTTAAGGACCAGAGCAATTCTGACCTTTTTGACTATGCTTTGCATGTTGCCTCTGTTTGTCAAAATGCTGGTACATGTGATCGCTGCTACAGCGATCACATGAACTGGCACAAGCAAGAAGGGCTGAGACTGAACGCCAGGTCTTGGAGCGCTCAGTCTCAGCCTGGAATGAATGATAGCAGCGTGCATGGAGGCACGCTGCTATCATTTAAGCCATGATGGTCCTGGACCGTCATGGGTCCTTAAGGGGTTAAGCAGCCCGCGCTAGCTACGTTGTGACGTAGCAAGGATGCTCGGTACTAACATTACATCACCCCCTACCCCCTCTCTAGATGTAAAACCAGTCTTCCGCAGATCGTAAACAGAAGCATCAGGTGAGCTCTGCTTCTGCTTTGTATTCCTGACTGAGCCGGCACGGGGGGAAAGCAGTTTGTGAGAAGCTTTTTCACGCTTAATGTTAGGCTAACAGTAAGAGTGACAAAGCTTCTCACAAATTGCTCTACGTGTCACCCGGTGCAGTTCGCACCCCTCTCATGATGCCGCTGATGACCTCTAATCCAGTGCCACAGATTTTCGGCCGATTTTCGGCCATTTTTCTATTTCGGCTTTTTGCCGAAAAGGCCATTTCGGCCTCCGAAATTTTGGTGCACCCCTAGTAAAAAGTTCTCTGTTTCACTTGTTACAAAGAAATGCCCTGTTTTTTTTTATCCAAAACCCATATTAAATACATTCTACAGTTGCTTCTAAGAAGCCATAGCCCCCCCTGGGTGTTACCTGGGGGAGGTTTGGCCTGACAGTTTATGGTCCACATCTTGCTCTGGTGATTGCTATCTTTTCATTCAGTTTTTATGGCCTAGGACTGGTGCACTTTGAATAACATACAAAAATAAACAAACAAATTATACATACCAGAGGCCATGCAAAGACCAACTAATGCCTTGACTTGACAGCTGTATAAATGAATGTTAGTCCAATAAAAAAGGTATCATTACATACTGAGATACTTATTCATCTGACATATATATTTATTTATTTTTTCCCACTGTATATACAGACACATACACACATACATATAGATATACACACACAGCATATATAGCGTTATCCCCCACTGTTTCCATACTCACATTTATATGTTTATAAATACATACATAAATACGCACACACACAGATATATCGGCAAACTGTCACATTCCACTAAAACCAGTATAACCAGTAAGAATTCCACAAATGCCGGAATCTGAATGACATTAGTGTGTGTTTGCTAGTTGGAGAGGTGGGGGTATAAACTGTCCCCTCTGTGGCTGCAGAGGTACTGCTAGACAGTGTGTGTTTGTGTATGTGTGTGTGTATGTGTGTGTGTGTGGTGTGTGTATGTGTGTGTGTGTGTGTGTGTGTTTGTGAGTCGGGGGTGAGTATAAACTGTCCCATCTGTGGCTGCACAGGCCCTGCCAGACAGTATGTGTGTGTATGTATGTGTGTCTGTGTGTGTGGTGTGTGTGTGTGTGTGTGTGTGTGTTTGTGAGTAGGGGGTGAATATAAACTGTCCCATCTGTGGCTGCACAGGCCCTGCCAGACAGTGTGTGTGTGTGTGTGTGTGTGGTGTGTGTGTGTGTGTTTGTGAGTCGGGGGTGAGTATAAACTGTCCCATCTGTGGCTGCACAGGCCCTGCCAGACAGTGTGTGTGTGTGTGTCTGTGTGTATGTATGTGTGTCTGTGTGTGTTTGTGTGTGTATTTGTGAGTCAGGGTGAGAATAAACTGTCCCATCTGTGGCTGCACAGGCTAGGGTTGCCACCTGGCCGGTATTTTACTGGCACAGCAGGTAATTAGCACCGCTGAGCTGGTCCCGGTATAACCTCTATACCAGCAATAGAAAAGCCGGTATAGTCTGTGCATGAACTCCTTTGCCCTGCTTGAGCAGCTTCTGACTATGCCCAGGCCACGTTGACAGGACGGCAGCCTTTAATGATGATGTCACTCACTGTCACTAAGTCCTTACTCACTCACTCAGCCGCGTCTTGAGTGGCGGCGAGATGCCATCATGCCCATCACATCATCATGCTCTAGTACTGCGCATGTGCGTCACAGATTCGCGCACACTTTATATGCGCACCTCCACCGTCCGTTGCCTGGTAAAAACGTACACAAGTGAAGTGAGTGCTTACTGCTGTCTGCTGCCTTCTGTCCAGTCAGTTGTGCGTGCAGTCCCACTGTGCCTGCGTGTGGTGTGGGTGACGCGAGTGAGTGCCTCCAGTCACAGTGAGTTCATAAAGGAGCAATAAACCTCTTTTGTATAATGAAAATCTTTTATTGGTTTTCCAGATGAGTAAAACAAGGGTACAGCTACTGCTGTCTGTCAGCCTTATTCAGAACTGATAACAGTCCAGCTTGTTAGGAAGTGAGTAAATAGCATTACTTCTGAAATGTCTGACACAAAGGGCCGTATGTTCAAAGGGATAACAACACAAAATTGTCGTATGAAAGACAAAAATAAGTAATTGTGTGCATGAACGACATATTTTCTATAGAGTATTAGAAAAAAAACTAGTAATGTCCGTTGTGTACAACACAACTCCAGAACTGATGGGCAAAGGGGCGGGACAAGGGCGGGGCTAAACTTTTCTCCAGTGTCGTATAGAGGAAAAGAAAATTTGTCGTAACTAACGACAAAAAAATGTCTTTCAAAAGACAAAATTTGGACGTTAAGAAAAAAGTGGAGGGAAAGTGTTCTGAACGTGAGAATTTTTGTCTTTAGTTAAAGGAGCAGTAAACTTTTTTTTATGAAAACACATATTTTATAGAGCTTTTTCTGCTGAATAAAACAAGGTCACCCCCACTGCTGTCAGATGTTTTATTAAAAAATGATATCAGTTCAAATAATGTGTTTACTTCCTGATAGTTCTGACAGGAAGTGAATTTACTGCGTGTTTACTTCCTGATAGTTCTAACTGACAGGAAGTGAATTTACTGCGTGTTTACTTCCTGATAGTTCTAACTGACAGGAAGTGACAGGCAGTTTCTATCACATTCTATGGAGAACTGTATGTCTCTGACTTTTCTGACTTTCCTCTCCATTAGAATCTAACAGGAAATCTAATTAGAATTTGACCACTAGAGGGCACTTCTAATGTAAAAAAAAACCATTGGTTTAAACTGTAATAATTCTGGCAATATAAATCTCTCGGCAGTGGTAGTACCCTTATTTTACTCAGTAGGAAAATCCCTACAATATATATTTTTTCATTAAAAAAGTTTACTGCTCCTTTAAGACATTTTTGTCGTTAGTTAAGACATTTTTTGTCGTTACATACGACAATTTCAGTCAGGACAAACAACATATTTTTGATCACAACCGACACTCTCTGAAAATATTAATGATCCCAACGGCACTGTACTTTGAAAAGTCGTCACAAACGACAAAAGCTATTTTGCTACTTCTTTGAACATATGGCCCAAAGTGATAAGCCTGTTACTATCACATGCTATGGAAAACTACTAGTCAAGAGATTTGGCTTTCCAATATTATTCAATAGAACTATTTGACATCTGACGACTAGAGTAGGCTGACCAGACCTCCCCTTTAACCGGGGACACATAGGAAAAATGCATACTGCAGGACTGCTTTGATTTCAGTGAAGTACTGCAAAATGGCTATTTCCTATGTGTCACCGGTTAAAGGTGAGATCTGGTCAGCCTAGACTAGAGGGAATTGAGGAGGCGTTACTCTGGAAAAATGCATTTCACCAGTAGTGGGAGAACCCTCAATCTTACTGGCAGAATAAACCCTACAATTTGTGTTTGTAGGTTTAGAGGCACCTCTGATCACGGTTTAAAGTAACAAGTGGTTGTAGCAACAAAATTCACTACTGGGAGAGGTCTGAAAATATTTGCATATATTTTCCTCCCTAAACCTCTACTGTAGCCATGAGGTTATCTATGAAGAGATGAAGTTTGGTTCAAACTTTTACCATAGAGTTCATTATTTATTTAAAAATATAAAAATTAGTGTTCTTGCTAGCACTGACATTTTTTCATAAACATTTTACTGCTGCCTTATTCAAACATTTTCCCACAATCATTATATTGCAGAACTTATTGAATATGGGCACGCAATCTCTTCTTGCCAACTACTTTAATAAAATAAATTACCTAGAGGGTAAAAACCACCCAGGGTCTACAGTAAAGTAACATATATATTAAATCCCCTGCACTGGTACCTGTAATGAGGAGCCTGATACTCCGTTTTGTAGGGTCGTGCAAAATTGAGTGGTTCTGCCCCTTTGTGGCTCCTCCCCTTTGTGACTCCGCCCTCCCCCACCCACAGCTATGGCTGGTATTTTTTTGCAGAAAAGGTGGCAACCCTAGCACAGGCCCTGCCAGACAGTGTGTGTGTGTGTGTGTGTGGTGTGTGTGTGTTTGTGAGTCGGGGGTGAGTATAAACTGTCCATCTGTGGCTGCACAGGCCCTGCCAGACAGTGTGTGTGTGTGTGTGTGTGTGTGTGTGTGTGTGTGTGTGTGTGTGTGTGTGTGTGTGTGTGTGTGTGTGTGTGTGTGTGTGTTTGTGAGTCGGGGTGAGTATTAACTGTCCCATCTGTGGGTGCACAGGCCCTGCCAGACAGTGTGGGTTGGAGATACTGCGGGCCGTACTATTATTGAATTATTAATTATATATTATTATCCTTATACAGGAAGCTGTAGAGCAGTGATTCTCAACCAGGGTGCCGTGGCACTTTGGTGTGCCACGGACATCAGCTTAGGGTGCCCTGTGTTTTCTATAAAGACTAACAAAAATGGATTTTTAAATAAAGATTTATAGAAATTGTTATGCACAATATGTTTAGTTATGGTATTATGATTATAAGACCTAATAATAACTGTATATTTATACATTGTACCTTCATTATGCCCTTGATAAAGTACATTAAATATGATAGGGGTGCCCCGAATGTTCAAGATTACATGTTAGGGGTGCCTTGAACAAAAAAAGATTGAGAACCACTGCTATAGAGGATCAATTTTGGAGCATTCTGACTATGGGGGGTGGGGGGACAAATGAAACCTCCCAAATGTCAATTGATTCAACCCTTTGAGTGTCAGCAAGGTATCTAACGCATACCTCTCTGGCACTCAAAGGGTTAAATCAGATTTTTAACCCACTGGATTCTAGAAAGACCTCCCCATAATGCGAAGGATTTTGGTTGGAAAGCTCTGTAGCAATCGATGGTCTGAACTTCCCCATATAAATCAATGACAATGTACTCCGTTCCCAGCACCACAGTGGCGGTACTCCAGAGGTGCTCCATTGAATGTCTCCTAATAGATATAGATTGTTATTTAACTTATCATCTCTCCAAATCCCCCTCTCAATAGGAGCTTCCAGCATGCAAGGATCTGCCCGACTATCCCTCCTTATCAGTTTATTACACCCCTCCGGTGGAAACTGACAGATTCTAGAATTCTAACGGCTCTTTTATATGTGTATAATGATTTACCAAGGGACAGACATGCACAAACACAGGAGGGGAGATCACAGAAGGTTATACACATAATAATGAGAATTTGTTTATATAACGTTACTAGTATAAAAGCCCATGTACACGGGCCAAGGTCTGGGTGATGTTAACCCTGTGAGGCCAGAGGGGTATGCAATGCATTGCGTACCCCTCTGGCATTCAAAGTGTTAAGAGGCCGGCCCTGCTCAGTGTGCTGCCGCTGACACAGTCATGCACTGTTGAGACTGACCGAAAGCACAGAATGCTCCCAGTACAGAACTCCCAGCATTCAGCACAGAATGCTCCCAGCACAGAACTCCCAGCATTCCTACACCTCCCAGCACAGAACTCCCAGCATTCCACACAGAATGCTCCCAGCACAGAACTCCCAACATTCCGCACAGAATGCTCCCAGCACAGAACTCCCAACATTCTGCACAGAATGCTCCCAGTACAGAACTCCCAGCATTCCGCACAGAATGCTCCCAGCACAGAACTTCCAGCATTCCGCACAGAATGCTCCCAGCACTCCACACAGAATACTCCCAGCACAGAATGCTCCCAGCACAGAACTCCCAGCATTCCGCACAGAATGCTCCCAGCACAGAACTCCCAACATTCCTCACAGAATGCTCCCAGCACAGAACTCCCAGCATTCCGCACAGAATGCTCACAGCACAGAACTCCCAGCATTCTGCACAGAATGCTCACAGCACAGAACTCCCAGCATTCCGCACAGAATGCTCCCAGCACAGAACTCCCAGCATTCTGCACAGAATGCTCCCAGCACAGAACTCCCAACATTCCATGCTCCCAGAATTCTGTGCGCTCAGGCAGTCTCTACTGCGCATGATGGCTTCTGACAAACATCCTAGTGAATTATTATATAGGATATTTATGTACCTTGTAAACACATTTCTGTACATGGTACGTCTGTGATCACTCCTGTGCCTCTGTTACCTACAGAACCTACACGGTGTGCTCAATCATAGGGGCAACACCGTGCACCATCACTAGTAAGGCACCAAATATAATAAAATGTATTGTATCTTCTAAAAATGTACAGTTGGGGGTATGATTACAACCCCAGTTAATTTGAACTGTTAGTGTTCTTTTAAAGGGACAGTAATGTTTCACAAAAACAGCAGCTCCAATTAATCTTCATAGTATTTGAGCCATAGAGCGTGTTATTTCATTACTGTGAGCATTGTAGTACAAGAGTAATTGAATGATAAAGTTTCCCCCTCCCGCCCCTTTTACCTGGTGTAAGCCCCCACTCCTCAGATGTGGAATCCAGTCCATAGACCAGACAGCTCAAGGGTCAATCTTCTTACTGTGAGAACAATGAAAACCCTGCCCCTCTTGACAGGGTTTTCAGCTTTTTCCCTTATCTTAATTGAAGATTGTCCCTCTCTGCCATCCATCCAGACAGTCTTGCTGTTCTGAGGTGAGCAGTGTTACATCAGTAAAAGGGGCAGGAGTGGGATACTTTATCATTCAATTACTCTTGAACTACAACTCTGACAGTATTGAAATAACACTCTCCGTGGCCCAAATACTATGATGATTAATTAGAACTGCTTTTATTATGAAACATTACTATCCCTTTAATGCTGGATGCTAATTAAAGACAGATGCAGCAGGGCTGAATAGGAAACATTTCATATCCAGGACAGGGTTGGGCAAAATTTGTCTCTCCAGCTGTTCATCTACAACCGCCATCATCCTTAGCCAACCAGCTGTTTTGTCCTCAACATTCACATAATGTCCTGCTCTGTCCAGGTAATGACTCCCTGTCCCTACTACCTCCGTGACTGTCTGTTTACACACAGGAAGGGGTCAGTGTCGCTTCTGGAAAACACATAAGGTTGGAGCTAATGAATGTCTGTGTTTTCCTCACTGTCTGATTTACACTAACAGCAAAACAACAAACCACAGAGAATGTATACTCCATTCCAGGAATCTCCATGCCTATCCCATATTAAAAGCAAATGGAAAAAAAAAATGTCCTTTTATGGTAATATTTATATTAATTGGTAAAAGACACATCTGGGAGCAGTACACAAACTACTAAAGAGACACAAAAGCACATGAAATCGGAGGATTCTGTAAGCGCCCACGTGTTTGTATTTGGTTAATGGTGGAAAAGCTGGAAAAAATGAATTCAGTCTATATTAACCCCTAGGATGCTAGACATTTTCAGTGCTATCTTAGCACTGCATTAGCCATATCTAGCGTAAAGGGGAAGTATGTCTGTATTAAAGAGGAACAGCTCATTTGTTCAACAGCGGCATTTACCTAGGTAGGTGTCCACCATACAGCAGTCAGGTGTATCTATATAATTACTGTGTGTAACAGAAGCACTTACCTAGGAAGGAGTCCATCATACAGCAGTCAGGTATATCTATATAATTACTGAGTGTAACAGAAGTACTTACCTAGGTAGGGGTCCATCATACAGAAGTCAGGTGTAGCTATATAATTACTGTGTGTAACAGAAGCACTTACCTAGGTAGGAGTCCATCACACAGCAGTCAGGTGTATATATAATTACTGTGTGTGTAACAGAAGCACTTACCTAGGTAGGAGTCCATCATACAGTAGTCAGGTGTATATCTATATAATTACTGTGTGTAACAGAAACACTTACCTAGGTAGGAGTCCATCACACAGCAGTCAGATGTATCTATGTAATTACTGTGTGTAACAGAAGCACTTACCTAGGTAGGAGTCCATCATATAGCAGTCAGGTGCATCTATATAATTACTGTGTGTAACAGAAGGACTTACCTAGGTAGGATTCCATCATACAGCAGTCAGGTGTATCTATATAATTACTGTGTGTAACAGAAGCACTTACCTAGGTAGGAGTCCATCATACAGCAGTCAGGTGTATTTATATAATTACTGTGTGTAACAGAAGCACTTACCTAGGTAGGAGTCCATCACACAGCAGTCAGATGTATCTATGTAATTACTGTGTGTAACAGAAGCACTTACCTAGGTAGGAGTCCATCATATAGCAGTCAGGTGCATCTATATAATTACTGTGTGTAACAGAAGGACTTACCTAGGTAGGATTCCATCATACAGCAGTCAGGTGTATCTATATAATTACTGTGTGTAACAGAAGCACTTACCTAGGTAGGAGTCCATCATACAGCAGTCAGGTGTATTTATATAATTACTGTGTGTAACAGAAGCACTTACCTAGGTAGGAGTCCATCACACAGCAGTCAGGTGTATCTATATAATTACTGTGTGTGACAGAAGCACTTATCTAGGTAGGAGTCCATCATACAACAGTCAGGCGTATCTACATAATTACTGTGTGTAACAGAAGCACTTACCTAGGTAGGAGTCCATCATACGGCATTCAGGCGTATCTATATAATTACTGTGTGTAATAGAGGGACTTACCTAGGTAGGAGTCCATCATACAGCAGTCAGGTGTATCTATATAATTACTGTGTGTGACAGAAGGACTTACCTAGGTAGGAGTCCATCATACAGCAGTCAGGCGTATATCTATATAATTACTGTGTGTAACAGAAGCACTTACCTAGGTAGGAGTCCATCACACAGCAGTCAGGTGTATCTATATAATTCGTGGATTTTCCTAACAGTGTGTGACGGAAAGTCGGAATTTTATTAAAGACACGGAGACGAATATTATGCTATAATCTTTCCCGCTACTCCAATTAGCAGCAGAGGAAACTGTTTATTTATACAAACAATCAAAAGAAAAACTGTAGGGTATCTTCCTCCCTTTTAGGCACTCCCCAATCTCTATAAAAGGTGATGCCTTCTGTAACTCCTCCTCTTTCGATCAATCAGCGACCAAACAGAACGAACCGGAACAACTCCACCGGGGAAACTAAACCATCCTCCAAACCGGAATCAACAAACTCAGGACAGCGTCCACCATATTCCTCCATAAAGTGAACGAGACACGGCCTCGTAGCAGATCACCCTGAAACAGAACAGAAGAAAACAATGAACAGGGAGGGATCCCAGGGAGGGATAATATTCGTCTCCGTGTCTTTAATAAAATTCCGACTTTCCGTCACACACTGTTAGGAAAATCCACGAATTTTATGGCATTCCACGGAGACTTCATATTATGCTAGTTCAAAGCTGCATAACAACATCATTAGACACATGAGATACAGGTTTAAAATAGAACTCCCTAAATGTAGACTCCCGAGACCAATCAGCAGCCCTCAAAATATCCTCCAAGCGTCCCCCCGCCTGAAAGGCCCCGGACGCCATCGCTCCCCTGGAAGAATGAGCCCCAAACAGTGTGACATCAATGCCCGCCAAGCGCATAACCCAACGTACCCATCGGGCCAAAGATGCCATGGACACTGGAAAATGAGGTTTGCGGATAGAGATCAATAACTGAGGCCAGTTCGAGCACCGCAAGTCAACTGTCCGAAGCTCATACTCCCGTAAACAGCGAACCACGCAAAGCTGAGGCCTAAGCGGAAAAGCAGGATAGAGGACCGAACGCGAATTAGTCTTAGTTCGTCGACATATTACAAAACGGACCCCCTCAGGTACAAAAGAACGCCTGTGGAGATCCAAAGCATGGACGTCAGCTACCCGCCGAAACGAGATAAGGCACAACAACATAGTTAATTTAGCTGAGAGCTGTTTCAAGGAGAGATCCTCATTGGAAGGCCAAGCCTCTAAGAAATCCAAAACTAGATTAACATCCCACAAGGACCGGTAACGGGACTGAGGAGGTCTAGAAAACCGAATACCCCGTAACAGCCGACAGACCACAGGGCACTGGCCCACCGGAGCTCCATCAACCGGCACATGACCAGCCGAGATGGCCGACCGGTACGTGTTGATGGTCCGATAAGCCTTACCCTGATCAAACAAGGAAGACAGAAAATTAACTACTGCCACCGGAGCCGCCGAAACGGGATCCAAATCCCGTGCCACGCACCAGCGATGCCAAGCTGTCCAAGCCGACTGGTACATGGCTCTGGTACCTGGCGCCCATGATTCCGCCAGAAGGAACTGAGCTGACTGCGAAAGAGACTGGGAAGACTCACGTCCCCCGAAATCAGCCAAGCCATCAAAGGAAGCGATCCGTCTAGGACCAAGTCGTGAGGTGATCCCAACGGGTCCACCAGAAGATGAGGGAACAACGGCAGAAGACGTGGGATGTCCACCGACAGCTCCAGCAGCTGGGGAAACCAAGGCTGGGACGGCCAAAACGGGGTGATCAAAACCACCGTCGCCCCCTGCCGCCGAACTGACAAAACTGTCCGGGCAATCAGTGCAAAAGGAGGAAACGTGTAATTGCGATCCGGAAACCAGGGTTGAAGGAAAGCGTCCACAGCCAATGCTTCCGGATCCGGACGCCAACTGAAAAAACGGGGCAACCGACGGTTCAAACGAGAAGCAAAAAGATCCATGTGAAGAGGACCCCACAATTCCTCCAGGATAGAAAATACCTGGCCATGCAGCATCCAATCGCTGCGGTCCGAAAGGAACCGGGAATTCCAATCGGCCACCGCATTGGACAGACCTGGTAGATATTCGGCCTGGACCGTGATGTTGCGATCCAGACAGAAATGCCAAAAATCGCGGGCCAGTTCCGCCAAAGGCTTCGATTTCGTGCCCCCCAGGCGATTGATATAGCGCACTGCGGACACATTGTCCATCCGAAGAAGAACACAACAATTGACCCGATCCCCCGCCAGACTCTTGAGAGCGAAGGACCCGGCCAAAAGTTCCAAGCAATTTATGTGCAGATCCCTTTCTTCCAAAGACCACCTGCCGCCGGTCGACACCAAACCGCGACAAGCGCCCCAACCGACGAGACTGGCGTCGGATTCTATCACGATATCTGGCGCGACACCAAAGATAGCCCTGCCATTCCAGGCATCTAAATGCTTGAGCCACCATACCAACTCTTCTCGGGCGTCGGACGACAGATCTATGACCTCGGAATAGCCTAGGCCGCGCTAAAGGTGTCTTGCTTTTAGTCTCTGAAGCGCCCGATAGTGTAGGGGGCCTGGAAAAATTGCTTGAATAGAGGCCGCCAACAGCCCCACAATCCGTGCCAGGGTTCGCAAAGAGAAGCGACCCGTCTTCAGAACCACCCTGATCTCTCTGCGGATAGACTGCACCTTCCCCGCCGGCAGGCTGAGAGAAGTGTTGACCGAGTCGATGAGGAACCCCAGGAACTCCATGGACCGTGAAGGGACCAGGACGGATTTGTCCCAATTGATGAGAAATCCCAGAGACGTTAGCAACCCCAGGGTTAACTCCGTATGGGACAGAAGACGGTCCCTGTCCTGGGACATGAGCAACATGTCGTCCAGGTAGATGATCAGACGAATCCCTCGACTTCGTAAAAAATGGACCACCGGCTTGAGCAATTTGGTAAAACACCAAGGAGCAGACGAAAGACCAAAGGGAAGGCAAGTAAATTGCCAGATCCGGCCGTTCCAGAAAAACCCAAGGAAAGTCTGAGATGTTGGGTCCATAGGGACAGTCAAGTAGGCATCCTTCAGGTCTATCTTTACCATCCAAGGCAATGAATCCCCTCCATTTTGAAATGGCGATAGAGGACAAAACTGTTCAACGCGCGGAGATTGATGACAGGACGAAGCCCGGAATCTTTCTTCCGTACCAGGAAGATGTTGCTCAGAAACCCGGTAGAATCTGTCGGAACCGGTCGAATCGCCGCCTTGCGCCACAGTTCGGCGACCTCGCGGTCGACCAGAATGGCGTCCGAAGAGGCGAACCGTAAGGGGACGGGACGGACCTCTTGCACAGGGCAGGCGTAAAACTCGATGTGATAGCCGGACACCGTCTGAAGAACCCACTGATCCGATGTTATTGAGGCCCACCTATGGGAAAAATGGGAGAGTCTGCCCCCCACCTTCCCTTGAAAAGAAAATAAACTCTGCAGCCGACCCACCTGCATAGGATCTGGGCTTGAAACCCCCTCTGCCGGGTCTAGAACGCCACGGTCTGCCTCGTGGCGGGAAAAAAGGGCCATCGGACCGTGATGTCTGGAACTGCTGGAACTGCTGATATTGCGGGCCCCGAAACATAGTGACCCGGGTCTGGTATCTCTGCTGAGCAGCATACATACGGCCGGACGAGCGACCCTTACCACGTCCGGCCCTCCCAAAAACCTTGGGTTGAAACACACGCTTCAGCGAGGTCTGGGCCCTATCCAACGCAGTGAAAGACGCCACAAACTGAGTGAGGTCCTTAATAAAGGAATCCCCAAAAAGTTGCCCCTGAGCGGAAGGGCCAGGCTCAGAGACAGCCATATCCGTTAATTTTGGATCAATCTTAAGTAAGATAGCCTTACGCCTCTCAGCCGCCAGGGCCGCATTAGCGTTGCCCAGAAAACAAATGGTCCTCTGGACCCAGCCCCAGAGCACCTGCACATCCACCGGCTCTCCAGATTGAATGGAAGTCTCGGTAAGCTCAAAGATCCTGGTAAGAGGACCAAACACATCAAGGAGTTTATCCTCGCAAATCCTCTGGGATCTAGCCATACCTCTGCGAGGGTCTTTGCCACCCTTCCCAATAAACTTGACAATCTTGGGATCCAACTCGGGAGTCTCACAAGCCCGATTAGGAATACAAGGACGGGGACATTCCGCACGCAGCTTATTGCGTGACTTACGACACAAAGCTTTACGTGCCCATTGTTCCACATAGCTGGCTACATGAGGTAAAGGTGACCACTCGGAAGACCGCGGATGGCGAATGGCCTCCGGATCAAATAAAGGGACACCCTGAGAGTCCAAAACAGGTTTACCGTCACCAACAGGGGACACAATCCGATTCTCATCAGGGGTCACCGTGTCCTCTTCTGAAACATCACTGGTCCTAGAGGAAAGGACCCACTCTTCATCCGAAGAGTCAGAATCAGAGGAAACACGATAAGAGTCAGGCTTCGTGCGCCTAGCTGACTTTCTCCTAATTTCAACCTCCTCAGGAGACGAGGGTCGTTTCCGTGGGACAGAGCCGCACGTATCATATGCGCCGTCTGAGACAGACGCGGGACTAAGCCCAAGCTCCCCATCAAAATCCTGCAAATGTTTAACTTTACGGGTACATTTCCCAATAGTCTTATCTTTATCCACCTTCTTAGGAAGGGTCATAGCCACTGGCCCTAGAGCCACTGGTGAGGCCGCAGCTGCTGCCGGGACCTCAAGAGAATTTGCCACATTAGTGGTCTGAGCGGACATGGTAGCCAGCATGGATTGTAACAGATTATTGGACATTTGCTTCATCATGGTACCCAGCAGCTCTTTAAAATGACCAGGGAGAGGAACCAAGGCACTAGTGGAGGTGGAAGACTCCCCAGAAACACCAGACCCCTTGGATTCTAAAGATGCGGCCTGAGCATTGTGAGGAATAGAGGAGTGGGCACTAAGGCAACTGTCCTCATCACTGGAAGCCATGAGGAAAAGTCCAAAGTATAAAGTAAAACACACCTCTGAACACAAACCTGTTGTCCCACAAACTGCAGAGACGCTGGCAAGGCAGATACTCCAAAGACCTAACAAGGCTGACACGTGGGAGAGACCCAAACCAACGCCGAACGGTTATAACCCCTGAAAAGAGCGAGCCACTTAGAGGGATTCAAACGCCGCGCCACCGAGATACCAGACGCGAGGTGAGAGTACCAAGATGGCTGTCACCTCGCGCCTGCGCGGCGCAACAAAGGAGAAACCCGGAAGTGACCCGAGGACAGCTAATGCGCATGCGCGATCGCGATGCGCATGCGCAACACCACGAACCAGCCGAAACCCGGAAGAAACGACCGGGAGTCGGCCAAACGTAAATAAAATCACTAGACCACCAGGGAGAGGACAAAGCGGAGCAAAGAAACGGCGCAAAGCGCCGGAGACCCAACAAAACCACCCCTAGTGTAGAAAGCCTTGCCAATAGTCTCTAACAGCAGTATGACTACAGGCATGGATGAACATAAGCACCCTAGCGGAAACCAACAGTGGGTCAAGGTACAGGTTTAGCAGTATACAGAAAACAACTTTGGAGCAATGCAATCCCCAGCAGGCTGGGAATCCTAGAGAAAACCACAGTTAGCAACACATAACAAAGAGTATACACACACACAGCATAAACCAACAAGAAATCAATACTCATCTGTTTGGGAGCAGCAGAGAAAGAGGAGGAGTTACAGAAGGCATCACCTTTTATAGAGATTGGGGAGTGCCTAAAAGGGAGGAAGATACCCTACAGTTTTTCTTTTGATTTTTTGTATAAATAAACAGTTTCCTCTGCTGCTAATTGGAGTAGCGGGAAAGATTATAGCATAATATGAAGTCTCCGTGGAATGCAATAAAATTACTGTGTGTGACAGAAGCACTTATCTAGGTAGGAGTCCATCATACAACAGTCAGGCGTATCTACATAATTACTGTGTGTAACAGAAGCACTTACCTAGGTAGGAGTCCATCATACGGCATTCAGGCGTATCTATATAATTACTGTGTGTAACAGAAGCACTTACCTAGGTAGGAGTCCATCATACAGCAGTCGGTAGGAGTCCATCATACAGCAGTCAGGTGTATCTATATAATTACTGTGTGTAACAGAAGCACTTACCTAGGAAGGAGTCCATCATACGGCAGTCAGGCGTATCTATATAATTACTGAGTAACAGAAGCACTTACCTAGGTAGGAGTCCATCATACAGCAGTCAGGTGTATCTATATAATTACTGTGTGTAACAGAAGCGCTTACCTAGGTAGGAGTCCATCATATGGCAGTCAGGTGTATCTATATAATTACTGTGTGTAACAGAAGCACTTACCTAGGAAGGAGTCCATCATACGGCAGTCAGGCGTATCTATATAATTACTGTGTGTAACAGAAGTACTTACCTAAGTAGGAGTCCATCATACAACAGTCAGGCGTATCTATATAATTACTGTGTGTAACAGAAGCACTTACCTAGGTAGGAGTCCATCATACAGCAGTCGGTAGGAGTCCATCATACGGCAGTCAGGTGTATCTGTATAATTACTGCGTGTAACAGAAGCGCTTACCTAGGTAGGAGTCCATCATACAGCAGTCAGGCGTATCTATATAATTACTGCGTGTAACAGAAGCACTTACCTAGGTAGGAGTCCATCATACAGCAGTCAGGCGTATCTATGTAATTACTGCGTGTAACAGAAGCACTTACCTAGGTAGGAGTCCATCATACAGCAGTCAGGCGTATCTATGTAATTACTGCGTGTGACAGAAGCACTTACCTAGGTAGGAGTCCATCATACAGCAGTCAGGCGTATCTATATAATTACTGCGTGTGACAGAAGCACTTACCTAGGTAGGAGTCCATCATACAGCAGTCAGGCGTATCTATATAATTACTGCGTGTGACAGAAGCACTTACCTAGGTAGGAGTCCATCATACAGCAGTCAGGCGTATCTACGTAATTACTGCGTGTGACAGAAGCACTTACCTAGGTAGGAGTCCATCATACAGCAGTCAGGCGTATCTACGTAATTACTGCGTGTGACAGAAGCACTTACCTAGGTAGGAGTCCATCATACAGCAGTCAGGCGTATCTACGTAATTACTGTGTGTGACAGAAGCACTTACCTAGGTAGGAGTCCATCATACAGCAGTCAGGCGTATCTATATAAATACAAACCAGCAGCTGGAGAGCCACAGCTTCCATACCCTGATATGCAATCTGTAGTCATACAAAGTTGCACATGAGCACATCTGGCCTGCAGTGTTATGGAACAAGTAGTGTTTTTCAAATAAGATGTTTAAATAAATAAAAGATGTTTCACAGAGAAAATATTTTATTTTAAAAGGAACAGATTTACCTAAGTGTGAATGGGACATCAAAATACATTTGTAATAAAGAATTCATAAGAATGACATAAAGATGATATGTTTTAACCCTTGGAGTACCGGAGAGTGGTGTGCAAAAGCATTGGTAGAAAGTGACAGTTGGTAGCGCAAAGCTAGTTGGAATATCTGAGTGTTCCAGACGTGACTGAGGACTTGTGCTAACTGACAAATACATATCGTAATACAAACTATTGTTTTAAATAGAAAAAATGTCTAAAGTAAATATAGTTGTTTTCAAACGATCTTCCAAAATTCAACTTTGTTCCAAGCCAGTATTTGTAAATAATATTTATTATATTTATATGATTTTTAAAGTTGCCTCATTGTTACAAAGTGACAGATAATTGCTCTGACGGCTTCATAACAGCTGTAGCCTCCGGAACTCCTGTTTCTGGGAAATACTTTTCTGTCCTGTTGAGAAGTTACATTGCTCCAGAATTACTACACTTTTATTTTAACCCCTTACCGCCCAAGGATGTACATGTACGTCCCCAGCGGATGTCCCAGGTGGACAGAGAACGTACATGTACGTCCCGGAAGTCATTGAAACAAATAGGAAAAAAATGGTCGGCGGGAGTTAAGTGCCGGCCGTGTGCGCGCGGCCGGTCACTAAGGGGTTAAATGTAAGTTCCTGGGAGTACAGCTAAAGAGAATACACATCCCTTTAAATGGATAGTCAGACTTTATATCTAAAATATGTATATTGTAGAATTTATCCTCCTGAGCAAAACAAGGGAACTCCCACTGCTGAGAGTGTTGTATTCAAAAGTTATTGCAGTTCAAACTTACATTTTTAGATGCAGTATCTCAACTGGCTGAAATTGTAGAGTGGTGCTATTGCTACACCATCCTATGAACAGCTGTGGTCAGTTGACCATAAACCTCCACAGGATGGTGTAGCAACAGCGCCACTGTACAACTTCAGGCCATTGATATACTGCATCTAAAATTGTAAATTTGAGCTCCAATAACTTTTGAATAAAACACTTCTCAGCAGTGGGAATACCAATGTTTTACTCAGGAGAACATACTCTACAATATATATTTATTTACATATCAACTGCTACTATCTCTTTAAATGAGACCATTATAATAAACACACACTGCAGGGTTCCATCGACACCCCCCCCCCCATTCAGTCCTGCGGTATGAAGGTTTCATAACCATCCCTGATTTAAAGGGATATGTGATCACCATAAGTTCGGCAGTGACATTTAATCCTTCGAGTGCCAGAGAGGTTTCCAACTTACTATGGCGCTCAAATGGATAATTAAGGGCACACACTCTACATATTAAGGACGTATAAGATAGAGGTGCAACAATTTTGGAACAAGCCAATGGTACCACGGGAACACATAAAATACCCATTTATTTAATAGGATTTTTAACCCTTTGAGTGCCAGAGGGGTAAGCAACGTCTTGCTTTGCAATGCTTGCGTACCCCTCTGGCACTCAAACGGTTAAACCTTTTGAAGGCTGTGCAATGCATTGGGGACCACTGTAGCCTTCTATGGGTTCACAGACAAGGGCAAATGTGAGGCAATTATGCCAATGGATTAACTCACAATTGCAAAAATAGATAGGTGCAACCAATTACTCACAGACAGCTCATGAACCCGTACAGATGCTATGCCATGAACACTGGAGGGACACCCGTTGCTGTACACATCAACGATAAAAAACTGGGCGACCGGTGCCCGGAACAGAGACGATCCAAAGTCCCAATGGAATAATAGATGAAAGATTGTTCGGCGCTCAGTAAATCACCCGATGTAAAGTTGAAGCGACAAATTGTGTATTTTAAAAAAAAATGCACTTTATTAGAACATATTAAAATATTGATCCACACTGGAGATAATAGCAGCTACACAAGTACACTCTCACTGACGTGTTTCGCACCTGCTGGGTGCTTACTCATACATCTATGAGTAAGCACCTGGCAGGTGCAAAACGCGTCAGTGAGTGTGTACGTGTGTAGCTGCTATTATCTCCAGTGTGGGTCAATATTTTAATATGTTCTAATAAAGTGCATTTTTTTTTAAATATACAATTTGTCACTTAAATTTTACATCGGCTGATGAACTGAGTGCCGAACAATCCTTCATCTATTAACCCACAATTGCCCCTCATTTGTCTTTGTAGCGTATTGAAACAGAGCAATACATTTATCAAGAGTTTAATATGAAAATTTCTCCATAGACATCAATGAGAATCTGTTAGATTAAATTAGCAGATAGCAGTGTAGTCTAGGACATAATTCATTTACCGGTTCACCTCTGCACTGTCTATCTGTCCTTCCACACAAGACAATGGGGAGGAGCAGACCCACTGATCAGAACTGTCTGTCTGTCCTTCCACATAACCATACCTCCCAACATTTCAAATTGCCAAAGAGGGACACTTGTGTTTTAGTGGGTGTTTCTGGGGGCGTGGCTGGTGGACGGGGCATTGCCAGGAATTTTTAAGCTATTACATGACCTATTGTCACCTCCTTGTGTAACCTAATAAATGATTTAGAACAAGACCAAAGTAATTTATTTTCACAGACTCATTTATAAACACCTATACTGACATTTAAACAAACAATAATGTGAGTTTTATTGCTGTAGAGCAATATTATACACTTATATACACACTACACAATCTGATCTCCTAAAAAGAGGGACATCAGGGTAGGAAAGAGGGACAGAGGGATTTAGGTCTAAAAGAGGGACACTTGGGAGGTTTGCACATAACACCATGAGGAATTGAACAGACAGAAGCAGACGTGCTGATCAGAACTGTCTGTATGTCCTTCTACACAATACAATGGGGCATTGAGCAGACAGGAGCAGACCCACGGATCAGAACGGTCTGTCTGTCCTTCCACACAACACAATGGGGTATTGAGCAGATTGGAGCAGTCACACAATGGGTAGACAGTGGAACTGTGTGACAAGAAGGATTTTAACAATAGTGACAGCCTCAGGGTAGCACAGCGAGAGCGCTGACTGAGAGAGAGGAACAGACAGGGCTGGGATTCTAATGTATCAGGACAGGCACAGACAGGGCTTCAATTCTAGATAATGTATCAGGACTGGTTCAGACAGTGCTGGGATTCTAATGAATCAGGACAGGCACAGACAGGGCTTCAATTCTAGATAATGTATCAGGACTGGTTCAGACAGTGCTGGGATTCTAATGTATCAGGACAGGCTCAGACAGTTCTGGGCTTCTAGCTAGTATGTCAGAACAGGCAAAGACAGGGCTGGGATTCTATCTAATGTAAGTATCAGGACAGGTTCAGCTAGTGCTGGTTTCAATCTAATGTAGATATCAGAACACCCATACAGAGATGAGACTGGTATACTACCTAAATGGATGAATACCGGGGCAATAATCTGCAGTACATGGGTTATAATTGTGACTCCATCGTATTACTAAGCAATGTTTAGGAGACCTCTAGAATTCAAGGGGTTAAAAGTGCAATTTAAATCAATGGGAATTTCCGAGGAATTGCCTGACTGGTAGGGGATGGACTGTCTTCTGGGCAGCTTCAGTTTGATGTGAATTAGGATATTTCACCTGTGAGCTGATTGAACTAGAAAAAGGAGCCACTACAGAAATGGTCCTCAGATGGTGTTCTGTGGAATCAGGGGCGGACTGACAGGACCCAGGGCCCCTGGTCCAAAAAGAGGTCTGGGCCCCCTGCAGAAATCTCCACAATGCCCCTTCCACCTCCACAATGCCCCTTCCACCTCCACAATGCCCCTTCCACCTCCACAATGCCGCCATCTCCACATTGCCCCCTTCATCTCATCTCCACAATGCCCCCTATCTCCACATTGCCCCCTTCATCTCATCTCCACAATGCCCCCTATCTCCACATTGCCCCTTCATCTCATCTCCACAATGCCCCCTGATCTCATCTCCACAATGCCCCCTTCTCTCCACAATGCCCCCTTCTCTCCACAATGCCCCCTTGATCTCATCTCCACAATGCCCCCTTCTCTCCACAATGCCCCCTTTTCTCCACAATGCCCCCTTGATCTCATCTCCACAATGCCCCCTTCTCTCTACAATGCCCCCTTCTCTCCACAATGCCCCCTTGATCTCATCTCCACAATGCCCCCTTCATCTCCACAATGCCCCCTATCTCCACAATGCCCCTTCCACAATCCCCCCTTCATCTCCACAATGCCCCCTTCCACAATCCCCCCTTCATCTCCACAATGCCCCTTTCCACAATACCCCCTTCATCTCCAGAATACCCCCTTCCACAATACCCCCTTCATCTCCAAAATGCCCCCATCTCCACATTGCCCCTTCCTCAATGCCCCCATCTCCACAATGCACCCGTCTCCACATTGCTCCTTCATCTCCACAATGCCCCCTTGATCTCATCTCCACAATGCCCCCTTCTCTCCACAATGCCCCCTTGATCTCATCTCCACAATGCCCCCTTCTCTCCACAATGCCCCCTTGATCTCATCTCCACATTGCCCCCTTCATCTCCACAATGCCCCTTCCACAATGCCCCCTTCATCTCCACAATGCCCCTTCCACAATGCCCCCTTCATCTTCACAATGCCCCCTTCCACAATCCCCCCTTCATCTCCACAATGCCCCCTTCCACAATACCCCCTTCATCTCCAAAATGCCCCCTTCCACAATACCCCCTTTCATCTCCACATTGCCCCTTCCTCAATGCCCCCATCTCCACAATGCACCCGTCTCCACATTGCTCCTTCATCTCCACAATACCCCCCTTCATCTCCACCATGCCCCTACCTGCAGTCCCTGGTGGTCTAGTGGCGTGGCTTAGCACTGCAATGTCCCGCGCGCCTCTAGTAATGCAGAGGCTGGGAGATGATGTCATCTCCCAGCGCTCTGTATTACTAGAACGGCGCGCCGGCGGCTGTTGTAGGAGAGCTGCTGAGCAGCTCTGGAAGTGGAGGCGGGCCCGTGACGGTCCGTGACCGAATGCCCGATGGTCAGTCCGCCCCTGTGTGGAATCCCAGATTTCCCTGAAGAATCACTTGGGGGTCCACAATACGTCTGTAAATATTAGCAGATAGCGACACAAGATTAGGGTGACCACTTGTGAATATGTGTTTCTATGACTGCTATTGGATCTGGGGGGGAATGAAATGTTCATAAAATAAGCACATCAAGCAGCAGTACTATTCATTATGTCGAATGATCCAAGATATTACTATCCCTTTAAGAAAAAAAAGAAACAGTTACCTCATACACTAAAAATTAATTATTTTGGTATCAACTACCTTTTGGATGTAGTGGACCTGGTTACTATTTTAACACCTTTTGGTAGATGCACTAAGGAGTGATAAAGAGGTGATAGAGTGGAGATAACTTCCCCAGTTTATCACTTCTCCAATTCCTATGTTATTGTATGGAGCATATGCACTAAGATTTCTTCCACTTTGGAGATCTTAGTTCATAGGCTCCATAGACTCACATAGGAACTGGAGAAGTGATATCACTGGAGATCTTAGTGCATAGGCTCTATAGACTCACATAGGAACTGGAGAAGTGATATCACTGGAGATCTTAGTGCATAGGCTCTATAGACTCACATAGGAACTGGAGAAGTGATATCACTGGAGATCTTAGCGCATAGGCTCTATAGAATAACATAGGAAGTGGAGAAGTGATATCACTGGAGATCTTAGTGCATAGGCTCTATAGACTCACATAGGAACTGGAGAAGTGATATCACTGGAGATCTTAGTGCATTGGCTCTATAGACTCACATAGGAACTGGAGAAGTGATATCACTGGAGATCTTAGTGAATAGGCTCTATAGAATAACATAGGAACTGGAGAAGTGATATCACTGGAGAAATCTTAGTGAATAGGCTCTATAGACTCACATAGGAACTGGAGAAGTGATATCACTGGAGATCTTAGCGAATAGGCTCTATAGACTCACATAGGAACTGGAGAAGTGATATCACTGGAGATCTTAGCGAATAGTCTCTATAGACTCACATAGGAACTGGAGAAGTGATATCACTGGAGATCTTAGCGAATAGGCTCTATAGACTCACATAGGAACTGGAGAAGTGATATCACTGGAGATCTTAGTGCATTGGCTCTATAGACTCACATAGGAACTGGAGAATTGATATCAATGGAGATCTTAGTGCATTGGCTCTATAGAATAACATAGGAACTGGAGAAGTGATATCACTGGATAAATCAGTGTAGTGGCTCTATAGAATAACATAGGAACTGGAGAAGTGATATCACTGGAGATCTTAGTGCATTGGCTCTATAGAATAACATAGGAACTGGAGAAGTGATATCACTGGAGATCTTAGCACATAGGCTCTATAGAAAAACATAGGAACTGGAGAAGTGATATCACTGGAGAACTCATCTCCTCTTTATCACCGCTTACTGAATCTCCCCCATAGTGTCATCTTGAAATAACTATTGCAAGATAATCCAATTTAAAGGGACAGTAATATTTAATTTTAAACACAGCTCAGATCATTCAACATTGTACTGCTGCCTGATGCTGTTATTCTTCAAAATTACATGATGAAGTTTATCCCTCCCGCCCCTTTTGCTGATCCTAAGTCTCCTCCCCAGAGATCTGAAATCTGGTCATCGGACCGGACAAATCACAGCGAGGGACAATCTTCCCACAGTCCGCATAAGGAAATCCCTGCCGTCCTTGTTGAAGGTGGCCAGGTTTTTCAGATCTCTGTCGGTTCTCAGACTGAAATGCTGACGTTGGCGTAAGGGGTCAACTTCAGCATATAATTACATCGTAACTATACAGTTTTTAAAAATAAGCACATCAGGCAGCAGTACTATTCATTATGTCGAATGATCTGAGATATTAAATAATATCATAATAAAAGTTAGGGTTAAGTGATCCTGGAACATCATGCGTCCTTAAGGGGTTTATATATATTTTGTTTACATCTAAATTATTACTATCCCTTTAAGAGTAAGGGTCGCTAGCACTTGTGACCATATGGGCAGCCTTGATTTTTGGAGCTTGATCAGAACTTGCAGCAAAACAAGACTTGAGAGAGAGAGAGAGAGAGAGATTTGCCTAGAAAATCAAAGTCAAGTTTTATCACAAGATATCAGATGATTTTTGTGCAATTATCTGGCAGAGATGGATTTTTTCCCTCTTCGTTACTGGCAAACGATCTGTTGCCGATCACAGGACTGTAAGTAAAGTCACTTCTTGAGAAAACAGCTACTGCCTGAGAGAGGAGATTTCATTCTAGATTAACTTTCCCAGGAAAATCACCAGCTGTAGACTATTTTCTTTACATTATGGAGACCAGTAAAATTCTGTATATCCTTCTTTGGAGATGAATTGTGTTGGGCAGAATGAGGAAGATGACCTTCATTTCCATAGAAGAAAGATGACTGTACGGTTTGCGTTGGAATCTGTATTGCACAATGTTCATAGAATTTCTGCGAGATATTCACAAGCAAAGTTTCCCCTCCCGCCCCTTTTACCTAGTGTAAGCCATCTCTTCTCAGATGTGGAATGCAGTCCATAGACCAGACAGATAACAGAAGGGGGACAATCTTCTTCCTATGAGAACAATGAAATCCCTGCCCCTTGACAAGTTTTTCCCTTATCTTAATTGAAGATTGTCCCTCTCTGCAGTCTACCTGGGCACCTCCCTTCTGATCTGGCTGAGCAGTGTTACATCAGTAAAAGGGGTGGGAGGGGGAAACTTTGCTTGTGAATATCTCTTAAACCATAAAGGTTTGAGAGATAAGACTTATATCGTTCTTCATGTTTTTTTAATGCCTACAAAATAAAATAAAGTTAAAACAAAGTATTACTATCCCTTTAAAGAGATAGTAATGTCTATTACAGAGGTTCTCAGCCCGTGCCCTCAGTGGCCACTAACAGGCCAGGACTTAGGAATTTCCCTGCTAGAACACAAGTGTGTTGATCAGAGGCTCAGTCGTATTTATTAACTCACCTGTGCTCTTAAAAGGAAATTCTAAAATCCTGGCCTGTTAATAGCCACTGAGGGCACAGGTTGAGAACCACTGGTCTATAATACATATATAACTAGAAGCCTCCGGGCCTGGTACAAGAAGTGCCACGGGCCCCCACCACCACCACATTGACCCCCTCCACAATGCCCCTCAATCTCCAAAACGTCCCCACCTCCTACCTGGAGCTCCCACGCGGTCCTCTTAGTAATGCAAAGCGCTGGATGATGATGTCATCTCCCAGCGCTCTTCATTAATAGAGCTCTGGTGGGAGATTGTGGGCGCCAGGCGGAGGGGTTGCAGGGGGAGGCCGGGCCCCTGGAGTGCAAGGGCCCGGTCGCAGGTGCAACCCCTATAGTTACACCAGTGAATATAGTTGTGCTCTGAAGTTTTCTACAATGGTTTTATAACATGTATAATAACTTACTGTTCAGTGGTTCAAAAGATATTGAAGCTTAAATGATACCCCACCCGCCCGCCTCCCACTGAATCTGCAATCTGGTCCTAGGACCTGACAAATACAGAGAGGGTCAGACTTCAGTATGTATAAGAAAATACCTGCCCCCCGTGACGAAGGAGGGCAGGATTTTCCTTTTCCATACTGAAGATTGTCCATCTCTGCTCTCCATCCGGACCATGCTCACAGGCAGTGGGATACGGCCAGGGGTTCATTTAAGCTTCAATATCTTTTGAACTACTGAACAGTTAAGTTATTGTCACGCAGTGACTAGGAAATTAACACACTGACAAGTACAGATGAACTTAAAATAAAATGTTATTAAATACAATGAATGGCAGGAGATAAGGCAACAGGCTGGTGGCAACAAATGACACAACAGTAGTATGGTAATGACACAAAGTGGCAGTATATGGTGGCACACTTTCACGAGACCAGAAAGGAACAGTGGAGTCACTTTCCTCACCCTTCACCAGGCAGGTGGTCAGAAACGGAATGGCCCTGGGACTACACGGTAGATGTGAGGGCAGTGCAGAGCACTCCCATACACAGATAGAATGGCACACCTTCACGAGACCAGAGAGGAACAGTGTAGGCACTTTCCTCACCCTTCACTTAGACAGGTGGTCAGAAACAGAATGGCCCTTGCACTACAGGGTAGATGTGAGGACAGTGCAGAGCACTCCCATACACAGAGTCGGCAAAGATAAGGAGCAAACCAATACCCCGACAGGGTATACACTAGGCGGTAAGCCAGATGGAGGATATGCTAGGCAGCACAAACCGGTACGGCCACGGGAGGTCAGACACACGGAGTGACCGACAAATGCCGCTAATGGAAGCGAGCGCAGAGTGGAAGACACAGGCAGCACGGGAACCAAACTGAGGCACGGAATGGTCACAGAGCGCAACACGGAGAGCATACCAGAAGGCAGCAAATGGTCAAAACCGGATCAGATAGTCAGGCGTCGCCAGTGGTCGTAGCCGGAACGGGTAGTCAGTCGTAGCCAGAAGTCAGAACCGGAACGGGTAGTCAGACGTAGCCAGGAGTCAGAACCGGAACGGGTAGTCAGACGTAGCCAGGAGTCAGAACCGGAACGGGTAGTCAGACGTAGCCAGGAGTCAGAACCGGAACGGGTAGTCAGACGTAGCCAGGAGTCAGAACCGGAACGGGTAGTCAGACGTAGCCAGGAGTCAGAACCGGAACGGGTAGTCAGACGTAGCCAGGAGTCAGAACCGGAACGGGTAGTCAGACGTAGCCAGGAGTCAGAACCGGAACGGGTAGTCAGACGTAGCCAGGAGTCAGAACCGGAACGGGTAGTCAGACGTAGCCAGGAGTCAGAACCGGAA
Source organism: Rhinophrynus dorsalis (assembly GCA_037306005.1). NCBI lineage: Eukaryota > Metazoa > Chordata > Amphibia > Anura > Rhinophrynidae > Rhinophrynus > Rhinophrynus dorsalis. The sequence goes on from CM074726.1 coordinate 179,063,010, forward strand.
CGGGTAGTCAGACGTAGCCAGGAGTCAGAACCGGAACGGGTAGTCAGACGTAGCCAGGAGTCAGAACCGGAACGGGTAGTCAGACGTAGCCAGGAGTCAGAACCGGAACGGGTAGTCAGACGTAGCCAGGAGTCAGCACCGGAACGGGTAGTCAGACGTAGCCAGGAGTCAGCACCGGAACGGGTAGTCAGACGTAGCAAGGAGTCAGCACCGGAACGGGTAGTCAGACGTAGCAAGGAGTCAGCACCGGAACGGGTAGTCAGACGTAGCAAGGAGTCAGCACCGGAACGGGTAGTCAGACGTAGCAAGGAGTCAGCACCGGAACAGGTAGTCAGACGAGCCAGGAGTCAGAACCGGAACGGGTAGTCAGACGTAGCAAGGAGTCAGCACCGGAACGGGTAGTCAGACGAGCCAGGAGTCAGAACCGGAACGGGTAGTCAGACGTAGCCAGGAGTCAGAACCGGAACGGGTAGTCAGACGTAGCCAGGAGTCAGAACCGGAACGGGTAGTCAGACGTAGCCAGGAGTCAGAACCGGAACGGGTAGTCAGACGTAGCCAGGAGTCAGAACCGGAACGGGTAGTCAGACGTAGCCAGGAGTCAGAACCGGAACGGGTAGTCAGACGTAGCCAGGAGTCAGAACCGGAACGGGTAGTCAGACGTAGCCAGGAGTCAGAACCGGAACGGGTAGTCAGACGTAGCCAGGAGTCAGAACCGGAACGGGTAGTCAGACGTAGCCAGGAGTCAGAACCGGAACGGGTAGTCAGACGTAGCCAGGAGTCAGCACCGGAACGGGTAGTCAGACGTAGCCAGGAGTCAGCACCGGAACGGGTAGTCAGACGTAGCAAGGAGTCAGCACCGGAACGGGTAGTCAGACGTAGCAAGGAGTCAGCACCGGAACGGGTAGTCAGACGAGCCAGGAGTCAGAACCGGAACGGGTAGTCAGACGTAGCAAGGAGTCAGCACCGGAACGGGTAGTCAGACGAGCCAGGAGTCAGAACTGGAATGGGTAGTCAGACGTAGCCAGGAGTCAGCACCGGAACGGGTAGTCAGACGTAGCCAGGAGTCAGCACCGGAACGGGTAGTCAGACGTAGCCAGGAGTCAGCACCGGAACGGGTAGTCAGACGTAGCCAGGAGTCAGCACCGGAACGAGTAGTCAGACATAGCCAGGAGTCAGAACCAGAACGGGTAGTCAGACGAGCCAGGAGTTCAAACCGGAACGGGTAGTCAGACGTAGCAAGGAGTCAGCACCGGAACGGGTAGTCAGACGTAGCCAGGAGTCAGCACCGGAACGGGTAGTCAGACGTAGCCAGGAGTCAGCACCGGAACGAGTAGTCAGACATAGCCAGGAGTCAGAACCAGAACGGGTGGTCAGACAAGCCAGGAGTCAGAACCGGAATGGATAGTCAGACGTAGCCAGGTAATACACAGGAACGGTAATGCACCAACACAGCAATAAGCTCAGGTACACCACGAAAGGGCACTGAAAGTGACACAGGCTGAGGTTTAAAAACCCTGACAGGTAGGTGGAGCGATGACCTCATCAGCATGGTGCCCTATAAGAATAGCGACTCAGCGAGAGCGACAGCTAGGAAGTAAACAATGTCGCTCCAGGGCAATATCCAGACTCAGGCAATCACGGGGCACTGTGATAGTTATTAAACTTAGCGCTGCACGTTATAAAACCATTGTAGAAGACTCGGAGAGCAACTTTATTATAGACATTACTATCCCTTGAATATTTTGTATCATTGGTTTGCAATGCATTGAGTACCTCTTTGGCAAACAAAGGGTTAAGAACAATAATCATCAAAGTGCATACATGCAGGAGCTCACCATGCATACCGATCCCTCCCCTACTCCAGAAATTAGCTCCTCCCTGCATTGCCGCCAAGCTTTCAGCCATCTTCTCATACAAGCTCAGTAAGCTACTTGACATTTGAATCTTTGCGGGCACCTGGGTTCAACAACACAGAGACCTGTCCACTTCGAATATAAATCTAATAAATAGTCTCATTGTCCAGTATATTCAGGATGAAAGTCTTTTTTACTGCAGGATCACCCCATCAGGCATACTGGATACAACAAACGTTTGTGAGATGCAGACCAACGCGTTTCACGTGCTCTACATGCTTCATTAAACAGGTTAGTCTCCGCCTCACAAAAGTATGTTGTTTCAGCTTGTACGGTTGCCAGCAAGAACCTGATTAAAATCTGTTTATTGGGAACATCAACACACAGAATTTAATGGAAGATAAGAACCATTTGGCCCATCTAGTCTGCCTTATTTTCCTACTGTAAAAACCTCAAACATTTTTTGGTACTTGGTCTTGTCTTATCCTAGTATCCTAAATGGGGAGTAAAACCTTGTTGTTAAGTTATATGTGTTATAGGACTTACCCCATTGAATAAATTGAGCTTGAGTTCAAGATGTTTTGCAGCCAGATGGAGCGGTTGCTACACCCATCAATTGAAAGCTTGTGTCAGTAACACTCAGATTTTCACAGGCAGTAAAAGGAACAGCATCAACTGGCTGGAAAAGATATTGAACTCAGACTCTCACAAAATGCATTTGCTCTATAACAACATTTGACTGGAGCCTCTCCTATCATTAGACATATTCTTGTTTTAATCAGCAGAAAAAAGATCCCGACAATATTTTTATGGTTAGTAAGATGCAACTGCCCTCTTTAATTTGTCCAGCAAATCCTAATGACCACTAAAATGAAATACACAATAAGACATCGCTTTGTAACGTAAAACAATTTATTAAATCCAAAACATATCACAACATGGTTAAAAATCGACAAAGGGACAGGACCTCTCTATTACTGCAGGACGACTATGGAAAAATGCACCTGGCCTCCAAACGCCTGCATTAAACTGAAGGTCTGTTCTCTTTACGCATATATTTTATATTATAGAACTATATAAAATTAACCCTTTAAAGACCAGGGGGTTGTTCAAAGCAAAGTATTGCACCCGTCTCTGTTCCTTAAAGAGTTAACTATTTGATAGGTGGAGGGGGTCTGTGTCACATTGCTTTGAAATGCGTTGGAGACCCCCTCTCGTGTCCAAGTTGTTAAAAAAAAAGTGTATAAATATGAAATTAATCTATTTAAAGCTATAAATGCATCTAGTAGCCCAGCTGGTAGGATGCAGTGTTGTGGAACGCATTAGGGCTGGGGTGGGCAATGTAAGGCCCTCAATCTGTTGTGGACAACAACTCCCATCATGCCCTGGCAGCTGTTGATTGGTAGGGAATGTCGGGAGTTGTAGTCTCCAATAGCCATACCAAGGAAGCTACAAGCCCACCTGCAATATCTATGAGAGTGTTCAGATGATGCAACTTGAGTCATTGTGGGTGGGGTTTAAATGAGGTGGGCGGTATCGTAAAGCAGAAAGGCAGCGTTTGCCCTGAAATGGGCAGGGAAGTGGGTGGGATCAGGCAGAGAAGAGGGTGGGGTCACCAGGGAATAATCACTAAACAGGAGAACCCTCTTCTTTCCCTGGAGATCCGGTAATCAAGTCTGAGAACCTGGCTCTCCAGTGCATATCCGGAGAGTTGCCAAGTCTGCCAACAACAGCTCTAGGGTCCCAGGATGCCCACCCCTGCCTTAGGAAGTAGTCACCAAGCCAAAAGTGGAGCAATTTTGCACTATAGGGTAAAAATACAATTTCTCGTTTGATGTAAAAGGTGTTTTTAATCCTTTGAGTGCGAGAGGGTTACGCAACGGATGCTTTGCGTACCCCTCTGGGGCTCAAAGGGTTAGTCTCTTCCATGCTAGAGAGGGGTTAAAAGCCCCTTTTCAACAAATGAGAAATGGAGATTTTTTTAACCCTCTGAGTGCCAGAAAGGAATTCAGTTCATTGCAAAACAATGCATCGGTTACCCATCTGCAACTCAAAGCGTTAATGTCTCCTATCGAAGCAGTCAGCTTGAGCAAGAATTACTCCCCATTTGATTTTGGGCTTGTACCTCAATGTGCATTATGGGGTTGGAAGCAGAACACTTCCCCCCTCCCCCTTTTTTTATTTAGGATAATGGAAATGTGCGCTTTCTAGGTAAATTTGCATATTAAAAAAAGCAGCTTTTAGACAAAGTGAATGTGTTTTAAAGTTAATATATCAGCTGGTCTCCTTTAAGCTATAGGTGGCCCCTTGGCAAAGTATAAAGTAACGGGCCCCTTCAACTCTCAAGCAATGTGTTAGAGACCTCTGGCATCTAAAGGGTTAATAATAACTACATCTTCCCCTTCTGTGGTAAGTGAATACTCAGTGATAAACGTAACTCACGTTACATCAAATTCATACAATTCTGAGATCGCACCCGGGTTAACAGAATGCTGAGTGCTTACACCTACAGCAGTCTGTGAAATGATGAGTTCACTCATACCTGCATAGAATGCTGCAGTTTCATGCCTGAAATGATACATTGATCAATTCCTTTGATGTAGGAGAATCATTGTTTATATGTGGGCCTTGGCCAGCTGACCACTTTGCCCTATTGTTAACTCTCTGAATGCCAGGGAGGTATATTGCAATGTGATGCAAACCCCTCTGGCACTCAAAGGGTTAACACAAACCAGTCTCCCAGGAGTATTGTGTATAGATCATTCTGAATGGCTGGCCTCCCTAAAGAAAAATCTTGTAGACGCATGGGTAGGAGAAATCCGATTGGCTGGTGTCTTAACGTACACCAATCACCGGTGAGAAAAACGAGGCAGAAATTAATCCACTGTACTGAGTACAGCAGCTATAGAACAGACGTGTCTAAAACAGATCAAAACCGGTCTTCAGAAAAGAGCCCACAATGTAGCGTTTCCACTGCATTCCCAGAATTCCATGCAGCAATATGCAAATTAGATGAATCAGTGCAGACATTTTTATATTCCAAGCTATATAAATAGGGATTACTTAGTTTATACTTAAAGGAGCAGTAAACTTTATGAAAAAATATGCATCTGTCAGCCGTATATTTCCATTGTTGTTACTGTTTAAAACTGTTTTTTTTACATTTGCAGTGCCCTCTAGTGGACAAATTCCAAATAGTTATTCTGTTACATTCTAATGCAGAAGAAAGTCAGTGACCTACAGTTGTCCACAGAATGCGATAGGAACTGCTGAGTCACTTCCTGTCAGAAATATCAGGAAGTAGACACACAGTAAATTCACTTCCTGATTATTTGAACTGATAATTTTTGAATAAAACAACTGACAGTGGTGGGATTACACTTGTTTTGCTCAGTAGGAAAAACGCTCTATAAAATACAAGTTTTTATAAAAGAAAGGTTTACTGCTCCTTTAATACTTTCTCCAGTTATTCCATAAAAAAAACTGGATGGAAATGCAGGAGGATGGTTGGCACATATTCCCAGCTCATGCTTAATGGAATAAGCTGAGAAAACAGCAAGCATAAAACTACGGGACCCAGATTTAAATGGGTTTGTAATGTATAAATGACTGCGCAGTTTGCTTTTGTTTTTATGCAGCTGCAGGGCATTCTGGGATTGAAGTGTAAACAGAAAGCTTTGGATTCTGTGCTGGAGACAGATTTTCTTTTGGTCTGTTACAGACGTGTAAATACGCAACAAAGGGTCTATTCCTGGAAAAGCTCAGCATCTATTAGCTTAGATGATCTTTTAACATCATAGTGAGGAATGAAGGGGGATCATGTTGAAAAGATGCATTATTCTCTGTGGTTTGTGACTGTTGAAGGTCTCTCACAACTCAGTGTAACATTATGAGGTCCAATGTGGCTACAGCGGGGAAGAGAAGGTGCAGGTTAAGCAGGGAGGGAGGGAATCAGTGCCACAAGATACACTTTTTGTTTTTAGTGTGATGGGGGGAGGGGGGGAAGCAAGGGTGTGTATTATACATAGGCACTCGTTTTCGCCTAAAATCTTGGGTATAATGTACACCTGCGTATTATATCTGAGATTTTACGGTATACTGTATAAAAGAATTTGGGGTGGGTGGAACAGGAGCAATACATTGGAAACCATTAGCATACTAAAAGTTAAGGTGGAACAATGTAAGTATAAAGGGAGGTGTAGGGTGACCACACTTCCCAGAATGCCCGGGACTGTCCCTTATTGGGGGTCTGTGTCCCATGTCCCGGGTCAGCCCCCACCGGGACAACAAAGATTCCCGTAATGGAGCAACACGCACCAGTCCAGCCAGCCAATGAAATGTATTTGCTATATGGTCCTCATTGGCTGGCTTGGCCAGCCAATGAAAACCATATAGCAAATACATTTCATTGGCTGGCTGGACTGGTGCATGCGAGACAGCTGGGATGGAGCGGGTATGCTGGCTCTGCAAGTAAGCCCCGTGGCTGAGTCTCCCGCCGGCGTGTCGCACTGACCATCTTTTTGAGGTTGGCACAGAGTGAGTTCCCAGTGAGAACTCTTGCTCTGTGTCAGCCTCGGAAAGATGGCCAGCTCCGGCGGGAGCCTCAGCCGCGGGACTAGGGTGACCACATGTTCCGGAATGGCAGAATGGAGATGTGGTCACGCTAGGGAGGTGTGCATTGAGGGAAGTTGAATGAAGGTCTGTGTTTGTTGGGGGGAGAACTGTGCGTGTGGGCGATGTAGAAGAGGGAAATTAATTCCTCCTCCCACCCCCATACCACGGAACAGATTGGGGACCCACAGGACATGCCTCTGAGTGCCTTGTAGGGTCGCGGGCTGACTGCTGTGTACATACCCAGGAACCTTTAAGCCCAATTTTCCCCTGGAGCATCAAGGAGGGATGGGAGTGTCCATATGGCACAGGTTGCTTCACGGTGTGGTGGTCGGGATGTGAAAAGGTGGAATTTACCATGAAACGTGCAGGGGAGTGGATGGAAAAGAATGGCGTGCGCGGGGGGGGGGGGGTATACTGGAAAGTTGGTAAGCCGGAGAATCATCTTATGTCCCTTGAGACATTGTAATTAACCCTTTGCGTGCCAGAGAGGTATCCACGCAATACGTTGGACCTCTCTCTGGCACTCAAATGGCTAAGCTTGAAAAACAGAGACCCCGGGTCCGATGCAGAGATTTCCCAGGTATGATGCTGTACAGTCTCTTCATTGCTGGCTTTGATATATTCTCACTCAGACACCTTGCAGATGTACTAAGCACAACCGGAGCAATTCTATGGCAAACCACTACCATCGCTGGGAACAAATACACATCCCCATGGATTTAAATGGACACGTTAACCACATGGTCACCAACGCGGTCTCCAGTGTATAGCGATAACATGTGGCAGAGAGCTTTTCAGCAAACCATGTGTTAAATGCCCCATTTCAGTCAATGAGACATATGAATTTGTCCATTGATCTAGTTGTTTTGTTCCACAGCTAATATTAAAGCAGCAGTAAACTTTTTTTTATGAAAACACATTTTACAGAGCATTTCCTGCTGAATAAAACAAGGTCACTCCCATCGCTGTCAGATGTTTTATTCAAAATTTATAGGACTTTAATTAATCGGGAAGTGAATGTACTGTGTTTACTTCCTGATAGTTCTAACTGACAGGAAGTGAATTTACTGTGTTTACTTCCTGATAGTTCTAACTGACAGGAAGTGAATTTACTGTGTTTACTTCCTGATAGTTCTAACTGACAGGAAGTGAATTTACTGTGTTTACTTCCTGATAGTTCTAACTGACAGGAAGTGAATTTACTGTGTTTACTTCCTGATAGTTCTAACTGACAGGAAGTGAATTTACTGTGTTTACTTCCTAATAGTTCTAACTGAGAGGAAGTGAATTTACTGTGTTTACTTCCTAATAGTTCTAACTGACAGGAAGTGACTCAGCAGTTTCTGTCACATTCTGTGGAGAAGTGTAAGTCACTGACTTTCCTTTCCATTGGAATGTAGCTGAAAAACTAATTGGAATTTGACCACTAGATGGCGCAGCTAATGTAAAAAAAACATGGTTTTAAACTGTAATAACTCTGGAAATATAAATCTCTCGGCATTGGGAGTACCCTTATTTTACTCAATAGGAAAATCCCTACAATATATATTTTTTCATAAAAAAAAAAAAGTTTACTGCTCCTTTAAAGGAGAACTAACATCTCATTTACCTTACTGTCATACCGGCCCTGGGGACTCCGGTTTACAGATGGATTAACTGAGGCTCCGGGGGAGGGTTGAGGTGAATGTCTGGCTCAGTGACTTCAATGGTAGCCCCTCCCACTTTCATTCCTGCTCCGCCCAGTCCAGGGCAAGCTACCAACCCATTCCATGTTAACCATCTGAATGCCAGCAGGGTACGCAGTGCCTTGCAAAGCGCTGGCACTCAAGGGTTAAGCCCTGCTCACATTCGGACAGTCCCATCCCCAGTCTTGTGGGTTTCTCCAGGGTCATAGCACAATAAGATTCCTAGATATAGGAAATAAAATCCTAATGGAACCTATGAATTTTGCCTTTGTGCCTTGGTTCCAGGAATAGCAGATCCAGAGTGTTCCCCTGGCATGCATATGGGCCATTGGGATTTTCTGATCATATTAAGGTAGGTGGGAGGGTTATCATTTAATATCTGCTGAATCCCAGGTGCCTCCGTGCACCACGTTCAAGGGACTGTGTTACAAAAGGTGAAATCATGAAAACGTGTCCTCTTAGTATCAAGCTTGAAGCGTCTGTTGCTGCTGCGTCCATCCCAAATCCTTTAAGGTCAGTAGACAGTCTTTGTTCTTTGACCTCTGAGCCCCCTGCTAGGTATTTGGTTGGAGGGGGAGGAGGAGGGAGGGGGTCACGCATGTTCCCGAATCTGATCATTCTGCTCCTCCAGCCCATTCTTTAGCAGATTCTGTTTCTGGATCCCTTTCAGCCTGAAGAGGAGATCACCAATGAAAACCTGGTAGGAACACAGAAAAACAGGAAAGATTAAGTCACGGAGTAGGTCCTGAATATGACCAAACGACATGTTTAACCCCATAAGCCTTTAAATGCCAGAGGGGTACGCAACGCATTGCTTTGCTATGGCACTCAAAGGGTTAAAGGGATAGTAATACTTCATTTCATATTTATTTTATTTTGTAGGCATTAAAAAAACATGAAGAACGATATAAGTCTTATCTTTCAAACCACAAGCAAAGTTTCCCCTCCCGCCCCTTTTACCTAGTGTAAGCCATCTCTTCTCAGATGTGGAATGCAGTCCATAGACCAGACAGATAACAGCAGGGGACAATCTTCTTCCTATGAGAACAATGAAATCCTTGCCCCCCCTTGACAAGTTTTTCAGATTTTTCCCTTATCTTAATTGAAGATTGCCCCTCTCTGCAGTCTACCTGGGCACCTCCCTTCTGCTCTGGCTGAGCAGTGTTACATCAGTAAAAGGGGCGGGAGGGGATACTTTATCATTGAATTACTCTTGAATTACACCTCTGACAGAACTGAAATAACACTCTCCAAAGTCCAAATACTATGATGATTAATTACAGCTGCTTTTATTATGAAACATTACTATCCCTTTAAGGACCAGGGAGGACAATGTTTTTTTTTGTTTTTGTTTTTTTACACTAGAGGACCAGAGCAATTTTTACCTTTTTAGTATGTTTGTTCAACCATATTTCCCCTCTAACTCCTTTAGTACAAGCACATACATTTTTTTAAATTATAAATAGCATACCTCCCAACATTTCAAATTGCCAAAGAGGAACACTTGTGCTTTAAGGGGTGTTGCTGGGGGCGTGGCTGGTGGGAGGGGCATTACCAATTAATTTTTAGACTATTTCATGGCCTATTGACACCCCCTTGTGTAATCTAAAATGATTTAAAACAAGACCAAAGTATTTTATTTACACAGACTAATTTATAAACACATATACAGATATTTAAACAAACAATAATGTGAGTGTTATTCTATACACTCACCACACAGTCTGATCTCCTAAACACAGGGACACCAGGGTGATACACTTATATACACACCACACAGTCTGATCTCCTAAACACAGGGACACCAGGGTGATACACTTATATACACACCACACAGTCTGATCTCCTAAATACAGGGACACCAGGGTGATACACTTATATACACACCACACAGTCTGATCTCCTAAACACAGGGACACCAGGGTGATGCACTTCTATACACACCATACAGTCTGATCTCCTAAACACAGGGACACCAGGGTGATACACTTATATATACACCACACAGTCTGATCTCCTAAACACAGGGACACCAGGATGATACACTTATATACACACCACACAGTCTGATCTCTAAACACAGGGACACCAGGGTAGGAAAGAGGGACAGAGAGATTTGGGTCTAAAAGAGGGACTGTCCCTCCTAAAGAGGGACACTTAGGAGCTATGAAATAGGGCTTTCTTTTGATGCACATTTATTGGTATAACCCATCGTATAATTTAATTAGAATATAAAAATTAATTGGGAGGCGTTTCAATCTCGATATGAGGCACCATTCAGGGAATATTTTCATTTTAACCAGCTTCACCATTTTGTGCGTTCCTAGCTCAGCCGATCTCCTCATCCTTGACGCACTTCATTTGAGGTACTATGTAACTCGTTACCCCAATGCAAATGGGCCATTTCCAAAATCTATGCTCATTTGCTGTCTGTTACATACCCTCAGGCTCCGGCCTATCGAGCACAATGGGAGACTGACCTAGGTGAGATTCTAGATCGTGAGGAATGGAAGGCGATTACTGATAACAAGGCCAGTCTGACACACTGTACATTGCTACTAATCCCCATATTGTAGCTTTGTTAAAAAGAAACTTTTGCCCCCAGTGTCATCTCTCAAACCTTTATGGTCTGAGAGATGATAGCGCTCAAAGTTCCCCCCTCCTCCCCCCTCCCTGACTGAACGCTGACTGCAGGGGAAGCTGTCGTACGACAGTCTTATGTGCATCAGGCGGCTCTGCAACCGAGCCGAGATCGCGCTTATAAAAAAGAAATCTTTCACTAAAACGGTCTTCTACGTGTGCTTGCAAGCCAGACACAAACAAAGCACACGTAGAAGACCATTTCAGTAAAAGAATTATTTTTTATAAACGCGATCTCTGCTCAGCTGCAGAGCCACCTGATGCACATAAGACTGTCGTACGACAGCTTCCCCTGCAGTCAGCGTTCAGTCAGGGAAGGGGGAGGAGGGGGGAACTTTGAGCGCTATCATCTCTCAAACCATAAGAGTTTGAGAGATGACACTGGGGGCAGTACGTTTCTTTTTAACAAAGCTACAATATGGGGATTAGTAATTTGCAATTATTACCATCCCTTTAAGGGACTGAAATCTGTGATGGTCCTGACATGTCCTTGGACATTAAGCGGTTAACCCCTTCACATCCGGTGACGTACCCGGACCGTCACGCTGGTCCGGCACTTAAAGGGATAGTAATACTTCGTTTTAACTTTATTTTATTTTGTAGGCATTAAAAAAACACGAAGAATGATATAAGTCTTATCTCTCAAACCTTTATGGTTTAAGAGATATTCACAAGCAAAGTTTCCCCTCCCACCCCTTTTACCTAGTGTAAGCCATCTCTTCTCAGATGTGGAATCCAGTCCATAGACTGGACAGATAACAGCAGGGGACAATCTTCTTCCTATGAGAACAATGAAAGCCCTGCCCCCCTTGACAAGCTTTTCAGATTTTTCCCTCATCTTAATTGAAGATTGTCCCTCTCTGCAGTCTACCTGGGCACCTCCCTTCTGCCCTGGCTGAGAAGTGTTACATCAGTAAAAGGGGCGGGAGGGGGACACTTTGCTTGTGAATATCTCTTAAACCATAAAGGTTTGAGAGATAAGACTTATATCATTCTTCGTGTTTTTTTAATGCCTACAAAATAAAATAAAGTTAAAACAAAGTATTACTATCCCTTTAAGGACCAGTGATGGTCCTGGTACGTCACGTACTATTACTCACCGCACTCCTGCAGGAGCGCGGTGAGTAATACCGGGGACTGAAGTTGATCACTCCAAGACCGGAGCGATCGCTTTCAGTCCCTCATTTGACGTGCCGCCCCACGTGATCAGTCACGTGGGGCGGCACGCCGAATTTCCCTATCTGGTCCTTAAAAGGACCACACACCCTGGGGCCGCTGGTCTTTAAGGGGTTAAAGGGATCACCTAAAACAACATAGATGATTTTAAGAGAGCTTTCAGGAAAAAGGTGGGACCATGGGCCTGAATAAAGGACCTTAGTGTCCTGAAAGCTTGTACTTTCTACGTTCTCAGCCATTAAAAGGTATCACCTTTACATCCCTCTTGTGAAAGAGCTTTCAATTTCACTTATAAATTATTACCCAACATATGGGGGTTAATCAGGGCTGAGCGGGAGTGAACTAGTCCATAGACTTATGCATTACTGCCTAAAAATTAGTATGCTTCTTAAGTTCTTATATTTCATGTATGCCTGAAGTTATGAAGAACAAAAAAATAATAGTCCTTAGCTGAAATGTATTATAAACGTGCCATTCCTATTCATCTGGAGGCTTATCCGCATGATCATCTTACCCCTCCGTGTCCATACAAGTTATAAAGGCAACGTAGAACACGATTTAAGTGGGTTCTGATCTCAAAACTATTATCCCTGATTACAGTTTTAATAATTTTTTTTTTATATAACATGCCCGATGAGTGGTCACTTTTACACTGCATTTTTTTTAAAGATTGTAGAACTTTCGCAAATAAAAATATTTAAAGAGTTAAATGACTTCACTCATGACAAACGCTGCCCTTGCCATTTGTATAATCAGGGGTCAAAATGGTCCTACACTGCTGCCTATATGGAAATACGAAAAGCAGGTTTATAACATATTGAGGCTTTTGAGAAATAATATTAGAAATGTTGGCTAGGACTGCACAATATAAAAAGTATGAAGCCTTTTAGATGTTAGGTGATAATTAATGGGTTAAAGGGATAGTAATACTTTGTTTTATCTTTATTTTATTTTGTAGGCATTAAAAAAAAAAACAAAGAACGATATGTCTTATCTCTCAGACCTTTATGGTTTGAGAGATATTCACAAGCAAAGTTTCCCCATCCCGCCCCTTTTACCTAGTGTAAGCCATCTCTTCTCAGATGTGGAATCCAGTCCATAGACCAGGCAGATAACAGAAGGGGACAATCTTCTTCCTATGAGAACAATGAGAGCCCTGCACCCCTTGACAAGTTTTTCAGGTTTTTCTCTCATCTTAATTGAAGATTGTCCCTCTCTGCAATCTACCTGGGCACCTCCCTTCTGATCTGGCTGAGCAGTGTTACATCAGTAAAAGGGGTGGGAGGGGGATACTTTATCATTGAATTACTCTTGAACTACAACTCTGACAGAATTGACATAACACTCTCCAAAGTCCAAATACTATGATGATTAATTAGAGCTGCTTTTATTATGAAACATTAATATCCCTTTAACCCTTTGAACGCCAGCGGGGCACCCAACGCATTGTTTTGAAATGTGTTGCGTACCCCTCTGGCACGCAAAGGGTTAAAGGGTCAGTCCCATGTAGGAGCAAAGTGACTTATTGTTGTAAGTTCAGGTTAAAGACCGTTGGAGAGGTAACAGACTGTAAGTGATTTTATTATTGAATTACCACTCCAGGAAGTTTTATAAAAAAAACAAACACTTATAGAATCATTTGCACCGTTTGCATTCCAAGAGTCCGTGCACCAAGTGCTTATTGTAAAAATAAATCAAAGTAAAAATACATATTACTGTTTCCTTATTGCACAACCCTGCGGTTATCGTGTAACTACTATGAGAAAGACTCAACAATTATGTCAGAGAGACAGATTATTACACATCTCCCAACATTTCAAATGGCCAAAGAGGGACACTTATGTTTTAGGTGGTATTATGGGGGGGCATGACTGGTAGGAAGGACATTAATGAGAATTTGTAGGTTATTTCATGACCTACTGACACTTCTTTGTGTAAGTAATACACTTCTATATACATACCACACAGTCTGATTTCCTAAACACAGGGACACCAGGGTGATACACTTATATACACACCACACAGTCTGATCTCCTAAACACAGGGACACCAGGGTGATACACTTATATACACACCGCACAGTCTGATCTCCTAAACACAGGGACACCAGGGTGATACACTTATATACACACCACACAGTCTGATCTCCTACACACAGGGACACCAGGGTGATACACTTATATACACACCACACAGTCTGATCTCCTAAACACAGGGACACCAGGGTGATACACTTATATACACACACCACACAGTCTGATCTCCTAAACACAGGGACACCAGGGTGATACACTTCTATACACACCACACAGTCTGATCTCCTAAACACAGGGACACCAGGGTGATACACTTCTATACACACCACACAGTCTGATCTCCTAAACACAGTGACACCAGGGTGATACACTTATATACACACACCACACAGTCTGATCTCCTAAACACAGGGACACCAGGGTGATACACTTCTATACACACCACACAGTCTGATCTCCTAAACACAGGGACACCAGGGTGATACACTTATACACACACCACACAGTCTGATCTACTAAACACAGGGACACCAGGGTGATACACTTATATACACACCACACAGTCTGATCTCCTATACACAGGGACACCAGGGTGATACACTTCTATACACACCACACAGTCTGATCTCCTAAACACAGTGACACCAGGGTGATACACTTATATACACACACCACACAGTCTGATCTCCTAAACACAGGGACACCAGGGTGATACACTTATATACACACCACACAGTCTGATCTCCTAAACACAGGGACACCAGGGTGATACACTTCTATACACACCACACAGTCTGATCTCCTAAACACAGGGACACCAGGGTGATACACTTATATACACACCACACAGTCTGATCTCCTAAACACAGGGACACCAGGGTGATACACTTATATACACACCACAGTCTGATCTCCTAAACACAGGGACACCAGGGTAATACACTTATATACACACCACACAGTCTGATCTCCTAAACACAGGGACACCAGGGTGATACACTTATATACACACACCACACAGTCTGATCTCCTAAACACAGGGACACCAGGGTGATACACTTATATACACACCACACAGTCTGATCTCCTAAACACAGGGACACCAGGGTGATACACTTCTATACACACCACACAGTCTGATCTCCTAAACACAGGGACACCAGGGTGATACACTTATATACACACCACACAGTCTGATCTCCTAAACACAGGGACACCAGGGTGATACACTTATATACACACCACAGTCTGATCTCCTAAACACAGGGACACCAGGGTAATACACTTATATACACACCACACAGTCTGATCTCCTAAACACAGGGACACCAGGGTGATACACTTATATACACACCACACAGTCTGATCTCCTAAACACAGGGACACCAGGGTGATACAGTTATATACACACCACACAGTCTGATCTCCTAAACACAGGGACACCAGGGTGATACAGTTATATACACACCACGCAGTCTGATCTCCTAAACACAGGGACACCAGGGTGATACAGTTATATACACACTACACAGTCTGAGCTCCTAAAAAGAGGGACATCAGGGTGGGGGAAGAGGGACAGAGGGATTTGGGTCTCAAAGAGGGCTGTCCCTCCTAAAGAGGGACACTTGGGAGGTATGTTATTAGACGTGCCCCTTGCGGCCCAGAAGCAATGCGCTGCACATCACAAGTGTTAACCGACTGGAAGACCATAGAGTAGTTCATTGCAATAAGGAACAATATGCCGGACAGTCTCAGGCACTCAAAGCATTGAAGAAACACAATGGGAGAGCTAGCAACATTTGGCCTGGGGGCAAGTACAATCAAGCAGCCTATTTCTACGGTCTCTCAACCCCAATGGTCCAAGCCCAGCTCTGTTTGAGAGCATGCTATAAGGAGAGGGTACGTACCCCCAAATAAACACAGGCACATCTCTTGGGGATAACAGGCCATAGCTTTATTTAAATATTTCCAATCAAAGTATTATTATCCTTATTTCACCATAATACTAATCAATCATTAATTAATAATTAACCATTAATCATTAACTGACCGTCCTTGCCAGTCCACATTCCTTGAAACCAAGCATGGCCAAATTGCACAGGCTCATGCCATTCTCAGCACTTCCTGACTCCCAAGGAATTACCCCATTGGCCCCTTAGCTTCAATTGGTAACATCACCACCTGAGACCTCAGTGTCCCTGAATGTCAGAAATGAAATGTGGTCACCCCAACCTAGAATGTGACTTGTGTACTGCTGTATGCAAACACCATTGAAGTTGCATGTGCACTGGGAAACCTGTGGTCCTTATCCAGCTGTTGTTGCACTATACTTCCCATCATCCAGAGATAGCCATTGTCCATTTGAGGATGATGGGAACTGTAGTCCAACAACAGCTGATAAAAAGCAGCAGGTTGAAAAACTTCTCATTATTGGGCTAATTCAAAAAAGTAAAACAAGTCCAGAGGGGTTCCCGGAAAAAGCCTCCCCCCCATTTGGCCTTGGACATGGGATATCCGCTATTCTGGATTGGGTATTTCTGAACTGAAAGACAGGGGACAAGGATTGGTCACTCCAGGGTTAATAGGTGAATCCAGCAGTGGACCCCTTGCTCACAGTGCTTAGAGAGATCAGCTGCACCTTCACTGACAAAGCCCAACAAGACCGAAACATATGTCTGGTTGGACTGCTGTAATGGTAGGTCCAGTATGATGTGCTTTAGGATATTTCCTCTCTGTGAAATGCACTAATGGGCTAAAAGAGTGCACCCTGGGTAGGACACCACTACTAGAGAGCCTGCAAATTTATATTGCAGACTCATTCCTACTTAAGTATCTCTGACTTCCAATTTACATATGCAAATTATCCTTTGAATTGGTCACCCCAAGGGTAATAGGGGAATCCAGCATTGGACCCCTTGCTCACAGTACCTAGAGAGATCAGCTCTAGCTTTGAGAAACAGTGTTTTTGCTGTGAAACGCGTTAGCGTTATAATGTATTTTTTTATATTGTACTATACTATTCAGCTGCACTCTGAGTGGAGACGGATATAATTTCTCCATATGTGATTCTGTCAGACTGCTTGATATCAGCTCTCTGACCACGACTACCTGCGAGCGCATTATTTTTATCTTTATATTTGTTTGTATACAGTCAAACATATTACACTATTGGGCGCTCTCTTTTGTTTTGTGTTTTATGTTTTGTTACTTCAAGTCATATACCACTCTGGGGGAGTGTGGATTTTGAGAGCTGCCTACCAACAAGAATCCTTGAGGAAACGGTTTCTGCGAGCAGTTTAAATTTAGATATTCCCAGCTGCATTAGAGCGGAGTTTGGTGTATGCCATTATCCGGTCACTCTGTTTGTAAGTACGCACCTAGTGGTGTTGGAGGTGGAGCCATATTTTACCGTTTCTAATCCCACACAGGGGCGCCCGGGTTTTGTTTCCCCTCCAGTTTTTTTTTAAATTTATTTCTATAGAGAGATCAGCTGCACCTCACTGACTAGCGCCAACAAGGCTGAAACATACGTCTGGGGTTGGCTGTTTCTGTTGTACAGAGAGGAATTGCCTGGCACTTCGTGGGTGAACTGTTGTTATGACAGGACCAGTATGATACGCTTTAGGATATTTTCTCTCTGTGAAAGGCACAAGTGGGCTAAGAGACACTGCACCCTGGGTAGGATACCATTCCTATAGAGCCTGCAGATTTGTATTGCAGGCTCGTTCCTAGTGGAGCATCCTAGACCGGGGAGAAAACAATTCACCTAACTGGTCCTTCACTAGTCTGTGACCAAAATACAGTTCAATATATCACGCACGGGTACACTGCCAGCCATTAACATAAGAATAGCGTTGTTGAGCTTGCTTCCAATTCTTCATTAACACTTTGAGAATCAGTGATGTGTCCAATGTATCACAAAGCAATGCTTTGACAATAAAAGGGTTAACGCTCAGCACTTGGTTGAATAATCATGATGCAGCAGTTCCCTGGGGCTGGAAATAAATTGCTTTTAAAGGGATAGTATGGTTTCCTTATTAAAATAAAATTGATTCTTCTTCATTCTTTTTTTATAATTATGTGTAATCAGTAAAACCTTATTAAACTTTGCTGTTTTACATTGATACTCTAATAAAGTTCCCTCATCCCACCTTTTACTTACCTCAGCAGCCTCAGAAAACCAGTCTGGACAGAACGCGGTGAGGGACAATATTCTTCCAGCATAAGGAAAAACCTGCCCTCCTTCGTCAAGGGGGGAGGCTTTCCCTTATACCGAGAGAGGGAAGATTGCCCCTCGCTGAGATTCATCAGGTCCCGGGACTGGATTCCAGATCTGAGGGGAGGCTGCTGAGGTAAGTAAAATGGGCAGGAGGGGGATATTTTATTAGAGTATAAATGTAAAATGACCAGGCACGTGCACACATAGACACCAAGGGGGGATTGAGCACCTGCCCTTTTTGTCCAAAGTGTCCTCGTGCCCTTTTAACAAAAAAGTTGCCTCGCCGCCCGCACTAACCCCCCCCCCCCATCGCCCAGTCAGGTCTGTGCCGCCTTCAGGACAGACCTGTAGATGCTGCGCTCCCTCGTCGGCCCTTTAGTATTACAGAGCTCTGGGAGATGACATCATCTCCCAGCGCTCTGCATGAAGAGAAGACCACGCGGGATCTCCAGGTCTGTGCCAAAGGAGGCACATACAGACCTCTCCTACCACTGGACCACCAGGGAAGAGGTTGGAAACGGACACTGTGGAGCTGACGGGGGACAATGTAAAAGGCAATATGGAGATGATGTGCGGCAATGTGGAGATTAGGAGCATTGTGGAGGTGTCCAGTGGAGATGGCCACTGTGCCTACATGCTCCTGAGATGTAAATTATTTTCTTTTTTTTAAATATATATTTTGAATAAATAATTATGAGAAGTGCCTTTTTTTCATTTGAATCCCTGCCCCCCAAATGTCTGTGCACGTCCCTGAAAATGGCAAAGTTTAATAATGTTTTACTGATATACATCATTGTAAAAAAAAAGTATGAAGGAGATTTTACTTTAATAATTAAACAATACTATCCCTTTAATCTTTCTTCATCCGTTGTATGAAAAGCTCCTGGGATCCCTAGGGTGACCACGTGTCACTGATTGCCCAGGACAGTCCCTGATTTTAAATTTGTGTCCCTTGTCCCAGGCAGCCCCCCTTCTGGGACAATACAAAGTCCTGGAATGAAGACTCCAGAACATAGAAGTCTAAACACACTGCTAGGAGAACTGCACATTGCCTAATGTGACAGGAAGTGGTGCCTCTGCTGGGCTACAAGAAAATGGCTTCCAGACAGGGCTCCAAAGGAGAGAGAGAGAGAGAGAGAGAGAGAAATGAGCCTTGATTTTGACATTGGACAGGAGCTGCAGTGCATTTTTGTTGTAGTGTAATGCTAGTCAAGGCTTTAGGCATGATGTACATTATCTAGTAGCCTACAACAGGCATTGTTTTCTGTCACAAAATTCAATGGGCAAGTCTCCTTCTAGTGTCTAGAATGCCGTGGTGCACTGGAGAAGGAATAGGTTGCACACTGATGTCCGGTGATGAACAGTGACCCCTCCCGCATTGCTGTGTTAGTGCCAAGGAGTGGTACTCTGCTGCTATCATCTCCACGGTGTCCCTGAATGGCAGAATGGAAATGTGGTCACCCTAGATCCTATGGAGATGAATTGCACCTCGAGTCTGCTTGGAAGCATTATCCAGACTGTCTGTGTGCGAACAGCCTCAGATTTCTCCCTAAGGCCCACTAAGTCCTAGTCACACCTGTGCTGGGAGATTAGGTATCAGGACACTGGGTACTCTAGACTGGCACATAAGGAAGACAGAGTTACTCACTCAATTAACCTGTTGAGTGCCACAGAGCAAGGATCCCCAGTTCTCCACACTCAGAGCATACACAGTGACTGCGGCGCTCATCTTCATATATATTATGTAGCCCACTGATTGTTGGATATGTGAGGATGGCTGTAATACACTTTCTTGTAGAACAAAAACAGGGGAATTCAAGTGGGAGGGAGAGAAGGGCAGAGGTGCTAGTACCTGGGTAAACACCCCCACAACACACAGAAAAAAGCTAAGTAATCATACTTAGGGTTTGACCTGGAGACTCCGGGTTTTGACCCAAATCTCAGGGCAACAGAGGCATAACTAGAAGCCACCGGGTTCTGGTGCAAGAATTGCCATGGGCCACCCCCTCTGACCACATTGGCCCCCTTCAACCACATTGGCCACCTCCACATTGCCCCTTCTACAATGCACCTTCCACAATGCTCCTCATTCTCCACATTGCCCTCATCACAATGCCACTTCCACATTGCCCCTCAATCTCCACATTGCCCCTTCCACAATGCCCCTCATTCTCCACATTGTCCCTCCAACAATGCCCCATCACGATGCCCCTTCCACACTGCCCCTCATTATCCACATTGCCCCTTCAACAATGTCCACATCACAATGCCCCTCATTCTCCACAATGCCCCCATCTCAACATTGCCCCTTCTGACCCCACCCCCATCCTCCTACCTCGAGTCCCTGGTGGTCTAGCGGTGTGTAACATCAGATTCGGCACAGACGACCTCTGACTGGAACTCCCGCGCGGTTGTTAGTAATGCAGAGCGCTGGGACATTATGTCATCTCTCTGCATTACTAGAGCGCCGGCCACCAGGAGATCAGCTGCGCACAGTGCTGCCCTCTTTTACAGACTGCTGCAGGCGCGTGGTGAACGGGTCGCAGGGGGCGGCCGGGCCCCTGAGAGTGACGGGCCCGGTCGCAGTCATTGGTTCAGTTTATACCAAAAAAGGCAGAGTGACAAGACCCGTTTGTCTTCTGTGCGATACCTCTGTTACAGCATCTTTAACCATTTGAGTGCCAGAGGGGTACGCAACACATTGCTTCGCAATGCATTACATACCCCTCTGGCACTTAAATGGTCAAAGGGATAGTAATGTTTCTATTAAAGTGCAGTTCCGAGTCTTCTTTATGTTTTTTATAACACGTAGCCAGTGACGTAACAATAGGGATTGCAGGGGTCACACCCGAGACGGGCCCTTTACTCCAGGGGCCTGCCCACCCCCTGCGACCCCCTACCTGGGGCCATGGACCTTTAGCGGCTCATCTCTCCATTGTTGGCACTTTAGTAATGCAGAGCGCTGGGAGGTGACATCATCTCCCATCGTTCTGCATTACTGGAGAGAGGTCCGCAAGGGAGCACCAGGTCTTAATAGACGTCTGTGCAGGAGGAGGCACAGACCTTTCCTGCCACACTGCTGGAACAACAGGGAGGTAGGAGATGGACACTGGGGGCAATGTGAAGAACTGGGGGCAATGTGGAATGGAGGACATTAGGGGCAATGTGGAGAGGAGGACATTAGGGGCAATGTGGAGAGTTGGGGGCAATGTGGAGAGGAGGACACTGGGGGCAATGTGGAGATACCCAATGGGAGCAATGTGGAGAGGAGGGCATTGGGGGGGAAAGGTGGAGAGGACGACATTGGGGGCAGTGTGAAGAGTTGGGGGCAATGTGGAGAGGAGGACATTGGGGGCAATGTGGAGAGTTGGGGGTAATGTGGAGAAAAGGACATTGGGGGGGAAAGGTGGAGAGGAGGACATTGGGGGCAGTGTGAAGAGTTGGGGGCAATGTGGAGAGGAGGACATTGGGGGCAATGTGGAGAGTTGGGGGTAATGTGGAGAAGAGGACATTGGGGGGGAAAGGTGGAGAGGACGACATTGGGGGGGAAAGGTGGAGAGGACGACATTGGGGGGGAAAGGTGGAGAGGACGACATTGGGGGCAGTGTGAAGAGTTGGGGGCAATGTGGAGAGGAGGACATTGGGGGCAATGTGGAGAGTTGGGGGTAATGTGGAGAAGAGGACATTGGGGGGGAAAGGTGGAGAGGAGGACATTGGGGGCAGTGTGGTGAGTTGGGGGCAATGTGAAGAGGATGACATTGGGGGAAATGTGGAGATACCCAATGGGGGTAATGTGGTTGTGAGGGGGGGGCATGGCAATATTAGCACCAGGGCCCGGTGACTTCTAGTTACGCCTCTGCACGTAGCACAATATTTCTTTACTTACCGATTTGTAGTTTAAACACTATTCAATCTGAAAAGATCCCCTCCCGCCCCTTCTGGCAGCCTCCCATTAGATCTTCAATCTGGTCGCGAGACCAGATGAACGCAGTGAGGGACAGTCTTCACTCTGTAAGTATAAGGAAAACCCTGCCACCTCGATGAAGAAGGGCAGGATTTTCCTTTTGCTTCCTGAAGGTTGTCCCTCGCCGCACTCCATCCAGACCAGACTGAGAGGCTGAGTGACGTAGGGAAAAGGGTGGGACAGGGATCCTTTCTGCTTGAATAGCTTTTAAACTACAAATATGTAAGTAAATATAGCGCTTTGTGTTATAAAAACATAAAGCTGACTCGGAGCTGCACTTTAATAGAAACATTACTATCTCATTAAAGGTTAATTAAGGAGCGAGGTTGCCAACTAACTGATCAAAACAAGAGGGGCTTATGCACTAAGAAGTGATAAAGAGATGATAAAGTGGAGAGGACTTCTCCAGTGATATCACTTCTCCAGTTCCTATGTTATTCTGTACAGCCCATGCAATAAATCTTAGTGCGTTGGCTCTATAGAGCAACATAGGAATTGAAGTGATATCACTGGAGACGTCATCTCTGCTTTATCGCACCTTGGTGACTCTCCCCCAAAAGTCCCATAAAAATTTAGCTTGGCACCAATTACTATGACAGCCAAAGGAAGTCCAGTGTTCGTTTTTCTGGCAAAAAGTGGCAACCAAGCAAGTGGGTTCAAAATAATCCTTCCCAAATCAAATTTTTCCCTGAATCAACATGCACTGAAACAAACATAATTCTCTATATAATTATCTGCTAAAAAGGCATCCAGTCCTATTTAGAAAGTATCTACAGTATGTCCTGACCCAGCTTCCCAAAGCCAAAAAAATTCCACATCTTTACTGCCCTTACTGTAAAATACCACTGCCTTTGTTGGAGTCAAACACTCCTAAACCAGGGCAGACAAAACCAACCACTGCAGCTGGTGATTGCTACAACTGCCATCATCCCCAGCTAGTAGTTTGAGTGAAAAATATTTCCTAGCCCTGCTACACACAGTCATCGATTCACAGATACAGTGACATACAGAGAAATCCAGTCTAAGAGTTCTTAACCTAAGAAACATTTTTTATGTTTAAAATCGCTGACTCGAAATATTTAGGATTTTGTGCTTACACAGACATCACACCCCAAACCGCCCAGGTCAGGAAACACTTTGCACATTCTGATTGCAAGGAGGTGCTTTCCTGGATAAAACAGTCCAATTTCTCTCTGCCAGCAGATAGGAAGTTACCCACCCAAATAAGAAAATCCTGACACATTTCGCACAGGACAGAAGGGGACTTTGGGGAGCGAGGGAAACAACATTTCCTAAAATGAAAAGGATAGCAATGTGACAATTCACATGATGGGTGAGAGATAGAAGAAAGGGTGAAAAGGCTGGTATCTATGCAGTAGCAGATTTAATTAACTATTTAGATGCTAGAAAAGTATTCTAAATGGATTTTTATCCACTAGATCCTAGAGAGAGGTCTGTAGCAAATTGATTAAACCCAGTGAATGCTAGTGAGGTTTCTAGCTAAATTAGTTTAAAAGGATAGTAGATAAAATAGAGAGTGTTATTTCAATACTGTCAGAGTTGTAGTTCAAGAGTAACTGAATGATAAAGTATCCCCCTCCCGCTCCTTTTACTGATGTAACACTGCTCACCTCAGAGCAGCAAGACTGCCCGGATGGATCTCAGAGAGGGACAATCTTCAGTGAGCATAAGGAAGAACCTGAAAAATCTGTCAAGGGGGTCAGGGTTTTCCTTATAATCACAGTAAGAAGATTGTCTCTTGCAGTGACCTGTCCGGTCAAGAGACCAGATTCCACATCTGAGGTGAGCAGTGTTACATCAGTAAAAGGGGCGGGAGGGGGATACTTTATCATTCAATTACTCTTGAACTACAACTCTGACAGTAATGAAATAACACTCTCCATGGCCCAAATACTATGAAGATTAATTGGAGCTACTGTTTTTGTGAAACATCACTATCCTTTTTGTCTCCAACGCATTGTGAAAACCTCTGTAGCATCCAATGAGTAAAACTGAACCTAAAACTTGGCAATAAAGGGGTCATATATCTTTGTAACATCTTCTACTTCCATCCAGGATCTGTAATAATACTTTCTTTGCAGCAGGCCCCCTGAAATCTGGTGTTAATCACGCTCTTTTAATTAACACGGAGGCAGCCGCGTCTTACAAGATGGTTCATTCTGTTTCTTTCAGGATTAGAAAGGGTTGCAGAAATCAGATTTAAAGCAGATGAATGATTAAATTCCAGCATCCTCATTTATCTTGAAACTACCAAATTCTACCCAATGCTGTGTAAATTACACATAGACGTATGTAATATTCATTAAATACATGAATAAGTAATGGCCTTGGGAACCTGAGGACAAACAGAAATGCTTTATTAACCCTCTGGCTCTCAGTGGGTTAATGTGGAATTTTGTGGGCTCCTGCACCATTTTTTTTTTAAAGATCCTAGTCAGATGTATCAACATTGTATTAAAACATATACACACGATTATATATTAAGGTATATGACACATACCCCTAATATCTCCTAAAGAGGGACACTTGGGAGGTATGGACCCCTAATATCGCCTAAAGAGGGACACTTGAGAGGTATGGACCCCTAATATCTCCTAAAGAGGGACACTTGAGAGGTACGGACCCCTAATATCTCCTAAAGACGGACACTTGAGAGGTACGGACCCCTAATATCTCCTAAAGAGGGACACTTGGGTGGTACGGACCCCTAATATCTCCTAAAGAGGGACACTTGGAGGTACGGACCCCTAATATCTCCTAAAGACGGACACTTGAGAGGTATGGACCCCTAATATCTCCTAAAGAGGGACACTTGGGAGGTATGGACCCCTAATATCTCCTAAAGAGGGACACTTGGGTGGTACGGACCCCTAATATCTCCTAAAGAGGGACACTTGGAGGTACGGACCCCTAATATCTCCTAAAGACGGACACTTGAGAGGTATGGACCCCTAATATCTCCTAAAGAGGGACACTTGGGAGGTATGGACCCCTAATATCTCCTAAAGAGGGACACTTGGGTGGTACGGACCCCTAATATCTCCTAAAGAGGGACACTTGGAGGTACGGACCCCTAATATCTCCTAAAGACGGACACTTGAGAGGTATGGACCCCTAATATCTCCTAAAGAGGGACACTTGGGTGGTACGGACCCCTAATATCTCTTAAAGAGGGACACTTGGGAGGTATGAACCCCTAATATCTCCTGAAGAGGGACACTTGGGAGGTATGGACCCCTAATATCTCCTAAAAAGGGACACTTGGGAGGTATGGACCCCTAATATCCCCTAAAGAGGGACACTTGGGAGGTATGGAGCCCTAATATCTCCTAAAGAGGGACACTTGGGAGGTATGGATCCCTGATATCTCCTAAAGAGGGACACTTGGGAGGTATGGACCCCTAATATCTCCTAAAAAGGGACACTTGGGAGGTATGGACCCCTAATATCTCCTAAAGAGGGACACTTGGGAGGTACGGAGCCCTAATATCTCCTAAAGAGGGACACTTGGGCGGTATGGACCCCTAATTTCTCCTAAAGAGGGACAGTTGGGAGGTACGGAGCCCTAATTTCTCCTAAAGAGGGACACTTGGGAGGGATGGATCCCTAATATCTCCTAAAAAGGGACACTTGGGAGGTATGGACCCCTAATATCTACTAAAGAGGGACACTTGGGAGGTATGGACCCTTAATATCTCCTAAAAAGGGACACTAGGGCGATATGGATCCCTAATATCTTCTAAAGAAGGACAATTACGAGGTAGAGCTCAGCCCTCAATATCTCCTAAAGAGGAACATGTAAGAGGTATGGATCCCTAATATGGATCCCTAATATCTCCTAAAGAGGGACACTTGGGAGGTATGGACCCCTAATATTTCCTAAAGAGGGACACTTGGGAGGTATGGACCCCTATTATCTCCAATAGAGGGACACTTGGGAGGTATGAAATGACCCCTCGCTCTGCTATTATAATCGTCCCCAGTTTGATGTGTACCTTTATACTTTTCTCCTCATCGTAGATACAAAAAAAAATAATTTCACCAATCCTAGGAACACATGGATATAATGAATTGCTGTTTCCGAGTCGATAATCTGTCCTCTCACAGTATTTGAAGGATTTATAGGAAAGGGGGAATTGCTGGGATATACAGTGTCTTCATTCCTTCCTAATAGCCTTTTCATCATTAATTTCACAGGAACCATCTGATTACGCCATGAAAATACCAACCAAATATCCCATGTGAAACTCCCATGTGGGAGTTTAAATGGTATGGGTCAAAGGACCATTTTATTTCTACAAAATTAATGCTCTAACCCCCGGGGTGGTCAAACTGAGGCCGTCCAGGTGTTGAGAACTACAATTCCAATCATTCACCGACAGCCAATGGCTGACACCCCTTCCATACTCCAGCAATATCCCCCCACCCATGAGAGGATCACTGAAGGAATACAAGAGATTGGTGGTAAATAGCGCTTCCCTAATGGGCGGCTTCAAAAATTTGTATCTAGAGGTGTAACAATAGGGGTCACAGGGGTAGCAACTGTGACCAGGTCGATCACTTCAGGGGCCCAGCGCCCCTTCTTTGGCACAGACCTCTATTAGCAGATGAGCTACCTCTCTGTCCCGGCACTCTAATAACGCAGAGCACTGGGAAATTACATCATCTCCCAACACTCTGCATTACTAGAGAGGACCGCGCAGGAGCTCCAGCTGCCAATAGAGGTCTGTGCAGGAGGCGGCACAGAACACTCCTGCCACACCGCTAGACCACCAGGGAGGTAGGAGATGGGGGTCAATGGGCGCAATGTGGAGGTGGCCAATGGGGCGGGGGCAATGTGGTCGGGGGGGCCATGGCAATTTTTGCTCTAGTGGCTTCTAGTTACACCTCTGGTTGCATCACAGCACTGTTTAAGATTCCTGTGAAAGCAAGTCTGTACTCAAAATGGCGGTATATCGGATCACCCCAAATAAAGTCCTCCTCTCTATAATTAATCATATAGCGATAAGCTTAGTGGTATTATCCAGGATAAGTACCGCATTATTCAGAAATCCTACTTCTTCCACGCCTCCCAACATTTCAAATGGCCAAAGAGGGACACTTGTGTTTTAGGTGGTGTTTCTGGGGGCGTGGCTTATGCACGGGGCATTACTGAGAATTTTTAGGTTACTTTATGACCTATTGACATCTCTTTTTGAAACTGAATAAAGGATGTAGAACAAGACCAGAGTAGTTTATTTACACAGATTCATTTACAAACACATATTCTGAAGATTAACTAAACATTTACGTGAGTTTCATTGCCGTGGGGCAATGTGATAAACTAATATACACAACACTCACTCTGATCTCCTAAAAAGAGGGACACCAGGGTAGAAAAGAGGGACAGGGGGATTTGGGGCTCAAAGATGGACTGTCCCTCCTAAAGAGCATACCTGGGAACTTTTGAAACAGGGCAACCTGGAGGGTAACCCTGTCAGTGCCCAGGGGGAGGAAAATGACGTGAATTGCGTCATAAAAGGGGCAGGGCTTAGTCGCAGGGGGCGGGACAAAAAAAACACAAAACCCCCCTGCAAAATGAAGGTAAGAGGGCAGGGAGTGGGAGGAACTGGGCAGGATAGAGCACAAGTGGGCAGAGTTTCTACTTAAACTCTGCCCACCCGGTGATTCACACATTGCCCCGGAGACCCGGTAATTCAGTCTGAAATCTGGAGTCTCCGGGACAAAACCGGAGAGTTCCCAGGTATGCTAAAGAGGGACACTTGGGAGGTATGCTTCTTCTGAGACATCCGAGAAGGCTTCTTACTTTAGAGGAGCCTGCAGTCCCTTCCTGTTACCTTAAGGTACAATGCAGCGCCCCCTAGAGGAGACCGGGACGGACAGCGCAGGCACACAGATGTCTCTAAGCCAGGATGTCTGTGCTGAAGCCTGGCCCTCAGTCTCAGAAGTAGTAGGATTTCTTAAGAACACTGTAATTATGCTGGATAATAGTACTAGTTCTAAGCATATCTCTATAGGACTAGTTCAGTGGTTCTCAATCTTTTTTTGTTCAGGGCACCCCTAACAAGTTATCTATAGGGTGACCACATGTCCCAGATTGCCCAGGACTGTCCCGGATTTTAAATGCGTGTCCCATGTCCCTTCTGGGAGAATACAAAGTCCCTGGATGAAGACGCCAGAGCACATAATTCTAAAACTAGAAGAAGAACTGACCATTACCCACTTGGACAGAAAGTGATGCCTGTGTTGGACTACAGCAAAATGGCTTCAAGACAGCGCTCTAAACAAGAGAGACAACTGAGCCTTGATCCTGACATCAAACAGGAACTGCAGTGCCATTTTGTTGTAGTGTAATGCTAGTCTATAGCTTTGGGTTGATGTACATTTTCTTGTAGCCCACCACAGGCACCACTTTCTCTCACAGCAGTCAATGGGCAGTTCCCCCAGATTGTTTAGCACTCTGTGGTTTCCCACGGAAAGAGAAGGTTGTGCACTGATGTCCAGTGATGTATGTGACCCCTCCCACATAGAGGCCTGAGAGTGAAGGAGAAATACTCTGTTGCCCTCGTCTCAGCCGTGTCCCTGAATGGCAGAAAGGAAATGTGGTCACTCTAGTTATCTAGAACATTCGGGGCACCCCTAACATATTTAATGTACTTTATCAAGGGCATAATCAAGGTACAGTACATCAATATACAGCTAATGTGCAAAATAATTTCTATAAATCTTTATTTAAAAGTCCATAGAAAACATGGGGCACCCTAAGCTGATGTCTGTGGCACTTCGGTGCACGGCACCCTGGTTGAGAATCACTGGACTAGTTATTTGGGGGGGGATTTTTTTGCGGTGATAGTTCTGCTTTAATAAGAGGAAAATGTATTTTTATTTATATAGATATGTATGTATAAATTATGTATTTTGTTTCTATTTGTATAAATATATATATATATTTTTTTTTCCATTTATGACCTACATTACTGAAAAAGCAGTGTTTTAACACTGCGAAACGCATTTTTAAGTGGGAATTTTATTAGGTGGTATGTTTTATACTTGTATCTAAACAATGCTGAATAAACTGGGATTTTGTAAAGTATTGCCTGGAGCGGCAGTCCCCTTCATTTAAGTAAAGATTGATAGCGGATCCCGTTGGAGTTGGAAGACAGATTCCTGAGAGGTTGGAGGTTGAGAAGTTACCGAGCAAGGGCGGTAAGATATCCTTGCAAGCCTGGTTAGCTGTGTGTATGCATATGTGTACAAACAGCCATATATAAATGTGAATGTAAATTATTTTATTGAGATACTGATATATTTTTTGTTGGATTAAGCACTATTGGCGCCCCTTGATTTTTGTTTTTTGGGTATATTTGTATAAATATGTAACTTTGCTGTGTCAAAGCTCTCCAGGACATGCTTGGAGAAATCTCAATTATTTCTTTCTGGGGAAAAAAAAAATACAAATTTCTAAGTAAAAGAACAATGAACAGAGAGGGGGTAGAAAAGAGACTTACTTCCGTGTTTCTCGTGCAAGATTTCAGGATGACCTGCAGAGAAAAAAAAAAAACAAGATTTGAGTGCAATAAAAAAAATGTAAACAGTGGTGCAGATAAATTAACCATTTCTGCGCCAGAGAGGTAGGCAAAGCAAATAAATGTAAATCTGATGCTTCTATGTTAATATTCTTGCAGTGCAGGACATCTACCATTTGATAATGGTTTATCTGATTACCAGTTAACCAGCTGAGCTCCAGAATTGTGAACAATGCATTGCTTTCCAATGTGTTGCTCAACCCGCTGACACTGAAAGGGTTAACTCTGAGTGCCAGAGGGGTACGCAGTGCAATTGCGTACTCCTCTGGCACTCAGAGTGTTAAAGGGATAGTAATACTTCATTTTATCTTAATTTTATTGACATTAAAAAAACATGAAGAACGATATAAGTCTTATCTCTCAAACCTTTATGGTTTGAGAGATATTCACAAGCAAAGTTTCCCCTCTCTCCCTTTTACCTAGTGTAAGCCATCTCTTCTCAGATGTGGGAATCCAGTCCATAGACCAGACAGATAACAGAAGGGGACAATCTTCTTCCTATCAGAACAATGAAAGCCCTGCCCCCTTTGACAAGTTTTTCAGGTTTTTCCCTTATCTTAACTGAAGATTGTCCCTCTCTGTGATCTATCCGGACAGTCTTGTTGCTCTGAGGTGAGCAGTTTTACATCAGTAAAAGGGGCGGCGAGGGGGATACTTTATCATTCAATTACTCTTGTACTACAACTCTGACAGTATTGATATAACACTCTCCAAAGTCCAAATACTATGATGATTAATTAGAGCTGCTTTTATTATGAAACATTACTATCCCTTTAACACATGTATATGCATCTCCTAAGCAGACTGCTAAACAAGAGAATAGGTACTACAGCATCAGACTTCACTTGCGGCAGCTGTGCCACGATTGACTGTGATGGTAAGGTTTTTCTCCCTCCGTTACAGTTTATCACAGCGATTTGCAATCTCCCCCCCACAAGACCCCTCTAACACTCAGTCCAAAATTCTCAGGGCACCCCTAACATTTTACAGGTCCTTTGCCAAGGGTGTAAACAGGGTAGGTCCCATCTTAATCAGAATGACAAAGAATATCAGATTGTACATCGTAATTTCCATAAATATACATTTCAAACTCAACATTTACATTTCTTGGTAAAGTCTTTATACAAAAATCAGGGCACCTTAACGTAGCGACTTACGGCCATAGCACCCAGGTTGAGAACTGATGGTCTATGGCGTCTGTGAGAATACATCTACACGTGGAGCCAAGGACTTCAAGGAAGACATGTACTAAGGTGTGATGGAGAGACAATAAAGTGGCGATAAATGCTCTAACGAGATAAACTCTCCAGTTCCTATGTTACTCTATGGAGACAATGCACTAAGATTTTCTCCAATTTGAGAGATATTTGGCTCCATAGAATAACATAGGAACATCTCCCCCTGTAGTCTATAACTAAAGCTCTCCCATAGAATAACATGGGAACTGGAGAGTTTATCTCACTGGAGAAGTTATCTCCTCTTTATCACACCTTAGTATATCTCCCCTGTAGTCTATAACTAAATCTATCCCATAGAATAACATGGGAACTGGAGAGTTTCTCTCACTGGAGAAGTTATCTCCTCTTTATCACACCTTAGTACATCTCCCCTGTAGTCTATAACTAAATCTATCCCATAGAATAACATAGGAACTGGAGAGTTTATCTCACTGGAGAAGTTATCTCCTCTTTATCACACCTTAGTACATCTCCCCTGTAGTCTATAACTAAATCTCTCCCATAGAATAACATAGGAACTGGAGAGTTTCTCTCACTGGAGAAGTTATCTCCTCTTTATCACACCTTAGTACATCTCCCCTGTAGTCTATAACTAAATCTATCCCATAGAATAACATAGGAACTGGAGAGTTTATCTCACTGGAGAAGTTATCTCCTCTTTATCACACCTTAGTACATCTCCCCTGTAGTCTATAACTAAATCTATCCCATAGAATAACATAGGAACTGGAGAGTTTATCTCACTGGAGAAGTTATCTCCTCTTTATCACACCTTAGTACATCTCCCCTGTAGTCTATAACTAAATCTCTCCCAATTACTATGATCACTACGATCTGGATAATAAATTCTATGTGGATTCTCTCTTTATAAGGGAACTATCACCTCTATACAAGTTTACCTCGTTGTCATCCTCATATAGCGATAACCTTTAATTATTTTTATTCTTGTTATAAAATGCATGCTGTGGTGAAACTTACATTATTAAATTGAGCCGTGGCGTTTCTTCTGGACAGATTGCAGGTTACATCTCTGCACCGCAGTGTGTTAATCTCCTTCTGTTCCCTCCCCAACTATTGTCTCAATGAAAAAGACTCTGTGCAGCAGGACAGAGGAACATTAAGCGCTTAATGCTCCTCTGTCCTGCAGCACAAAGCCTTTTTCATTGCGGTGACAAGCTGAAACCTACAGGGAGGCTTCACTGCGCTCAAAAACAGAAAATCGCCTCTTCGACATTTCAATATTGCCTTCACGCGCTGGTTATAACCCCATAATGGAAGAGGCAATGAACAGGTCATGCTTAGAGTTTCCCTACACATCCACTTCACCCACTTTCTTACTTACATCCATTAAGTTAAAGCGGAACTACCACCACTAAAAAACTTGCCCCCCAATAATTCTCCATCTGGTCACAAGCTGCTCAGTAGCGCTAGTCGCCAGAATTACCACCACTTTAATGAGAATTATCCATTGTTCCCGGGCTGACAGGCAGGACAGAGCAGAGTTTTTTAGCGGTGGTAGTTCCGCTTTAACTCCTTCAAGGCCTCTGGTTCCCTCATCCCATAGGTGCTTCCTCCATCTGCAGCACGATTTCTCTTCTCCTGTATTCCTTATTCAGGTTCTCACTTCAGGTCAGGCTCTACACGTTGGGGGGGAAGAGGTAGTCGGCTCAGTGTGAATCAGCGCACTCCGGCTCCTTTTGGAGAACAAACAAGGAGCAAGAGTGCGCCAAAATTCATTGATCCACTTACTACCACCAGCCACATTGACAGCCTGACATGCTGCGAGACCCTTTATATGAAATCCGGGGACATGGAGAAGTCGTGCTGCAGAAAGGAGAAAGCTCCTATGGGAGGAAGGGATCGGAGCCTTGCATATAACAATTATCAAGAGTCGGACAAACAAGAGGGGGACTCACGACATGTTATTCAAGGTGATAACCATTCAGGTGTATGTGATGTACTGAGGAATGGGGTACAACCCAATATTAGCTGCACACACAAAAATTAAAGTGGACGAATTCTGGGGAGAATGCTTTACGTTCTAAGGGGTTAACCTTCTCACTGCCAGAGCAGCGTCAGTGCTTTGGCCACCCTTCTGGCACCCATTTAAATAAGAGGAAATGTTATGCCTATGTATAGTGGAGTCAGGGAGACTATGTGTCAGGCTCTGACACATTGCACACTTACTACGATTTGTCCTTTTTTGTTGCTTTGCGATGTCGGGGCCTGACTCATCTCCAGCCTGTGATATTATGACTTAGTGCTATATTGGTACTTGGTCTATTTATATATATATACATATACATACACACACACACACACACACATACATACACACATATACATACACACACTAGTGTAAAAGAGTACACAGGTCAAGGTCCTGGTGATGCTAACCCTTTGAGTGCCAGAGGGGTGCGCAACGCATTACTTTGCAATGCGTTGCGTACCCCTCTGGCAATCAAAGGGTTAAGAGGCAGGTCCTGCTCTGCGTCCTGCCGCCAACGCAGTCATGCACTGTAGAGACTGGCCGAAAGCACAGAATGCTCCCAGCACTCCGCACAGAATGCTCCCAGCACAGAACTCCCAGCATTCCGCACAGGATGCTTCAAACGTTCCATACTCCCAGCATTCCATACTCCCAGCATTCCGCACAGAATGTTCCCAGCACAGAACTCACAGCATTCCTACACCTCCCAGCATTCCGTGCATTCGGGCATGACGACGAATTATTATATAGGATATATATAAATTCCTTACACATATGTATATTATCTGTTTTCCTTCTCTTTTTTTCCTTTTCTCTCTTTTTAGGTCTAATCTTTGGTATATGGATTTATGTGATGTCACCAAAAGATGAGAGGCGCTCTGAGAATAAACAAAAGCAAAGACGCCTGTTCTGCGGCTAATCACCACTCAAGAGCATCACATTTAGGTCTCTAGTGCCATTACAGAGGAGAAATCTCCACAGACATAAGGGCGGTCCAGTTCTAAAATGATGGGCAAGTCTCCTCTACACGGAAAAACCAGCCAACTCCAGACATACATTCCGGCCTTGTTTGGGCCTCGTCAGTGAGGTGCAGCTGGCTTCCCTAGGCACTGACAGCAAGGGGTCCGCGTATGTTTATGTGATGTCGCTACACTCATAATTACAGTATTTACTAATTCACATTCCACTTTCAACCCTCGCTCCTACCCCCTTTTCCTGTTATGTGGTGCAAACTTTCTTCTCTGTAGGGTATTTAAAGGGATAGTAATACTTAACATGTAAAAGTATATATGTCGTAGTGTTTATGTCCCCGAATAAAACAAGGGTACGCCCACTGCTGAGAGATATTTTATTAAAAAAATTATAAGAACTCAAACTTGAATTTTTTAGGTGCAATATCACAATTAAATAAAGGTATGGTCTATTATCCCAAAATATAGATGTCTGTTTATTTGAGGGATCATACCCTCTCCTCGTGACATGCTAGGCCGACAACTTGACTGCAATTAGCGGGATAGATGTCTTCTTAGCTTACTGTATTCACATTTCATGTGGTGTTATCCCTCCATTCATCCCAACGGCATACCAACTCAGTGATACAATGGTCCCTCACATTTACATACCGCTTCCACTTCCCATGAACAAACGATAAGCTCCCCGCACTGGATATATTCAATATTGTCTCACCAATCAACGTTGAACACATACTTCCTAGCGATAGAAAATGTTAGGGGTGCGTAATACCTTACTGTCATTTAATAGCACTATGTCATCTTTATATTTTGTCACAATATCACTGACATGTTATGGATTGTCACCTTCACACACATTTCTCCAGGCAAGCCCGATAATAACCATGCCAGCACAGCGCTGTGACGCGCCTCAGCTTATAACACAGAATCTCTCTCACACATCAACTTCTCCAAACTATATACACCTTATGTCCATACACCTCTGTATCTCACATGCCTCAACAGCACTCTATATATATGCACTGCAATGCGAGGGAGTCTGCATTTACTTCTTATTAAATACATGCTGCCGACACACAAGCTCTGTATCAGTTGTTTAAATGTAACTATATTTTACTCTTTAAAGGGATAACATTTTATAATAAAAGCATCACTAATTAATCATCATAGTATTTGGACTCTGGAGAGTGTTATTTCAATTCTGTCAGAGTTGTAGTTCAAGAGTAATTCAATGACAAAGTATCCCCCTCCCGCCCCTTTTACTGATGTAACACTGCTCAGCCAGATCAGAAGGGAGGTGCCCAGGTAGACTGCAGAGAGGGACAATCTTCAATTAATACCTACAAAATAAAATAAAGATAAAACGAAGTATTACTATCCCTTTAACACCTTTTTGTTTGTACACTTTACTCATTATGTATTTGTTAAACTTGTACCCACTCAGGGTGACGTAATTTCTTGCAGCCAGTATCCTGACTGCTGGAATAGGATGTCACCAGCAATTTAGGTGCCCTCCTTGTTTCTGGATACTATTTAACATCTGGGTCAGTGTATCTCTGGTTGTCTTGATAAAGATCCCTGCGTGGACCGAAACGTTGACCTCATGACCAAATAAATTTACTAATTTTTGATTGAAAAAGTCACACAGATGCTGCCCTCTTCATTTCTATGAATTTTCTCTCTGGGATTATGCACCTGGGCTCCAAACAGTATAGTGAGATTACTTTCACCCACAAATGCTAGTATATGTATTATAATATATATTATATATATATATATATATATATATATATATATATATATATATATATATATCCTATATAATAATTCACTAAATCGTGTGTAACGCTGCGACATGGGTAGTACACACTGCTGCTCGTGCTGCAGTCATGCGCAGTAGAGACTGCCAGCGCCTCAGCTGATGCTTTATTTTATTACACATTATTTATATAGCACCAGCTTATTACGCATACTCCTTTTAGTCATAGACGACCAAACTGTTCGCTTTTCCTGGGCTACAATTTCCATCATATTCAGCCAATCGCTGGCTGTCTGGCAATGATGGAAATTGTAGTCCAACAGCAGCTGCCATTCTACAGGTTGGCCACCCCTGATATACAGGTGACATTGCTGCTTAAAATAAACAATTTGCTCTTATGTGAAAGGCCATGTCATAACATTTACACACACAAGAGTTTCCGTGCCCTGAGAGTGACACAGTGACAACACTGTTATGTCAGCAGGTGAGAGAGTCATTTTACCTGCAGATCTTCGTTCCTGTATTGTCAGTGACAGAGAATGTAGGTTACATACTAAATAGCAATGTCACAACAGACTAGTACAATTGAGAGTGATTACTATTTAACAAGTGACAATCATTTTGTTGTATTTCACAGTGACACGGAGAGCAATGATAAGCGGTATCATTTTAACAGAATCATTGGGGACAAAAACTTTCCAGATGATTTAAAATGGGTCTTTTAACCTCAAGGGGTTAAAAATCCATGTTTAAAGGAATGGGAGTCTGAGGAATGTGCATTTGTTCCCTAAAGTGGAGTTGATTCGCTCCACTTCTCGTTTATATGTAACGCCCTCTGTGCCGTCACTGACTGAAAAGGAACAATGGAGATATGGAAACGTTTACATCCATCTAATCACTGTTACAGCACATACTTACATATAGGATAGTGTGACCATGTGTCCCGGATTGCCCAGGACAGTCTCGGATTTGAAATGTGCGTCCTGTTTCCCGGCCAGTCTCTTTCAGGACACAAAGTCTTGGAATCAAAGGGATAGTAATACTTCGTTTTATCTTTATTTTATTTTGTAGGCATTAAAAAAAACATGAAGAATGATATAAGTCTTATATCTCAAACTTTTATGGTTTGAGAGATATTTACAAGCAAATTTTCCCCTCACTGACCAAAACGGTCAAGTCTGCCATCTAGCTGTCAGATTTGGAATCCGGTCAACAGATCAACCGCTGGTTCTTCAGCAAAGCCGAGATCACAAAATATAAAAAGAACTATTTCATTGGAAGAGTCTACAAAGTGTGCTTGCAAACCAGGCACACTATGTAGACTATTCGAATGAAGTAGTTCTTCTTATATCTCGCGATCTCGGCTCTGCTGTAGAGCCACGGCTGGTTCACGGACCGGATTCCAAATTTGACAGCTAGATGGCAGACTTGTCCGTTTTGGTCAGTGAGGGGAACTTTGCTTGCGACTATCTCTCAAACCATAAAGGTTTGAGAGATAAGACATATCATTCTTCATGTTTTTTAATGCCTACAAAATAAAATAAAGATAAAACAAAGTATTACTATCCCTTTAAGGGAGGCACTTTTTTTATTTTTTTTATGTGTGTATATATATATATATATATATATATATATATATATGTTGTAGGGTTTATACCCCTGAGTAAAACTCACACTGCTGAAAGGTGTTCTATTCAAAAGTTATTACAGCTTAAAGTTGAATTTTTTAGGTGCAATATCACAGTGGCCTGAAATTGTATAGTGTCGCTGTTGCTACACCATCCTATGGACTGCTCTGGTCTGTAGACCATAAATCTCCATAGGATGGTGTAACAACAGCGCCACTTTACAATTTCAGGCCACTGTCATATTGCACATAAAAAAAAAAAAAAAAAAAAATCAACCGACCTGTAATAACTTTTGAGTAAAACACCTCTCAGCAGTGGGAGTACCCTTGTTTTACTCAGGGGGATAAACTCTACAACATATTGTTTTTTTTACATTTTAAGTATTACTATCCCTTTAAATATCTGGTGAAAATTCTATCGCTAAATTGCCCCAAATAATAGCATTTCTTTGTATATTCGCTGAGCCACTTTTTACAAACTTCTTAAAGCGGAACTTTCAGTTATTAATAAGTCGCCTTGCATTCACTAAGAGCATGGCGACTAGCTTGGAAATCCATCTCTTACCTTTAAAAAAAAAAAAAAAAAAAATAGCAGATTCTTTGCCGTTTATAGACCGGAACCCAGGTTACAGTGAAGACGTCTTGTCTGTGCATCTGCGCTGTCAGTCCTGGTCTCCTTTGAGTAGCACTGCAGTGTGCCATATGGTAACCGGAAGGGACTGATGACGCAAGCGCACAGACTGCACTAACCTGCCCGTCAGTCTACAAACGGCAAGGATTTCTTTAGAATCTGCGATTTTTTAAAGGTAAGAGATGGATTTCCAAGCTAGTCGCCATGCGCTTAATGAATGCATGGCGACTTAGTGACAGCTTAATGTTCTGCTTTAAAGGGGTAGTAATACTTCGTTTTAACTTTATTTTATTTTGTAGGCATTAAAAAAACATGAAGAACGATACAAGTCTTATCTCTCAAACCTTTATGGTTTGAGAGATATTCACAAGCAAAGTTTCCCCTCCCGCCCCTTTTACCTAGTGTAAGCCATCTCTTCTCAGATGTGGAATCCAGTCCATAGACCAGACAGATAACAGCAGGGGACAATCTTCTTCCTATGAGAACAATGAAAGCCCTGCCCCCCTTGACAAGTTTTTCAGGTTTTTCCCTTATCTTAATTAAAGATTGTCCCTCTCTGCAGTCTACCTGGGCATCTCCCTTCTGATCTGGCTGAACGGGGGGGGATACTTTGTTTGTGAATATCTCTTAAACCATAAAGGCTTCAGAGATAAGACATATAATTCTTCATGTTTTTTTAATGCCTACAAAATAAAATAAAGTTAAAGTGAAATATTACTATCCCTTTAAAGCGGAACTTTCAGATAATAGCCAGTCGCACCCAAATGGTTAAATGCATGGTGACTAGCTTGGAAATAGATGTCTTACCGTAAAAAATAGATATGTCTAAAGGAATCCATCCTGTTTCGGGACTGACGGGCAGGTTAGCGCGGTCTGTTCCGGTAACCATATGGTGCAAAGCAGTCTACACAATGGAGACCGGGACTGACGGTGCAAGCGCACAGACAAGATATCTGCTGTCTGGCCTGGGTTCTGGTCTCCAAACGGGACGGATTCTTTTAGACACAAGTATTTTTTTTTATGGTAAGACATATATATTCCAGCTAGTCACCATGCATTTGATGAATGCATGGCGACTGGCTATTATCTGAAAGTTTCGCTTTAAGTCCATTTCATATATTAGATATAGATATAGATATGAGATGGATATATAGAGATAGATAAAATACTACACTGCGTTATGTCTTTCTAATCTGTCCTTAATACTTTTATAACTACGAAGGACAATTTTACAGCTATTTTAACTCCACTTTTATAAATCTCCCCCTATGTCTCCAAAGAACAAAGAGTTCTAAACATCACAGGAACAATTGCTTAAAGACTGCGGTGTCAGGAAGTGACTCCTGTGCTGGGCTACAAGAAAATATCCACAGCACAGAATTATAGAACAGTAGAGGGAGAACAGAGAAGGACTTCCATTGTCTTTGAACAGAAGGCTTGGCATCCATTTTCTTGTAGCCATGCACAGGCAAAAGCAGTCAGTCAATGGGCCATTCAGAGCTGGATTTACATCCCAGGC
Source organism: Rhinophrynus dorsalis (assembly GCA_037306005.1). NCBI lineage: Eukaryota > Metazoa > Chordata > Amphibia > Anura > Rhinophrynidae > Rhinophrynus > Rhinophrynus dorsalis. The sequence goes on from CM074726.1 coordinate 179,102,539, forward strand.
ACCCTTAGGCACAGAAGTTTAGGCACCCTTAGCTCCTTCCATAACCACAATCCCACTCACATGACCCTGCCCCCAGTCCCATCCACCTGTATCCTGGTACAGAAAATACCTTTGTCCTAGAACAAGAAAATCTTTAATCCCTTGCATTGGAGATCTCTCTAGCATCCAATGGGTTAAATAATAGTTTGTAAAGGGGTATGTGACGGAACACCGTCACTTATGAACCAGGGGCTCTTTTGGTTTGGGGGGGCCTGGACTGGGAGCAGCCATTTGGCCACAGAGAAGCATGGGCCAAACCACAAAATGGAGAAGGGTGGCGGCTGCACGCCAAGGTGACACCAGGCCTGAGACTCTATTATGTATTGGGGGTGGGGCAGTGTCTACCTGGGACAGTATCTGGAGACTGGGAGTCAAATGTCCTATTGCCTCACCCATTGTGTGCTGTGTTATTGTTTATACGCAAAGTATGTCTCCTGGGGTTATGTGTTTTCCTTTGTTGCTTTGTGAAACCAATTGTATTATGTCAGTTACTGATATAAATGTAATTACCTTAGCAGATCTGATAGAGGACTGTGTGTTTGTATTCTATTGTGTGTTACCATAATTAAGTCCCAGTAAGACTGGGGGTTTTGAGAACCTCATCTGCTATTGGTTTACTGATTTCACAGACATATATATAGACACTGTGTGTGTGCAGATAAAGGAGTTTCTGTCTACAAGGCAATCATCAGACGTATCCTGAGGTATGCCTCCCCAGCATGGATGACCTGTCATGAGCGACACCGGAAGAGTCTTCAGATAGTCCAGAACAAGGCCCTGCGGATATTGTCTGGAGCTCCAAGCTTCGTAAGGATAGCTGACCTTCACAGGGAACTGAACACAGAAATGTTGGACGAACACCTAGTGAGGCTGAGTAAGAACTTCTGCCAAGGACTAGATCAAAACCCGAACCCTCTGATCAGAAAATTCATTGCCGCCACTGCAAACCCCTTCAACCGCTACCTGCGGCCCATCACAGCGAAGACCCTGTGAAACCAGACCTACTGTGACAAGTCCACACAGACCAAGAAGAATCCAAAACCCGCGACTTCACATTCAACCCGGGAAGATGGAGTAATGAGGCTCAAGCCTCGGTATCCAAAAATCACCATTGATGGATAAAATCTATCAGCAAGAAGGCGGCGAGGGAGGGAGATAAAGGAGTTCCTGTTTTTACCTCAAGCATCATGTGTCGTCCGATGTTCTTGGGGAAAAGGTGTTAGCAGACCGAATCTTGTCATTCGGGCTGACATCGGTGGTTTGGCTGCTGGGAAGAAGCTGTTTGGAAGGGTGTGCCCGGTTGGGGTACAGGGGACCCGTCACAGGGTATAAATCTGGTGTAGAGACATGGATATTGCTCTGGGCACACCCACAATTCAGAATGTGGGTGTGGTAGGCACAGCTGAGGCACCCCTGAAAATTTGGAGCTCTACCTCATTGCCTATTCTCCCTAATGGAAAATCCGGCCTTGGGGCCATTCTCTCTCTCTACTGTTTAGAATTCTCTGGTGCTCCAGAAAAAGCGCAGGTTGCACACTGACATCCACTGATACCGTGTAACATCATCCGCACAGCTGCTCTACAGCAGAGAAGTGCACTGGTGATCTTGTCTTGGAAGTGTCCTAACATTGTTGTGATATATGCTTAAAGTGGATGTGTCACCTATTTATAACATAGCCTAAATAGTTAGGCTACATATTGAATACATCTAAAACGTTATTAATTTTGTTTTTTTAAGATTTGTTGTAAATTTCACTTAGAAAGACTGTCCCCCAGCTACTTCCGCATAGACTGCTCTGCCTCTGCTCTCCTCCCTCCTCCGATGATGGAGGCTTCTGTCTGTAAGCTGGAGTGCTCTCATTGGCTAGATAGATATCGATCTCTACCAATGAGACCGCTCCAGCTTGCAGACAGAAGCCTCCATCATTGGAGGAGAGCAGAGACAGACTAGTCTATGCGGAAGTAGCTGGGGGACAGATTTCCTAAGTTAAATTTACAACAAAACGTGAAAAAATAAATAAATAAATAAAAATTATATTTTTATATATATATATATATATATATATATATATATATATATATATATATATATATATATATATATGAGTTTTAGAAGTATTCAATATGTATCTTAACTATTTAGGCTATTTTATAATTAGGTGACACATCCACTTTAACAATTCCCGTCCCTTTAAATGGAACACATTACCTAAAATGAATTGGTGATATATACAATTAGACATCCTGTACTTCATGCTATCATCTGCAAAATTGATATCTGAGGTCTACAGTCTAGTCTTACATATGCTCTGTGGGAGCAGACATTCCTGCCTTTTCCAGGGTCCCATTGATTGTCCAGAATTCATAGTGAATGGGTTGAGATAACATCTTTTCTGTTACCAGAGCAGCGTAATCTAATCACAAATCATTCAGCGGATTTAATTGCTCTCTCAATATAAATAGCACAAATGACATTAAATAAATGCTCCCTGAAGAGGACAATTCACACATGCGTTACAAAGAAAGTTTAGTATTATATTCTAGGACGTAACATGAATAATTTGTACACTGTAGCTACATGCTATTTAAAGTTATCTCTGCCAATTTTTTTGTTAGTGTTACTTTAAAGACTACGGCGGTTATGCACTAAGGCGTGATAAAGTGGAGATAACTTCTCCAGTGATATCACTTCTCCAGTTCCTATGTTATTCTACAGAGCCAATGCACTAAGATCTCCAAAGTTGGCAAAATCTTCATGCATTGGCTTCATAGAATTACATAGGACTTGTAGAAGTGATATCACTGGAGATGTCACCTCCACTTTATCACCCCTTAGTGCATCTCTAGGTGTGTACCAGTTCTATAGATGACAATATCAGTTCTTTATCTGTGATACAGACATTGTACTAAAGCACAGACACAAAAGATAGCTGTACATGACCGATATAGTGCAAAAAGGATAGACATACGAGATCTCTGGATGGGATATAGACAGTGTACCAAAAGGATAGACATACGAGATCTCTGGATGGGATATAGACAGTGTACCAAAAGGACAGACATACGAGTTCTCTGGATGGGATATAGACAGTGTACCAAAAGGATAGACATACGAGATCTCTGGATGGGATATAGACAGTGTACCAAAAGGATAGACATACGAGATCTCTGGATGGGATATAGACAGTGTACCAAAAGGATAGACATACGAGATCTCTGGATGGGATATAGACAGTGTACCAAAAGGATAGACATACGAGATCTCTGGATGGGATATAGACAGTGTACCAAAAGGACAGACATACGAGTTCTCTGGATGGGATATAGACAGTGTACCAAAAGGACAGACATACGAGATCTCTGGATGGGATATAGACAGTGTACCAAAAGGATAGACATACGAGATCTCTGGATGGGATATAGACAGTGTACCAAAGGATAGACATACGAGATCTCTGGATGGGATCTAGACAGTGTACCAAAAGGATAGACACACGAGTTCTCTGGATGGGATATAGACAGTGTACCAAAAGGATAGACATACGAGATCTCTGGATGGGATATAGACAGTGTACCAAAAGGATAGACATACGAGATCTCTGGATGGGATCTAGACAGTGTACCAAAGGATAGACACACGAGATCTCTGGATGGGATCTAGACAGTGTACCAAAGGATAGACATACGAGATCTCTGGATGGGATATAGACAGTGTACCAAAAGGACAGACATACGAGTTCTCTGGATGGGATATAGACAGTGTACCAAAAAGGATAGACATACGAGATCTCTGGATGGGATATAGACAGTGTACCAAAAGGATAGACATACGAGTTCTCTGGATGGGATATAGACAGTGTACCAAAAGGATAGACATACAAGATCTCTGGATGGGATATAGACAGTGTACCAAAAGGATAGACATACAAGATCTCTGGATGGGATACAGACAGTGTACCAAAAGGATAGACACACGAGTTCTCTGGATGGGATATAAACAGCGTACCAAAAGGATAGACATACGAGATCTCTGAATGGGATATAGACATACGAGATCTCTGGATGGGATATAGACAGTGTACCAAAAGGATAGACATACGAGATCTCTGGATGGGATATAGACAGTGTACCAAAGGATAGACACACGAGTTCTCTGGATGGGATATAGACAGTGTACCAAAAGGATAGACATACGAGATCTCTGGATGGGATATAGACAGTGTACCAAAGGATAGACATACGAGATCTCTGGATGGGATCTAGACAGTGTACCAAAGGATAGACACACGAGTTCTCTGGATGGGATATAGACAGTGTACCAAAAGGATAGACATACAAGATCTCTGGATGGGATATAGACAGTGTACCAAAGGATAGACATACGAGATCTCTGAATGGGATATAGACATACGAGATCTCTGGATGGGATATAGACAGTGTACCAAAAGGATAGACATACGAGATCTCTGGATGGGATATAGACAGTGTACCAAAGGATAGACATACGAGATCTCTGGATGGGATCTAGACAGTGTACCAAAGGATAGACACACGAGTTCTCTGGATGGGATATAGACAGTGTAACAAAAGGATAGACATACGAGATCTCTGGATGGGATATAGACAGTGTACCAAAAGGATAGACATACGAGATCTCTGGATGGGATATAGACAGTGTACCAAAAGGACAGACATACGAGTTCTCTGGATGGGATATAGACAGTGTACCAAAGGATAGACATACGAGATCTCTGGATGGGATCTAGACAGTGTACCAAAGGATAGACACACGAGTTCTCTGGATGGGATATAGACAGTGTACCAAAAGGATAGACATACGAGATCTCTGGATGGGATATAGACAGTGTACCAAAAGGATAGACATACGAGATCTCTGAATGGGATATAGACAGTGTACCAAAAGGATAGACATACGAGATCTCTGGATGGGATATAGACAGTGTACCAAAAGGATAGACATACGAGATCTCTGGATGGGATATAGACAGTGTACCAAAAGGACAGACATACGAGATCTCTGGATGGGATATAGACAGTGTACCAAAAAGGATAGACATACGAGATCTCTGGATGGGATATAGACAGTGTACCAAAAGGATAGACATACGAGTTCTCTGGATGGGATATAGACAGTGTACCAAAAGGATAGACATACAAGATCTCTGGATGGGATACAGACAGTGTACCAAAAGGATAGACATACGAGATCTCTGGATGGGATATAAACAGCGTACCAAAAGGATAGACATACGAGATCTCTGAATGGGATATAGACATACGAGATCTCTGGATGGGATATAGACAGTGTACCAAAAGGATAGACATACGAGATCTCTGGATGGGATATAGACAGTGTACCAAAGGATAGACATACGAGATCTCTGGATGGGATATAGACAGTGTACCAAAGGATAGACATACGAGATCTCTGGATGGGATATAGACAGTGTACCAAAAGGATAGACATACAAGATCTCTGGATGGGATACAGACAGTGTACCAAAAGGATAGACATACGAGATCTCTGGATGGGATATAAACAGCGTACCAAAGGATAGACATACAAGATCTCTAGATGGGATACAGCCACTGTACCAAAGTTTCAACATATGAGTTCTCCAGATGGGATATAGCCAGCGTACCAAAATATATATAGACATAATCTACATGTGTTATAGACACTGTACCACAGCATAGCCATGCAAGGTCTCGAGATGGGATACAGGCACTGAACTAAAGCACAGACATTCTAGTTCTCTAGATGGGAGACGTGATCCCCATTGTACCAGTCCTCTACATCTGACACAATGCCAGTCCTCCAGATGCGATATGAAAAAAACGTTCAGCAAGGGGTTAAGTGAAACTGGATTTGTATTTAATTACAAAAGAATTATCTTGGTTGTTTGGCCCTGGGAAACGTTTTAACTAGAGACCACATCAGAGAGCAGATTCTTCAAAGGAAATTCACAGCAGCACAAAGCGGAGATTAGATTTGTCAGCAGGCTGATACTTTGTATCATTGTAGATTTATTAAAGGAGTAATTGGAACGGATAGACTAAGACGATTTGGAGTAATTCAGGAGCAAATCAACTTTGTCACAGGGGACAAATAAAAGTTCCCCAAATTATCAGGGATTTAAATGGGGATTTGCAACGAGTTGGATAACTCCCTTATATTCAAGTGGTTTTAAAGACCCATTTTAATTAATGGGATTTTGGAAAATTTGTATTTGTCCCCTATAGCCATACTTCGGAACTCTCCGGATTTGACACTGCTTTACCGGGTCTCCGGGGCAGAGGCTGAGTCCTCCAGATGTGGGGAGTTTCTATTGAAATTCTACCCATTTCCACTTTTTCCCCCGGTGTAGCTCCTTCCCCCCATCCTTCTTTTAAGCACTCCCCCGGCACTCGCGTTAAGACCCGCCCCTTTTTGACACGATACGCGTCATTCTTCACACGATCCATGACAGCAGAGGACTCCCCTCCGGGGAGACAACAATAAAAAGTTCCCAAGTATGTCAATAGCGCAATTGGTTTCACCCAGAATTCGCCCGGTTTTCCTAGTCTATCATCGTCTCTAATATCGCTTCTCGGCCTGTTGGCTAAGATCAAGTGTAGTACCTGCTCAGGCAGGTGGCAGATGCCTGAGCGGGGGTGGCATGCTACACTTGGTCTGATGCCGGGGCCTTAACGTTACTGAGGCTCCTCTCTCCGGAGGGAGCTGAAGACAGAAGCCCTGGGGTGAAGACGCTGAGACAGAAGACCCCAGGGTGAAAGCCCTCCTCTCCGGAGAGAGGAGGAGAAGCTAAAGGGCCCCCCTAGCAAGGGTGTAGGGGGGCTGAAGGCTGACCTGGCCCCAGGAGCTGCACCGTCACTTATGAACAGTCACGGAGCACGAATGGAGTTGGAAGAAGCACGAGAGCACAGTTTTTCGACTGCACGCACCTCAGGCTTAATCTTCAATACCATCATCGTTTCTAATACCAGTGTTATTTAATGGGGCACAAACTCTACTGGAGTGATTCCCAGAGGGTGTCAATGCACTTGCGCCCCGATATCAGGCTCAGTGGGTCACAGACTTCCATATATTTTCATCAAGTTACACTGTATGTATACGTGTAAGAAATGTAGAGGTTTCAACTACAGGACAAGACTTACAGGATGTTCCAGAACTTTAACCCTTTCAGTGCCAGTTGGGTATCCTTCACAATGCATTGAAAGGGTTAAAATAGTTGAGCTATGTCAACAAGGGGGGGAGATTCACTAAGACGTGATAGAGTGGAGATGACTTCTCCAGCGATATCACTTCTCCAATTCCTTTGTTATTCTATAGAGACTATACACTAAGATTTCTTCAGCTTTGGAGATCTTTGTGAATAGGCTCCATAGAATAACATTGGGAGAAGTGATATCACTGGAGAAGTCATCTCCACTTTATCACCACTTAGTGAATCTCCCCCAACGAGTGCTATCAATGTATGGTGAATGGATCATCTGCCAAGTTTAGAGTCAGAATCCTATCAGGGAGAAAATAGCAAAGGGGTGACATGAAGACGGGAGGCGTTTAGGATGTGAAGAAGCGGGAGGGTGGGAGTTAGCGTAGGACTAGAAGGTCAGGGGGACAGGAAGTACCAATCTCTTTCGGGTAGACTGGAGAGGAAGTGAGCTCCTGCCCTGGAGATAGGGTTCAGAGGTGTGATCCTTGCCTGTTGTTGGGATAATTAAGTATTAATGGGAAAGTAATGGTTAATTTTATGTTGACTATTGTAGACATTAAAAAAAGATTAACAACAATGTAAGTCTTATCTCTCAAACCTTTATGGTTTGAAAGATATAACTTGCTAAAGTTACCTTTTCATGGCTGTTTTACTCAAATCTGCCATCTAGCTGACAGCTGCAGATTCCAGTCATTTGACCAGACAGAGGCTTTTCATCAGAACTGAAATCACGCTATTTAGAAATAAATACTTAATTGGAACAGTCTACAAAATGTGCTTGCAAACCAGGCACACTTTGTAGACCGTTCTAAATGAAGTATATGTCTTTAGATATCGTTATATCAGAGCTGCTGAAGAGCCACATCTGGTCAAGCGACCAGAATCTGCTTCTGACAGCTTTACAGCTCGTCAAGCAGAAAAGGGAGGGAGCGGAGAACTTTATTTTCCTATATCTCTCAAACCATAACGGTTTGAGAGATACGAATAAGTGCAAGTAGTGTCTTTTAATTGTATCTACCATATAGTCAATACTTTTTTCTGACGTTACTATCCCTTTAAATGGGAAATAACTGATGGCGATTGTTGCTTAGGGAGTAAACCCTAGGGACGTACACCACAGACTTTGGTCGCAGGTGGAGACGTTACACATTGGAGCTGGCCCAGTTCAGGTAATTGGTTAACTCAGTTGGAAGAGTTTGGTTAATAAAGATTACGCTTGAGCCCAGTCCATTTGGCCATGCAAGGGGGAAGTGAAAGTGTTCAGCAAGGATGTATATTTCTGTTTATAGATATATATTTATACTTCATATGTGGGAAATAGAGTGCATATGTTCTATTTTAACAAGGTGGTTAAATTATAATAAATCTGTCCTGTTCATGCCGGATATAATAGTTTGGTGTGTACGACATTTATTATACCCTATGCCCATACCTGGGAACTTCAAATTGAGGTCTGCCCGTAGGGGAGTCCTCTGGTTCAGCAGGGGGTGGCAATTACGCAAATCGCGTCAGAAAGGGGCGGGGCTTGACGCAAGTTGGGGGACTGCTGTATGACGGACTCCTACCTAGGTAAGTCCTTCTGTTACACACAGTAATTATATAGATACACATGACTGCTGTATGATGGACTCCTACCTAGGTAAGCGCTTCTGTTACACACAGTAATTATATAGATACACCTGACTGCTGTATGATGGACTCCTACCTAGGTAAGTGCTTCTGTTACACACAGTAATTATATAGACACACCTGACTGCTGTATGACGGACTCCTACCTAGGTAAGTCCTTCTGTTACACACAGTAATTATATAGATACACATGACTGCTGTGTGATGGACTCCTACCTAGGTAAGTGCTTCTGTTACACACAGTAATTATATAGATACACCTGACTGCTGTGTGATGGACTCCTACCTAGGTAAGTGCTTCTGTCACACACAGTAATTATATAGATACACCTGACTGCTGTATGATGGACTCCTACCTAGGTAAGTGCTTCTGTCACACACAGTAATTATATAGATACACCTGACTGCTGTATGATGGACTCCTACCTAGGTAAGTGCTTCTGTTACACACAGTAATTATATAGATACACGTGACTGCTGTATGATGGACTCCTACCTAGGTAAGTGCTTCTGTTACACACAGTAATTATATAGATATACACCTGACTGCTGTATGATGGACTCCTACCTAGGTAAGTGCTTCTGTTACACACAGTAATGATATAGATACACCTGACTGCTGTATAATGGACTCTTACATAGGTAAGTCCACTTTAACCCCTTGGTTGCCAGAGAATTCTCCAGCGCATTGCACTACCATCCAAGGGGTTAGCATTCCCCAATTTAAATTACAGGTAGCCACTTTACAAATAATATGTGCTGACATCACAGTCATAACCACAGTACAGCAGACCGCACACAGATTGCAGCTGTTATCACTGCTGTGTGTTCTATCTGGTCTGTCTCTTATCCTGCCTTTTCCACAGAGACTAGATCCAGACTCCAGAGCAGGAGAAAGCAATGTGTGGCCCTCTAGCTGCTGCCAGCCAGCAGGGAATGATGGGAGCTGTAGGGTCTTATGTTACCCATCCCCGCTCCACATCCATCGTAGTGAATGAGCCCAGGTGTGATTGGGGCTCTGTCTCGTGCCAATATTAAAAAAACAAAAAAACCTATATATACACAAAAACAAAAGTGGGGTGATTCTGGGGCAAACCAAATGCACCATAGCGGACACATTTTATTTGTCCTTTGACATGCAGTTGGTTTGCCCAAGAACAGCTCCACTATTACCTTTGTGTACATCCTAAAGTACTTGAGAAAAGCAATTTCCGAAGAAAAATACGAATAAAATAAAATTAAAAAAATAAAAAAAAAAAAAAAAAAAAAAGGAAGAAAAGAAAATACGTCCTTTCCTCTGCATGTCAACTGCAAAAACTAACTCAGGCCCTCATTCTATCCAGACTTGACTACTGTAACATTCTACTCTCTGGTCTTCCTGCTTCTCATCTCTCTCCACTTCAATCTGTTATCAATTCAGCCGCAAGAATCACCACATTTGCTCCCAGAGACCTGCCCTCTCATCTCCTCCTGAAATCCCTCAGTTGGCTCCCTATAAAATATCGTATTTCTTACAAAATTCTCCTCCTCTCCTGTAAGTCTCTGTGTTCTTCAGCACCCTCTTACATTTCTGCTCTTATCTCCCGGTACACCCCTTCCCGTACCCTCCGGTCTTCCCAAGGGTTCTTCCTCCCACTCCCTACACAACTCGATCCATCTCTCGGCTACAAGCTTTCTCATTGGCTGCCCCTCGACTTTGGAATGCCCTCCCTGTTACCATTCGCCAATCATCCACAATCATCCCTTTCAAGCATCTCCTGAAAACCCACCTGCTCAGGGAGGCATCTCAATAGCAATATCCTCCTCCCTGCACAACGATAGTGACATCAGAATCTTTCTGCACTTCCTTCACCACAACTTGTACCTGCACTTATAATCCTCCCCCTACTGTCTCTGTATGTCATCATGAACTCCAATTAGATTGTAAGCTCCTTGGGGCAGGGTCCCTTTCCCAGTGTATGTTTCCCTTGCTGCACTTCCCCCAAAAATAACGCAATGATCGCACTTTAGCTTAATGCTCTTAACCCAGTTCTGTATTTTTGTATTGTATTATTTCAAATTCTGTTAAGCGCTGTGTACATGTATGGCGCTATATAAATAAAGATACATACATACAAGAAAAATAATAAAAATCAGTTTGTTTACCAAGTAGTTAAACTAGTCATAAAATATATTTTTTTGCAAGAGAAAAAGACAAAGGTCAATCAATTCTGGCCATAAAAATTGAAGCTAGTGAGAAAAGAAAATCAATTCTGCACACACAAGTGACAATACTGTAAGGGAATCCGTTCGGAAACTCAATTTATATTCTTCTACAAAATTGATTTCGTGTCAAAAGTGACTACGTAATCAAAATTTATTTAATTGTGTACTTTTTCTTTCGAAATAACAATAATTGTCTTTTTGGCATAAAATGTATGATCAGTCTTTCCCAGGAACAAGTGTGTACAAATGGCAGTGACATGGTTTTGGATTACAGGGGGCAAATATAGTCAAGTTGACACCTTTATTGGCCAACGTAGCAGATTTTAGATGCAAACTTTCATGACCTTTTAGGTCTCTTCCTCAGGCATGTTATACAGATAAATATGAAAACATCTCTCTTATATACAAGTACACACTGCATTGTTTAGAATGGAAATCATAAGAAAGATCAGTCCAGAACCAGGTTCTTTGATCAGTCAATGGTCTGTCACATTATCACCCTGTGGATTAACCTTTACAACAGTCCCGCAGGGTTCATAAACACCTTTGACTCCTTATTGGAAGACTGCAGTTTACATCACTCTACTCTACCACTGACTGATCAAAGAACCTGGTTCTGGACTGAGCTCTCTTATCAGATTTCCATTGTAAACAACGCAAGGTTTACTTTTATGTAAGAGAGACGATTTCATATTTATCTGTATAACATGCCCAGAAGAGACCTAAGAGCTTGCCTCTAAATCTGCTTAGTTAGCCAATAAAGGTATCAATTTGACTATATTTGCCTCCTGTATTTCTACGGCTAACAGAATACCAACTCTCATCTGTTTTGGTTTTGAATTAGATTTTTGAATGACCAAAGTTTACCAGTAACAGTGACACAGTTCTGTATTATTCCATCATCATTCCCCTCATTACCTCCAGTCTTTGTCTTCGCTCCTCATCTGTCTCCAAGTCCAAAAGGTCATCTATGTTGACCTCATCTGGCATGTCCACCTCCTGGAACACAAGAGAGATAAGAATTGGCCATGTAGAAAAGAATGGATGGTGATATCCTTGGAACAGAGACGTGCTTGATGTCTGTGTTCCAAGATAAGCTATTTTGTTTGGAACCTTGGAAGGTTTGTGATATCTGTAGCCTCAGCTCTTAATAGGAGGCTGCAGAGGAAACATGAGGCGGGTGAAATGCGTCTAATCAGCAGGGAAGTCAGTCTTTCCCAGTGGAGTGATAAAGCTGTGTTGTGTTCAGTAATAAGGTTATTATTCAGTAATTACTTCTCTTCTTGGAAGAAGAACGAGCTATATGAGAGGGGGAGAGGGAATTGGAGATTGTCTCGTTATTTTAGCATACAGAGGTCAGTCCACATAAGGACAAACTGACCTCAAAACATTGATATTTTATTTTATTAGAGTGTCAAAGGAAAAATAAATTATCTTAAATGCAGAGCAATGTGTATAGTCCCACATGGGTGGAACAAATCTAGCAGGATTTGTAATTCACCGGACAGCTCTCTAGAATCCAGTGGCTTAAACCGATGAGAGCCAGAGGGGATGTGCAACGCATTGTGAAGAAGTGAAACTGTCACCTTGTATCAAATATGCTATTTTGAAAGACCTTCCAAAATAAACTATTTATATTACACATTTATTTCAAAATAATATTTGGGGATATTTTGCATTTTCAATTTAAGGAAATTATCTAAAACTATCCGTCCTGCAGGGAGAGCAATGTGGTATGTTAGTATCTGGCTGGTAGGTAGTAGATGGTGTGAGAGAGAGAGCAGTATGTAATGTTTTTAATCTGGCTGGCATAGAATGGCAGATGGAATGGAATGTTTCTTAGCATCTGGCAGGCAGGGAGTGGTTGGCGGGAGGGAGATCAGTGTGGAATGTTTGTCAGCATCTGACAGGGAGTGGTTGGTGGGAGGGAGAGCAGTGTGGAATTAATGTTAGCATCTGGCTGGCAGGGAGTGGTTGGCGGGAGGGAGAGCAGTGTGGAATGTTAGCGGGATGGAGAGCACTGTGGAATGTTAGCGGGATGGACAGCACTGTGGAATGTTAGCGGGATGGACAGCACTGTGGAATGTTAGCGGGATGGACAGCACTGTGGAATGTTAGCATCTGGCTGGCAGGGAGTGGTTGATGGGAGTGAGAACAGTGTGGAATGTTAGTGGGATGGAGAGCACCTGGCTGGCAGGGAGTGGTTGGTCAGAAGGAGAGCAGTGTGGAATGTTCGTATCTGGCTGGCAGTTCTGTCTAATGCGCATAAATGGACAAATATTTCATAAACGTTTACTTTAAAGCCCTTTCAGTACCAGAGGGATATCCAGTCCATTGCTTTGAATACCCCACTGGCACTCAAAGTTTAAATAAATACAAATGGCTAACAGTAATATAGGTCATTTTAAAATCTCTTAAAATCATGTTACAGAGTGACAGTTTCCCTTTAGAGGGGCTGTCCCACGCAAGTCAACTGACCTCATGATCGTTACATTATTACTGAACACAGGCCAAGGTCCAGAACCCTTTGAGTGCCAGAGGGGTACGCAACGCATTGCTTTGCCTTACGCAAGTAAGAAATTCTGAAGCAAACCAAGAAAAAAATTTTTATTGATGTAAACGGGGACTGCAATTAACCATTTGAGTGCCAGGGGGTAAAGAATGCATTTTCCGTTCCCCTCTGGCACTCAAAAGGTTAACCGACAACTGAAAGACATGGCTGGCTGTGGATAATGGCAATTGCTGTCCAACAGCAGCAACTGAAAGGACATGGCTAGCTGTGGAGATTGATGTTGTTGTCCACCAACAGCTGGAGAGCCATAGGTTATCCATCCTCGCTTTTCAGGATTAATCCTATGCAGGAACTAAATGACATCATCCCATAGAAGTGTCACATATGGACGTAGAGGGGGCCCCAGCTGTCCTACTAGCAGATAATGGACAGATAACCCTAAGGGACACAGAGAGGGGCCTGTGCTGTGTCAGGGGACGCTGATTGATGTCAGGTCTACACTCTTCCAGTCAATGCTAGGCAGGAAATGAATGATGGATATCCTAGGAGTGGTACAGTTCTGCCAGGGATCCCATACATTATTAATGTGTGCCAGGCACCTCTCGGGTTACTCCACACTGATCTGCACCACTCTGCCTGCTGACTGGCGCCCCATCTCTGCACCTCTGGGGCCATATAAAACAGGGAAAAGAGGTGTAAATCGGTGCCATCAAACTACACCATCGTGGAGGAGAAATTAAGATTCTCATTGATTTTAATGGGGCTTTTAACCACTCGAATGCTAGATGCAATGTGTTTGAGAGCTCTAACATTCAAGGGATTAAAACTGCCATTTAAAAAAGAAAAAAAAAAATCAATGGGGATTCGTATTTGTCCCCTTATGGTTAAGCTGGTTCAACTCTCTCTTGGGCTGTATTTGGAAATGTAACCCTTTGAGTGCCAGAGAGGTTGCATCCCCTCTGGCACTCAAAGGGTTAAAGAGGAGCAATTCTGGAGCAGACAGACTGTCCTAGTGTAAGCCATCTCTTCTCAGATGTGGAATGCAGTCCATAGACCAGACAGATAACAGCAGGGGTCAATCTTCTTCCTATGAGAACAATGAAAGCCCTGCCCCCCTTGACAAGCTTTTCAGGTTTTTCCCTCATCTTAATTGAAGATTGTCCCTCTCTGCAGTCTACCTGGACATCTCCCTTCTGATCTGGCTGAGCAGTGTTACATCAGTAAAAGGGGCGGGAGGGGGATACTTTGTCATTGAATTACTCTTGAACTACAACTCTGACAAAATTGAAATAACACTCTCCAAAGTCCAAATACTATGATGATTAATTAGAGCTGCTTTTATTATGAAACATTACTACCCCTTTAAAGCGATAGGAATGTCAATATTAAAGTGCACCTCTAAGTTTCCAATATATTATATATCATACCTCCCAACATTTCAGATTGCCAAAGAGGGACACTTGCGTTTTAGGGGGTGTGGCTGGTGGGTGAGGCATTATATAGAATTTTTGCGCAGTTTCATGACCTACTGACACCTCCTTGTGTAACCTAATAAATAACTTATAACAAGAACAAAGTATTTTATTTTCACAGACTAATTTATAAACACCTATACTGACATTTAAACAAACAATAATGTGAGTTTTATTGCTGTAGAGCAACATGATACATTTATATACACACCACACAGTCTGATCTCCTAAAAAGAGGGACACCAGGGTGGGAAACAGAGATTTGGGTCTAAAAGAGGGTCTGTCCCTCCTAAAGAGGGACACTTGGGAGGTATGATTATATATATATATATATATATCTTAGCTCTATGTTTAATTACTTACAGTTCTTTAGTTCAAAGTATATTCAAGCCTAACAGATCCCCCTCCCGCTCCTTCTGGCCACGTCAAGCTTCCTCTAACTGTGGTCTGGATGGAGAGCGACGAGGGACAATCTTCAGTGAGCAAACTTAAAATCCTGCCCTCTTTCCTCAACAGGGCAAGGGTTTTCCTTATACTTACTGAGTGAAGATTGTCCCTCTCTGCATCCGTCTGGTCCCACGACCGGATTCTACATCTAATGTGAGGGGGGCAGGAGGGGGATAGGGTGACCACATTCCCGTTCTGCCATTCCGGGACGTGGTCACCCTACTGAAAAGCCTCTTCATCGCCACATTGCCCTACCTTGAGTCCCTGGTGGTCTAGCGGTGTGGAAAGTGCTCTGTGCCGGAGGAGGCACAGAGCTGAAGCTCCCGCGCGCTGTGCTCAGTAATGCAGAGCGCTGGGAGATGATGTCATCTCCCAGCGCTCTGTATTACTAGAGCGCTTACCTCCAGATCATCAGGCTCAGCTGCATTGCCGCCCTGGATGTCAGCCTGCAAGCGGTGTGTCATATCATGGACGCCGCGAGGGAGCGCTGGTTTATGCTACCAAGCGCTCCCTCGCGGCGTCCATGATGTGACACACCGCTTGCAGGCTGACATCCAGGGCGGCTTGGCTTCATTCCGGGACACTTCATTGTCCCGGTTGGAGATGACCCGGAACGCGGGACATAGCCCTGAAATAAGGGACAGTCCCGAACATTCCGGGACCCGTGGTCACGCTAGAGGGGGATCCTTTCAGCTTGAAAATCTTTTGAACTACAGAACTGTAAATCATTAAAACACAGTGCTACATGTTTTAAAGAGCTATAGAAGACTCTGATGTGCACTTTAATATAAACATTACTATCACTTTAAGTGCAGATAAAAAGGTCAATGTACACAAATAAGAAAAGGATATAAAGGAGAATGGGGGTCCTATCCTGAGGAGCTGTCACAGCCGGTTCCACCAATCTGAGGCATGCACAGGAGCATTGTACCCCCATCCCTTTAAAGCGTGAACCCAGCAACATCTAGTTAATTCATTGTAGAGGACACTTGGGAGGTACAGACCTAATATCTCCTAAAGAGGGACACACCCCTAATATCTCCTAAAGAGGAACACTTGGGAGGTGCAAACCCCTAATATCTCCTAAAGAGGGACACTTGGGAGTAGGGTGACCACATTTCCGTTCTGCCATTCCGGGACATGTGGTCACCCTACAAGCCTCTTCATCTCCACATTGCCCCTTGATGCCCTACCTTGAGTCCCTGATAGTCTAGCGGTGTGGAAAGTGCTCTGTGCCTCCTCCGGCACAGAGCTGAAGCTCCCGCGCGCTGTGCTCAGTAATGCAGAGCGCTGGGAGATGATGTCATCTCCCAGCGCTCTGTATTACTAGAGCGCTTGCCTCCAGGAGATCAGCTGGATTGCCGCCCTGGATGTCAGCCTGCAAACTGTGTGTCACATCATGGACGCCGCGAGGGAGCGCTGATTTATGCTACCAAGCGCTCCCTCGCTGCGTCCATGATGTGACACACCGCTTGCAGGCTGACATCCAGGGCGGCATATTTTTTAAAAAAACAAACACTGGGACACTGTGTGGGTGGCTTGGCTTCATTCCGGGACACTTCATTGTCCCGGTGGGAGATGACCCGGGATGCGGGACATAGGCTGCAAATAAGGGACAGTCCCGGACATTCCGGGACCCGTGGTCACCCTACTTGGGAGGTATGGATCACTAATATCTCCTAAAAGAGCAACACTAGGGAAGTATGGATTCCTAAAATCTCCTAAAGAGCATCACTAGGGAAGTATGGAGGAGCCATAGTATCTCCTAAAGAGGGACGCGTGCGAGGTACTGACCCCTAATATCTCCTAAAGAGGGACCCGTGCGAGGTATGGATCCCTAATATCTCCTAAAGAGGGACATTTGGGAGGTATGGATCCCTAATATCTCCTAAAGAGGGACATTTGGGAGGTATGGAGGAGCCATAGTATCTCCTAAAGCGGGACACATGTGAGTTACTGATCCCTAATATCTCCTAAAGAGGGACATTTGGGAGGTACGGATCCCTAATATCTCCTAAAGAGGGACATTTGGGAGGTATGGATCCCTAATATCTCCTAAAGAGGGACATTTGGGAGGTATGGAGGAGCCATAGTATCTCCTAAAGCGGGACACATGTGAGTTACTGATCCCTAATATCTCCTAAAGAGGGACATTTGGGAGGTACGGATCCCTAATATCTCCTAAAGAGGGATACTTGAGATGTATGGACCCCAATATCTCCTAAAGAGGGACACTTGAGATGTATGGATAACCAATATCTCCTGTAAAAAACATTTTGGGAGGTATGGATCCCTAATATCTCATGAAGAGGGACAAGGGAGGTATGGACACCTAATATCTCCTAAAGAGGGGTACTTGCGATGTATGGACCCCAATACGTTCTGAAGAGGGACACAGAGGTGCGAGTACGAGCGAAGATTATTTAACCATGTGATGCAAAAGACGTGGAAAAATCCCTAACATTTTCAGACAGTTTCTCTTTAAGGTTAAAAATGTTAGGACAAGAGGCCATAGTCTAAAACTAGAGGGACAAAGGTTTAGATGTGATGTAAGAAAGTTTTACATCACTGAGAGGGTAGTAGATTAATGGAATAGCCTACCAGCAGAAGTGGTAGAAGTTAATACAGTGAGGGAATGTAAACATGCATGGGATAGGCATAAGGCTGTCCTGAACATAAGAAAAGACCAAGGACCAAAAAAGGTTTGAGGTTTTTACAGTAGGAAAATGGGCGACTAGATGGGCAGAATGGTTCTTATCTGCCGTCAAATTCTGTGTTTCTATGTTAAGCAGCTGGACAAGGGCAGAAAAGAAGGAAGGAATTGTCAATTTTTGCATCCCTTTCCCTAAATGATCAGGGCTACTTCTTTGATTGCCAGAGCAGTATACTAAAGCAATGCGTTTGACAGCCCTTTGACTTACAAAGGTTTATAAATTTGTTTATCTGGTTTGCAAGCACACGTTGTAGACCGTTCCTGTGAAGTATTTATCTTATACATATCGTTATGTCTGCTCTGCTGAAGAGCCACATCTGGTCAAGCGACCAGAATCTGCTCCTGACAGCTTTACAGCTCGTCAAGCAGAAAGGGGAGGGACCAGAAAACTTAATTTTCCTATATCTCTCAAACAGTAACGGTCTGAGAGCTACGAATCAGTGCAAGTACTCTCTTGTAATTGCATCTACCATATAGTTAATATTTTTCCTGACTTTACTATCCCTTTAAATGGCCTTTTAAACTGTTGAATGCTATAGAAGTCTCCAATTCATCGCAAAACAATATGCCATACAACAGGTTAAAAACCCAAATTAAATCGACGGGAATGTTTATCTGTCCCCTACGGTGTAGTTGGTTTACCCCAGAATTTCCCCCAATCAACCCCTTGGATACATGAAATAGGTCCACTGCTTTCGCAAGATGTTGAAGACCTCTAGCACCCACGGGGTTAAAATTCCATTTAAATTAGAAGGGAATTTTTATTTGTTGCACAGATTGAATGTTGAATCAAGCACTGAAGGAGTTAACCGAGTGTGCGGGATGACAAGTGTTGGAGGACCAATAGTCTGTATGAAATGCAGAGCTTGGAATGTTACAGTGAAGGGACACAGGCATTTATTGGGCAATATAATCTAGTATCAGTTTACAAGGTCAGTCACCACACAGACACCTCCCACGTCTCTCTCTTTAGGAAAGACAGTCCCTCTTTGAGACCCAAATCCCTCTGTCCCTCATTCCTACCCTGGTGTCCCTGTGTTTAGGAGATCAGACTGTGTGGTGTGTATATAAGTGTATCACCCTGGTGTCCCTGTGTTTAGGAGATCAGACTGTGTGGTGTGTATATAAGTGTATCACCCTGGTGTCCCTGTGTTTAGGAGATCAGACTGTGTGGTGTGTATATAAGTGTATCACCCTGGTGTCCCTGTGTTTAGGAGATCAGACTGTGTGGTGTGTATATAAGTGTATCACCCTGGTGTCCCTGTGTTTAGGAGATCAGACTGTGTGGTGTGTATATAAAATGTATCACATTGCCCCACAGCAATAACACTCACATCTGTTTAAACTTCAGTACACATTAGTATGTGTAAAGAAAAAATTGTTAAGTTTTACGCTAAATCATTTATTAAGTTACACAAAGAGCTGTCAATAGGTCATGAAATAATGTAAAAATACTCACTAATGCCCCACCCACCAGTCACACCTCCAGCAATACCACCTGAAACTGAAGTGTCCATCTTTGGCCATTTAAAACGTTGGGAGGTATGCGCACCACACACACACACACACACACACACACACACACACACACACACACACACACACACACACACACACACACACACACACACACACACACACACACACACACACACACACACACACACACACACACACACACACACACCATCAGATCTGGTCCCACGGCAGCCGACCTGACAATTAGGCTGTGACTGCTCTGTGTGCCCCCTGGACACCAACAAGGGTAGCAGAATGGGGTGTAAGACAAGCGTGCCCCCAGCCCAACTGTACTGTATAGTGCTACATCATCACGTCCCAATTCTATATTCCGCTGACACAAAGGGTCTATGGGGACAGCACGCTCAATACTGCAGCACTTGGCTGATAGTCACAGACTTCTGGGTTGCGCTCCAGCCGAGACCCCCAGATGGCTGATAGAAGCCATTTTACAGCAGTCCCAGGCTTACTACCAAGTGTGGACCCACTAGAGCAGAAGTAGGAAACAGTGATTATTTCCCTTTAAAATGCGATGCACTCACTCTGCTCCATATCATATCTTCCATCTGTGGTTACCCCAACCCTTTTTCCTGCGTGCCCCCCATCCCCTAACCTCCACGTACCCCGACCCTTCTCCTGCGTGCCCCCCATCCCCTAACCACCACGTACCCCGACCCTTCTCCTGCGTGCCCCCCATCCCCTAACCACCACGTATCCCGACCCTTCTCCTGCGTGCCCCCCATCCCCTAACCACCACGTACCCCGACCCTTCTCCTGCGTGCCCCCCATCCCCTAACCACCACGTACCCCGACCCTTCTCCTGCGTGCCCCCCATCCCCTAACCACCACGTATCCCGACCCTTCTCCTGCGTGCCCCCCATCCCCTAACCACCACGTACCCCGACCCTTCTCCTGCGTGCCCCCCATCCCCTAACCACCACGTACCCCGACCCTTCTCCTGCGTGCCCCCCATCCCCTAACCACCACGTACCCCGACCCTTCTCCTGCGTGCCCCCCATCCCCTAACCACCACGTACCCCGATCCCTCTCCTGCGTGCCCCCCATCCCCTAACCTCCACGTACCCCGACCCTTCTCCTGCGTGCCCCCCATCCCCTAACCACCATGTACCCCGACCCTTCTCCTGCGTGCCCCCCATCCCCTAACCACCACGTACCCCGACCCTTCTCCTGCGTGCCCCCCATCCCCTAACCACCACGTACCCCGACCCCTCTCCTGCGTGCCCCCCATCCCCTAACCACCACGTACCCCGACCCCTCTCCTGCGTGCCCCCCATCCCCTAACCACCACGTACCCCGACCCCTCTCCTGCGTGCCCCCCATCCCCTAACCACCACGTACCCCGACCCCTCTCCTGCGTGCCCCCCATCCCCTAACCACCACGTACCCCGACCCCTCTCCTGCGTGCCCCCCATCCCCTAACCACCACGTACCCCGACCCGTCTCCTGCGTGCCCCCATCCCCGAACTTCCACGTACCCCAACCCCTCTCCTGTGTGCCCCCCATCCCCTAACCTCCATATACCCCAAGCCCTCTCCTGCATGCCCCCCATCCCCTAACCTCCATGTACCCCAACCCCTCTCCTGCATGCCCCCCATCCCCTAACCTCCATGTACCCCAACCCCTCTCCTACACCCCCATCCCCTAACCTCCATGTACCCCGACCCCTCTCCTGCGTGCCCCCCATCCCCTAACCACCACGTACCCCGACCCCTCTCCTGCATGCCCCCCATCCCCTAACCACCACATACCCCGACCCCTCTCCTGCGTGCCCCCGTTCCCCTAACCACCACGTACCCTGACCCCTCTCCTGCGTGCCCCCATCCCCTAACCTCCACGTACCCCGACCCTTCTCCTGCGTGCCCCCCATCCCCTAACCACCATGTACCCCGACCCCTCTCCTGCGTGCCCCCCATCCCCTAACCACCACGTACCCCGACCCCTCTCCTGCGTGCCCCCCATCCCCTAACCACCACATACCCCGACCCCTCTCCTGCGTGCCCCCATCCCCGAACTTCCACGAACCCAAACCCCTCTCCTGTGTGCCCCCCATCCCCTAACCTCCACGTACCCAAACCCCTCTCCTGCGTGCCCCCATCCCCGAACTTCCACGTACCCCAACCCCTCTCCTGTGTGCCCCCCATCCCCTAACCGCCACGTACCCCAACACCTCTCCTGCATGCCCCCCATCCCCTAACCACCACATACCCCAACACCTCTCCTGCATGCCCCCCATCCCCTAACCTCTGTGTACCCCAGCACCTTTTTTGCATGCCTCTCTCTAACCTTCCCAAGTACCTCAGCCCATCCCCTTTGCACCCCTCCCCTAACCTGTGCCACCACCACCACGTGCTTCCATCTTTCTTCCTGTGTCTCTACCTGTATGCACCCACATAGGCTGCACCTCCTCTTTACCCCAGGTACCCCCCCTTCTTCACCGTTACCCCATTCTGCACCATCCCACTTCTACACGTGTCCTTCCTACAATTCTCCTTTTAAACCCATCCCTTACTATCATCAGAAAAAAATTTTTTGTCTCCATCTCCTTGACTAAGGCCATTTGTCACTCCCTGCCCCCCAGATCTCCCACCCCATAGCTCTTCTTCTCCTGCCCTTCCTAAGCACCTCTTCCCTTTCCCGGAATCCTGATCCATTGATCTTTCTCCACCTGCCCTCTCCCCAGTCCACGCTTTCCCTCACACTGTACATAATAACCCTTACCTCTACCTCCCAGCCTCCATGAGCCATGTGCTTCACATATGCCATCAAATTGTCTGCCTCCTGCCCCCACTCACCCTTCCCAGATACAGCTCCTCGATCCGGTCATCAATCCACTTCTCCACGTCCAGCCTCTTCTGCAGCTCCTTACGGTCATACTTCACTGTGACCCTGGCGTGTCTCCGCTGGATGGCTTGACCCGAATCCCTGTTCCTGGACGGTGAATGAGTCTTGTTGATCAGTCTCTTTCCAACCTTATTGGCTGCCATTCCTAGAAATATCCAAATTCTGCCCCAAGAAAGCTTGAAATAATAAAGCTTCAAGAGCGGATGAGACAGGAGATGGACTAATGTTACCAGAGCAGGACTGCTGAGATAGGAGAGGGGCCAGTGAATTAGGAGCTATCCTACTGCACAGCCCTGTGCTTGTGATTCCTAATTACACAGGAGGCGTCTTCTCCTCCAAGCAGCCAATCCATAAAATTCCTCCTCTCGCCAGGACCAGATGCACAATAATTAGTCCCAACAATCCTTAAACACTTTAATCCCGCACAATAAATCCTCCCTATAAATAATGGAAAATAAAAGTAATATTTATGAATCTTCTTGAAATTCTCATTTGTAATTCTGCAGAAGATTTAATGCAGATATATTGACATTGCTGGTTAATTTGTAGGAATCCCAGTAGAAATGAGTGTTTCTTGGGAATGAGGTCTTATCCAGAGGTCCTTTTGGTAGATTTTATTTTGTCCCAGTTGTAAATCAGAAAGTTTTGGGGTTAATTTTATATAAATGTTCCGGGTGAGTCCCATTAACCCTGCAGATGCTGAACTTCCAGGTATCACAATAAGTAGTTATCTCTTCCAGGGTAGACTGCTGCTAATACCCAGTCCACACAGGTGCAGGCTCCAATACAAAGACACAGCTCCTGTCCGTCTGTCTGCAGTTCACTCTCTGACACAGCTGGGTAATGTGAATTCTCTGTATGAGGGGGAGGAGTGCTGACACTGTTGTGAAAGGAAAACATTCACCGCCTCCTAATACAGAGAGACAAGAGAATGGCCATCCACCACCCCTTGGGTGCTGGAATGGTCTCTATTGCATTGCTTCACCTCTGTAGTATATAAAGAGTTAAAAAAAGAGGCAAGGACACCCCCTTCCTAATACACAGACATCAGGACACTTACCTCTCCTCTCTTCCAAATACACATACACCAGGACACCTCTCCCCTCCTCCTAATACACAGACATCAGGACACCTACCTCTCACCTCCTCCTAATACACAGACATCAGGACACCTACCTCTCACCTCCTCCTAATACACTGACATCAGAACACCTACCTCTCACCTCCTCCTAATACACAGACATCAGGACACCTACCTCTCACCTCCTCCTAATACACAGACATCAGGACACCTACCTCTCACCTCCTCCTAATACACTGACATCAGAACACCTACCTCTCACCTCCTCCTAATACACAGACATCAGGACACCTACCTCTCACATCCTCCTAATACACAGACATCAGGACACCTACCTCTCACCTCCTCCTAATACACAGACATCAAGAAACTTACCTCTCACCTCCTCCTCATACACAGACATCAGGACACTTACCTATCCCCTCTTACTAATACACAGACAACAGATCACCTACCTCTCACCACCTCCTAATACACAGACATCAGGGCACCTATCTCTCACCTCCTCCTAATACACAGACACCAGGGCACCTACCTCTCCTCTCTTCCTAATACATAGACATCAGGACACCTACCTCTCACATCCTCCTAATACACAGACATCAGGACCTACCTCTCACCTCCTCCTAATATACAATCATCAGGACACCTACCTCTCCCACCTTAATACACAGACATCAGGAAAACTACCTTTCACCACCTCCTAATACACAGATATCAGGGCACCTACCTCTCCTCTCTTCCTAATACACAGACATCAGGACACTTACCTATCCCCTCTTACTAATACACAGACAACAGATCACCTACCTCTCACCACCTCCTAATACACAGACATCAGGGCACCTATCTCTCACCTCCTCCTAATACACAGACACCAGGGCACCTACCTTTCCTCTCTTCCTAATACACAGACATCAGGACATCTACCTCTCACCTCTTCCTAATACACAGACATCAGGGCACCTATCTCTCACCTCCTAATACACAGACACCAGGGCACCTACCTCTCCTCTCTTCCTAATACACAGACATCAGGACACCTACCTCTCACCTCCTCCTCATACACAGACACCAGGGCACCTACCTCTCCTCTCTTCCTAATACACAGACATCAGGACACCTACCTCTCACCTCCTCCTAATACACAGACATCAGGACACCTACCTCTCACCTCCTCCTAATACACAGACATCAAGAAACTTACCTCTCACCTCCTCCTCATACACAGACATCAGGACACCTACCTCTCACCTCCTCCTAATACACAGACACCAGGACACCTACCTCTCACCTCCTCCTAATACACAGGCATCAGCACATATACCTCTCACCTCCTTCTAATACACAGACACAAGGACACCTACCTCTCACCTCCTCCTCCTAATACACATACATCAGGACACCTACCTCTCACCTCCTCCTAATATACAGACACCAGGGCACCTACCTCTCCTCTCTTCCTAATACACAGACATCAGGACACCTACCTCTCACCTCCTCCTAATACACAGACATCAGGACACCTACCTCTCACCTCCTCCTAATACACAGACATCAAGAAACTTACCTCTCACCTCCTCCTCATACACAGACATCAGGACACCTACCTCTCACCTCCTCCTAATACACAGACACCAGGACACCTACCTCTCACCTCCTCCTAATACACAGGCATCAGCACATATACCTCTCACCTCCTTCTAATACACAGACACAAGGACACCTACCTCTCACCTCCTCCTCCTAATACACATACATCAGGACACCTACCTCTCACCTCCTCCTAATATACAGTCATCTGGACACCTACCTCTCCCACCATAATACACAGACATCAGGGCACGTACCTATCACCTCCTCCTAATACACAGATATCAGGACACATACCTCTCACCTCCTCATAATACACAGACATCGGGACACCTACCTCTCCCCTCCTCCTAATACACAGACACCAGAGCACCTACCTCTCCTCTCTTCCCAATACACAGACATCAGGACACTTACCTCTCACCTCCTCCTAATACACAGCCATCAGGACACCTATCTCCTAATACACAGACATCAGGGTACCTACCTCTCACCTTCTCCTAATACACAGACATCAGGACACCTACCTTTCACCTCCTGCTAATACACAGACACCAGGACACATACCTCTCTCCCTCCTAATACACAGATATCAGGACACCTACTTCTCACCTCCTCCTAATACACAGACATCAGGGCACCTACCACTCACCTCCTCCTAATACACAGACATCAGGACACCTACCTCTCACCTCTTCTTAATACACAGACATCAGGACACCTACCTCTCACCTCCTCCTAATACACAGACATCAGGATACCTATCACTCACCTCCTCCTAATACACAGACATCAGGACACCTACCGCTCACCTCCTCCTAATACACAGACATCAGGGCACCTGCCTCTACCTCATCCTAATACACGGACATCAGGACACCTACCTCTCACCTCCTCCTCATACACAGACACCAGGGCACCTACCTCTCCTCTCTTCCTAATACACAGACATCAGGACACCTACCTCTCACCTCCTCCTAATACACAGACATCAAGAAACTTACCTCTCACCTCCTCCTCATACACAGACATCAGGACACCTACCTCTCACCTCCTCCTAATACACAGACACCAGGACACCTACCTCTCACCTCCTCCTAATACACAGGCATCAGCACATATACCTCTCACCTCCTTCTAATACACAGACACAAGGACACCTACCTCTCACCTCCTCCTCCTAATACACATACATCAGGACACCTACCTCTCACCTCCTCCTAATATACAGTCATCTGGACACCCACCTCTCCCACCCTAATACACAGACATCAGGACACGTACCTATCACCTCCTCCTAATACACAGATATCAGGACACATACCTCTCACCTCCTCATAATACACAGACATCGGGACACCTACCTCTCCCCTCCTCCTAATACACAGACACCAGGGCACCTACCTCTCCTCTCTTCCTAATACACAGACATCAGGACACTTACCTCTCACCTCCTCCTAATACACAGCCATCAGGACACCTATCTCCTAATACACAGACATCAGGGTACCTACCTCTCACCTTCTCCTAATACACAGACATCAGGACACCTACCTTTCACCTCCTGCTAATACACAGACACCAGGACACATACCTCTCTCCCTCCTAATACACAGACATCAGGACACCTACCTCTCACCTCCTCCTAATACACAGACATCAGGGCACCTACCGCTCACCTCCTCCTAATACACAGACATCAGGACACCTACCTCTCACCTCTTCTTAATACACAGACATCAGGACACCTACCTCTCACCTCCTCCTAATACACAGACATCAGGACACCTATCACTCACCTCCTCCTAATACACAGACATCAGGACACCTACCGCTCACCTCCTCCTAATACACAGACATCAGGGCACCTGCCTCTACCTCATCCTAATACACGGACATCAGGACACCTACCTCTCACCTCCTCCTAATACACAGACATCAGGACACCTACCTCTCACTTCCTCCTAATACACAGACATCAGGACACCTACCTCTCACCTCCTCCTAATACCCAGACATCAGGACACCTACCGCTCACCTCCTCCTAATACACAGACATCAGGACACCTACCTCTCACCTCCTCCTAATACACAGACATTAGGACACCTACCTCTCACCTCGTCCTAATACACAGACATCGGGACACCTATCGCTCACCTCCTCCTAATACACAGACATCAGGACACCTACCTCTAACCTCCTCCTAATACACAGACACCAGGACACCTACCTCTCCCCACCTCCCAATACACAGACATCAGGGGACTTACGTCTTACCTCCTCCTAATACACAGACATCAGGATACCTATCTTTCAACCCTCCTTTATTACAGACATCAAACAAACCTCAGTTCATTTCAAATGGCTAAAGAGGGTCACTTTTATTTTAGGGGGTGTTGCTGGGGAAGCATCTGGTAGGCACTGCATTACCAAGAATTTTCAGGTTACTTCATGACCTACTGACACCTCTTTGTATTACTGAATAAGTTAGATCAAGACCAAAGTATTTTATTTACACAGACTAATTTATAAACACATTTACTGAAGTTTAAACAAACATTAATTGCTGTCGAGCAATGTGATTCACTTATACACACACCACACAGTCGGATCTCGTAAACACAGGGACACCAGGGTGATACACTTATATACACACCACACAGTCTGATCTCCTAAACACAGGGACACCAGGGTGATACACTTATATACAAACCACACAGTCTGATCTCCTAAACACAGGGACACCAGGGTGATACACTTATATATACACACCACACAGTCTGATCTCCTAAACACAGGGACACCAGGGTGATACACTTATATACACACCACACAGTCTGATCTCCTAAACACAGGGACACCAGGGTGATACACTTCTATACAAACCACACAGTCTGGTCTCCTAAACACAGGGACACCAGGGTGATACACTTCTATACACACCACACAGTCTGATCTCCTAAACACAGGGACACCAGTGTGATACACTTATATACATACTACACAGTCTGATCTCCTAAACACAGGGACACCAGGGTGATACACTTCTATACACACCACACAGTCTGATCTCCTAAACACAGGGACACCAGGGTGATACACTTATATACACACCTCACAGTATGATCTGCTAAACACAGGGACACCAGGGTGATACACTTATATACACACCACACAGTCTGATCTCCTAAACACAGGGACACCAGGGTGATACACTTCTATACACATCACACAGTCTGATCTCCTAAACACAGGGACACAAGGGTGATACACTTATATACACACCACACAGTCTGATCTCCTAAACACAGGGACACCAGGGTGATACACTTATATACACACCACACAGTCTGATCTCCTAAACACAGGAACACCAGGGTGATACACTTACATACATACCACACAGTCTGATCTCCTAAACACAGGGATACCAGGGTGATACACTTATATACACACCACACAGTCTGATCTCCTAAACACAGGAACACCAGGGTGATACACTTACATACATACCACACAGTCTGATCTCCTAAACACAGGGATACCAGGGTGATACACTTATATACACACCTCACAGTATGATCTGCTAAACACAGGGACACCAGGGTGATACACTTATATACACACCACACAGTCTGATCTCCTAAACACAGGGACACCAGGGTGATACACTTATATACACACCACACAGTCTGATCTCCTAAACACAGGGACACCAGGGTGATACACTTATATACACACCTCACAGTATGATCTGCTAAACACAGGGACACCAGGGTGATACACTTACATACATACCACACAGTCTGATCTCCTAAACACAGGGACACCAGGGTGGTACACTTCTATACACACCACACAGTCTGATCTCCTAAACACAGGGACACCAGGGTGGTAAAGAGGGACACAGAGACTGGGTCTCAAAGAGGACTGTCCTTCCTAAAGAGGGACATTTGGAAACCTCTCAGTTCCGGTTAGGGATGAAAATGTGATTACTAGAAGGTAAACAATAAGCAAACACTGGTTTCCAGTAAATTGACATCTACTGGAGAGCAGGCAGAGTTGATAATTAGAGGAAAACTTTGAGGTAAATAGATAAATAACGAGTGTAAGTATAGAGACGATCCTAATACAAATCTGAGTAAAATCACAGAGTATCCTTGCCTTGGCCAGTTGTCTACCACCCTCTAGAGGGATCATGGAGAAATACACAAACATATATAGCAAATTACAAAGGGGCAGTAATTTACGAGCACAGTGAAACACATGCAATCCCTGATGACCATACCTGGGAACTCTCCAGATTTGCCCCGGAGACTCCGGTTATGACAGCGCTTTACTGGGTCTCCGGGGCAGAGGCTGATTCCTCCGGATGTGGGGAATTTCTATTGAAACTCTGCCAGATCTGCTGTTTTTCCCGCTGTTCCTCCTTCCCCAGCTTCTGTGTGACACCTTTAAGTCCTGCCCCCCAACTTGCGTCAAGCCCCACCCCTTTTTGACGCGATTAGCGTCATTATTGTCACCCCCTGCTGAATAGAGAACTCCCCTCCGGGTAGACCTCAACTGGAAGTTCCCAGGTATGCTGATGACCAGAGACGTGTCCAGTACATTGCTATGAAATGTGTTGCTTACCCCACTGGCACTCAAAGGGTTATAGACAAAACACTATACGTTAAACACAATACGATGTACGCCAAGCGCAATACACCGCACACTAAATGCTATACACTATAAGCAATATGACAAATGGTATGTGTGATGCGTAATTCAATAATGTACCCCCGTACGGCAAATGCTATACACTATATGCCAAAAGCTGTACGTAAAACGCTATAGCCAAATGCTATATGCAACAGAAAAAACGCTATAAAAAAACGCTATCGGCAAAATATTATACGCTATACGTGAAACGCTATATGCACAATTCTATATTACAGTGCCACTAGGCAATAATCTATACACAATACAAACAAGACGAAGCACACACGCTACACGCACACGATCGCACATGCAAACACACATACACACATTCACTGATGTACAGTAGTGTAATGCAGTGATTTGCAATGCGTCGCACACCTTTTATGGACCTGAAACAAGCCACTTATTAAAGCAGTCATTGTTTTATTAACCACACGGGCAACGCCATGCCTATATTTCTAGTAACAAATAAAGCATGTGTGTGTATTTCTTGACATATTTATACACACACACACACACACACACAGACACACACACACACACATATATATATATATATATTTGGACCCTAGAAGCCAATGCTGCAGCCCTCCTTGGTAGGAAATGTTGAATACGTGGCCCTTGACTGTATTGGAGTTTGATGTGTCTGTACTAAATTGAGATAACGGTGAGACAAACTCTATAGTGCAATAGACTCTCCAATCCCTGTCTTATTCTATGGAGCAGTGGTTCTCAAACGTTTTGCTCGAGGCACACCTAACATGCAGTCTGGCATTTTCGGGGCACCCCTATCATTTTATGTCAATTGTCGATGGTGCAATGAAAGTTACAAATACATAAATACAGTGTTATTGTTAGAACTCACAACCGTTCCTGGGAACCTTCAAAATGTGTTGACCCTGAGCTTTTCGAATATTAACTTTTAGATTGCTGAGAACATAGATTCTAAGCTATATTGTCTTGCTTGCTCTATCTAGAATGTCCCTTATTGGGGGTCTGTGTCCCGTGTCCCGTGTCCCCCCCACCGGGACAACAAAGACTCCCGGAATTGAGCAACACGCTCCAGTCCAGCCAGCCAATGAAATGTATTTGCTATATGGTTCTCATTGGCTGGCTGAGCCAGCCAGTGAAGACCATATAGCAAATACATTTCATTGGCTGGCTGGACTGGGGCGTGCGAGACAGCTGGGATGGAGCAGGTATGCTGGTGCTGCTAGTGAGACCCGCGGCTGAGGCTCCCGCCAGCGCTGACCATCTTTCTGAGGCTGTTCCAAGTGGGAACTCTTAATATGTCAGCCTCAGAAAGATGGTCAGAGCCGGCGGGAGCCTCAGCCGCGGGTCTAGGGTGACCACATGTCCCGGGATGGCAGAATGAAAATGTGGTCACCCTAGCTCTAACCCAGTGGTGTTCAGGCGGCCCAGAAGGAAGCAATAACATACTGTACAACATAAATATAGCACTGCCTGGACACACACAAGACAAGCAGGACTTCTCCTTCTTCCATCCTGGTACAAATGGCACTAATTAAGAAATTAAACAAGCAGTTATTTGGTTTAGATCATATAATAGGAAACACAGAACTAGCGTTAGAATCAAAGCTTTCAAGACCATTTAGGGGCTCGATTTACCTCCGTTAGTTAATCTGAACTAACTTTGGTAGTTTTAAGTCAGAGTTAGGTATTCTATTACCTGCACTTTGACAAACTACCTGTCACGGTCTTTTCTCCTACCTTCGTCCCTACTCTTTCGCAGACGGCCCTTCCGGCATCTGTTTCCATTTTGCCACTCCGGCCCTGTTCCGCTGAGGTGCCTGTCTACTTCCGGTTTTGGTGCCATCCTGCCGATGACCTCATCTTCTGGCACCTATATCAGGCACGCTTCACCGACGTTTGGAGCACTCTCACAGTGTTCCATTGTGCTCTGGATCTTTGCTAGATTGTTCCCTTTCGTGACTGTATCTATTGGTTGACTACCCTGTGTACTGACCTGGCTAGTCCAGACTACTCTCCTGCTCATTGTCCAGTTGCCTGAAACCTTGTGTACTGACCCGGCTAGTCAAGACTATGCTCCTGCTCTTTGCCCAGCTGTCTGATCTCCTGTGTTTTGACCCAGCTCATACTGACTACTCTCTTGCCTGCTCCCTGCTCTGCTCCCGTCTCTCAGTCTCCGGTATCCATAGCCAGTCGCGTGTGCTCCTTTCCGCATCCACCTACGGTCCTCCAGTCTGACTGTACTCGTCTCCAGAACCACTGTCTCAGGTCAGTGTCATCGGTCCTGCATGTCTCTTTCTCTGGTTTCTTCTCTTCTGGGAGTTTCAGCTACTAGGTGGCCCACGCTCACCAGCCATGACCGCTACTCTCCTCACCCCAGCCTTCGCTCCCCCCTGCAGGGGAGTCCGTACTGTTAGTAGTCTCGCCATCCAGGTCTGGGTCCCGGCTCAACCGGGATCGGACATCTGGCTTCGCGGCCAGCAACTCTATCCGGCCTCGCTACAAGCAGTCCCTGTCCACGAGCTCCTGAGCGGTATACAGATAGGCATAAAGTGGGGGCTAGGGGCACCCTGGCCCCCATTTATTTTTTTATTATAAAAAGAACATTACTGGACATCATATTTAAAAAGAAAAGAGGAAATTGAGGATGCCACACATTTTAAACCCTTTGCGCGTGGAGAGTTACCCCTCTGGCACTCAAAGGGCTAACTTGGCATCTACGGGGGTTTATTTTACAAACAGCAAAAAAATCATCGATGGCGTTCGGATCTCCACCTTTGTTAGCTACATGTATCCTCATCATGGAGATATGCTGCCTAACACCTAGCGTCCATTCGGAGAAGGTAGGGAGGGTGACATCTTTCCAGTGGAGAGGAATTCGAGTTTTAGCGACCAGAAGCATAGTAAGTAGTATAGATTTCTTTAAATAAGGAAGCCTAGGCAGTTTTAAGAAGAACAGTGATTGCCAGATATCGTGAGAGAGGAAAATACCTAGACTTTTCATGATGGAAACTAAACATTCTGTCCAGAATGGTCGTATTTTCGTGCATGTCCACCAAATATGTGACAAAGTGCCTATTTCACGATTACATCTCCAGCAAGTCAGACTGTTCGAAGAGGACATAGGGTGGAGTCTGGAAGGGGTTAAGTACCATCTGGATTGAAAGTTAAAATGGGATTCCAATCAGGGCCGGATTTGCCATAAGGCAGAGTAGGCATCTGTCTACAGGCGCACTCCACAGAGGGGCGCCTATCATTGAAATAATTAAAAAAAAATTATATATTTTTGTTCACAGCACTGCGCGCTGTGCACAGTAACAACCCGCCTACCGCATGGTAAGGTCCGTGCCTTCTTTTGCTCAGACAGAAGGCACAGACCTGTAGCTGCTGTTGCTCCCCTGTCGGCTCTAATGCAGAGCGCTGGGAGATGACATCATCTCCCAGAACTCTGCATTCCTAAAGAGACCGCGTGGGAGCAACAGCAGCTACAGAAGGAGGCACAGACATCTGCCGCTGGACCACCAGGGAGTTAGGAAACGTATGAGTGAGGCAAAGTGGGAGCAATGTGAAGATGATGTGGGCAATGTGGAGCTGGTGGCAATGTGAGGGCAAGTTTGAGCTGATATAGTGGCAATGTGGAAATGATGGGGGTAATGTGAGGGCAAGCTGGAGCTGATGGGGCAATGTGGAGCTGATGGGGGCAAGTTGTAGATGATGGGGCAATGTGGAGATGATGGGGGCAAGTTGGAGATTATGAGGGCAAGTTGGAGCTGATGGGGGCAATATGGAGCTGATGGGGGATAAGTTGGAGCTGAAGGCAATATGGAGCTGATGGGGGATAAGTTGGAGCGGATGGCAATATGGAGCTGATGGGGGGCAATGTGAGGGCTATATGGATATGGGGGGTAATGTGGAGATTTGGAGCATTATGGAGGTGTCCAGTGGAGATGGCAAATGGGGGGGCATTTCAGATTTCTGTGCCTATAGGCTCCTGAGATGTAAATCCGGTCCTGATTCCAATGCTGATGCAGATATTGATGCCGAGGCCACCTCCTTCCAGATGGAATCCCAATCGTCTGTTGATAAGGATAATCCTAATTCTCTCTCCCAAGCCATGGCATATCGTGGTTTGGAGGAGGTGTATTTTACTTTTTTTTTTTAACAATACAGAACTAAATTATGTTTTTTTTTTTTTTACAAGATTGACGAGAAAAGAAGAGAGAAAGAAGAAGACGGCCAGGACTCCGCTGTACATCAGGATTACTGGTATGTTTTTATTTGTCAGGACATGGGGATCTCTCATCCCTATAAAACTTAGGCTTATCAGATACAGTATATAGCTATAATGTTGAAAACTTTATTTTTTTTAAAATACGCTATTTGGGCTAAAATTATTGCTTATAGAGTACCCTGCAGCCTATTTCCTCATACACTGGTCTTGCCGCAGTTTGCCTTACTGCCTCTGCTCCATTCCCACTACCCAGCCTCCTTCGATGATGGAGGCTTCTGTCTGTAAGCTGGAGCGATCTCATTGGCTAGATATCGATCTCTGCCAATGAGATCGCTCCAGCTTACAGATAGAAGCCTCCATCATTGTGGGAGGCTGGGTAGTGGGAAGGGAGCAGAGGCAGTGTGACAAGAGCAGTGTACGAGGAAGTAGGGTGCAGGGCACTCTATAAGCAACAATTTTGGCACAAATAGAGTTTTTAAAAATAAATAAATAAGTATATGTTGGAAACCAGTTTTCACCGCATGTTAAGGACTCTGACTCTGCCTCCCAGGGGAGGGCTGGCCTGGGGGGCAGAGGGGCAATTGCCCCCTGGGCTGGTCACATGTCTGGGCCAGTGGGACACTGCCTTACTCAATCTCCCAATTGCTGCTGGAAATAGAGATACACTAGTGATACCACAGAGCTTACAATTGAAATGGAACTACACTAGTGATACCACAGAGCTTACAACTGAAATGGATCTACACTAGTGATACCACAGAGCTTACAACTGAAATGGATCTACACTAGTGATACCACAGAGCTTACAACTGAAATGTATCTACACTAGTGATACCACAGAGCTTACAACTGAAATGGAACTACACTAGTGATACCACAGAGCTTATAACTGAAATGGAGCTACACTAGTGATACCAAAGAGCTTACAACTGAAATGGAACTACATAAATGATACCACAGAGCTACAATCCAAATAGAGCTACACTAACAGCATAACCCATTTCCTTTATAAGATCTATGGTATCAAACATGTCACTGTACTTAAATTGTAAGCTCTATGGTATCACTAGAATAGCCGCATTTCAACTGTAAGCTATGTGGTCTTGTTTGCCTTACTTAATAGGATTAATGCCAATATTAAAAGTAACTAAAGGGGATGGGCTGGGACAGTGGGCTGGGGCAACTGAAGGAATGGGCCAGTACATTGTATTTGCCCCCCAGACAACAAGTTGCCAGCCCTCCCCTGCTGCCTCATTTTTATGGCACAGGTTTTTCACCATGAAAAGTGTGGTCCTTAACATGCAGTGAGGCCACCACAAGGAATAGGATAGCAAATTCTAGTAGTTTTACGTGATGTCCAATGGGTGCAAATTTTGCGCCCTTTGGACATTTTTATGCGGCGGTGGTTGTTGATAGCAGAGTTAATAGAATTCTAATCTGTGCTGTCAAAACCACCCCCGCTGGTTTAAAAAACAAATAGCAGAGCTAACGGTATTGAACCCTTAGAGCATTGACTCCATAGAAAAACATAGACATCTCCACATTATCATCTCCTTAGTGTATAACCCCTGGCCTTCCTACAAACATTTCAAATGGCCAAAGAGGGACACTGGTGTTTTAGAGGGTGTTCCTGGGGGCGTAGCTGGTGGGTGGAGCATTTTACGTTATTTTAAGACCTACTGACACCTTTTTGTGTAAATAAATGAAGTACAAGGCCAAAGTATTTTATTTAAACAGACTAATTTATAAACACATATACTGACATTTACACATTAATGTGAGTTTTATTGCTGTGGAGCAATGTGATACACTTATATACACACCATACAGTCTAATCTCCTAAACACAGGGACACCAGGGTGATACACTTATATACACACCACACAGTTTGATCTCCTAAACATAGGGACACCAGGGTGATACACTTATATACACACCACACAGTCTGATCTCCTAAACACAGGGACACCAGGGTGATACACTTATATACACACACCACACAGTCTGATCTCCTAAACACAGGGACACCAGGGTGATATACTTATATACACACCTCACAGTCTGATCTCCTAAACACAGGGACACCAATGTGATACACTTACATACACATCACACAGTGTGATCTCCTAAACACAGGGACACCGGGGTGATACACTTATATACACACACCACACAGTCTGATCTCCTAAACACAGGGACACCAGGGTGATACACTTATATACACACCATACAGTCTAATCTCCTAAACACAGGGACACCAGGGTGATACACTTATATACACACCACACAGTTTGATCTCCTAAACATAGGGACACCAGGGTGATACACTTATATACACACCACACAGTCTGATCTCCTAAACACAGGGACACCAGGGTGATACACTTATATACACACACCACACAGTCTGATCTCCTAAACACAGGGACACCAGGGTGATATACTTATATACACACCTCACAGTCTGATCTCCTAAACACAGGGACACCAATGTGATACACTTACATACACATCACACAGTGTGATCTCCTAAACACAGGGACACCGGGGTGATACACTTATATACACACCACACAGTCTGATCTCCTAAACACAGGGACACCAGGTGATATACTTATATACACACCACACAGTCTGATCTCCTAAACACAGGGACACCAGGGTGATGCACTTATATACACACACCACACAGTCTGATCTCCTAAACACAGGGACACCAGGGTGATACACTTATATACACACCACACAGTCTGATCTCCTAAACACAGGGACACCGGGGTCATACACTTATATACACACCACACAGTCTGATCTCCTAAACATAGGGACACCAGGGTGATACACTTATATACACACCACACAGTCTGATCTCCTAAACACAGGGACACCAGGGTGATACACTTATATACACACACCACACAGTCTGATCTCCTAAACACAGGGACACCAGGGTGATATACTTATATACACACCTCACAGTCTGATCTCCTAAACACAGGGACACCAATGTGATACACTTACATACACATCACACAGTGTGATCTCCTAAACACAGGGACACCGGGGTGATACACTTATATACACACACCACACAGTCTGATCTCCTAAACACAGGGACACCAGGGTGATACACTTATATACACACCATACAGTCTAATCTCCTAAACACAGGGACACCAGGGTGATACACTTATATACACACCACACAGTTTGATCTCCTAAACATAGGGACACCAGGGTGATACACTTATATACACACCACACAGTCTGATCTCCTAAACACAGGGACACCAGGGTGATACACTTATATACACACACCACACAGTCTGATCTCCTAAACACAGGGACACCAGGGTGATATACTTATATACACACCTCACAGTCTGATCTCCTAAACACAGGGACACCAATGTGATACACTTACATACACATCACACAGTGTGATCTCCTAAATCTAAAACACAGGGACACCGGGGTGATACACTTATATACACACCACACAGTCTGATCTCCTAAACACAGGGACACCAGGTGATATACTTATATACACACCACACAGTCTGATCTCCTAAACACAGGGACACCAGGGTGATGCACTTATATACACACACCACACAGTCTGATCTCCTAAACACAGGGACACCAGGGTGATACACTTATATACACACCACACAGTCTGATCTCCTAAACACAGGGACACCGGGGTCATACACTTATATACACACCACACAGTCTGATCTCCTAAACACAGGGACACAGGTGATATACTTATATACACACCACACAGTCTGATCTCCTAAACACCGGGACACCAGGGTGATACACTTATATATACACCACACAGTCTGATCTCCTAAACACAGGGGACATCAGGTTGATACACTTATATACACACCACACAATCTGATCTATTAAACACAGGGACACCAGGGTGATACACTTATACACACACCACACAGGGTGATCTCCTTAACACAGGACACTAGAGTTATATATTTATATACATGCCACACAGTCTGATATCCTAAACACAGGACACCAGGGTGATACACTTATACACACACCACACAGTCTGATCTCCTACACACAGGACACCAGGGTGATACTCTTATCTACACACCACACAGTCTGATCTCCTAAACACAGGGATACCAGGGTGATACACTTCTATACACATCACACAGTTTGATCTTCTAAACACAGGGACACCAGGGTGATACACTTACATACACACCACACAGTCTGATCTTCTAAACACAGGGGGCACCGGGGTGATACACTTACATACACACCACACAGTCTGATCTCCTAAACACAGGGACACCAGGGTGATACACTTATATACACACCACACAGTCTGATCTCCTAAACACAGGGACACCAGGGTGATACACTTCTATACACACACACACAGTCTGATCTTCTAAACACAGGGACACCAGGGTGATACACTTCTATACACACAGCACAGACTGATCTCCTAAACACAGGCACATCAGGGTGATACACTTCTATACACACCGCACAGTCTGATCTCCTAAACACAGGGACACCAGGGTGATACACTTCTATACACACCACACAATCTGATCTCCTAAATAAAGGGCACCAGGGTGATACACTTCTATACACACCACACAGTCTGGTCTCCTAAACACAGGGACATCACGGTGATACATTTCTATACACACCACACAGTCTGATCTCCTAAACACAGGACACCAGGGTGATACACTTATATATACACACCACACAGTCTGTTCTCCTAAACACAGGGACACCGGGGTGATATCTGTATAGAAATAAAGAGTGCAAAAGAAAGGACCATCTAAAAGTGGAGTTTAATAGTTCAATCCAATCTTCTCTTGCACAAAAGATGGAATAACACTCACAAGATATAAAATAAAAGCCACCTGTTTCTCTCTCAGAAGTCTTCCCTCTGATTCCACCTCTCCTCTCCTCCGAATCAACACCAGCACAAGGATCCTAATCAGGCAAACCCGTGGTGCTATATGCAATCCAACTCCACATAACAAAAAGTACCCGTCAGCATGAGATAACCATGTACCATACAGTCATACCTGGGAACTTTCAGGGTTTTGACCCAAGTCTCAGAGTGAAGGGCCAAAATCTCAGGGTGAGGAGAGTCCAGGGTTATCTACTCCATGATCTACACCATATAACTGCTTCTAGCGTCTTTACATTGGTGCTATTTCTACCAGGAAGGAAGAGAGAGGAGCCCTGGTTGTCTGATGTCTGATTAGGCAGTGATGTCTTTAATCTGAAGCATGTTAAAAGTTCCTTGTGGACTGATTGTATCACCTATGGATTAGAGCATGTATGGGCACATTGCAGCGAATGTACTTTCTGGGGGACGTAAAGGGTTATAATTTCAATTATCTCAGTGTCAGCCCATTTTGAAAGTTCTCAGGTATGCATACAGTAGAGATCCAGGATCGCTCCAATCTACACACCACTTGCGGTTCGCTTTGATACTATGTATCCTCTTCAGTGCCTTACAATGTAACTTTCAGGATGAGAGGCTCCAGCAAGAGAACGTATTACATTAAAAACAATAAAATCTTTCACCAGCCGACGCGTATCACAGATCACTTGTCCGCTTCCTCATGGCCAAGGCAGACATTTGAATAGATATTTATGGTGTTTTCATAATTTTTTTTACTTTTTTTTTCATTAAAGATTCTGTGTCAACTGTTTAAAAGCCGATAAGGATCTCAAGTAAAAAAAAAATAGGTCTTAACTTTCCTGCGATAACTTGAGTCCCCGATCGGGTTTTCATGGCTAATGCAGACATTTGAATTGATATTTACGGTGTTTTCATAATTTTCTATGGGTGAAAACACCTCTTACGTTTATCACACGACGGCTCTTTTTTTTGGCCGGTATTTTTTCATCTTAATAGCTTACTGTGTGGAAGATATGCAGTTGGCAGAAAAAACAGCCGTCTCCAACATTTGGATCGAGCCCTAGAAGTCCCATTTATTGGAGAGTAGTCTGGTCATCATGAGACAGTCCTCACTGTGAAAAATGTCACATTCAACCAGAAAAAATCTCAATAATTGGAGGCTTTCACTCAATGATACTTACCTCAATCAACTCTTGGCAGTATAATTTCTAATTACAGTCTCAACCAGCAGAGGGCAGTCTTACTCCTGGAAATTTTTTCCACTAAATGCATTTTTTTTTTTTTTTACTAAGTGGTGTGATTTGGGCCAATTCAAACGCACCATAGGAAACAAATACAATTCCAGAATTTCCACTGATTTAAACTGGGCCTTTAACCCCTTGAATGCTAGAGACCTCTACCACATTTAAGGGTTAAAAGTCCCATTTAAAACAATGGGAGGGTGTGGTAAATGATTTTCTATAGTTTAGCTGCTTGCTCCAAAACTGTGCGCTGTGTTGCAGTTGGCTTGACTCTGAATGGCTCCTCTTTTGTTTTGCATATGTTGCCCACGGGCCCCTTTTATTTGGGTGACACCAATACAATGATGCTGTTAAAGGGATAGTAACGTTTCATAAAAAAAGCAGCTCTAATTAATCATCATAGTATTTGGACTTTGGAGACTGTTATTTCAATTCTGTCAGAGTTGTAGTACAAGAGTAATTCAATGAGAAAGTATCCCCCTCCCACCCCTTTACTGATGTAACACTGCTCAGACAGATCAGAAGGGAGGTGCCCAGGTAGATTGCACAGAGAGGGTCAATCTTCAATTAAGATAAGGGAAAAACCTGAAAAACTTGTCAAGGGGGGCAGGGCTTTCATTGTTCTCATAGGAAGAAGACTGTCCCCTTCTCTTATCTGTCTGGTCTATGGACTGGATTCCACATCTGAGAAGAGATGGCTTACACTAGGTAAAAGGGGCGGGAGGGGAAACTTTGCTTGTGAATATCTCTCAAACCATAAAGGTCTGAGAGATAAGACTTATATCGTTCTTCATGTTTTTTTTAATGCCTACAAAATAAAATAAAGATAAAACAAAGTATTACTATCCCTTTAAAAGTACGTAAATTATAGAAAAAAACAAGTTTCTTAATACTACTTTAATACTACATTCCTGTCTGTGTGTATTGAAGGCCCCTGAAATTCATGTCCCCTGTATGTCCTGGACAGGCAGTATAGAGGAGGTTTGAATATCTCCTCCTTACTGCCACCCCTGTTTGTGGTTGTTTGCCAGACACGCAGGTTTCTTCTTTTATTTATATATATATATATATATATATATATATATATATATATATATATATATATAAAATAGAGGAAGCATCATGTGACCAAAAATCTTTGTCTGAAGCCAAACACACCCAGAGGCAGCAGTAAGGAGGAGTTATGCAAATTTCCTCTATACTGCCTGTCGCATTGGTGTAAGCGAGTATCTCTGGAAGGACTTCACCCTCCACCACATTACACACCTCCTCCCTCAACACCCTCCCTCCCATTCACCAAGGTACCCCACTATAGTCCATACCTATTCTTAGTGGTGAATATGCATTTGGCGGTTATGATTTAGTTAGCTTGCCCAAAATTGCTCCACTTTCCCTTTATACATAGAATGAAATGGAGGGATCCAGTTAGCAGAAGGTTAATCTTGCAGCTTGGGTGAGAATTTGGACACCAAAAGTGTAGCAGCCTCCTGTCACTCTTCTGTCCAACGTGTTCTATACTTATCTTCTTCCTGCAGAGCGTCAGTATTGACACCATTACTATACTCTGGAGAAGAGAAAGAATGCAATAACATCTCCTCAATCTCCTGCCACCATTTACCTCAGTGTTTGAATGGTAATAGGCAGCAGGGAACCTGCAATGTAGCCTGTGCCCCTGCAAACTGAAATATCTCCTGAATAAGCCACACTGGAGCACTGCATTACCGCCTCTCGAAGAGGGGACTCCTAAGACAGTACCCTCACCCCTTGCTGTGACCTCAGCTAGGTGGACACATCTACCCTGTGCACTCACCCTGTCTTAAAGGGACACTTAATAAATAGTAAAATATATATTGTAGAGTGTATCTTCCAACAAGGGTACTCCCACAGCTGAGTGGTGTTTTATTCAAAAGTTATTGCAGCCCAAACTGGATTTTTTTTTTTTACGTGCAATCTCTAAATGGCCTGAAATTTACAATGGCACTGTTGCTACACCATCCTACAGAGATTCATGGTCAGTCGACCAGAGGTGTCCATAGGATGAAGTAGCACATCACCACTATACAATTTCTAGCCATTGAGATACTGCGCCAAAAAAATCCCAGTTTGAGCTGCAATATCTTTTGAATAAAACATCTCTCAGCTGTAGGCATACCCTTGTTTTACTCTGGAAGATAAACCCTACAATGTATATTTTGCACATATTAAGTATTACTGTATTTTTGATGGTGATATTATAATGTGTAAATGATGCATCTCTTGCATAATCAGGGACGGATTCCCAGTAGACAGAGTACTAGAGCTCTAAATTCTGAGGGGCGGTGCCTCAGTTGTTCTGGACACACCCACATTGGAATTTTGGGTGTGGCCAAAGAATTCCATTGTCTCTGCACCAGTTGTATACTCCATTGCAGGATATTAATTACTCCTTGGATGCTAGAGAGATTCCCAATGCATTGCAGACTCTTGAAACTAAGGGGTTAATCCCCCCCTTGCA
This sequence comes from Rhinophrynus dorsalis, assembly GCA_037306005.1. Lineage (NCBI taxonomy): Eukaryota > Metazoa > Chordata > Amphibia > Anura > Rhinophrynidae > Rhinophrynus > Rhinophrynus dorsalis. Next base: position 179,145,433 of record CM074726.1, read on the forward strand.
TGTTGAGGGCCATGGGTATTTCCTGTGCCAGGAAACAGTGGATAGAACTGGGGGCGGGGTCACGTGAGGAGTGTTCTGCTTACCTCCTCTGGCATCCACAGAGCTGAATGTAAATGATTAAACTTTAAAGGGATAGTAATACTTAAGTATTACTAGTCCCTATATTAAAGACATATTCAAAATATATTGCCCCAGTATCATCTCTCAAACCTTTATAGTTTGAGAGATAATCGCTCCTAAAGTTGCCCTCTCCCTCCCCCTTCCCCGAAGTCAGCGTTGTAGCTGACTGAAGGGAAATCTGGTCTTACATCATCAGGCGGCTCTGCAGCAGAGCCGCGATCGCATTAATTAAAAAAAAATCTTTCACTAAAACGGTCTTCTATGTGTGCTTGGAAACCAAGCACAAACCAAACACACGTAGAAGACCGTTTCAGTGAAAGTTTTCTTTTTTATTAATGCGATCGCGGCTGTGCTGGAGAGCCACCTGAAAGTCATACGACTTGCTTCCCTGCAGTCAGCTAGAACGCTGACTTCAGGGAAGGGGGAGGAGAGGGCAACTTTAGGAGCGATTATCTCTCAAAACATAAAGGTTTGAGAGATGAAACTGGGGGCAATACATGTATTTTTTAAAAGGACTTTACTTAAGTATTACTATCCCTTTAATGAGAGTTTCCCATGAAACTTCCTACCTTCCCAAAATGATCCTCTCCATGCACTGCATCTCCAACCCTTCCCCAAATACACCTGAGAACAATGATCTTTTCCTGAACACAACCCCGGCACACACATAATTATTTCATTGTTCAGGGAATTTCTGATGACCACTTTCTAGTCAATCATTCACACCGAGTTAGATCCCGCGGTGTCGGGCTGCGGGGGGAGCGACTCAAATCACCTTAACCTTTCCACTGAAACTGCAACTCACCGTGAAACAAAAGCAACGTGCACGAAGAGTTAGTCTAGAATATCCACTAAACTCTCTAAAAGGTCACCTATTGTGTTCAGCTAAGCCCTTCTTATGGGAACAAATTTAGGGCCTTAGCCACAGAAGAAAAGAGGTGCAGTTCTTTACTACAAGGGATAAGGGAAAAAAATCCCCAAATACCCATTGATTTAAATAGGATTTTTAACCCCTTTGATGCTAGAGAGGTCTGCAACACATTGCAAAGCTAATACCCAGTTAAAGGCATAGCAATATTTCCAAATAACTTAAAGGGGAACTCTCACCTCCATCCAAGTTTTTCTTACCTGAATGTTCCATCCCAAGTGATCATAAATCTGTTTTTGTTTTTTACTAGTGTAAAAGCCCGTATACACGGGCCAAGGTCCGGGTGCTTTTAATAGGCCGGTCCTGCTCTGCTTACTGCTGCCACCTCACTGGCAGCGCACACGATGCAGTCATGCACTGTAGAGACTGCCCCGAATGCACAGAATGCTCCCAGTACAGAACTCCAGCATTCCGCACAGAATGCTCCAGCACAGAACTCCCAGCATTCCTCACAGAATGCTCCAAGCACAGAACTTCCAGCATTCCGCACAGAATGCTCCCAGCACAGAACTCCCAGCATTCCGCACAGAATGCTCCCAGCACAGAACTCCCAGCATTCCGCACAGAATGCTCCCAGCACAGAACTCCCAGCATTCCGTACAGAATGCTCCCAGCACAGAACTCCAGCATTCCCCACAGAAATGCTCCCAGCACAGAACTCCCAGCATTCCGCACAGAATGCTCCCAGCACAGAACTCCCAGCATTCCGTGCTCCCAGCATTCCATGCGTTTGGGCAGTCTCTACTGCGTGTGGCTGCATCGGACAAACATTCTAGTGTTTTATTATATAGGATTTTTTTTTCATGCAGCATAGACCAAGATAGAAGTTTTTGCAATTAAGGTAGCGACGTCACTTGTGGACAGGCTGTGGCACCGCTCTGTACCACAGCCTGTCAATCTTCCCCTCTTGCCCATCCCAATTATTCCCTGTTTCCACCTCCTCCGATCACGTGCTGGATTCCTCCGTCAGAGGAAAAGGGGGTAACGGGGAACAACTGGAAGGGGAAGAGGCAAAGATTGAGTCTATATGCTGTCTAGTTCATTTATAATTAAATTATAAAGTGTCCTCCTCCCGCCCCTTTTACCCTTTCCAAGCCACCTCGACTCGATTTGGAATCTGGTCATCGGACTGGACAGGCCTCTGTGAGAGACAATCTTCTGGCTGCGAGTACAAGGAAAACACTGCCCCCTGGATGAAGGAGGGAAGGTTTTTCTTATGCTTAATGAAGATTGTCCCTCACTGTGCTCCATCCGGACTGGCTTGGAGAGCAGAGTTAAAGAGGTAAAAGTGGTGAGACGAGGAAAATGTATAATTTAATTACAAATATTACACGAAGAGGCTGATGTACTAAGATGAACTGGAACAATTGTAAAGTAAACCAGCTGCACTATAGGTAACAAATACATTTGCACGTAGATTTAAAGGGATAGTAATACTTAAAATATAAAAAAGAAATATGTTGTAGGGTTTATCCCCCTGAGTAAAACAAGAGTACTCCCACTGCTGAAAGGTGTTTCTTTCAAAAGTTATTAATTTTCAAAGTTGAATTTTTTAGATGCAATATCACAGTGGCCTGAAATTGTACAGTGGCGCTGTTGCTACACCATCCTATGGACAGCTCTGGTCCTGGGACCATAAATCTCCATAGGATGGTGTAGCAACAGCGCCACTGTACAATTTCAGGCCACTGTGATATTGCACCTAAACAATTCAACTTTGAAAATTAATAACTTTTGAATGAAACACCTTTCAGCAGTGGGAGTACTCTTGTTTTACTCAGGGGGATAAACCTACGACATATTTTTTTTACTTTTTAAGTATTACTATCCCTTTAAATTAGGTTTTGCATAGTAACATAGTTGATAAGGCCAAAAAAGACCTGCGTCCATCAAGCCCAGCCCATGCCAAATCACCCCTGTGATCTCAGAGGAAGGCAACAAACCCATTGATGTCATTTCTAATTAAGCTGCAAAAATTCCTTCCTGGCTCCAAATGGCAGTCAGATATTTCCCTGGATCATCATCCTATCTGCACTGAAACCAACTGTCATAATTCTCAGTATTGTTCTGTGCTAGATAGGCATCCATTACTTTTTACAGTCTCTGCAAGCACAGCATTCCTAGGTAAAGAATTCTGTAACTTTACCGCCCTTACTGTAAAAAAACAATGCACTGGTTCAAGGGATTAAAATACCCATTATAAAGCAATGAAAATTGTTTTATCCCCTCCCCACACCCCCCTCCATGGTGCAGTTATCCTGCAGAAGAATTGCTCCAAACCCTCTTAGTGCACTGGGCTCGGTGGGTCTAATGTAAAATGGAAAGTGGCACACTTTTGGCCAAAACCAACTGCACCACAGGGAACAAATAAAAGTTCCCATTGATTATACCCTTTAAGTGCCACTGAGTAATCCAGTTCTTTGCTTCACAAGGCATTGGATACCCTCTCTGGAACTTACATGGTTAAATGGGGCTTTTAAAACCCACACCACCAAAGGCTAGAAAGGTTGGACCTACCGTGCATTCAGTGGGTGAAAAGCCCCATTTTACATCAATGTAATGCCCATTTCTTTGTCCCATAATTGCTACAGAGTTTAAAGTGATAGTAATGTTTCATAATAAAAGCAGCTCTAATTAATCATCATAGTATTTGGACTTTGGAGAGTGTTATTTCATTCTGTCAGAGTTGTAGTTCAAGAGTAATTCAATGATAAAGTATCCCACTCCCGCCCCTTTTACTGATGTAACACTACTCAGCCAGAGCAGAAGGGAGGTGCCCAGGTAGACTGCAGAGAGGGACAATCTTCAATTAAGATAAGGGAAAAACCTGAAAAACTTGTCAAGGGGGGGCAGGGCCTTCATTGTTCTCATAGGAAGAAGATTGTCCCCTTCTGTTATCTGTCTGGTCTATGGACTGGATTCCACATCTGAGAAGAGATGGCTTACACTAGGTAAAAGGGACGGGAGGGGAAACTTTGCTTGTAGATATCTCTCAAACCATAAAGGTTTGAGAGATAAGACTTATATCATTCTTCATGTTTTTAATGCTACAAAATAAAATAAAGTTCAAACGAAGTATTACTATCCTTTTAAAGGGACCCTAATGTCCCATAATTTTTTCTGGTTTTGTAGATAGAGAAAAAAGAAATTAAGTAGCACAAATCCCATCTTTCAAACCTTTACGGTTTGAGAGAAATTTGCTTCTAAAATTCCCCCCTCCCCCTTTCCTGACGTCAGAGCTGTGCTGACAGCAGGAGATCCCAGTCCTGGGGTCAGCCGGTGGCTCTGCAGCAGAGCCGAAATTGGGTTATTGGAAAAGAATTACTTCACTGGAACGGTCTACAAAGTGTGCCTGGTTTGCAAGCACACTTTGTAGACCATTCAATGAAGTAATTCTTTTCCAGTATCGCTATTGCGGCTCTGCAGAAGAGCCTCCTCGTGGCGGTTGACATGGATCTCCTTCTGTCAGCTTTACAGCTGACATCAGGAGAAGGGGAACTTTAGAAGCGAACATCTCTCAAACCATAAAGGTTTGAGAGATACGATTTGTGCCACATAATTTCTTTTTTAAAACTCTACAAAACAAGCAAAAATTCTTGGACATTACTGTCCTTTAAGGTGGGTACCGGAACCAGGAGGGTATGCAATGCATGCCTTTTCAAGGCGTTGCATACCCCTCTGGCACTCAGTGGGTTAATATATCATCCTCAGTGTGATAGTGACAATAACGTACCATCTCATTGTGGTTCTTTAAATAATTAGCAAACATATAAGTGTGTCAGTGTCTTCATGATACAGGGTACCAGGGTACACTCAAGGAACGTAACATATAGAGCCTGGAAGGAAGGAAGGAAGGAAGGAAGGAAGGAAGGAAGGAAGGAAGGAAGGAAGGAAGGAGAGAGAGGGATAGGATAGAAACCTTTAAATACAGTAATGTTTAGCCATTAAGGCAAGGTCGATTCTTCACTATAATTTTTTATAAGGAAGTATACCTTTCTAACTGTCCATAACGTTGTCGTCTTCATTTATTTTAAAGTGTCCTCCTCCCTCCCCTTTTCCATACGTCATGATACCTCCCCTCAGATTTGAAATCCACTCACTTGAGTGGACAGATCGCAACGAGGGACAATCTTGTGTCTATCACTATAGGAAAACCCCGCCTACTTGATGAAGAAGAGGCAGGTTTTCCTTATTGTGACAAAAGATTGTCCCTCGTTGCGATCCATCGAAGCTGGTTTGCTGCTCTGACAGGAGGCATCATGACCTATCGAAAAGGGGCAGGGCTGGCACCACCTACAGGCGAAGTAGGTGCCGGCCTAGGGAGGACATGTACTGGGGGTGCAGGCATGCAGCAGAGAAGAGCTGCGCCCAGGGCCGGTGTCGTATCCTGTCGGCTTTGGTATCCAATTGAGGTCTGCCCGCTAGGCGTTTACAGCCGCGTCATGCTCTGCCCTAGCTGCAGCGCTCCCTTGTAGATGTTGGCTCTTTAGTAATGCAGAGCGCACAGGGAGTCAACATCTCCCAGCGTGCTCTGCATTACTGAAGAGAAGACCGCACGGGAGCTCCAGCTACAGGTCTGTGATGGGGGGCAAGTTGGAGCTGGTGGGGGCAAGTTGGAGCTGGTGGAGGGCAAAATGGAGCTGGTGGGGCAAAGTGGAGCTGATAGGGGGCAAATTGGAGCTAGTGGGGGGCAAGTTGGAGCTGATGGGGCAAGAAAAGTGGTGTGGTATACGTAGACGGGGTATAACCCTTTGAGTGCCAGAAGGGTACGCAACGCATTGCAAAGCAATGCGTTTTGTGCCCCTCTGGCACTCAAAGGGATAAAGGGGTGGGACACAAGGGGCGGAAAAAATTAGGTTTTGCCTAGGGTGGAAAAATCCTTGCACCAGCCCTGGTAAGAGGGGGGTGTCTCTAAAATACAATAAAACAAAGGCTACAAGGTTATGGACTGTTAGAAAGGTAGACTTTGCTATAAAAAAGTATACTGAAGAATCAACCTTACCTTAATATCTAAACATTACTATCCCTTTAAATATAGAAAGGGATTTAATATAGTCCGGCAGGGGAGGCATTTTTCAAGAAAGAGGAATACTAGACTAAGAGGTCATGATCTTAACCCTTTGTGTGCCAGAGGGCTACGCAACATATTTCTTTTGCTATGCGTTGCGTATCCCTCTGGCAGAGATGGATTACGGCTCCATATGGCCCCAGGCAAGGTGCCATTTTGGGTCCCCACATCTCTTGATCCAGTGCTTCTCACACAGAGTGCTGCTAGCAGGTACTGGAAATGTGGCTCTAATGGTAGTTGGGGCAACTGGATGGTGCTGGTCTCTTTCAACAAAAAAAGGCATCTGACACAAGATGTTAGCAGCAAAGACAGCAGGGCCTCTGTCTGTGACCCATCACTTTCACACAGGGCCCCTCATATTGCCCTGGGCCCTAGGCAATAGCCTAGGTTGGCATAACGGATGGTCCGGCTCTGCCCTCTGGCACTCAAAGGGTTAAATTAGAGAGGGTGGAAAATTCAGAGGTAATGCTCATAGATGCTACTTGACTAAAAGGGTGACAGACTCATGGATCAGTCTCCCAGCGCAGGTGGTACTGTTAGGGAATTCAAAAATGCCTGGGACAGACATAAGTCTATTCTGAGAAGTATGTGAGCCAGATGGTTCTTTTCTGTCATCGAAATGTGTTTTTATGTCATTACAAAGCCGTAAGAAAGTAAACATTGCTGCCACTTGTTTAAAAAAAGAAATACAGTTTGTTCTTATAAGAAAGGGCAGGTTATTGTAACAAACACATTCTAGTCTGTGACTGGAGGATGCTGTAACAGGGGAAAAAAAAACAGTGCAGATGAAATTCTTACTCAGTCCTTCTAAAACAGCACAGATAATATAATTTAGTTTCACTCTCTTAACCCTTAACCCCTTACGGGCCACGGGACATTTTTTTTTCCCTAATGGATTCAGGGCTCCCCGAACAGCGTGTAGCCGCATGGGAAGCCCTGAATTCCATGACGTGTCAGGACCGCTGCTGGTTCTTAAAGTGGATCTATCAGTTATAGATATCCAATGCTCATCAGATAGAGCATTTAGTGAAAAAGTTTAATACGTTAGTCATTTTTGAAAAAGAAACGTTATCTATGCAAAAATTCAAGTTTAAAATGTGCCCAGCAGCCTACTTCCGCTTGCTGCACAGAGGCTGCTCCCGTCTCACTACCCAGCATCCTCCAGTGACGGAGGATGTCTGTCTCTAAGCTGGAGAGATCTCATTGGCTAGATATCGATCTCTGCCAATGAGATTGCTCCAGCTTAGAGAAAGAAAGCTTCCGTCATTGGAGGATGCTGGGTAGTGGGACAGGAGCAGGGGCAGTGCTGCAAGCAGGAAGTAGGCTGCTGGGCACGTTTTAAACTTGAACTTTTTTGCAGATAACAGGTTTTTTTTAAAAATGACTAACATATTAAACTTTTTCGTTAAATGCTCTATCTAATGAGCATTAGATATCTATATGTGATAGATCCACTTTAACTGCAGGACAGCCGTGACGGTCCTGGCAATTCATGGGTCCTTAAAGGGATAGTAATGTTTCTATTAAAGCGGAACGGTCAGCTTTATAATATTGCCCCCCAATACATTAGTAATATAGTTATAGGCAAAGTAATAGTTGTATTATATGGAATAAATCCACGTTATTAAAGTAATTCACCTTCTTCAGCAGGCATCCAGTGGACAACAGCGAAGACATGTTAGAGGAAAGTTACCTCTGAGTCTGCGCTGTCTGTCCTGTGCACTGCCCGGATTGGTGGTGACGTCTGTTGGTTACCTTAAGGTAACGGAAGTTGCTGCCTGCGCAGGCGCACAGACCTTCTCTTGTAAGCTCTGTGCCCTGGTTGCCAGCAGAAGTAGGTGAATTACTTCAATAATGTAGATTTATTCACCATAATACAAGTATTACTTTGCCCATCGCTATATTACTAATGTATTGGGGGGCAATATTATAAACCTGAACGTTCCACTTTAAATGTGCATCTCCGAGTCTTCTTTATATTTTTTAACATGTAGCGATATAGGAATTTACTTACAGTTTTGTAGTTCAAGTGTTCTTCAAGATGAAATGTTCCCCCTCCCTCCCCTTTCCCTGCGTCACTCAGCCTCTCAGTCTGGTCCGGATGGAGCGCGGCGAGGGGCAATCTTCAGTAATCAAAAGGAAATTCCTGCCTTCCTTCCTCAGTTAGGACAGGGTTTTCCTTATACTTACTGAGTGAAGATTGTCCCTCGCTGCGTCCGTCTGGTCCCACGACCAGATGCCAAATCTAATAGGAGGCAGCCAGAAGGGGCGGGAGAGGGATCCTTTCAACTTGAATAGCTTTTAAACTACAACACTGTAAGTAATTAAATATAGCGCTACATGTTAAGAAAAACATAAAGTAGACTGGGAGCTGCAACGACCCTTAACGGTCCTGGCACATCATGGGTTGTTTTGTGTTAAGGACCCATGACGTGCCAGGACCGCCATGGAATCCGGGCTCCCTGCGCAGCTGCACGCCATTCGGGAGCCCGGAACCGGATGCCTAAAAAAAAAAAAAAAAAATGGTCCGTGGTCCTTACGTGGTCCTTACGTTACATTACTATCCCTTTAGGGGGTTAAGGACCAGAGAGCTCCCCCCTGGTCCTTAAGGGGTTCAGATTAGAAACACTGAGATTATATATACAGAATGGGGGTGAATATTCTGTCCGTACAAACTAGTACATTTTGGTATATACAGGCAAAACATTCCCTTTTTTTACTTATACCAAAGTAAACCTCTGAATATGGACTATAGATGATTTTGTTAAACAAAAATGAAAAAAAAGTATATATATAATTTTTATTTTAAAGGAGGACCTTACAGGCTATGACTGAGACATACATGTAGATAAATGTAAGGTTATCAAATATGCTAATGTACTCTATATGGGAAATCACTTGGGGAATCCTCATTAGAGAAAGATTTAGGAGTACTGATAGACAATAGACTTCACAGCAGTGTGCAGAGTCACTCAGCTGCTGCAAGAGCAAATAGGGTACTAGCCTGCATAAAAAGAGGTGTAGATGCAAGGGATGCTAATATTATCCTACCTCTGTATAAATCCTTGGTTAGGCCTCATCCAGAATATGGAGTACAGTTTTGTGCACCAGTTCTTAAAAAAGACATTGTTGAACTGGAAAAAGTGCAGAGATGTGCAACAAAACCTATAAAGGGATTGGAGGATCTGAGTTATAAAGAGAGACTGGCCAAACCGGATTTGTTTACATTACAGAAGAGACGTCTAAGGGGTGATATGATTACCATTTACATATATATTGAAGGTCAATACAAAGAACTAGCCAATGAATTATTTATGCAAAGAGCTGATCTAAGAATGAGAGGTCATCCATTCAGACTAGAGGAAAGGCACATTTGACTAAAACAAAGGCAGAGATTTTCTACAGTAAGGGAAATAAAGCTATGGAATTATTTGCCTTTGCTCGCTTTCAAAAAAGCAATGGATGCCTATCTAACAGAGAACAACATTGAGAATTATGACAGTTGGCTTCAATACAGATAGGTTGTTGATCCAGGGAAATATCTGACTACCATTTGAAGTCAGGTTGGAATTTTCTTTACCCATTTGGGGCTAAATTGTAAATGGCTCCAGGGTTTGTTTGTTTTTTTGCCTTTCTCTGGATCAACAGGGGTATTTTGGCATGGGTTGGACTTGATGGGCGCATATCATTTTTAAGCCTCGTCAACTATGTTGCTATGTAAATTAATATTAACCAAAACTGCTATGCCACTCCCATAAGGAAGGGCAGGTTACTATAACAAACACATTGTAGCCTGTCAAATCATATATGAGGAGCACTGGAGATATTTTTTCAGTATAGCAGGAAAAACAGCAGCCAGATCTAAATAACCACACTCCCAATGGTCGAACAACAACAAAGAAAGTACCATAAAAGATCAGCACTAAATTCTCTTTTAAAGTGATAGTAATGTTTCATAATAAAAGCAGCTCTAATTAATCATCATAGTATTTGGACTTTGGAGAGTGTTATTTCAATTCTGTCAGAGTTGTAGTACAAGAGTAATTCAATGATAAAGTATCCCCCTCCCACCCCTTTTACTGATGTAACACTGCTCAGCCAGATCAGAAGGGAGATGCCCAGGTAGACTGCAGAGAGGGACAATCTTCAATTAAGATAAGGAAAAAACCTGAAAAACTTGTCAAGGGGGGCAGGGCTTTCATTGTTCTCATAGGAAGAAGATTGTCCCCTTCTGTTATCTGTCTGGTCTTACAACCAGATTCCACATCTGAGAAGAGATGGCTTACACTAGGTAAAATGGGCGGGAGGGGAAACTTTACTTGTGAATATCTCTCAAACCATAAATGTTTGAGAGATAAGACTTACATCATTCTGTAGAATATTTTCAAACCTCTAGGTCACAGGTTCTAGTCCCGGCAAGGTCAGCTCAAGGTCACAGGTTCTAGTCCCGGCAAGGTCAGAGCAGCCTTTCACCCTTCTGCGGTTGAGAAAATGAGTCCAGGACATACTTGAAAAAGAGAGACAATATCAATGTATTCTTCCTGGTTAAGAACCTTCACAAAAAAAAAAAATAAATAAAAAAATTCCATGACAACCAGAGGAACATGTTTGGGGGTCAGAGTGTGTATGCAGGGTCCTGTGACTAATATTGGGCAGTGTAACCAGGCAGGGCTGTCAAGTGTATGTCAAGAGGCTGTTACTACAAGTGGACAGTGGATCATTGGACACTCGTCTTGCACACTTTTTTTTTCCTTTTATATATTTATTTTTGAGTACCAGTGAGACATCCAATTGGATACCTCCCTGCCTTGCACATGAGTCTAATTCTGACCTCATGAGGGCAGGGGGGGCATCAGTACCCCGCCTGATGTTCCCCCAGCTACTTATCTCCCAGACGATTAGGCTCCCCTGCTTCCATAATACCCGAACTACAGGGTAGGAGTGGGAGCTTACCTTGGTTTCAGATTCATCTGCAGGCATGAGGCTTCAAGCATGCAGCAGGCATCTGTTTTATGTGTTTGCTTCCTGTAGTCTCCTCCTACCTACTTCCTCCCTCTGAGCTGCTCCACCCAAGTACTTCCTGTGGAGGGGATTAAAAGGCAGACTGAGTCCTGTCTCAGTTGCCCTTTCATTGTTGTTCACATCAGATCTATTACCTTGGGCTCTGTGTATGACCTGGCTTGTCTTCCATCCAACCTGGTGCTGACCTGTGGCTCTGTCTGACTAATCTTTTGCTTATCCCTATAGTGGACACCCATCCTGGTGCAGACCTGTGGCTCTGGCTGACTACCTGAACTGTGTATGACCTGGCTTGTCTGAGTACCCCCTCTGGTGCTGACTTGTGGCTCTGTCTGACTACTCTTACGTTTGTTCCTTGTACTTAGCAGACACTCAACCTAGTGCGTACCTGGGGCTCTGGTAGACTAGCTCTGATACTGACTGCAGGAGAGTCAGCTATCTATTTCCCATTCTGACTGCAGGCATGAGTCAGAGTTCACTCCATTCTGACTGCAGGGTGAGTCAGATATCGCTCCCTACAGACTACAGGCTTGAGTCAGTAAGCCCCCATGTGTCGGATCAAGATCCTGTGTTCCTGTTCCTACTCCTGTTCCTGGCTCCATCAGAGACTACCAGTGGCTTAGGCCTAGTCTCCAGCAGATTGGCCAGGCTCGGCATCCTACTATTCCTGATAGCAGTGCACGCTGGCCTGTAACCATCTGCTTGTTCCTGCTATATATATTTTGCTTACCTTTCGGTTGTCAATAAATTGCATTTAACTATACCGTACTGACTCTTGAACTTCTCTGGGAACTGTGACAGAGGGATAGGGGAAAGCCTTCCATGTCATTGATGACATGATGTGGAAAGCTTTCTCCCACCCCTCACACTCCTACCCGGAGGTCTGTGTAGGATGGAAGCAGGGAAGATTTGCTGTTCCCGTGTGTTTGCTCTAAAGATCTCCCAACTGAATTGGCTGGGAGATCAACATTCCTGGGAAATGTTTCTTTTGGCCTCCTCGGAGGGGAAGGCTGGTGTTGCCGATGAGAGAGACAAATGACGTGATTTGTGTCAAAAAGGGTGTGTGGTTTAATCATGACTGGGGGCGGGGCTTCACACATCTGTAAAACTATAGGCAATAGGCTGGGGAAGGAGGAGAAGTGGGCGGGGAGTGGGTGGAACAGATAGGAAAGAGCACAAATGGGCAGAGTTTCTTAAGAAACTGCCCACACCCCGGAAAATCAGACTCTGCCCCGGAGACTCGGTAATGCAGATTCAAAACCGGAGTCTCCGAGGCAAACCCGGAGAGTTCCAAGCTACGGAGATCAATAGCTGAAGGGGCATTAGGAAGGCTCCTGATGTCTCCCACAAGGGCCAACATGCTTTTTTTTTATTGTGGCTGCCGCATACCGGTAGTACCAACTTATGCAGAGACTACAATTTGGCAGTACGACGTGCGGGCTTGTCTGTCACGGTTTGTTTTGACTCTCAGACACAGAGTTAAGATAAAAACACAACTTTATTGAAAAGTTTAAAGAGAACCCTCACGGGTTAGGCATACACATATAACAACATTTAATTAGTACATGGCAATAGTGAGTAGTGGTACAGAGAATGTGAGACAGGCTCTACCGGCCTTGCCAATACCGGGTAAGGCAACCTTAGACTGGCACGAGATGGAATAGGTTCTATCGGCCTTGCCAATATACCGGCAAGGCAGCCTAAAGATTGGTACAACGAGGAAGGAGGCTCTACCGGCCCTGCCAATATACTGGGCAAGGCAGCCTTGAGACTGGTACAACGAGAGAGGAGGCTCTACCGGCCTTGCCAATATACCGGGCAAGGCAGCCTCACTAAACCATGATACTGCAAGTACTGGTGCACAGACAGAGATGGCCTCAGCAACTGGAATATAGATGGAGTAAACCAGTCGCCTATGCTGGGCACACAGAGGCCTTGCCGGGGCTGTATAGGTGTAAGTCAGCACCCGGTAATAATGGAGCAAACCAGTACCTGCGTACTGAACAGACAAGGATCACCGGTGCTAAATGGAATGCAGCAAGCCACCGGTATACTAGGAGCGAACCAGTACCCGTGTACTGGGTGACACAAGACTCTACCGGTGCTGTATGGATGGTAGCAAGCCACCAGTTATAAGTGGAGCGAACCAGTTCCCACATACTGGGTAACACAAGAGTCTACCGGTGCTGTATGGGAGGCAGCAAGCCACCGGTTATACGTGGAGCGAACCAGTACCCGCGTACTGGGTTACACAATCTCTACAGGTGCTGTATGGAACGCAGCAAGCAACCGGTTATACATGGAACGAACCAGTACCCGCGTACTGGGTTACAGATAAATGAGAGATGAAAATGTTGCCTAAGGCGATAGAAGGAGGAGGCACTCTGCAGGCGATCCAGGAGAGGAACACAGCCGGTTCAGGAGAGGAAACGGGAACAGCAACGGCAGTCAACCGGACCAGGCACGGCAGAAGGAACAACAGCCCAAACCGGATCAGGAACGGAAGCAGGAACCGAGGAAGCTGTCAGGCAGGAACTCAGGGGATCACTGGAGAGCAGTAGTGCAGTAACGGTGTCACGGTTTATTATGACTCTCAGACACAAGTTTTAGGTAAAAATCTATTTTATTGAAATAATAAATTGATAACGTAGGATGGCAATCACATACATACAGATATATTAAGAATATAACAAGACAGAAGGCAGACTCTACCGGTCCTGTCAATATACCGGACAGGACAGTCTGAAGTAATAGAATGCTAGGCTCTACCGGCCTTGCCAATACCGGGTAAGGCAACCTGCAGATGGAATCGCATAACGGTTCTACCGGCCTTACCAAATTACCGGGCAAAGCAGCCTCAATAGATTCATAATGTAGGCTCTACCGGCCCTGCCAATACCGGGTAAGGCAACCTCAGATGGAATGTGGCAAAAGGTTCTACCGGCCTTAATAATACCGGGCAGGGCAGCCCAGAGATAGTAGCAGCAGTCAGATGGTAATGGCAAATTGACAGGATCGTAAGCAACCCAGTGTACACACACTGAGACTAACAGGGGAATCGTAAAGCCGCAAGGCTTTGGAGCAAACCAGCATCCGGACGCTGGGACCAACACTGAATTGTATAGCCGATAGGCTTAGGAGCAAACCAGTGACCGCACACTGGTGTAACAAGCGAGTTAGTATAGCCGTAAGGCTTAGAAGCAAACCAGCGTCCGCACGCTGGGACCAACACAGAATTGTATAGCTGATAGGCTTTGGAGCAAACCAGTGACCGCACACTGGTGTAACAAGCAAGTTTGTATAGCCGCAAGGCTTTGGAGCAAACCAGCGTCCGCACGCTGGGACCAACACAGAACTGTATAGCTGATAGGCTTTAGAGCAAACCAGTGACCGCACACTGGTGTAACAAGCGAGTCTGTATAGCCGCAAGGCTTTGGAGCAAACCAGCGTCCGCACGCTGGGACCAACACAGAATTGTATAGCTGATAGGCTTTGGAGCAAACCAGTAACCGCACACTGGTGTAACAAGCGAGTTTGTCTAGCCGCAAGGCTTTGGAGCAAACCAGTGTCCGCACGCTGGGACCAACACAGGATTGTATAGCCGATAGGCTTTGGAGCAAACCAGCATCCGGACGCTGGGACCAACACTGAATTGTATAGCCGATAGGCTTAGGAGCAAACCAGTGACCAACACAGGATTGTATAGCCGATAGGCTTTGGAGCAAACCAGTGACCGCACACTGGTGTAACTGAGACTAACACTGAGACTAACAGGGAATCGTAAAGCCGCAAGGCTTTGGAGCAAACCAGCATCCGGACACTGGGACCAACACTGAATTGTATAGCCGATAGGCTTAGAAGCAAACCAGCGTCCGCACGCTGGGACCAACACAGAATTGTATAGCTGATAGGCTTTGGAGCAAACCAGTGACCGCACACTGGTGTAACAAGCAAGTTTGTATAGCCGCAAGGCTTTGGAGCAAACCAGCGTCCGCACGCTGGGACCAACACAGAACTGTATAGCTGATAGGCTTTAGAGCAAACCAGTGACCGCACACTGGTGTAACAAGCGAGTCTGTATAGCCGCAAGGCTTTGGAGCAAACCAGCGTCCGCACGCTGGGACCAACACAGAATTGTATAGCTGATAGGCTTTGGAGCAAACCAGTAACCGCACACTGGTGTAACAAGCGAGTTTGTATAGCCGCAAGGCTTTGGAGCAAACCAGCGTCCGCACGCTGGGACCAACACAGAATTGTATAGCTGATAGGCTTTGGAGCAAACCAGTAACCGCACACTGGTGTAACAAGCGAGTTTGTCTAGCCGCAAGGCTTTGGAGCAAACCAGTGTCCGCACGCTGGGACCAACACAGGATTGTATAGCCGATAGGCTTTGGAGCAAACCAGCATCCGGACGCTGGGACCAACACTGAATTGTATAGCCGATAGGCTTAGGAGCAAACCAGTGACCAACACAGGATTGTATAGCCGATAGGCTTTGGAGCAAACCAGTGACCGCACACTGGTGTAACTGAGACTAACACTGAGACTAACAGGGGAATCGTAAAGCCGCAAGGCTTTGGAGCAAACCAGCATCCGGACACTGGGACCAACACTGAATTGTATAGCCGATAGGCTTAGAAGCAAACCAGCGTCCGCACGCTGGGACCAACACAGAATTGTATAGCTGATAGGCTTTGGAGCAAACCAGTGACCGCACACTGGTGTAACAAGCAAGTTTGTATAGCCGCAAGGCTTTGGAGCAAACCAGCGTCCGCACGCTGGGACCAACACAGAACTGTATAGCTGATAGGCTTTAGAGCAAACCAGTGACCGCACACTGGTGTAACAAGCGAGTCTGTATAGCCGCAAGGCTTTGGAGCAAACCAGCGTCCGCACGCTGGGACCAACACAGAATTGTATAGCTGATAGGCTTTGGAGCAAACCAGTAACCGCACACTGGTGTAACAAGCGAGTTTGTATAGCCGCAAGGCTTTGGAGCAAACCAGCGTCCGCACGCTGGGACCAACACAGGATAGTACAGCTGATAGGCTTGGAGCAAACCAGTGACCGCACACTGGTGTAATAAGCGAGTTTGTCTAGCCGCAAGGCTTTGGAGCAAACCAACGTCCGCACGCTGGGACTAACACAGGATTGTATAGCCGATAGGCTTTGGAGCAAACCAGTGACCGCACACTGGTGTAACAAGCGAGTTTGTCTAGCCGCAAGGCTTTGGAGCAAACCAGTGTCCGCACGCTGGGACCAACACAGGATTGTATAGCCGATAGGCTTTGGAGCAAACCAGTGACCGCACACTGGTGTAACAAGCGAGTCTGTATAGCCGCAAGGCTTTGGAGCAAACCAGCGTCCGCACGCTGGGACCAACACAGAATTGTATAGCTGATAGGCTTTGGAGCAAACCAGTAACCGCACACTGGTGTAACAAGCAAGTTTGTCTAGCCGCAAGGCTTTGGAGCAAACCAGTGTCCGCACGCTGGGACCAACACAGGATTGTATAGCCGATAGGCTTTGGAGCAAACCAGTGACCGCACACTGGTGTAACTGAGACTAACACTGAGACTAACAGGGGAATCGTAAAGCCGCAAGGCTTTGGAGCAAACCAGCATCCGGACACTGGGACCAACACTGAATTGTATAGCCGATAGGCTTAGAAGCAAACCAGCGTCCGCACGCTGGGACCAACACAGAATTGTATAGCTGATAGGCTTTGGAGCAAACCAGTGACCGCACACTGGTGTAACAAGCAAGTTTGTATAGCCGCAAGGCTTTGGAGCAAACCAGCATCCGCACGCTGGGACCAACACAGAACTGTATAGCTGATAGGCTTTAGAGCAAACCAGTGACCGCACACTGGTGTAACAAGCGAGTCTGTATAGCCGCAAGGCTTTGGAGCAAACCAGCGTCCGCACGCTGGGACCAACACAGAATTGTATAGCTGATAGGCTTTGGAGCAAACCAGTAACCGCACACTGGTGTAACAAGCGAGTTTGTATAGCCGCAAGGCTTTGGAGCAAACCAGCGTCCGCACGCTGGGACCAACACAGAATTGTATAGCTGATAGGCTTGGAGCAAACCAGTGACCGCACACTGGTGTAATAAGTGAGTTTGTCTAGCCGCAAGGCTTTGGAGCAAACCAACGTCCGCACGCTGGGACTAACACAGGATTGTATAGCCGATAGGCTTTGGAGCAAACCAGTGACCGCACACTGGTGTAACAAGCGAGTTTGTCTAGCCGCAAGGCTTTGGAGCAAACCAGTGTCCGCACGCTGGGACCAACACAGGATTGTATAGCCGATAGGCTTTGGAGCAAACCAGTGACCGCACACTGGTGTAACAAGCGAGTTTGCCTAGCCGCAAGGCTTAGGAGCAAACCAGCGTCCGCACGCTGGGACCAACACAGAATTGTATAGCCGATAGGCTGTGGAGCAAACCAGTGACCGCACAATGGAGTAACAAGCAATGTCGCCGACGCGACCAGGCAGGAGGTCGCCAGGATACAGGAGACAGGCGATGCGATGACAGGAACCAGCAACGATCAGTCAGGTCAGGAAACAGCAGAGAAGAAGTTCAGCAGGAACTGCAACACCAGAGACTAGGCCGGAACCAGGACTGGAAGTACTTCAGCATGCAGGAAACACTGGAACAGTAGAGATCAGGAACTCAGGAACACATGAGATCAGGAACTCAGGAACACTGGAGCAAAGGCCCAGCTATCACTGGCATAGTGCTAGCAAGAAGGTCAGAAACAACACGAAAGGGCAACCAAAGGGTGCCCAATCCAGGTTTAAATAGGCAATGAAAGGCGGGCTATCTGCAGACAGCCAATAGCAGCCCCCTACTGGTGACAGACAAGGAACTGCAGCAATCACGGGCACCGTGATAAATGGCCCAGGAAGCTCAGGAACACAGTGCAGGTGCAGGCGACATAGAGACACCACAAAAGGGCAACCAAAGGGTGCCCAAGCCCAGTCTAAATAGGCAATACTGGGCAGGCTGAAGGCAGGCAGCCAATGGAGAGCCCATTCAGGTAACTGACAGGAAAAGGCAGCAATCATGGGCACCGTGATATTGCCATAGCGGGAACAGCTGTGCAAGCCTGTACTTTTTACCGCTTTGGCACACCAGGAGTTAAATGATGATTTTAACCCCTTAGATGCATTACTTTTTAATGTAAAACATCAGAATTTGTCCACATTTGTCATTATACATATGGCCTATTGTTACTACAACAAACATTCCTAGCAGAAGCCAAAAGTTTACCAACCCAGTCACACAGTGTGTCACCACATTTCTGGGTGCGTCCTTCATCTCACAACCAGTCCGACAAGTTTATAAGTAAAAAAATAAAGTGATTGCCTAGTTGTTTGGATCTCTGGATTGGCAGTTAAACTTTGTACACAGAATGGTCTCTCTGTATTAAAGGCAAACTACGTCCTAGATATAATTCACTCTTGATTTAACACAGTGACTTACCTAGATAGTAGCAGCATGGGCATCAGCAGAAATTTTTCTTGGGGCTGGGGGACTCAAAGCCATAATACATTCCCCAGTTTATCCTGTTTATCTGGGTACGGGGGGGTGGCTGCAGTCAGGTATCTCTAGATTTTTTTCCCTATTATATCTGCAGTTTCCTATACAATAATGATCTCTATGACAATATCCCTCTAGGTCCCACCTCCTCAGAGCAAACAATGGGCTGCAATAGACTCGAATGGATCATAAGGTAGGTGTTATCAGATGAAACTGAAACAACTAGCAGAAGACTAAAATCAAATAAAAAAAAAAAAAAAAAAGTAAATAGACATAAGTGACCAATGTTTTAATGCAGGGGTGTACAAGTTCTGTCTCCAAGGGCCACGCACAGTCCAGGATGTAAGGATTCCCCTACTTATGTACATGTAGGTCAGTCAAAATTAATGGCGCACAGATTAAATCACCTGTGCTTAATCAGGGATATCCTTAAAGGGATAGTAATACTTAAAATGTAAAAAAAAATATGTTGTAGGGTTTATCCCCCTGAGTAAAACAAGAGTACTCCCACTGCTGAAAGGTGTTTCATTCAAAAGTTATTAATTTTCAAAGTTGAATTTTTTAGGTGCAATATCACAGTTGCCTGAAATTGTACAGTGGCGCTGTTGCTACACCATCCTATGGAGATTTATGGTCAACTGACCAGTGCTGTCCATAGGATCGTGTAGCAACAGTGCCACTGTACAATTTCAGGCCACTGTGATATTGCACCTAAAAAATTCAACTTTGAAAATTAATAACTTTTGAATGAAACACCTTTCAGCAGTGGGAGTGCCCTTGTTTTACTCAGGGGGATAAACCCTACAACATATTTTTTTTACATTTTAAGTATTACTATCCCTTTAAATTCTGGCCTGTTGGTAGACCTTGAGGACTGAACTCGAACACCCCTGTTTTAAAGCGGAACTACCACCCCTTGTAAACTTTGCAGCAAACTGGCGACTAGCTGCTCAGTAGTGCTAGTCGCCAGAATTATTGACACATTGCTGAGAATTCTATACTGCTCCCAGGACTGAAGCCAGGAAACAGCGCAGACATCTTTTCATAATGACGTCTGCGCGCCTGCGCTGTCAGTCCCTTTTCGTACCGAACGGCTCCTAGCAACGCCTCCTAGAGCAGGCTGGGTCTGACAGCGCAGGCGCGCAGACGTCACTATGGGAAGATGTCTGCGCTGTTTCCTGGCTGTCAGTCCCAGGAGCAGTAGGAATTCTTTATAAGGAGGTAATAATTCTGGCGACTAGCACTATTGAGCAGCTAGTCGCTAGATGGGTAATTATTTGGGGCAAAGTTTACAAGGGGTGATAGTTCCGCTTTAATGACACCTACCTAGGTAAGTCCTTCTGATAAACAAATTAAGAGCCACTTTTCTTAGAGCACAGTGTCACAGCGCCTTACCTTGGCCTGCGCCATTCGGCCGGGAGAAGGGTTCTGGAATGATGCTCCGGCATCACTAGCTGCGTCCCTTTATGCCTGCGGCCTGGTCGCGTCTGGTTCCTTGTTACTGGCATCATGAATCAGGCACTTGCCTGGACGCCTGTTATAGACCCAGCCTGGGGGACCTAATTGGTCCCGCCTTCTCCTACTCCTTTATAAACCTCTATGGGCCTGTGTATCAGTTACCCTTACGTTGTTGTTCTGAGCAGTTCTAGTTCCGGTTGTTCCTGTATCCTGTGTATGACCCGGCTTGTCTGACTATCCATTCTGGTGCTGATCTGTGGCTCTGTCTGACCATTCTCACTGTGCGCTCCATTTGTCTTGACATCCAATCTGATGCAGACCTGTGGCTCTGGCTGACTACCTACTCCGTGTATGACCCTTACTTGACTATCCATTCTGGTGCTGACCTGGGGCTCTGTCCAACTATCCTCCCAGTGTACTTACTCCTAGTGGACATCCTATCTGGTGCAGACCTGTGGCTCTGGCTGACTACCCGCTCCGTGTATGAACCTGGCTTGTCTGACTATCCTAGCTGGTGCTGACCTGTGGCTCTGTCTGTTTACTACACTTGTGGCTCCTACAGACACCCATCCTGGTGCATACCTGGGGCTCTGGCAGACTGACTGCAGGCGTGAGTCAGCAGTTTCTATTGTTGCGATCCTCATAGGAGACGAGCTTTTTCTTACTGACTGCAGGCGTAACTCAGTAGTCTCCATTGTTGCCATCCTTATTGGAGACGAGCTCTTCCATACTGACTGCAGGCGTGAGTCAGTAGTCTCCTCTGTTGCCCTCTACAGGAGACTGTAGGTACAGTGTTATGTTCTCTTCGTTTCCTGAGACTACCAGCTGGCTTCGGCCTAGTCTCCAGCAGTGTGGTTGACCCGTCGGCAGGCTCCTATTGCTGATAGAGTCTCTAGCCTCTCCAGTCACCCTCTGCTTGTACTGTCATACTTACTTGCATTTGCTTATTATTATTAATAATAAAGGTGTTCTTAACTATACCGTCTGACTCCTTGTCTTTTTTGCTAACCGTAACACACAGTTCCTCTTTAAGTAATGGGGAATCACTACATAGCTCTCTAGAAAAGTCTATAAAAATCTAATATTTTAGGGTATTTTTACTTCTTGGCATGGGTGTTACTAGGTACTGGCCAAACCCTGGGAACTCTCCGGATCTGCCCTGGACGCTCCGGTTCTCAGACTGAATTACCGGGTCTCTGGGGATAGAGGCTGATTCTCTGACAATGGTGAGTTTCTTCTCCTTCCCTTTCTGTTTCTCCCACTTCAGCTCCTTCTCACCCTGTTCTGCCCACTTCCTGGATCAAAAATGGTTAAGCACCGCCCACCTGATTAAGCCCCACGCCCTTTATGACAAATATTGTGTCACTGACATCCTCTCGTTGGTAGCACTTGAGCCTTCTCATTGTCTACCTCCCCTAGCACTGACTTCCTGTCTTATCCCTACATTACCTCCCCACTCACTGACACTGCTCAGCAATACATAACCCACCTCCCCTAGCACTGACTTCCTGTCTTATCCCTACAATACCTCCCCCACTCACTGACACTGCTCAGCAATCTACTACCCACCTCCCCTAGTACTGACTTCCTGTCTTATCCCTACATTACCTCCCCACTCACTGACACTGCTCAGCAATACATTACCCACCTCCCCTAGTACTGACTTCCTGTCTTACTTCTACATTACCTCCCCACTCACTGACACTGCTCAGCAATGCATTACCCACCTCCCCTAGCACTGACTTCCTGTCTTATCCCTACATTACCTCCCGCACTCACTGACACTGCTCAGCAATACATTACCCACCTCCCCTAGTATTGACTTCCTATCTTATCCCTACACTACCTCCCCCACTCACTGACACTGCTCAGCAATGTACTACCCACCTCCCCTAGTACTGACTTCCTGTCTTATCCCTACATTACCTCCCCACTCACTGACACTGCTCAGCAATGCATTACCCACCTCCCCTAGCACTGACTTCCTGTCTTATCTCTACATTACCTCTCCCACTCACTGACACTGCTCAGCAATACATTACCCACCTCCCCTAGTACTGACTTCCTGTCTTACTTCTACATTACCTCCCCACTCACTGTCACTGCTCAGCAATGCATTACCCACCTCTCCTAGCACCGACTTCCTGTCTTATCTCTACATTACCTCCCCCACTCACTGACACTGCTCAGCAATGTACTACCCACCTCCCTTGGTACTGACTTCCTGTCTTATCCCTACATTAACTACCCCACTCACTGACACTGCTCAGCAGTGCATTATCCACCTCTCCTAGCACTGACTTCCTGTCTACTCTCTACATTACCTCCCCCACTCACTGACACTGCTCCGCAATGCTTTACCCACCTCCCCTAGCACTGACTTCCTGTCTTATTCCAACATTACCTCCCCCACTCACTGACACTGCTCAACAATTCATTATTCACCTACCCTATCAGTTTCACAGTTCTCTCAGCCAGGCAAGGAATGGGTGAATGAGGATGAAAGCTCACAGGCTACCAGGCAGAGTCGGAACCCTACTGCAGGAGTCATGCAGCAGGGTCACCTCCATAACATGGGGGAGGTGGTAGTCTCATGGTGGGCACAGAAGTAGAGGTCTCTACTTGAGCAAGAGCAGAAGTAGCAGGAGCCGCATGGCGTGCAGGATCAGTGCGAACTAGCAAAGTCTGTAAGGCCTGAGCAAACTGATCCATGCGGTGGTCTAGGCCTTCAATCCTAGCCTCACATGTACTGAGTTTTTGTCCGACTTCTGCGGGTTCCATGTTACTAGCCCTTGGATGCTGTCACGGTTCTCTCAGCCAGGCAAGGAACGGGAGAATGAGGATGAAAACGCACAGGCTACGAGGCAGAGTCAGAACCCTACTGCAGAAGGTTGGGACTCGGAGAGCAGAGAGCAAAAGTCTTTAAGTTAGCCAACAGTAAACTTATGCTGCTAGTCGACTTAAAGGCTGCAGTGGCAGATACAGGAGAGTCAAAGATAAGCTGGAGTTGACTAGGAGTCGAGCAGAATAGATGTCGACTACATGGGGTCATAGACAGACGGGGAGTCGAAGGTTAGCCGGGTCCGGTACACAGGTAGTTGATCAAACAGATAGTCGGTACCTTGAGTGAGTCGAGAAGCGGAGAGTTGTAGTCGAGCCGGAGTCGGTACACAAGGAGTAGATCAAACTGGAGATATGCAGAGAGTGGTCAGGCTAGCCGGAGTCGGTACACAAAGGGTTGAACAGAAGACTGGAGCAAACAGTCGGATCGCAGGAACAAGAAGAGAGGTCGCAGACAAAGCCAAGGTCAGGAAGCCAGATATTAGGATACACGGAGTTCAGGCAAGGGTCACAACGGGACTCAGGAATCACAGGTAAGCTTGATACATAGGTACTAGGATGCTGAGCACAAACCATCAGAGGGCAGGGATAGAAGGAAAGTCCCGGGCATAAGTAGACTATGGACAGGTGTATGAGTTCTGTAATCAGGAGTGAGACCGCCTTGAGGGAGGAGAGCAGACGGGTTTGTAACAACCAGTGACTTCCTGTCTTATCCCTACATTACCTCCCCCACTCACTGACACTGCTCAGCAATCCATTATCCACCTCTCCTAGCACTGACTTCCTGTCTTATCCCTATATTACTTCCCCCACTCACTGATACTGTTCAGCAATGCATTACCCACCTCCCCTAGCACTGACTTCCTGTCTTATCCCTACATTACCTTCCAACTCACTGACACTGCTCAGTAATGCATTACCACCTCCCCTAGCACTGACTTCCTGTCTTATCCCTATATTGCCTCCCCCACTCACTGACACTGCTCAGCAATACATTACCCACCTCCCCTAGTATTGACTTCCTATCTTATCCCTACATTACCTCCCCCACTCACTGACACTGCTCAGCAATGCATTACCACCTCCCCTAGCACTGACTTCCTGTCTTATCAGAACATTACCTCCTCCACTCACTGACACTACTCAGCAATACATTACCCACCTCCCCTAGCACTGACTTCCTGTCTTATCTCTACATTACCTCTCCACTCACTGACACTGCTCAGCAATACATTACCCACCTCCCCTAGCACTGACTTCCTGTCTTATCCCTATATTGACTCCCCCACTCACTGACACTGCTCAGCAATTCATTATCCACCTACCCTATCACTGACTTCCTGTCTTATCCCTATATTACCTCCCCCACTCACTGACACTGCTCAGCAATACATTGTCCACCTCCTCTAGCACTGAAAGGGTTTTATGTCAATGAGTGGGGGAGGTAATATAGGATTAAAGCGGAACTACCATGTCACAAAATGTTTAGTTTAACTAAGTCCCCTTCTGGCGACTAACTGCTTAGTAGCGCTAGTCGCCAGCATTATTACCCGATTTAATAGATATATGCTTTATTCCCCAGCTGTCAGTAGCACGGCACATGGATACCTTCCCAGAATGATGTCCGCGCGCCTGCGCTGTCAGTCCCAGCTGGGTCTAGGAGGTGTTGCTAGGAGCCGGCCGGCTCAGGCTGGGACTGACAGCGCAGGCGCACGGACGTCATTCTGGCAAGATGTCCAATCTCCATGCTACTGACAACTGGGGAATAAAGCATATATCTATTAAATCAGGTAATATTTCTGGCGACTAGCGCTACTAAGCGGCTAGTCGCCAGAAGGGGACTTAGTTAAGCTAAACATTTTGTGACATGGTAGTTCCGCTTTAAAGGGTTAGTAATGCCTGAAGAAAAGTTTATTCAATATGGTAGATTTACAAGAATAAAGTATTTGGAGAAAGTCCTATCTCTCAAACCTTTACAGTTTGAGAGATATTCTCCGCTAAAGTTCCCCCCCCCCCCCTCTCCTGATGTCAGCGCTCTAGCTGACAGCAGGAGATCCTGGTCCTGGGACCAGCCGGCGGCTCTTCAGCAGAGTCAAAATAGCGACATTTAAAAAGAATTACTTCAATACAATAGTCTACAAAGTGTTGCCTGGTTTGTAAGCACACTTTGTAGACAGTTCCAGTGAAGTAACTATTTTTAAATGTCAGTATTTAAGCTCTGCTGAAGAGCCGCCGGCTGGTCCCAGGACCAGGATCTCCTGCTGTCAGCTAGAGCTCTGACGTCAGAAGAAGGGGAGGGAGGAGGAACTTTAGCGGAGAATATCTCTCAAACCATAGGACTTTCTCCAAATTCTTTTTTTTTTTTTTTTTTTAAATCTACCATATAGAATAAACTTTTTTCAGGCATTACTAACCCTTTAATACAGAAAATGGCTGCATGGCATGCCTTAACTAGCATAATCTCTAGACACATAAAAAATGCATACAGTGGGGCAGGGATGGGTAACCAGCATCGTTTCAGCTTTTGTTTGACTACATCTCCAATCATCCTTAAAGGGACAGTAATGTTTCATAATAAAAGCAGCTCCAATTAACCATCATAGTATTTGGACTTTGGAGAGTGTTATTTCAATACTGTCAGAGTTGTAGTACAAGAGTAATTCAATTATAAAGTATCCCCCTCCCGCCCCTTTTACTGATGTAACACTGTTCAGCCAGATCAGAAGGGAGGTGCCCAGGTAGACTGCAGAGAGGGACAATCTCCAATTAAGATAAGGGAAAAACCTGAAAAGCTTGTCAAGGGAGGCAGGGCTTTCATTGTTCTCATAGGAAGAAGATTGTCCCCTTCTGTTATCTGTCTGGTCTATGGACTGCATTCCACATCTGAGAAGAGATGGCTTACACTAGGTAAAAGGGGCGGGAGGGGGAAACTTTGCTTGTGAATATCTCTCGAACCATAAAGGTTTGAGAGATAAGATTTATATCATTCTTTGTTTTTTCAATGCCTACAAAATAAAATAAAGATAAAACGAAGTATTACTATCCCTTTAACCAGCTGAAGGCTGGAGGAGGATGGGAACTGTAGTACAACATCAGCTAGAGCTAAAATGTAGTAGGGTAGTCAGCACCCAGATGGACTGCTTATACAAAAACTTGATTGGAAATACAGATGCAAATGACTGCATACGAGGAGAGGATACTCAGATTATTGATAGTATAAGGGACTTCACTACCTCTTGTTTTTCTCTGTACCAATAATTTTTACAAGTATTTTACTGTCTATACTGTTTTTCCCCCTATTGTATGTACATAGCTGTGGAATATGCTGGAACTCAATATGTAAGCAATTGTAATAATAATTATAACATAGTATCTTTAACAATGTACAATGCCATTATTTATGTATAAAACAATAGAATTATCTACCATTAATAAACTAGAATGTCTATAGATATGCCTGCAGACATTTCCTGATCACAGCCTTGCCCTAAAGTGATGTCATTATGCAAACAAGCTTTGAAGTTGATGACATCACATCTTTCTCAGCATTTTATTGTCTTGTTATCCAGAAACGGCCAATCATTATGTGTGAAAGAGAGGTCATGAACTCAGACTTTATCCTACAGAGTTATGATTAGGAGGTAACATCCGTTCAAACAAAGACTCATTCAATAGTACTGTGCATATCTCTCCTGTGAATAATCGAATGGAATATCTACACAATTGAAAATAAACGAGTCTTGTCCTGTGTTATATCAAAAATACAGCATGGTAACCTACCGTAAATACAAGGAATGATGGGTGTCAGAGTCCAATAGTAACAAGACTGTCACAGGTAGCTCACTCCTAATATAGACAAAGATATGAAAAGATAGATGTGATATAGATAGATAGATAGACAGACAGATAGATAGATAGATAGATAGACAGATAGATAGTGAGATAGCTAGATAGATATGAGATAGATAGATAGATAGATAGATAGATAGATAGATAGATAGATATGATATAGATAGATAGATAGATATAGACATGAGATAGATAGATAGATAGATAGATAGATAGATAGATAGATAGATAGATAGATAGTGAGTTAGCTAGATAGATATGAGATAGATAGATAGATAGATAGATATGAGATACATTGATATGAGATAGATAGATAGATAGATAGATATGAGATAGACATGAGATAGATAGATAGATAGATAGATAGATAGATAGATAGATAGATAGATAGATAGATATGAGATAGATATGAGATAGATAGATAGATAGATAGATAGATAGATAGATAGATAGATAGATATGAGAAATGGATAGATAGATAGATAGATAGATAGATAGATAGATAGACAGACAGACAGACAGATATGAGATAGACATGAGATAGATAGACAGATAGATAGATAGATAGATAGAAATGAGATAGATAGATAGATAGACAGATAGATATGAGATAGATAGATAGATAGATAGATAGATAGATAGTGAGATAGCTAGATAGATATGAGATAGATAGATAGATAGATAGATAGATAGATAGACAGACAGATAGATATGAGATAGATAGATAGATAGATAGATAGACAGATAGATAGATATGAGATAGATAGATAGACAGATATGAGATAGATAGATAGATAGATAGATAGATAGATAGATAGATAGATATGAGATAGACAGATAGATATGAGAGAGATAGATAGATAGATAGATATGAGATAGATAGATAGATAGATAGATAGATAGATAGATAGATAGTGAGTTAGCTAGATAGATATGAGATAGATAGATAGATATGAGATAGATAGATAGATAGATAGATAGATAGATAGATAGATATGAGATATATAGATAGATATGAGATAGACATGAGATAGATAGATAGATAGATAGATAGATAGATAGATAGATATGAGATGAGATAGATATGAGAAATGAATAGATAGATAGATAGATAGATAGATAGATAGATAGATAGATAGACAGACAGACAGATATGAGATAGACATGAGATAGATAGACAGATAGATAGATAGACAGATAGATAGATATGAGATAGATAGATAGATAGTGAGATAGCTAGATAGATATGAGATAGATAGATAGATATGAGAGATAGATAGATAGATAGATAGATAGATAGATAGACAGACAGATAGATATGAGATAGATAGATAGATAGATAGACGGATAGATAGACAGATAGATAGATATGAGATAGATAGATAGATAGATAGTGTGACGGAATGGTTGTCACCCTGAGAACGAACTCTGTCTGTTTTCAGTGACCTCCGTTGTTTCATATGTGTTCCCATTCTTGAAAACATTAATGTCCCCTGTGTGTGATTGCATCAGAGAGCGTTGGCCATTTACCAGCATTGAATGGGTTTGTTAGTGTGTATGATGTACAGAGAGATGGTGCCATCCAGTCTAGCTGACCACAGAGATTGTGTTATGAGATAGCCAGTGTTGGTCAGATAGAGGGGGTAGGGCAAATCTGTGTGTTGAATGTGTGTACATTTCCTCTTAGATCAGGCTAAGCAGAAAGAGAACTTGAAAATGTTACCTGTGACATCAGATCCTGTAGGGGCTGGGTAGAAAATGCCTAAGACAGAGAGATAGTGACAGAGTTGAAAATGTAGGAAGAGGAGAGAAGTCCTTTCCATAATGGTGGGAGGCCTAGGGTCCATGTGCTTCGTAAAGGAGTACTGGGGAAACGGACTGGTGAGTGCCCTCACAGGAAGAGTTAGAGTGAGTGGGCACTGTAGTGGCCAGGTGCCCTTTTCAGTTGTGGGCTGTAAGTCAAGGTGGCTTCAGCCACACAGAAGTACCCTGATGTTCCCACCACAAGGATTGTGTCCAGGAAGCTAAACTTCGGTGGCTATGGCCCAAGACTAAAGAAAGTGACCGGGGATAATCTCTCAGGATGCCGTTCCCAACTCCTCTGTCAGGACTAAAAGATACAAGGAACCTTCATGTAATCCAGCAGCATGTGTAGTGGGCAGGATGTCCACTCTTGCCTCTAGTGGGACTATGTGTAAGCTCCAGCATTAAGCTGAATAGGACTGTGGGTACTATATGTAACCCCTGGCAATCTGTGCAACCAAAAAGAGAACCACAGAAGTGATTAGTTTTTATGTTTTACCCCTGTTTGTTTGCCTGTAATTGTTGTCCTATGTTTGTGTGTTGTGACCTCTCTAATAAATGCAATTTATTATCTTTTTGTCTGGCTGGATATATCACTTAACCCTCGATCTACCAATCAGTGACCCCTGTACCCCCATCACAGATAGATAGATAGATAGATAGATAGATAGATAGTGAGATAGATAGTGAGATAGCTAGATAGACATGAGATAGATAGATATGATAGATAGATAGATAGATAGATAGATAGATAGATAGATAGATAGATAGATAGATAGAGCTAACAAAGTGACATAGTTGATGAGGCTGCAAAAGGACGTGCGTCCATCAAGTGCAGCCCATGCCAAGTTACCGTTGTTGATTCAGAAGAAAGACAAAAAAACCCCTATAGAAGCCATTTACAATTAAGCACCAAGTGGGTAAAAAAATCCTTTTTGATTCCAAAAGACAGTTGGATATTTCCCTGGATCGACATCCTATCTGAAGTGAAACCTAATGTCATAACAGACAGACAGACACTCCAGATGTCTGCTTTGTGAGCCTTGCTGACCATTTATTGATTTATCTGAATCCTTTTACCCTCTTCTTTCCCACAAGAGCACATTCATCCCTCCCTGGATTAAATAGCTTTTGTCCTCCACTGAGATGAATGCTTCACAGGTGAATATGTATAGAGATGAAGGGCTGGCAACAAACCAATCAGATTATTTCAGAAGGACAGACATTCGGAGTCTGGTTCACTAAAACCAAGGTGCTGCTCGAAATAACCCACTGAATGCTGCAAAGGTCTCCAATGCTTAGCAAAGCAATACTTTGAAGACCTCTAGAATTCTAGGGGTTAAAAGCATCATCTGAATCACTGGAAATGTGCGTATTTTTACATCTGGTGCAATTGATTTGCTCCGTAACAGCACTACTTTTGCATTATTTAGTACATCTGCCTATGATCTCCTGATTGGGGTAGTTAGAATTACTATGTTGTGAGCCTGAGTCATATAATAGGATCCATGACCCCCATTTTCCAGGACTAAGCAGTTACAGTGCGGTAAATTCTCCTCTGGATGTGTATGTGAAATAAGGTGAAATTTAGTCACTGATATTTTGTTTTCCTCTGTGTCCTTCCACGGCAATGGACTGTGGGTATTGACTCCGCCCCTCAGATGGTAGGACCAATAAAATTATAAAAGCGTCAGTTCCTCCCTCTTTACTCCGTTATTCTTTTAACCAAGCTGTGAATACATAGAGAGAGATGTTAGACATGAGTAAGCCAAATAGAGGTTACATGCACACAGGGGCGGACTGACAGGACCCAGGGCCCCTGGTCCAAAAAGAGGTCTGGGCCCCCTGCAGAAATCTCCACATTGCCCCTTCATCTCCACAATGCCCCTTCCACAATGCCCCCTTCATCTCCACAATGCCCCCATCTCCACATTGCCCCTTCATCTCCACAATGCCCCTTCCACAATGCCCCCTTCATCTCCACAATGCCCCCTTCCATCTCCACACTGCCCCCTTCATCGCCACAATGCCCCCTTCCATCTCCACAATGCCCCTTCCACAATGCCCCCATCATCTCCACAATGCCCCCATCTCCACAATGCCCCTTCCACAATGCTCCTTTCATCTCCACAATGCCCCCTTCATCTCCACAATGCCCCTTCCACAATGCCCCCTTCATCTCCACATTGCCCCTTCATCTCCACAATGCCCCCATCATCTCCACAATGCCCCCATCTCCACATTGCCCCTTAATCTCCACAATGCCCCTTCCATAATGCCCCTTCCACAATGCCCCCTTCCTCTCCACAATGCCCCTTCCACAATGCCCCCTTCATCTCCACATTTCCCCATCCACAATGCCCCCATCTCCACATCGCCCCTTCCACCATGTCCCTTCATCTCCACACTGCCCCTACCTCCAGTCCCTGGTGGTCTAGCGGTGTGGCTTAACACTGTGCTAAGTCCCGCGCGCCTCTAGTAATGCAGAGGGTGGGAGATGATGTCATCTCCCCGCACTCTGTATTACTAGAACGGCGCGCCGGCGGCCGTAGTTGGAGAGCAGCTGAGCAGCGCTACAAACTGGCCCCATAAGTGGCAGGCGGCAGTGGCACTGCTGGAAGCGGCTGCGGGCCCCCATCGGTCACGGGCCCTCGGTCCGTGACCGAATGCCCATATGGTCAGTCCGCCCCTGCATGCACATAATGGAAGTCAACTCATGGAAAGATACGGATTACCAGATTAAAAGAAAAGGTGGGTTGCCGTGGAAGCACACAGAGGAAAACAAAATGTCGGTCAGTAAATTTCACCTTTTCCTCTGTGTCCAATCCAACGGCAATGGACTGTGGGACTTACCAAAGCAGTACCCCATCGTCCTGGGTGGGAAATCTTAGTTAGAGACAGGAAAGGCCGCTTCAAGCACCATCCTGCCAAATTTTGCTTCCGCAGATGCTTGGATATCCAAAGTGGATACAGATGCTCAAGTAGCAGCCCTACAGATTTCATCTGGGGTGGCTACTGCTTTCTGAGCCCAGGATGTAGAAATAGCTCTAGTAGAATGGGCCTTAATGCCGGCTGGAGGAGCCAGCTTTGCAGAAGCATAGGCTAGGTGAATGCAGTCTTTTATCCACCTAGCGACTGAGGCCTTAGAGGCAGCTGTGCCTTTATATTTTCCTGCAAAATGAACGAAGAGAGCATCCGTCTTACGGAATGACTTTGTTCTAAGGAGACAGATCTGTAAACAGCGCACCAAATCCAGATTATGAAATTCCACTTCTTTTTTATTGGCGGGATTCGAGCAGAAAGAAGGAAGAATGATTTCCTGACTGAGGTGAAACGTAGATACCACTTTTGATCTGAATGATGGTTTTGGATAAAGAACTACCTTATCTTGGTGAAATACCATATATGGAGAAATGCATAAGGCCTGTAGTTCTCCTACCCTACAAGCAGAGGTCACTGCAGTGAGTAAGATAGTCTTTAGGGTTAAATGCTTTAATGAGATGGAATCCAGAGGCTCAGAATATTCATGAGTACTGAGTTGGTGAAGCACTAGATTGACATCCCATGGAGGTATGATATCTCTGATGGTTGGTTTGATTTTTGTTATGGCTGTGAGAAATCTCCGAAAAACATACTGATCCACGAAGGGAGTAGCTAAAATAGCCAAGATGGCAGATAACTGGACTTTGAGAGAGGAAGGTTTGAGACCTTTCTGAAACCCCTCCTGCAGGAAATCCAGTATTTTCCCTGGGGACATGTTGGTACGGTCTATTTTCCTGCACCTGCACCAGTTGTAAAAAGTTGTCCAAATTCTATAATAAATCCTGGTAGATGATGGCTTGCGACCAGCCAGGATAGTCTGTATGACAGACTCTGAAAGACGTTTTAATCGTAATGAGCGCCGCTCAGCCTCCAAGCCTGTAGCCTCAAGAATGCTGGATCCGGATGGAATATAGACCCCTGAGACAGGAGGCGAGGAACCGCCGGCAGAGAGATAGGAGGTCTGATGACCATCCTCCTGAGATCTGTATACCAGACCTTTCGAGGCCAGTCCAGAGCTAAGAGTGTCACTTCCACCCTCTCTCTCTTGATCTTCTGAATGACCTCCGTAAGGAGCGGAAGGGATGGAAATAGATAGGCCAAGTGATATTTCCAATACTGGTGTAGGGCATCCTGGCCTGCTGCTTTCATAGTCTTCCATCTGGAGAAGAAGATCCTGCATTTTGCGTTTTTGTCTGATGCCATGAGGTCTGTCAGAGGCTTGCTGTACTCCTTTATGATGTCCTGAAAGATCTAGTTGTCTAGGGACAATTCCCCCGGAACTATATGACTCCTGCTGAGATAGTCCGTCTGGACCTTTAGGTTTCTGGATAGATATGAAGCTGTCTGTGCGGCGAGATGTACTTCCGCCCAGTGTAAGATCTTGAGCGCCAACTGATTGAGAGTCTGACTTCTTGTCCCACCTTGATTTAACAGGTATTGTACGGCCGTTGTGTTGTCTGATCGCACTAATACATGCCTGTGTCTGAGTTCTGCCTGAAACTTTCTGAGAGTATTCCAAACTGCTTTGAGTTCTAAGATGTTTATATGAAGTTTTGCCTGTCTTGCTGTCCATCCTCCCTGGGCCGACTTCTGTTTCCATACACCTCCCCAGCTTGTCTTGCTTGCATCTGTGCAGATGGCTTCCCACTGAATGGGCTTTCGGCTTTTCCCTTGAGCAATGTGGCTTGGCTGACACCACCATTTTAGCTATTTTCTTGTAGACAGGAGAACTAGGATCTTTAGGGCTGTGTTGGATGGCTCCAGCTTGTAATATAAGAGATAGTTGAGCTGGGTCCAGCTACTGTGAGATCTGGCCCAGGGGACAATTTGATGAGCAGAGGCTAGATTCCCCAGTACTACTGAGAATTCCCGTGCTGTCTGCACCTGTTGTCTCAGGAATCGAGATATTCACAGATGAAGATGGTCCTGTCTCTCCTGGGACAGAGTTGCTAGTCCCAGTTTGGTATTGAACTGTACTCCTAAAAATGTTAGGTTCTGTGATGGTATGAGCTGACTTTTCTCTGTACAAAAAAGAAGCGCAAAGAGGACCATCTAAAAGTAAAGTATTTTATTCTATAAAATCTTCTCTTGCGCAAGAGTTAAAATCACACTTACAAAATACACAAATAATCTGCACATTTCTCTCTATGAAGTCTCCCTTCTGGTAACACCTTTCTTATCCTCCTCGTGGGCTACAATGTATCAACCACAGGCGTCAAAAGCAATCTGGCTCTACTCCTACAATACTGCCAGTCTCAGCTGACACGTAGATCTACTCACAGAACCTCTTCAGCAGAGACTCAAAGATCGATTGATTCACGACGCCAATCTTGGTTGTCCGCAACAATCTACATCCACTTGAGCTGACTTTTGTCGTCGTTTATTAGCCAGCCTAAGCTTCGAAGGAGCTGTAGACACTTTATTGTGCTGTCTCTTGCTTTCTCTTTTGAATCCTCTACAATGAGAAGATCGTGCAGATAAGGCAATACTTTTATTCGTTGCTGTCTTAATGCTGCCATGGCCACTGCTAATATCTTCATGAAGACTCTTGGCGCTGATGCAAGCCCGAATGGCAGTACTCTGTATTAATAGTGTCTTTGAAAAACATGGAACCTCAGAAAACATCTGTGTGTAGGCTGTATCAGTACATGATAATAGGCGTCCTTGAGGTCTATCCTGGTAAGGAATGACCCAGGTTGTACTATCTTTAGAGCTGTCATTACTGTCTCCATTTTGAACCTTTGGAGTTTGAGATAGGAATTTATCTCTTTCAGGTCTAAAATGATGTGGACATTTCTGGAAGGCTTTGGAACCGAGAAAACTGTTGAATAATAGCCACGGTACTCTTGTGCCTTCGGAACAGACTCGATCACCCTGTTGATAAGAAGCTCCTGTACTGCCTGTTTCATGAGAACTGCTGTCCTGTGATTCCTGAGTCTGGTTGTCCTGAATCTGTGTCTGATTGGGACAGTCATAAATTTCAAGTTGTACCCCTTCTCCAGGATCTGTCGCACCCATGTGTCTGGGTTCAGATCCTCCCATGCTCCCCAGAATTTCTCCAGCCTGCCCCCTACTGGAGAAAGAGAAGGGGTCAACAGTGCTTTATTGGGGGTTTTGGTAGAAAAGAGACTTCCTCTGTAAGTCCCTTCGGCCTCCTGACCTATTTCCTTGTGCAGCCCCTCTTTGTCGTTAATCATAAGACCTTCCAGGTCTGTATCTTCTTGTGTCCCAAAAGGACTGCTTTTTTGAAGCTGTGGCTTGAGCAGGAGAAGATCTATTTCGCTTTGCTGTGGGAGAAAAGGACTCCCCCCCCAAAGACTGTTTAACACTTTGAGTGCCAGAGGGGTACAGAACCCATTGCTTTGTTACTGAGAGAGTCGGCCGGCTCCAAAAGAGACTGACAGCGCAGGCGCACGGATGTCACTGTGACGAGATGGCCATGCTTCCTGCTCCTGTGAGCCTCAGAAAAACTGCAAAATCTTTGGAACCAGGTAATATTTCTGGCGACTAGCGCTACTAAGCAGCTAGTCGCCAGATGAAGACTGAATACATGTAAAGTTATTGCGGGGTGGTAGTTCCCCTTTAAAAGGATAGTAATACTTCAGTATTACAAATCCCTATATTAAAGCCCTTGTAAAAAGAAATGTTTTGCCCCCAGTGTCATCTCTTAATCCTATATGGTTTGAGAGATAATCGCTTCTAAAGTTGCCCTCTCTCTCCCCCTTCCCCGTAGTCAGCATTTTAGCTGACTCAGGGAAATCCGGTCAGAGATCATCAGGCGGCTCTGCAGCAGAGCCGCGATCTCGTTAACTAAAAAAAAAAACTTTCATTAAAACTGTCTTCTACGTGTGCTTGCAAACCAAGCACACGTAGAAGGCCATTTCAGTTAAAGTTTTTTTTTTTTTTTAGTTAGCGCGATCAGGCTGTGCTGGAGAGCCGCCTGAAAGTCTTACGACTCTCTTCCCTGCAGTCAGCTAAAATGCTGACTACTGGGGAGGGAGAGGGCAACTTTTGAAGCGTTCATCTCTCAAACCATAAAGGTTTGAGAGATGACACTGGGGGCAAAACATTTCTTTTTACAAGGGCTTTAATATAGGGATTTGTAATACTGAAGTGTTACTATCCCTTTAAAGGTTTAAAGGGATAGTAATGTTTCAAAATAAAAGCAGCACCAATTAATCTTCATAGTATTTGGGCCATGGAGAGTGCTATTTCAATACTGTCAGAGTTGTAATTCAAGAGTAATTGAATGATAAAGTATACCCTCCTGTCCCTTTTACCTACTGTAAGCTGCCTCCCCTCAGATGTGGAATCTGGTGTCTTCCCGTAGTCAGCATTTTAGCTGACTGCAGGGAAGAAAGTCGTACGACTTTCAGGCGGCTCTCCAGCACAGCCTGATCGCGTTAACTAAAAAAAAAAAACTTTCACTGAAATGGTCTTCTACGTGTGCTTGGTTTGCAAGCAAACATAGAAGACCGTTCTAGTGAAAGTTTTTTTTTTAGTTAACGAGATCGCAGCTCTGCTGCAGAGCCGCCTGATGATCTCTGACGGGATTTCCCTGAGTCAGCTAAAATGCTGACTACGGGGAAGGGGGAGGGCAACTTTAGAAGCGATCATCTCTCAAACCATAAAGGTTTGAGAGATGACACTGGGGGCAAAACGTTTCTTTTTACAAGGGCTTTAATATAGGGATTTGTAATACTGAATGTCACGGGAACCATCATGCCCTTGGCTCCTGGAGGGGCCTGGGGGCCGGCCACCTCCCACAAGAAAGTGGATTCCATGCCCAGGGAAGCTCCTTTGCCCGCTTCAACGTTCCCTCTCGGGTCTAAGTCACCCTGTGCTTATTGGGGGCACAGGGTGACTGGGAACACCCAGTCTGGTCTGCCCCCGGCAGACCCAACAGACTCTGTGGACTGTGTTGTTACGTGTGTCAGGGGGTTTAGAGGTTGCCACTGCCCTATCCTCGGGCCTCAGGGCAGGGAAGCGTCCCATGCCCTGGAACTATACTTGCTTCCACTAAGGAGTGGAATTCACGGGGCGGAGGACAGCCAGCAGAACTAATCAAAAGCCCCATTGACTTTACATGGGGAAGTAGGCGGCTTCCTGATTGGCCAATGCCCTGGGTGACGAGTTTAAAGGTCCCCCATAGAGTTAACATGGGGGAAAGTAGGCAGCCCAGGGATTGGTCGGTTAGCTGCCCGCCTACAGAGTCTGATTGGCCGAGCTAGCCGTGACTAGCACAACCAGGATTGGTCAGCCTATTCTAGGCACTGGATTGGCCAGGGGTTGAAGCAGAATATTCAAAGATGCTTCAACCTCCTGGCCTTTGTTGTACAATGTGCAGTCCAGCCCCTCAGCCCTTTGTTCCAGTGTTTATCCCACAACAGTCCCCTTTTGTCCAAATAATGCAATCATGTCTGGTCCATTGTATGATGTGTACACCAAATGTTTATACCATTGTGTGTTTTGTTCAGCCCACCATTGTATAGCCCCTCCACCCCTCTTGGCCTTTTGTGTTAACCTGTATAAATATGTGTGTCTTGGTTCCAATAAAGGAGTTCTTGTTTTAACCTAGACAAGTGTTGTCTGGTGAGGTTAAGCTGCTGGTATGCTGGGAGAGTTCTGGTTATCCTGACACTAGTCCTGCCTGGCGATTGGGATACCTTGGGAGAAGCTGGTGGAGTTTTCCTGTTCCAGAGCGAGGGAAGCGGCGACTAACGGAGTCACCCAAGGCTGGGTGGAAGCGGTATCCGTTACACTGAAGTATTACTATCCCTTTAATGATGCCATTCCTGTGATTCTCCAATGATATCACTTCTCCAGTTCCTATGTTATTCTGCAGAGCCTATGCACTAAGATCTCCAAAACGTAAGAAATGTTAGTGAATAGACTCCATAGAATAACATAGGAATCGGAGAAGTGATATCACTGGAGAATTCATCTCCACTTTATCACCTCTTTATCACGCCATAGTGAATAACCCCCTTTGAATGCTAGAGAGGTTTCCACTCCATTGTTCACTGCAACTGTGTGAAAACCTAATTCATTGATTCTCAGATCGAGTCCTCAGGGTAAACAAACTGGTACAGTTTTCAGGATATTCCTAATTAAGCACAGAAACATAGAATTTGACGGCAGATAAGAACCATTCGGCCCATCTAGTCGCCCATTTTCCTACTGTAAAAACCTCAAACCTTTTTTGGTCCTTGGTCTTTTCTTATGTTCAGGACAGCCTTATGCCTATCCCATGCATTCTTAAATTCTGTCACTGTATTAACTTCTACCACTTCTGCTGGTAGGCTATTCCACTTATCTACTACCCTCTCAGTGAAGTAAAACTTTCTTACATTACATTACATCTAAACCTCTGTCCCTCTATTTTTAGACTATGACCTCTTGTCCTAACATTTTTACTCCTTTGAAATGTACTTCCCTCCTGCACTTTGTTGA
This sequence comes from Rhinophrynus dorsalis, assembly GCA_037306005.1. Taxonomy (NCBI): domain Eukaryota; kingdom Metazoa; phylum Chordata; class Amphibia; order Anura; family Rhinophrynidae; genus Rhinophrynus; species Rhinophrynus dorsalis. The sequence goes on from CM074726.1 coordinate 179,183,562, forward strand.
ATCCGTTCATGTATTTGAATGTGTCTATCATATCCCCTCTCTCCTCCAAGCGATACATGTTCAGATCCTTTAGTCTATCCTGATATGTCTTTTCCTGTAAACCAGTCACCATTTTAGTAGCCCTTCTCTGAATTTTCTCTAGAGTATCTATATCCTTCTGGAGATGGGGTCTCCAGTACTGCACACAATACTCTAGGTGAGGTCTAACCAGAAATCTGTAGAGTGACATGACCACTTCCCTTTTTCTGCTACTAATGCCCCTAGCTATACAACCCAGCACCCTGCTTGCATTCCCCGCACTGGCAACTTAATCAGAATGATGGAGACAGGGAGATCTTGATAAGCTGAACTGTTGGTGTGCGGACCAACTCTGAGAAACACTGCAATAACCCAACCCTTGTGCTACACTTATTTTAATTCCTCTGTTGTCTAGCAATGCATTACAGGACACTAAGTTCCCTACCCCCTAAATGCACTGCAAAGCAGCACAGGGGTTAAGATAAAAAACAAACAAACAAAACAACAACAAAAAACACTATTCCTTCACCCTACACATCAGTCATTAATCCCTCTATTGTCATAATGTGATGCAACACACCAAAGTGCAAAATATTTAGGTCCTAGTGCAATAAAGGGATTCATTACACTAAATACATATACCATTCTCTCCCTACATACACCTTCATCCAGCTGGTAGGATAACTCAGTGGTAAATTCCCTGATTACAGAGCCTACTCAAACCACAAGGTTACAGGTTCAATTTCTGGCAGGGTATTTAGCCTTCCAAGGTCGATAAATTAGTACCATTGATTGGGTAATAACCTCTATTATTCAACTGCAAATTTGGTCAATTCTGAGAGCATGCGCTGACAGTGCTTTGAGTCCCACTAGGAGAAAGGTGCTATATAAATACTAGTTATTATTTTAAGACTTAAGTTGTTGCAACTTTTCAAACTTCATTCAAAATGGAGAGCACTGAAGTACGCTAATTAAAATATGTATACAATAACATCATGCTCAATTAATTACATCTATACATTCGTGCTCAACTCTATCCCCAAATGTTGGCATCAAACATAAACTAAACTGGTCCCTAACACTAAAAATAATAAAATGTTCTTTTAATAAAATAAATATGATTAAAAATATTACATATGGCACATGTGTACCTTTATTAAGGAGGTGTAATTGCATGTTACTGTACGCAGATATGTCCATTCAAGTCTCATTTTCATTTTAAGGTGTACTGTTAGTGTATCTTTCAGTTATTATTAGGATGTGTTACTGTTCCTTTAAGAAAGTAATTTACAGTGGGGAAAAAGAGGGGCATACAATAGATGTGTTGGGAAAAATGAGGAGACGGGATATGAACAGGCACTTCCAGTCTCTAACCAGCTGTTGCTGGACTTCAACTCTTTTCACCATCCCCAGTGACCCAACAGATGGTTGAGGATAATGGGATTTGCAGTACAACTACAGTACAGCCACAGGTCAGAGTGCTAAAATAACTTTACTAGCAACAGGGAGGAACATGTGCTCCCCAGTAGTTGGCTGACTGTAGATGATGTGAATTATTGCTAAACAGCTGCTGGAGGCAACCTCAGATTGCTTTCCCCAGCTATTTATACCCGCCCCCTGCTCACTGATCTAACCAACCTGTGTGTATCCAGCTGTTATTGGACTACAACTTCCATGCTTGGTGGCACAGGATTAAAAGGGATGGGGAGATGGATAATTAAGAAAGGCATTATGTATTATCTATTTATTTTTGGAGTTGTGGAGGGTTTGAAAGGAACAAGGAAATGCAGACCAGTTTTTATTATTATCAACTATAAAAGCAGTATTTAGCAAATGTTCATGTATTACTTTCCATTATAGTTACAATCTCACGAGCAGGGCCCTCTGATCCTTCGGTTCTCCACATCTGATTGTACTACTTAATACCTCTGTATGTCTATTCCCAATTGTACAGCGCTGCGGAATTAGTTGGCGCTATATAAATAACTAATAATAATAATAACATAGTTTAAGACATGTGGTTATGTTTGTGGGTTTCAGCCAACCAGCTGGAGATGATGGAAGTAGTAGTCCTGAACAGCTGGATGGCCACAGGTTTGCCCATCACACTATATATAGATGCACAGCTTTATGTACAAATATAGAACTTCAAGGATGGGTTAAATTACTTACATATAAATTAATGCTCAGATGTACAATCCCATTTATACTTATAATAAACGTGATAAAAAAGGGGCAGCGCTGGTGGGTCTTTTTAAGTTAAAACAATTCACTTACTCTGTATAAAGTGCCTTGTTTCATCTTAAAAGCACCCAGTGGTGCAGCCCTTGGCTTCTCCTGTCTGTCCCATTTGAGGACACATTAATTTGGTGTGTGACTAATGACATACTGGCAATGCTAAACCAGCAAACTTGCAGTGAAACCTGATGTGTCTGACATGTTTCCTTCTTCCCACTGACCGAAACCAGCTCCCCACAGGGCTGTCCGGGAGGCAGGACAGGGGCGGGTACAGCCGCAGGTAAACAGGAAGCCGCCATGACACCTCTATCAGTAGCCATTAGGAAAGGGAATAGGGGCGGAGCCACCCCTTATATACCTGGGAGTGATGTCACTCGGGGGGCGTGGAAAGCCGCCAAACACCGCCTTTTTCCTTTCCTCACCTGAGAATGGTAAGTGGGAAGAGGAGGAGTTCGGCGTGTACCTGAGTGACGTCACGCACAGGGTGGAGCCTTACGAGGAAACAGGAGCACGACGAGTCCGTCCCGCAGTTAGTCGGGGTGTAGCGGAGAGAGTGAGGTGGTCGGAGTAGTTCCGACTAGCACGTGTTACATTGTACCGGCCAATCAGATCTAACAACACTAAGACCCCGCCTGGTGAACTCGGAGGGCGAAACAGAGGACTTATCCGGACAGTTCCGCTTTCTGTTCCTGGGAGAGCTCAGCAGTCGATTAGCAACCCGTCCAGTGTATCGTTCTCCTCCAATTAGGTTCGAGAGTTCGGGGGGTTCCGTGGAACTTTTGTTATCACAGCCAATCGTCGCAGCGCTCGCTCCGCCTTTGCGGAACCTTTAGGGATGGCTGCTTGGCTCCGCGGTCTTCTCCTGCTGCTCCTCCCGCTAGCTCTTGCGGATCAGGAGCCGTCCTGCGATAATTATGAGGTGATGGAGGGGTACGGAGTGGCGGATTCGGCTCACGAAGAGGTGATTGAGCTCAGCTTAACAGGGGATGTGGACTCTGAGCAGGACTGTTGGGCCCAGTGCTGTTCCAACCCACGGTGTGACCTGGCTGTAATGGCCGAGGGAGGGAGCCGGTGCCGCCTGTTCAGCTGCTTCTACAGTGGCTTCAATCTGTGTGAACTGCAGGAGAAGGAGGGCCAGAGGAGCTACCAGAGGAAGGACATTGGGCCTAAGCCCACTCAGGAAGGTAACCCTAATCTACAGATTAATATTGCATACTTCCCAAGTGTCCCACTTTAGGAGGGAGTGTCCCTCTTTGAGACCCAAATCCCCCGTCCCTCTTTCCCACCCTGGTGTCCCTCTTTTTAGATCAGACTGTGAAGTTTGTTTGAACTTCAGTGTATGTGCTGATAAATTAGTGTGTATATATAAACTATTTTGGCCTTGCTATAAATCATTTGTTCAGTTACACAAATAGGGGTCAGTAGGTCTTGAAATCCCCTAAAAACTCTTGTATATGCCCCGCGCACCAGCCATCCCCCCCCCCCCAGTAACATGACCTATAACAAAGTGTCCCTATGGCTGTTTAAAATGTTGGGAGGTATGATATTGTGTACAAGCTCACCTAAGAGGGTAATCATAATATATACAGAATAATATTGTGCTGGAGGAGGGCCATTGTGTACAGGTTCACCCATGACAGTAATCATATTATATAAATAATTTTGTGCCAGAGGAGGGGGCAGTTCTGTACAAGGTAGCTCAGGGAGGTCATAATAACAAATAAAGAATTATATTGTGCCAGAGGAGGACCATTGTGTACGAGGTAGCTCAGGGAAGTAATACTAATACAAATACAGAATATTATTGTGCCAGAAGAGGGCCATTGTGTACAAGGTAACTCAGGAAGGTAATCCTAAAATATATATACATACACATAATAATATTGTGCTAGAGGAGTACCATTGTGTACTTGTTCACCCAGGAGGGCAATCATAATAAATATCTCATTTTGTGATAGTGAGGAGCATTATATAAACACTCACCCAGGAGGGTAATCCTAATGTATACAGATTATTATAATGTACCACAAGGGGGTGGTACTTTAGGAAGGAACCTAGGTTCGTGTTCACACGGGAAGGTAATCGTAGTACAATGTTAATGTTTATATTATAAGGGGGGGGGGGGTCCAGAGCAAAAAACAGAGCTCGTAATCACCCATAAAGAAATAATGTATATCTCATATACAATAATGTTGTACCACATGGGGATTACCAGGGGAAGGACTTGTGAGTTCATGTTAAACCACAAAGGTTATCCTTCGTGGTTTAATTGTGTACTAGAAAAATGACACTGGGCCCAAACACACCTATGAAGGTTATCCCAATATACAGATTAATGTGTACTAGAGGACTGACACTGGGCCCGAACCCACCCAGGAAGGCTATAGTAATAAACAGGACGGTGCTTCTCAACACAAGCTTTATTTGTTGTAAATTGCTCTGTAACAGCAGCCTGTTGCTGCCTCTTCTCACCTCCCTCTATCCAGCCTCCTCCAATGAAGGAGGCTTTCTGCCTTTAAGCTGGAGCGGTCTCATTGGTAGAGATCAGTATGTAGCCAATGAGACTGCTCCAGCTTACAGACAGGCAGCCTCCGTTAGAGGGAGTGGAGCAGAGACAGAGCGACAAACTGCGTTTACAGAGCAGGTAACCACAGTCTATGTGGAAGTAGCTGCAGGGAAGCTATTATAACTTGACTTTAGACCAAAAGGAGCTTTATTATTTTTATACACACATTTACTTATATTCAAGGTATAAGCTAACAATTCATGATAATTTGTATAGGGGTAATGCATCCCCTATCTGGGTTTGATCCAGAGAATGTGGAATTTCACACCAAAATCTGTAAGAGAAAATCCTGTTGGCTCCTACATGATCTTCACCAAGTGACCAGTAATGTTTCACCAAAAAAAAAAAAAAGCTCCAATTAATCTTCATAGTGTCTGGGCCATGAAGAGTTATTTCAATACTGTTAGAGTTGTAGTTCAAGAGTAACCAAATTATCCCCCTCCCGCCCCTTTTACTTATGTAACACTGCTCACCTCAGAGCAAGACTGTCCGGATGGATTGCAGAGAGGGACAATCTTCAGTGAGAATAAGGAAAAACCTGAAAAACCTGTCAAGGGGGCAGGGCTTTCCTTATGATCACAGTAAGAAGATTGTCCCTTGCTGTGATCTGTCCGGTCAAGAGACCAGATTCCACATCTGAGGGGAGGTGGGTTACACTAGGTAAAAGGGGCGGGAGGGGGATACTTTATCATTCAGTTACTCTTGAACTACAACTCTGACAATAGTGAAATAACTCACTCCATGGCACAAATACTATGAAGATTAATTGGAGCTGCGTTTATTTTATTTATTTATATAATATATATATATTTTTAAACATTACTATCACTTTATTCTTGATGTCATTTGTACAATGGACAGATCTGTCTTTTCAGGTGCACTGGAGAATCTTTGTTTTTGTCTGACTGGCACGTTGTGTGTCCTTTTTTTATACTGGACAGATAATACGCGCGTAAACCTGCCAAGTATGAGAAAATGAAAGATAAAGCAATTTATTCCCTTGCGTGCAACATTATACTATACACTGTTGTAAAGAATGAATTTTAAGTATTTCTTTATATCCTGTCCTTCCATAATGGCAGAAATGACTTGGCCTCCCCATTTAACCCTTTGAGTGCCAGATGGTGTTGCTTACCCCTTTGGCACTCAAAGGGTTGAGACTTCTTTTCTAAGTGCACTTCAGTTGGATGAATTTGTGGATTTGGAGTCCTGCAGCAAACTAAAATGGCTGCTTCCATGAGTGCAATATTCAGTAGTAATTTTTAACATTGTGAAGAACCAATCCACACAGAATCAGTTCACGCCTGCTGTTAAGGTTTTCTGCCCTGATTTGAAGCGTAACCCTTTGTGTACCAGGTTCCCCTAGTTCACAGGTAGATGACCTCCGTAGAGTTCTTCCTAACAGCCATTTAAATATTTGTTGGTAATACAACAATGATGGTATAGTCTGCACCAAGTACAGACTCAATCCAGCTTGGCCATCTGACCGCCCAATTAAACTGGTACCTTGTAGATGAACAGGAGAAATATTAATCTGATGCACTGCAGATGTCAGAATGCACAGGCATTAAATGCTCCTATTCCCATTATACCTCAGCTAGAGATGGTGACTGCATCAGGACACCAGTCTCCATTGTATATGATCAGTGTAATGGGGTGTATGGTGTCCCCCCAGATTAAACATGAATGACAAAATGCACACACAGTTTACTGTGGTTCTGATATGTTTGGTTTCTGCACTTTTTTTTTTTTTTTTTTTTTTTTTTTTTTTTTCTTTATAGGTGCAATATCACTGTGGCCTGAACATTTACAGTGGTGCTGTTTTTACACCATCTCGTGGAGATTTATGGTCTACAGACCAAAGCAGTCCATAGGGTGGTATTAGGGCTGCAACAACTAATCGATAAAATCGATGATGAGAATCGTTGCCAACGATTCTCATAATCGATAAAATCGATGATGAGAATCGTTGCCAACGATTCTCATTATCGATTCGTTGTGCAGCCCCACAGCCGCCGGATGCTGCTGTCTTCTTACTGCCCGCATTGATGACATCCGGGACGCCACCACTCCAAACGCGGAGACGCCGCGTGGAGCTTGCAAGTATTTTCTTCCTCTGTTCTGAGGCCAGTTTAAAACTGGCGCCCAAACTGAGGAAGAAAACCCCTGCACTCTCAACGCGGCGTCTCCGTGTTTACCCTCCGGATGTCATCAGTTCGGAAAAGTGTGAAAAAGAGGTATGAGGGGGAGGGAGAGAGGGGGAGAGGGGGGGAGAGAAGTACATGGGGGGGGGAGAAGTACAAGGGGGGGAGAAATAGAGGTGCAAGGGGGAGAAAGAGGTGCATAGACCCCATAGTAAAATAATAACAATGACACATGTTAATGTGTAAAGCTTTTAATTCTGCTGTTTGTTTTTAACACTGTTTGTTCATTAAATCAGTTTAAATAATGAAAAATTAGCTTTTTTTTTTATCCGATTTAATTGAAAAAATAATCTGCTAACCGATTATCAAAATAATCGTTAGTTGCAGCCCTAGATGGTATAGCAACAGCACCACTGTAAATTTTCAGGCGACTGTGATATTGCACCTAAAAAAAAAAAAAAAAAAAAAAAATTCAAGTTTGAGCTGTTATAATTTTTTAATAAGATCTCTCAGCAACGGGAGTACCCTTGTTTTACTCAAGCGGATAAACCCTACAACATATATTCTTTCACATTTTAAGTATTACTATCCCTTAAAGCCATAGGTTTCTCTTGCTATGTTAGCATTTCCATAGTCTGCAAAGGGTCCAGTTTGAAAACCCACTGGTTGCGATCTATGGGGACAGAGCACAAGGCTGCAGGGATGTGAACTGAGAGGTTGAACTTCAAGAGTTTACAGGTTCTCAAGGGTTCAGTCTGACTGCTGCAAAGGTCATTTATGTTGTTGTCCGTCTGCAGCTGCGTTGCGCAATGCAACAGCAAGCTGGGGGAACCAGTTTTCCAGTGCATAGTTGGTAGGCTGTAGAATTTGTATATAAATTAGATGGCATGTGTGAGTTTCGTTTCATCAGGAAATGAAAATGTGTGCATAAATATATTTAAAGGGATAGTAGTACTTCATTTTTACTATCCCTCATGTTATAGCCCTTAAAAATTGGAATTAAATGAGACCAGCAGCATCTCTCAAACATTTATGGTTTGAGAGATATCCGCATTCAAAGTTCCCTCTCCTTCTCTCTCCCCTGATATCCGCATTCTATCTGACAGCAGGGGAATCTGGTCCCGGGACCGGTGGCGGCTCTGCAGCAGTGGCGAGATTGAGTTATAGAAATAGAACATTTCAGTGAAGGATTTCTATGTGCTTGTAATCCAAGCACATGTAGAAGACCCTTTTCAGTGAAGGATTTCTGTTTCTATAACGAGATCTCGGCACTGCTGCCGAGCCGCCACCGGTCCTGGGACCAGATTCCCCTGATGTCAGGGGATAAGGAATTTTGAAAGCAGATATCTCTCAAACCATAAAGGTTTGAGAGTTGCTACTGGGCTTGTTTTACTCCCTTTTTGAAGGGCTACAAGATGGGAGATAGTAAATTTTTTTTTAAGTGTTACTATCCCTTTAAGGGCTATAACATGAGGGATGTTAAAAATTAAGTATTACTATCCCTTTAAAATTATGAGGTCTGTAAATATTGAAACTGACTCATAGAGTAACTTCCATTTTGTGCCGCTTTCAAGTATCTAAAACGGTCTTAACTAGCGTGCATACATATTAACCCTTTGAGTGCCAGAGGGTTACGCAGTGCATTGCAGCGCTATGCATCGTGTAAGCCTCTGGAACTCAAAGGGTTAAAACCTCCTCATAATGGTGGACAGACCTTGGCTCTCCAGCCACTAGACTACAACTCTCACCAACCAGCCAGAAGCTATCCTTGTCACAGACCAATTCAGACATTTATGTAGTGGAGTTGGCGCTGACACCTCTATCTCCAGTGGAAGTAATCCTGGCCTGCAGTGAGTGGGTGGAAGCCCACTCACTGCAGGCCATTACGGTTTGGATCTGGGTTACTTCCACTGCAGATATATAAGTCAGCGCAGGCACTGTATATCATGTCTTCATCACCTTGGGTTGTTCATTAGGGTTGTTGGACCTTTAAGGAGTCAAGGTTGCAGGACATAATACCTATAGCATTATGTATTCTGCAATATAGATTGGATTAGTGATTAATATGAGTCTATCACCAGACGCCTCCACTAGCTTTCCATTGAGACCAACTCGGACGTGATCACCCATATTCACCTTGACGGAGCTCGTCATTGTGCATTTTGTCACGTCCCTTCAGGGAAGTGTTGTCCCCTTTCAGTCTAATACTTGATGTATAAAACCTGTAGAACCCGCTTGTTGAGACATTTTCTAATCCGTGTTCCTGAATGGTTGACTAGGTGCCATTTTACCTCTCCTCTCTCATTTTCCTAAACTCTTCCTTCCCTGCAGAAAAAAACCCCCCAAATGGGTCGGGTTTTGGCCAACATGTTTGATAACCCTTTGAAGGCCAAAGGGGTGTGTAATGCATTTCTTTACAATGTGTTTGTGTACCTGTCTGCTCCTCAAGGTGTTAAAGTGGGTCTTGTCGCCTCAAACTTTAAAGGGAAAGTAATGTTTCACAATAAAAGCAGCTTCAATTACTCTTGAACTACATCTGACAGTATTGAACGAACGCTCTTCACGGCCCAAATAATATCTGAGCGGCTGTTTTTGTGAAACATTACTATCTCTTTAACTACTTAAACTGCCTGTACCTTGTAAAATGTGGTGTTCAGTCAGCGCAACGGTTTTAGAGGTCTTTTTTTGTTTATTTATTAGGCCAGGGGTGGGAAAAAAATGTGAAATATATAATTTTATATTTACAGCTAGTTTAAAAGACTGTGTATACATGCCGCCTAGTTCCTGGAGCCTCTCTGCTCACTGCCCGTGCTGCAGTCATGCGCATTAGAGACTGCCTGAACGCACCGAGGCTGATACGGAGCGGGGTGCTCCAAATTTGGACTGGAGTCCTCTCTGTGAACCTCCCAGGACCATGCGGTCCCAGGAAGTTGTGCAGAGAGGATTCCAGTCCAAATTCAGAGCACCCCGCTCCATATCAATCACGGCGCATTTGTGCAGTCTCTACTGCAAATAACTGCTTCTGACAAACATCCTAGCGAATTATTAGGATTTGCAGGTGTGTGCCTGTGGTCTAAAATGTTCCACAAATGGCAGGAGTCGTCTCTGAATCTTTAGGAACACGATGTTCGCTGACTCCTGGAATTCTTTCCATCCCTTGTTTAGGGACTGGGTTCTCGGACTCGTGTGGCACATCTTATATAACTACTGTCCTAAAATCTCTGCGCTCCCATCCTGAGACTGCCAGAACCAAAGGGGTAGGTTCAGTTAATGGAGGGGCATAATCATGCAAATATGCTTGCTCCAAATTGGATGAGCATGTGGAGCGGTGACCGTTCCTCTCTAAGCCATATAAATGGCCTGTCAGGTTCTTATCTTCTACTCAGGCTGTTCCCTTATCTATCTCAGTCCAGTTAAGGCAATTTAGAACAATCACTTGGACACACTGTCTAGTTAGTAATGAGAACCCAGCATCCCCCACAGAGCATATGTAGATGCAGATGTAGATTTGGCCTCTGAAAACACTTGGCTGTTAGTGTGCACAGCAGATCATTTTCAGATGTTAGTGTCTCTTTAAAGGGATAGTAATACTTCGTTTTAACTTTATTTTATTTTGTAGGCATTAAAAAAACATGAAGAATGATATAAGTCTTATCTCTCAAACCTTTATGGTTTGAGATATTCACAAGCAAAGTTTCCCCCTCCCGCCCCTTTTACCTAGTGTAAGCCATCTCTTCTCAGATGTGGAATCCAGTCCATAGACCAGACAGATAACAGCAGGGGACAATCTTCTTCCTATGAGAACAATGAAAGCCCTGCCCCCCTTAACAGGTTTTTCAGGTTTTTCCCTTATTTAAATTGAAAATTGTCCCTCTCTGCAGTCTACCTGGGTACCTCCCTTCTGATCTGTCTGAACGGGGGGGGATACTTTGCTTGTGAATATCTCTCAAACCATAAAGGTTTGAGAGATAAGACTTATATCGTTCTTAATGTTTTTTTTTAATGCCTACAAAATAAAATAAAGATAAAACGAAGTGTTACTATCCCTTTAAAGTGGAACTAGACCCAAGGAATAAATGGAACCCTTTTTATTTAAAGTGTTAGTAATGTTCACAAAAAACTTTTTTGCATTTAGAAGAGCTTAAAAAGCTGAGCTAAATGCAATAAACTGTATATCTCAAACCGCTATGGTTTAAGAGATACGGGGGTTTAAAGTTTGATCTCTCCTTCTGACCGCTGTAAAGCTGTCAGCAGGAGATCCGTGTCAGTCGACATGAAGGCACTTGAGCAGAGCCGCCATCTTGTTATTTACCACTAATCCCTTCATTGGAATGGTCTAAAACGAGTGCTTGAAAACCAGGCACACATTTTAGACCATTCCAATGAAGGGATTCATGGTAAATAACGAGATTGCGGCTCTGCTCAAGCGCCTCCGTGTCGACCGACACAGATCTCCTGCTGACAGCTTTACAGCTGTCAGAAGGAGAGATCAAACTTTAAACCCCCGTATCTCTTAAACCATAGCGGTTTGAGATATACAGTTTTTTGCATTTAGCTCAGCTTTTTAAAGGGATAGTAATACTTTGTTTTAACTTTATTTTATTTTGTAGGCATTAAAAAACATGAAGAATGATGCAAGTCTTATCTCTCAAACCTTTATGGTTTGAGAGATATTCACAAGCAAAGTTTCCCCTCCCGCCCCTTTTACCTAGTGTAAGCCATCTCTTCTCAGATGTGGAATCCAGTCCATAGACCAGACAGATAACAGCAGGGGACAATCTTCTTCCTATGAGAACAATGAAAGCCCTGCCCCCCTTGACAAGTTTTTCAGGTTTTTCCCTTATCTTAATTGAAGATTGTCCCTCTCTGCAGTCTACCTGGGCACCTCCCTTCTGCTGTGGTTGAACAGGGGGGGGATACTTTGCTTGTGAATATCTCTTAAACCATAAAGGTTTGAGCGATAAGACTTGTATTGTTCATGTTTTTTTTAATGCCTACAAAATAAAAGAATATTTTAACAGAAAGATCTACCTTTCACACAGCAGCCGGGTATTTCTGTATAGTTTTGTTTTTGAGTTTATCATCTCTTTATATTGGACTGATTTGTCTGTATCCAATTGGAAGAAGAAAGTGAGTTACCAGTTATTAAGGTCTATTGAAGCTCATTGTTTGATGTGAGGTGTGACCTCTGTACAGAATTAAACGCTGGGCACTGTTCACAGGAAACTGCAGATGTAATTCCTAATAGAACTGGTTCCACCTGACTGCTGTATAAAACACACCTATCTAGGTAAGATAATCTGTGTGAGATAGTGAGTACTTTCACCCTCAAGACACTTTATGCCATTGGATGTCACTCTTAAAACTGTCTGTAGGTTCTTAACCCGAAATGCACGGTCCGGGGATGGGGTGCTTAGAGTGCCTGCTGCACTTTTTTTGCCGACTTGTTCTGTGAGCACAGTGCAGCGTTCAGCTGTGATAAGATTGCGAACTTCTGTGACGTGCCAGGACCATCACTGGTCCTTAACATTGGGACAGGCCTGACAGTCATGGCATGTTGCTGGTTGTTAAAGGGATAGTAATACTTCAGTATTACAAATCCCTATATTAAAGCCCTTGTAAAAAGAAACGTATTGCCCCCAGTGTCATCTCTCAAACCTTTATGGTTTGAGAGATGATCGCTTCTAAAGTTGCCCTCTCCCTTCCCCGTAGTCAGCATTTTAGCTGACTCAGGGAAATCCGGTCAGAGATCATCAGGTGGCTCTGCAGCAGAGCCGCGATCTCATTAACTAAAAAAAAAAAAAAAAAAAAAAAAAAAACTTTCACTAAAACGGTCTTCTACGTGTGCTTGCAAGCCAAGCACACGTAGAAGAACATTTCAGTGAAGGGCTTTTTTTTTCTGTTTTTTTTTTTTTTTGTTTTTTTTTTTTTTTTTTTAGTTAACACGATCAGGCTGTGCTGGAGAGCCACCTGAAAGTTGAACAACTCTTCCCTGCAGTCAGCTACAACGCTGACTACGGGGAAGGGGGAGGGAGAGGGTAACTTTAGAAGCGATTCTCTCAAACCATAAAGGTTTGAGAGATGACACTGGGGGCAAAACATTTCTTTTTACAAGGGCTTTAATATAGGGATTTGTAATACTGAAGTATTACTATCCCTTTAAGGGCTTAAAGGGATAGTAATTTTTCAAAATAAAAGCAGCTCCAATTAATCTTAGTATTTGGGCCATGGAGAGTGTTATTTCAATACCATCAGAGTTGTAGTACAAGAGTAATTGAATGATAAAGTTTCCCCTCCCGCCCCTTTTACCTAGTGTAAACTGCCTCCCCTCAGATGTGGAATCTGGTGTCTTGACCGGACAGATCACAGCAAGGGACAATCTTCTTACTGTGATCATAAGGAAAACCTTGCCTCCTTGACAGGTTTTACAGGTTTTTCCTTATGATCACTGAAGATTGTCCCTCTCTGATCTATCCGGACAGTCTTGCTGCTCTGAGGTGAGTAGTGTTACATCAGTAAAAGGGACGGGAGGGGGGATACTTTATCATTCAATTACTCTTGTAGTACAACTCTGACAGTATTGAAATAACACTCTCCATGGCCCAAATACTGGGTTGCAAACCTTTTTGGCAGTTTAATAAATATTGAAAGCAAAAGTTCCCCTTTTTAGCCACTTGTGAAAAATGGTGGTGTATTAACAAAATCTTCCATTACCCAACTGGACCTACATCATCCCAAGCACTGTAAGCGCCCCCCCCCCCCAGCAACAACTCCCATTATTCCCTTCCAGCTGCTGTGGGATGATGGGTGTTTTTGGTATGGCAGCAGGTGTAGTGGGCCTCACATTGTCCATCCCTGGTGTATGTAGGTTTCCTCCATTGTCCATAAAGACCTGCCTGTGTTCAGTTGTACCTAATCTTGTCATCTAGCTGGTATTTTACTGTCAAGTTCTGTTCAAAATTTGGTGTGAACACATTAAGTACATCCACGGGATTGCTAGTATTTTAATTCTCACAGTAAAGGTAGGCATTGACAGTTGTCGAGAGCTATGTGATGTGTACCCTTCTGGTGTCCAGAGGGTTAACCTGTACATTCTTTAGGCTTGTCTGTTTCTTGCTAAATACTAGAATTCAGTGGAACATCAAAAAACTAATATTGATGGTATAATTTAGCAAACTACAAAGAGACTCTACTAGAGCCTGGGGAATGACTTATAGACCATACCGATAAGAATATTCACTGCCAGTGGAATTTAAATGTTAGAATAATTTGCATGTGTTTCATTTGCCATAATAAGAGTGGAAGCTGAATACACAATATGTAACTGAAGAAGAGACTTGGTTGTTTTGAAAGCTTGCAGCCAAGAGCCACCCGGTTATCCAATAAAGATAATTTTTACTCTACCAGTCAATGGGTTTGTCCTTGGCTAACACGTTACAGGATGTCAGTCTGTGGCCATATTGGTTGGCAGTTGCCCTTTTGACTGTTGGTGTTACAAATCCTATCGGCAAGTTCATTTCTTACCCAGTTTCCATGAAGGACTGCATGTACACCTGCGTTTAAACAGCTGATGTAGGTTTTCCGTTGATGTTGACTGAAATATTACATAATCCTATTTATTTAAACTCTTTAACAAAAAATATATTTTATAAATTATGAATAGTGCTTATTTTTATTACTTTGTTTTTATTTTTATTTTTTATATATGCTTATGTGGAGCTTGTCTGAAGAGTTTAGCGTTTTTCTTGAAGTTCTCCCTTTTAACCCTTTTAAGGACCAGAAGGATAGGGGCTGTGTTTGAGACCTGCCAAGAATTCAAGAGTTAACCTTCTGAGTGCCAGAGGGGTACACAACTCATTGCAAAGCAATGCGTTGCCCCCCCCCTCTGGCACTCAAAGGGTTAAAGATTTTTATTATTTGGGTTCCACAGTATTTACTTTGAAACAAGTGTTCCACCTGAGAAGTGCATCTGTAAATGTTGGGTCACATCAAAGAACTTTAAATGATACAGTTTCAGAACCGTAGTTCAACATCCTGGTTTATAAAGCAAAAATTTACTGTAGTTTTTAACCCTTTGAGTGCCAGAGATATAGCCAAAACATTGCGTTGCTACCTCGCTGGCACTCAAAGGGTTAAACTGTGTTTCTGACCTTTCAGCATTGTCCATGTAGGTTGATATACTGGCCAAATCACTGATTAAGTCTATCCCTCTCTCTCTCTCTAATTTCCCCTTTAGATTTCTGCCTGCCGCAGGCCGAGACTGGATTCTGCCGTGCCTATTTCTTGAGGTGGCATTACGACCCCGTGATGCAAAAGTGCCACAACTTCACTTATGGGGGTTGCAAGGGCAACCTGAATAATCACATGGGAGAGGAGGAATGCATGACGAAATGTGAAGGAGTTAAAGGTAGGCAGGAGAGCTGCGGCCAGTGATTCAGAACACGGTAACATAGTTGATGAGGCTGAAAAGACATGTCCTTACCTGGGAACTCTCCTGATTTGCCCCGGAGACTCCGGTTTTGAGAGCGCTTTACCGGGTCTCCGGGGCAGAGGCTGAGTCCTCCGGATGTGGGGAGTTTCTATTGAAACTCTGCCACACCTGCTGTTTTTCCTGGTGTTCCTCCTTCCCCCCAGCCTTCTGTGTGTCACCTTTAAGCCCTGCCCCCCCACCCCAACTCATGTCAAGCCCTGCCCCTTTTTAACGTGATTCGTGTCATTGTCACCCCCCTGCTGAACCAGAGGACTCCCCTCCGGGCAGACCTCAATTGGAAGTTCCCTGGTATGGACATGTCCTGCCTATGTCAATATCAGCCTGGTCGATCCAGTAGAAGGCACACACACAAAAAAAAAAAAATTGAGGCCATTTCCAATTAGGCCCCAAGTGGGTTAAAAAAAAAAAATCCAAAAGGCAGTCTGTTCCCTGGATCAATATTCTATGTGATTTCAAGCCAATGTCATAATTTTCAATAATGTTGTATTCTAGATAGGTATCCATTTTTTTATTTTTTTTTTTATTTTATTTATTTTTTTTTTTTTTTACCCTTACTGTAAGAAGATAAGGGAAAAAAAGAGGCAGGGATTTTTTTTTTTTTTTTTTTTTTTTTTTTTTTAAGTCTAAAGCACCTTTCCTCTAGTCTTAGTGGATGACCTCGTGTCCTTAGGTCAGCTCTTTGAGTAACAGATGGAGACTGCAACTTCCATCATTCCCAACACAGCAGTGACTTGAGAGCCTAAGGCTTTCTCCCTCTGATCTAAAAACGTATTCTGTGTCTACACAGGACCTGTCCTTTGCTAACTGTATAATGTGGATTGGGTGTTTATCAGAGGAAAAAAATGTTCATTTTTTTTTTTTTTTTTTTTTTTTTTTAAAGGGATAGTAATACTTAATGTATTTAATAAATAAAATGAGCTGCAATATCTTTTGAATAAAACTCCTCTCGGCAGTGAGAGTACCATTTTTGTAGTCTGGAGGGTAAACCTTACAATATATAGTACAATTGATAAGTGTTACTGTGTACCTTTTTAAGTAGGGGCCCCCATAACCACTTTCATGTCTGTGTCACAAATTATTAGAAATGGTAACTCCATACTTACTGCCCTTATCTTAACCCTTAGAGTGATGGGGGTGTACTTTAGATAGCAAAGTATCCTACAGTAAAATGAAATGAAAAAATAAACAAAGTACAATGAGTTAGTAGTGACTATTGTATACAATACACAAACCAGCTCACACAGCTCTGGATTACCTAGCAGGAGATCAGTATAATTACTGTGTTTTATCTCTGATTCCTGCTGGAGTCTGTGGAAGACTATAGATAACAGTGCTAACTACATGCAATAGAAAACAGCCCAGATACCTCAACGCTACAAGGATACAAACAAAGGATATTTACAATGTAAATGATTCCATAACACATTTTGTATAAACTTGACAACAAAATCAATACTATTTGAACGAAAAAGATGGAGGCATTCGTGGGCCCTTTGTAGGGTAGACAAAAATAATCCACTCTCTTGTACATTCTGTGTGGAACACAGGGCACCACAGGTTATCTCCTCTCGGAGGGCTCATTGAGGTAGGCACTTTACCCCTACCTGCACATGCTCTATTTTAAAGGGAAAGTAATACTTCTATTTAAGTTTGGCTCTGAGCCTATATTATATTACAAAAAAATTATAAACTGTAACCCTAGATTTAATTACTTAGTGTTTTTTTAGTTCACTCGCAATTCAAGCCGGAAGGAATCCCCTTCTAGCCACCTCACATCAGATCTGGAATCCGATCATGGGACTGGATGGACGCAGAGGGACAATATTCAGTCAGTAAGTATATGGAAATCCCTGCCCCCTTGATGAAGGAGGAAAGGATTTTCCGTTGGCTTACTGAAGATTGTCCCTCGCTGCTCTCCATACGGACCGGACTGGGACACTAAGTGACACAGGGAAAGGGGTGGGAGGGGGATCCTTTCAGCTTGAACTACGACACTTTAGGCAATCAAATAAGTTGCACGTTAACACAGACAAAAAAAAAAAAAAAAAAAAAAAGACTTGGAGCTGCACATAAATAGAAGTATTACTATCCCTTTAAAAGTTGCCTCCAACAGGTCATTTCCCTCCCCGATCGGCGCTGGCAGGGCTACCCTCCGGGTAGCCTTGTCTGTCAAGTTCCCAGGTATGGGTCTTGGGCATACTTTAAGAGGATCCCTTTGCTGTTTCAGATTACTCCTAAGCTTTCCTTTTCCTCATGAAAGAAGTGTGGCTTTCGTTACACCCACCAGTATGGATACCTGCATAGGAAACGAACCCAGGCAACACCAAAAACCCAAACGGGCCTGGTCAGGCAAAAGCCTGCAAAGAAGTCCAGAGGTGACAAGCCCACCCCCGAATGGTTTGTAGATGTCTGGTCCAATTTGAGCAATAGGAGGTCGTCAATTAATCTCTGTTTAGATGGATGCCTACACTTGTGCCTCCATTTTGTTTTGTTTTTTCCGCTGTGTGTAGGCAGTGTCTGTGGTGGGTTTTGCGGGTCACTTTGGAAGGGTCCCTTCCCCCATGTTACTTTCATGACCATAGTTCCTTGCAATCCCTAGCGAAGTCTGTTTTTAGACCGTTTCTTCCCTATTAGATATGCAGGTACTGTTATTTGTTCCCTATTCTGAACAAGTAACTCCAGTCTCTTAATTATTCCCAAAAAATGAAGATGGAAACTATTCTGGGTTTAAAGTTTTTCAACCATTTTGTTGTTTCTCAGCAGTTAAAGATGGAGTACTTGTGTTCTGTCATTGCTGCTATTTGTCCAGGGGGGTCTTTAGCTTACATAGTAACCTAGTTGATGAGGCTGAAAAAGACGTGTGTCCAAATCCAGTCCATGCCAAAATCACCCTTGTTGATGTAGAGGAATGCTTAAAAAAAACAAAGGAAAAAAAAAACACCCTAGACATGAAGGGTGCGTATCTGCATATTTCTATCCACTCAGATCATCAACTCTTCCTGTGGGTAGCATCTCAAGACTGTCCCTTTCAGTTTACCACCCTTTGGGGACTGTTTCACACACCAGGAAGCTACCAGAAGTCTGGCCCCATGGTCCGAGGTGTGGCTGATCCTCGTGGGTGGAGGCCCATGTACCGGCTTTCTCTGCTGTTTTTCCCAGGTGTAAATGAGGTCTTGACACTGTCACCAGTGCTTGGATCCCAGCAATTGGGAGCTCAACTAAACAGTATTCAACACTATAGTTCACCTACTGGTTTTATCAGTGGGTGATCTAGTTCCAGGGATCCCCTTTCTTGTTGCATTTTTTTTTTTTTTTTTTTTTCCTTTTCTCTTTGCTATATGTTAAGTGAGCATGTTCAGAGGGTGGTGAAACTCAGGGTTTGGAACCATATCTCAGGGTGAAGGGCCAAATTCTCAGGGTGAGCAAATCCAGTGTCTCGTCCTATATGAGTTACACCAATTTACTGCCTATTTATTGTCCAAATCCATTACATTTCTACCAGAAAGGCAGGAGGAGGAGTCTTGCTTGCCTTATGAGTGTGTAAAAAGTTACATCTCAGAACTGTAGCATGTGAAAAGTTCCTTAAAAATGTATTGTATTATCTCTGGTTTAGAGCAAACATGGTCATAACACATAGAATCTGCTTTCTTGTGGGTGTTGAGGGTTAATATTTCAAAGATCTTAGGGTGAGCTCATTGCAAAAGTTCCCAGGTATGAGAGAGGGTTTATCCACAAGTACCTAAAATCTAATTAAAAAAATAAATAAAATGTTTAGGAGCCAGCGAAGGGGTGTATAAAACGTGCCAGCGGTGACCTTCTTAGGCCCGTGTTGTAGGATACACATGTATGTACTGTTCAATGACCCTTTGCTGCTGCTAGAAGTCATCTTTTAAAAGTTTCACGTGTTTTAGTTACAACCCCCCTCCCCCCACACCCAACAAATAATGGGCTTAATTATCAGTGAAGTTGTAAAACTACTCCCGCTCCCTTCTATTTTCGGCTAGTTAATTAACAAACAATGACTCCTTGCCTCTGTACAAAGCTACAGTTTACCAAGTGAAGCACCTCCACACAGATTGTGTTTTTTTTTTTTTTTTTTTTTTTTTTTTTATAGTTTCAGTGACCTGTTTTGCCTTTCTTTCCAGCAGTGAAAAACCCCAATGAGATTCTGTCACCCAGCAAACGTATGGCTGATGCACTTCCGCTGCAAGGTATGACTTACTGCACTTGGCGCATAAACTTTCACATTGCCCGGGAGGAAATATAAATATTGTATTTAAAAGAGCAGTAAACTAATATTTTTTTGATAAATTTTAGGTATTTTCCTATTGAGTAAAATAAGGGTACTCCCACTGCAGAGAGACTTATTTCCAGATTTATTACAGTTTAAACCCATGTTTTTTAAATTAGTAATGCCCTGTAAGTGGTCAAATTCTAATTAGATTTCCTGTTAGATTCTAATGGAAAGAAAAGTCAGACATAAGTTCTCCATAGAATGTGATAGAAACTGAGTCACTTCCTGTCAGTTAGAACTATCAGGAAGTAAACACAGTAAATTCACTTCCTGTCAGAACTATCAGGAAGTAAACTCAGTAAATTCACTTCCTGATTATTTAAACTGCTATAAATTTTGAATAAAACATCTGACAGCAAGAGGAGTGACCTTGTTGTATTCAGCAGGAAATGCTCTGTAAAATGTTTTTTATATATTTAAAAAAAAAAAAAAAAAAAAAAAAAAAGTTTACTGCTACTTTAAGCAGAAAAGGATACAGAGGGATTATTTTTATATAGCTGTAGTTCTTAATGGAAAGATTGTGGTAACTTGTATGCAGTCACCCACAAATCTCTCAACCACAGCCCTTTAGTATACATTTTAACCCTTTGAGTGCCATTGCGTTTCCTGCCACTCTGGCAAAATCAAAGGGTAAAACATCTTATGTATTTGTGTATCCTGGGTGTGTGAGAGATGGAAGCTTTGCAGAAAGCCGTTTAATTACATAGTCCTGCATCTAATGCATTCATCTTCCCCCCCCCAGGGCTTAAAGGGATAGTAATGTTTCACAAAAACAGCAGCTCCAATTAATCTTCATAGTATTTAGGTCCATGGAGAGTGTTATTTCAGTACAGTCAGAGTTGTAGTACAAGAGTAATTGAATGATAAAGTATCCCCCTCCCCTTTTTACCTACACTGCTCACCTCAGATGTGGAATCTGGTTACTTGACCAGACAGATCACAGCAGGGGACAATCATACTGTGACAGCAATGAAAGCCCTGCCCCCTTGATAGGTTTTTCCTTTGTCTTAATTGAAGATTCATATTTTATCTCTCTATCTCCTCCCCCACCCCTAACCTGGACACCTCCCTGCTGCTCTGAGCAGTGTTAAATCAGTAGAAGGGGCGAGAGGGGGATACTTTATCACTGAATTACCCTTGAACTACAACTCTGACAGAATTGAAATAACTCTCCAATGCGCAAATACTATGATGATTAATTAGAGCTGCTTTTATTATGAAACATTACTATCCCTTTTAAAGTGTATTTATACAGGGTGGCATTGGGAGGAGAATAATCCTGTGTAACATGGTTTATATTTACTTCCCCCTTCTCAGTCTGTGATGGAAGCTGCACCCCCAACCAGTTCACGTGTCAGAGCGGCTGCTGCATTAATGCGTCTCAGAGGTGCGATGGGACGCAACAGTGTGATGATGGCTCTGATGAGTCTTCATGTGACGGTGAGAGCTCCTCTATCCATCTACCTGTTAACTTAAAGCCACAGGGTAATGAACATGATTGGTGGCAGTTTGTCACCTTTGACCATGACTAATCTGGCCCTTCATGCACATTTTATTAGAGGTCCCATCACTGTTCCAAGTCCTCCTGCCAGGGGGAGCCTCCATTTTGAAATAATTCTCTTGATTCATCCCCAGTGACTGACACCCAATTGTGGTGAAAACTGCTAGATTGTAATAACCCAAGAACAGACCGACACATACACCTTACTAAGGCCCGAAATGCTAATGACCTTTCATTCGAGAGAATCTCTAATCGTTCCTGGATGTCATGTTCAGAGGCGGATATGATGGTTGCTGGTAGATATTATTGAATAAGAAGGTCTACTTAACACTTTGAGAACCAGAAGAGTGTGCGATCCAATGAGGAATGATATGTTGCACACGTTTGTTCCTTAACACTTTCAGTGTCAGGGCTACGGAATGCATTACACTGAAAGGGTTAAGATTATCATGTGCAGAGTTTGTGGTGATGTATGTCATGTCCGCCTCCCAGGATACGATATGATCAAGGGCAAAATTTATTGAGGTTAAGATGTTAAGGAGAAGTAAAGTAGATGGTTATTAGGACTTGTTCATTAATGCTGTGTATCCTGTAATCCATACCTTGATTTAAACACTTAGAGATAATAATGTGTTGCTATGAAGGCAAAATTAACGTACGTTTATATAAAATATATAATATAAAATAAATGCAGTTTAACCACGATACGAAGCACTCGCGCTTCAAGAGGCCAAATGCCCGGGTGCCATTCTTAAAGGCAAAATACAAGATGTACAGTCAGAGCAAGAACGCATGCACGGGACTTGTATCGTGAGTTAAAATAAATGCCAAAATTTATTGATCGTTTCGGCTGCGCCAAAGCCGCCTTTCTCAAGATACCTAACCAGTGAACAGTGCTCTCTTTAAATACCCTGTGAACGCCATTGGCACCAACGTCGGTATTATCGAGCCGGCGTGACGTCATAAATCTATTATAATATAGTGACCATTTAAATTACATACAAATAATACATCATTGTGTGATCAGACTTCAATCATATGTCATTCCGATAGCAGTGGTAATTGGAACAAAGATCCACAAGAATTATCTGTAGGACTAATAATGGCTTTTAATCGATGGTCATGGGTTAACCGGGCAATGACGACCCCCCCCTTATAGATTAAATCGTTCAATAACTTTAATAATGAGAAATCCACCTCAAAAAAGCATGAGGACAATGAGACCGGAGTGACTATAAATTCCGCATGAAAAAACAAAATTTAAATGGGTAAAACCACTATCAACACAAAGTTGCTAATATCATCGCTCTGTCTCACTCAGCCTCATTTGAATAGAAAATGCCTGTACGTCTTTGAAGACCAGGCGAGAAAGCAGATAAATCAAGGTGTTGAGTAGAAGTAAAGTAGATGGTTATTAGGACTTGTTCATTAATGCCGTGTATCCTGACTTGTGATGGAGTAATCCATACCTTGATTAAACACTTAAAGAGATGAATTTCTACTCGCCAGGGCTAAATTTTCACTCGCCATTGGCTAGTGACGAGTGAAAATTTTGAGCCATGTGTGTATGTATATATATTTCCAGGATGGATCGTGACGAGAGACAATCAAGGAGGGGGGCACGGTATTCCTTATACCGATGGACAGAAGATTTGGCCGGTCAAGCAACTGGATTTCAGATCTTAGGGGTGGGACACAATAAAATAAAACTAAGACTACAACCTTATGGATAGTTGGAAAGATATACTTCTTTATAAAAAAAAAAATTGAATCGACTTTGCCTTTATCTTAACACATTACTACCCTTTTAAAAGGACAATAATGTTTCACAAAAACAGCCGCTCCAATTAATCATCATAGTATTTGGGCCATGGAGAGTGTTATTTCAATACTGTCAGAGTACTAGTACAAGAGTAATTGAATGATCAAGTATCCCCCTCCCACCCCTTTTACTGATGTAACACTGCTCACCTCAGAGCAGCAAGACTGTCCGGATGGACTGCAGAGAGGGGACCATCTTCACTGATCATAAGGAAAAACCTGAAAAACCTGTCAAGGGGGCAGGGTTTTCCTTATGGTCACAGTAAGAAGATTGTCCCTTACTGTGATCTGTCCAGTCTAGTGACCAGATTCCACATTTGAGGGGAGGTGGCTTACACTAGGTAAAAGGGGTGGGAGGGGGATACTTTATCATTCAATTACTCTTGTACTTCTGCTCTGTCAGTATTGAAATAACACTATCCATGACTCAAATACTATGAAGATTAAGGAGCAGACATTCCTGCCTTTTTCCCAGGACTCTCACTTGTCCAGGATTGTCTGTGAATGGCCTGAGATAAGAGAACAGGGTTTCTGAATACAAGAGCAGCGGGCATTAACCACAACCCCTTATCTGACTTTTGGCCTTCTCTCAATACAGATAATAAATGCTCTCTAAACCGAATGATTTACCCGCCTTATAAAGCAAGTTTAGGATTATAGTTTTAGGGAAGCAGGATGAATAATTTTTGGCTAGCTGTAAGTGTGTGCTATTTAGCCCTTTGAGTGCCAGAGGGGTACACAACGCATTGCAGAGCAAGTTGTTGTGTACCCCTCTGGCACTCAAAGGGTTGGTTATATTAACATATGTTATGTTCCACAATAAGAACATTTCCCCAGTGTTTCAGGGCATCTTGGAAATTATTAAAGGGATAGTGATGTCCCACAAAAAAATATTTTTCATACTGTAGTCCTTTAAAAAGTTGAGCACAGCACCCAATTTAATTTAGACCATTCCAATGAAGTCATTCATTGTAAATAACGAGATTGCGGCTCTGCTGCAGAGTCTCCATGTCTGCCGACATGGCTCTACTGTTGACAGCTTTACAGCTGACAGCAGGAAATCACGAACTTTAAATGCAGATATCTCTCAAGCTATAGAGGTTTGAGAGATACTTTTTTGTGCTGTGCTCAACTTTTTAAGGACTACAATTTGAAAAATATTTTTTGTGGGACATTACTATGCCTTTAATTGTTTTTCAAGTTGATAATTTTCCCTTTTTAAACGAGCAATCTCGCATGGCTGTTCTTGTACTTGCCACCATTTATTCAACAAAGTTTTAAAGGGATAGTAATGTCTGCAGCTGTCGGCTAGATGGCAGACTTGAGTAAAACAGCCAGGAAAAGGTAACTTTAGCAAGTTATATATCTCGGGTTTGAGACAGAAGACTTGCATTGATCCTTTTTTTTTTTTTGTCTACAATATTAAATCAACTTAAAGGGATAGCAATGGTTAATTTTAAGTGTTTGGGCTAAGCAGAGACACTAATGTCCAATGTGTAATTTCACTGTGTAGATTTCCCATCATTGGAAGGTTAAAGGATTTTCCCATTCTGCAGCTGACCAGACCTTTTAAACCCTTTGCCTTCTAGAGTACTGTACCGGCCCAGGGGTGACTGGCAATTGCCGTGCCGCCTTCCCCCGCTGGTACTTCCATGCAGAATCCAAGACCTGCCGCACATTTGTGTTTGGTGGATGTGGGGGTACAAAGAACAATCACAGGTCTGAGCAGGAGTGCCAAGACAGATGTTTGGGTGAGTAAAAAGCACACGTACACACGTACACACGTACACACGTACACACGTACACACGTACACACACACACACGTACACACACACACGTACACACACACACGTACACACACACACGTACACACACACACGTACACACACGTACACACACACACGTACACACACACACGTACACACACACACGTACACACACACACGTACACACACACACGTACACACACACACGTACACACACACACACACGTACGTACACACACACGTACGTACACACATACGTACACACATTCCTTGGTGCTGTGTGAGGGGCACCTCTGTACGTGAATGACTGCACTCGTTTTACTTTTCATAATAGTGGATACACTGAATTTTATACTCCATTTCACTAGCTCTTCACGTATATCAGAGTAATAAACAACCTTTTGTGTCTACCTTCTCTGTTATCCTTACCCTGCCAATGACCAACTGAGAATGAAGGGAGTTGTAGTTTAGCAGCCAGTGGGGGGCACTGTTTGCCCACACCTATCTTGTTTCATGCTGGGTCGGTCTGCCTTTGGCTAGTGTGAGAAGTCTGTTTTCCCTTGGTTCAGAACTTTAAATATTTAACTATTAAAAACTGCTTATTAGTCATGTTAGCCAAAGACCAGTATTTTTAGTTGAGATATTCATATTTATTACTGTGAAGATACAGCCCTGGTGTCTATGCTACAGAAGGTATAGCCGTTATTGCACGTTATTGTCTGTGTGTTTCTTTCGCAAACCTGCACAGCTAATCGCTATACTAAGCACTAAGACCCTGTACTTTGAGTCGTGTATCCAGTGGCAATGCAGGATATATACTGCACTGATGGCTCTGGTTTGTATAGGATATTCTATCTAGTCCCCTGGCACTTCTCTAGAGTAAGTGCTCTATAGTGGACGACAATATACCTGGATATTTCAGAGAGACAAACATGCTCCTTCTTGGCAAATCATGAACAGATTTATTTTCAACAAACACAGCATTTAATAAAGTTTAGAGAAAAAGGGGCAGTCACCACATTGATGTCAAACAAAGGTTACTAAAGGGGGAAGGGGAAGTGGAGATTTTCCACCTAGCAGCTCCCCTGTATACATTCCCAATGTACAGCTGTGACCATAACACTAAAGCTGGCTGTAATCTGCAGCTCTGAGCAGGGGAAGGTTGGAGCAGGCATCCATGACAATCCCTATTCTCTCTATACCATTCAGTATTGGTGTCCATGTGATCCCAGCCGGGGGAGGAGAGGCTCCTGTGACAGTCCTGTTCGTCACATTTACCATCTTCTAATGTATACTAACTGCAGTGACATGTCATATGTAATGAAGGTCTGTGCTGCACCAGGACACTTTCACTTTTCCCAGAAATAAGTGAATAGCTCCTAAAATGTACATTTGCTGAAATTTTGGTTAACATGACATATAGGCAGTTTTCAGATATATGTCAAGAAAATTCAAAGTGATAGGTCCACCTTAAGACAAATATACTTTCTGTTTTGGAGAGAATTAAAATCTGCCTACATATTGTATAGGCAATTTCTCAGAAAAAGTTTGAGAAATTAACTGTTGCTGCATTTTATGTTAATGTCCTGAACTGTAAGTTAATTCAGTTCGCAGCCAAACTTGCCTCTTCATTGAGATATTAGAAATGCCTCCAGTGTGTGAGCCTCAGCCTAGGTTCCTTCATAGTGCGGTGTGTGGGCCTCTGCTTAGATTCCTTCATATCCCCATGTGTGGGCTTCGGCCTAGGTTCCTTCATAGTGTGGTGTGTGGGCCTTGGGCCTAGGTTCCTTCATAGCGCGGTGTGGAGGCCTCGGCCTAGGTTCCTTCATAACGCAGTGTGTGGTAATATTGGCCCAACACAGAGAGTAATTAGAATAATGTGCCAGACTGTGGCACCAACATAAAGATTAATGTCTCAAGCTATTTATGCTACAAACAAATGGCTAGTACAACGTATATTGGAGGTTTTCAATTCTCTATACAGGGCTCAAAATTTCCACTAGCCAATGGCGAGTGAAAACTTAGCCCTGGCCAGTAGAAATTCAGCCCTGGTGGGGTATGTTTTGGCTTACAGTGGCGAGTAACTTTTCAGGTCTGGCTAGTAGCAATGGTCTTAAAATTATAAGCCCTGCTCTATACAAATAACTTCACTTTAATTTGCACTGCACACTGGTAGATTTGTGTAAATGAAATATTACACATCCCAACTGTAATTCCTACACTAATCATATGTATAATTCCTAGTGCACAGAAACAAACACATACATTAAATAGGTATTATCCAGAGTCCTGATAGAGTAGGGTGGTCTCTAGGGCTGCAACAACTAATCGATGAAATCAATAAAAATCGATAATGAGAATTGTTGTCAACGATTCTCATTATCGATTCGTTGCGCAGCGATTAGTTGTCAGCCCAGCAGCCCCACAGCCGCCGGATACTGCTGTCTTCCTGCACTGATGACATCCGGAGCGCAACCACTCAAACGCGGAGACGCCGCATGGAGCGTGCAGGTATTTCTTCCTCTGTTCTGAGGCCAGTTTAAAACTGGCGCCCAGACAGAGGAAGAAAACCCCTGCACACTCCATGCGGCGTCTCCGCGTTGGAGTGGTTGCGCTCCGGATGTCAGCAGTGCAGAAAGTGAAAAAGAGGTACGGGGAGAGAGAGAGAGAGAGAGAGAGAGAGAGAGGCACAAGGGGGAGAGAAAGAGAGAAGTACATGGGGGAGAGAGGCACAAGGGGAGAGAGAAGTACATGGGGGTGAAAGAGGCACAAGGGGAGAGAGTGAAGTACATGGGGGTGAAAGAGGCACAAGGGGTATAGTGAAGTACATGGGGGTGAAAGAGGCACAAGGGGTAGAGTGAAGTACATGGGGGTGAAAGAGGCACAAGGGGGAGAGAGAGAGAAGTACATGGGGGGTGAAAGAGGCACAAGGGGGAGAGAGAGAGAAGTACATGGGGGTGAAAGAGGCACAAGGGGGAGAGAGAGAGATGTACATGGGGGTGAAAGAGGCAAAAGGGGAGAGAGAGAAGTACATGGGGGAGAAAGAGGCAAAAGGGGGAGAGAGAAGTACATGGGGGTGAAAGAGGCACAAGGGGGAGAGGGAGATGTACATGGGGGTGAAAGGCAAAAGGGGGAGAGAGAAGTACATGGGGGAGAGAGGCAAAAGGGAGAGAGAGAGAAGTACATGGGGGAGAGAGGCAAAAGGGGGAGAGAAAGAGAAGTACATGGGGGTGAAAGAGGCAAAAGGGAGAGAGAGAGAAGTACATGGGGGTGAAAGAGGCAAAAGGGGGAGAGAAGAAGTACATGGGGGTGAAAGAGGCAAAAGGGGGAGAGAGAAGTACATGGGGGTGAAAGAGGCAAAAGGGGGAGAGAGAAGTACATGGGGGTGAAAGAGGCAAAAGGGGGAGAGAGAAGTACAAGGGGGTGAAAGAGGCAAAAAGGGGGAGAGAGAAGTACATGGGGGTGAAAGAGGCAAAAGGGGAGAGAGAAGTACATGGGGGTGAAAGAGGCAAAAGGGGGAGAGAGAGAAGTACATGGGGGTGAAAGAGGCAAAAGGGGGAGAGAGAGAAGTACATGGGGGTGAAAGAGGCAAAAGGGGAGAGAGAGAGTACATGGGGGTGAAAGAGGCAAAAGGGGGAGAGAGAGAAGTACATGGGGGTGAAAGAGGCAAAAGGGGGAGAGAGAGAGAGAAGTACATGGGGGTGAAAGAGCAAAAGGGAGAGAGAGAGAAGTACATGGGGGAGAAATAGAGGTACGAGGGGGGGGAGAAATAGAGGTACAAGGGGGGAGAAAGAGGTGCATAGACCCCATAGTAAAATAATAACAATGACCCATGTTAATGTGTAAAGTTTTTTATTCTGCTGTTTGTTTTTAACACTGTTCATTAAATCAGTTTAAATAATGAAAAATTAGCATTTTTTTATCCGATTAATCGAAAAAATAATCGGCCAACTAATCGATTATCAAAATAATCGTTAGTTGCCAGCCCTAGTGGTCTCCCTTAACCCGTTGAGTGCCAGAGTTATTGCAATGCGTTGGATACCTCTCTGGCACTCAAAGGGTTCAGATGTGTTCAGTTATCTATTTTGCCAGCTGTACCATCTAGAAGTAGGTGGTTTTTGTAACCTGTGAACTTAGAGTGCCACCTTATTTTATTGCCTCTTACAGAGGCTCTGCACAAGGTACCCATAACATTTTATAGGTAATTTGTCAAGGGCGCAATGGAGGGACGAATGTATAAATTTATATAGTTTATTCTTTGGTTTGACGATCCTTTTATAAAAGTACCGGTTGAAGAGCCGTTACACGGGCCACAGTACCACTGCCAGCCGGTTGCGGGCAGTCATGTGCAGTAGTGACTTCCACGCTGTGGCTGATACAGAGCTGGACTCTGTATCAGCCGTGGCGCGGGCAGCCTCTACTGATCATGACTGCATTGTTACACACGTTTTAGAGAATTATTATATAGGATAATTGTAACAGGGAATTTAAAATGGCTGCTTCAAGTCACAACTTGCACAGTAGTTTCATCACAACACAAATGTGCGATGAATTGCGTTGTAAATTTGGGTTAAGATACAAATACTGGAATATGACCAGCAACTACTGCTCTTGTGCCTTTTAAGGGAGCAGTACACCACCTAGTTTATATCGGTGATTTCCAACTCCAGTCCTCAGGCAAACCAAAAGGTAATGTTATCAGGACATCCCTAATCAAGCACAGACAATTTTAATCCAAATGACTGAATACTTGTGTGATTTAATCAGGAAGATCTTGAATAGCTGACCTGTGTGTGTTCTGAGGACTAAGGTTGAGAAACACAAGTTTAGTGTTGTGTTCTTACATTAGCAGTGCCATCTAGTGGCCAGATTTTAGATGGTTATTCTGGTACCTCTCCTTGGCCATAGAGACAAACTGCCATATGCAATAAAAGGGACAGTAATGTTTCATAATAAAAGCAGATCTAATTAATCTTCATAGTATTTGGGCCCTGGAGAGTTATTTCATTACTGTCAGAGTTGTAGTTCAAGAGTAATTCAATGATAAAGTATCCCCTTTTACTGATGTAACACTGCTCAGCCAGATCAGAATGGAGGTGCCCAGGTAGACTGCAAAGAGGGACAATCTTCCAATTTAAGACAAGGGAAAAACCTGAAAAACTTGTCAAGGGGGGCAGGGCTTTCATTGTTCTCATAGGAAGAAGATTGTCCCCTGCTGTTATCTGTCTGGTCTATGGACTGCATTCCACATCTGAGTGGACGCAGGTTACACTAGGTAAAAGGGGGAGAGGGGAAACTTTATCCTTCAATTACTCTTGAACTACAACTGTCACAGTAATGAAATAACACACTGTATGGCTCAAATACTATGGAGATTAATTGGAGCTGCTGTTTTTGTGAAACATTACTGTCACTTTAAGGGTGCACTACACTGTAACCTTTCACAAGCAGGGCCCTCTGATCCTTCTGTTCTCCACATTTGATTTGTACTATTTAATACCTCTGTATGTTCCCTATTGTACAGCGCTGCGGAATTAGTTGGTGCTATATAAATAAAGAATAATAAAGGGGGGGGGGGGGGTCGGTCACACATGTTGGCATGCCAAATGCTGGAAATGTGTCAGGATTTTTTTTGTTCCCTATGGTGCAGAATTTCATTATTTGACTTCCATCGTTTCTACTAAATCTTACCTTGTGTTTTGTTTTTGGTTTTTGTCTAGTTGCCAAACCAGAGCCTGCAAAGGTCCAGTCACCAAGAACTGGGAGCTTTAAAGGTTTGTATACCCAGAATTCCTTGCGTTTATGAACCGTGTCAGATGGCTGTATGAAGTGCACTGGGTACACGTGTGTGTGTGTGTGTGTGTGTGTGTGTGTGTGTGTGTGTATGTATATATAAATTTTACAATATACACGCACACGGTGAAATTTGAATATAGAAAGAACAGAATCCTTACACCGTCACTCTGCCCCCGCTCTCCTCCCTCTATCCAGCCTCCTCCGATGACAGAGAATTTGTGTGTGTGTAAGCTGGAGCGCTGTCATTGGCAGAGAGTGATATCTAGCCAATGAGAACGCTCCAGCTTACAGACAGAAAGCCTCTGTCATTGGAGGAGGCTGGATAGAGGGAGGAGAGCGGGGGTAGAGTGACGGACTGCAGGTATAGTGCTGTACCCACAGCCTGTCCAGAAGTAGGGTCAATGCAATATTTATTCCTTCTATTTTGCCAAAATAACATTTTTAAAATACTAAATTAATGCAATACTCCATGTAATCGCTATATAAACTAACACTTAAGAGCAACTTATATAGGTGTAATAGATCCCCTTTAATTTTTTTTTTTTTTTTTGTCATGTGTTAAGGTACCTTTAACTTTCATACCAAAGTCCTGTTGAGTGAAAGGTGTAAGGATTCTGTTCTTTCTATATTCAAATTTCACCGTGTGCGTGTATATTGTAAAATTTATTATAATCTATATAAGCTCCTCCAATGACAGAGGCTTTCTGTCTGTAAGCTGGAGCGTTCTCATTGGCTAGATATCACTCTCTGCCAATGACAGCGCTCCAGCTTACACACACAAATTCTCTGTCATCGGAGGAGGCTGGATAGAAAGAGGGGAGCAGGGGCAGAGTGACACTGTGGTTACAGAGCAGGTAACCACTGTCAATCCGGAAATGGGGTCATTGCAATATTTTTTCCTTCTATTTTGCCGAAATAACGTTTTAAAATGCGAAATTAATGCAATGTAATTGCTATATAAATTAACATTTAAGAGCAACTTGTATAGGGGTGATCCCCTTTAAACCCTATATTTCCAGCAGCATCTGTTTAAATAACGTGACACATATACCTACACACATATACACAAAGTTGGGATATATAGATGTATTTTGAATAGATTGAAGGGTAAGGTGCAGGGAGGCCCAGTGAACAGTAAATTACAGTAGATCTGCATGTCATCCCCCATCTATCCGAGCTGTAAAGTGGTGATTTCAGATCAGCTAACAAGCTCTTGTGCTTTCCTGTAACCTGCAGAGTACTGTGCTGCACCAAAATTTGTCGGCCCGTGCCGCGCCTCCTTCCCGCGCTGGTACTACGATACCACAACTCGCACTTGCACCAAGTTCACGTTCGGAGGTTGTAGTCCAAATAAGAACAATTACTTCACGAAGGACGACTGCGACATGAACTGCGCGGGCCGCTCGGGTAAGATGTCCTATCTGGTTTGGGATTCACCTGGTGATTGGTTCTCTAAAAGGGGAATCATTAACCATTAGTGTGCCGGGGGTTGCAGTGAATTGCTTTAGACTGTTATAGCTTTCCATGTGTATTCAAAAAAAAAAAATGCAATGAAGCCTGCATGCATTTTTTTTTTTTTTTTTAACCGTTGAAGTGCCAGAGGGGTATGCAGCTCATTGCAATGCTTTGTACCCCTCTGGTACTCAAAGGATCGAATTATTTTAATTTGATACTCCGAGGCTGATGTGCCAAGAACTGCGGCAAACAAATTGTGCTGGGGGGGGGGGGAGAAGCACCATTTCAGTCAATGGAAATTTGGGGATTTTAACTCTTTAATTGCAAGATGGGTCTCCAAGTTGTTAATGTGTGGGGGGGGGACGTTGACAGCATTCAAAAAGGGATAAATACCCATTATTTAAATAAATTAAAATATCAGGAATGTTTTATTTGTCCTCTATGGTGACTTCATATCAAGTGTTCGTGTCTCTGGTTCCAGTGTATTGTCCATCCAGAACTCTTCCATTCCTGAAAATTAAATTAACCCTTTGAGTTCTAGAGGGAGGTCCAAAGCATTGTGATGTAATGCCTTGGACAACCCTCTGGCATTCGAGGAGTTAAGGTGTAATTGCCCACTTCCCAGGGCAAAAAAATACTAAAGGGGTTTAGTACAAATCTTCATTGGTTTGCCCCAGAATTGCACCATTTAGTACAGAAACCTTACTAAATGTCTTCCCCCGCATAGCATGGCCACGCTGGTGCAAGGGAAGGGAAGGGTCCACATTCCTCCTCCCCTTGTATCACTGATGCAGTGTCCTGAATCTTTATTTCTTGTGTTACAGAAGAGGACGATCACGAGTCAGAACACGCTGTACATCACCACCCCATGACAGGTGAGTTATAGGAGACCCCCCCCGCTGCTTTTATGCTTCTGTCACACCCCCTTCCAGACAGGACATCCGTGAGCTCCATATGTCTAAACAATAAGCACTTAAAGCGGAACTTTCACATTCATTTAACTATCCCTAGGTTGGAAGATATACATATCATGATGCTTTGTGTGTGTGTATAAAACCCAGTTTAAATCGATGGGGGGGATTTATTTGTCCCCTGTGTTGCAGTTGGTTTGCTCCAGGATTGGTCTTTATGTTCTGTGCAGTTGGAAAGTTATTCTAGTTCAGTGTTGTGTGAGAACCCCTCTGGCGTACCCCTCTGGCACTCAAAGGGTTAAAGGTAAACGGTAGATATATTTAAAGAAAAATTAGTTCCTATTAAATGGCAATGATGTTTTACTGAATCTGCAGGTTTGATGGCCTGGGGCCCCAAAATGTCTTATTGGCCATTCAAGGGATCAGAATTATGACCTTCCTTGGATGGAGCTCAGTCTAGACCTCTTTGGTTCTCAGCACAGCCTCCATAGACCCTCTCTTGGCCTTTTAAAGGGACAGTAATGTTTCACAAAAAAAAAAACTGCATCCCCAATTAATTGTCATAGTATTTGGGCCATGGAGAGTGTTATTTCAATACTGTCAGAGTTGTAGTTTAAGAGTAATTGAATGATAAAGTATCCCCCTCCCGCCCCTTTTACCTAGTGTAAGACACCTCCCCTCAGATGTGAAATCTGGTCTACTGACCGGACAGGTCACAGCAAGGGACAATCTTCTTACTGTGATCATAAGGAAAACCCTGCCCCCCATGACAGGTTTTTCCTTATGATCACTGAAGATTGTCCAGATGGATCACAGAGAGGGACAGTCTTGCTGCTCTGAGGTGAGCAGTGTTAAATCAGTAAAAAGGGCGGGAGGGGGATACTTTATCATTCAATTACTCTTGTACTACAATTCTGACAGAATTGAAATAACACTTTCCATGGCCCAAATACTATGAAGATTAATTGGAGCTGCTTTTATTCTGAAACCTTAAAGGGATAGTAATACTTCGTTTTAACTTTATTTTATTTTGTAGGCATTAAAAAAACATGAAGAATGATATAAGTCTTATCTCTCAAACCTTTATGGTTTATGAGATATTCACAAGCAAAGCTTCCCCCTCCCGCCCCTTTTTCCTAGTGTAAGCCATCTCTTCTCAGATGTGAATCTGGTTGTAAGACCAGACAGATAACAGCAGGGGAGGGGACAATCTTCTTTGTATGAAAACAATGAAAGCCCTCCCCCCCCCCCCCCCCCTGACAAGTTTTTCAGCTTTTTCCCTTATCTTAATTGAAGATTGTCCCTCTCTGCAATCTACCTGGGCACCTCCCTTCTGATCTGACTGAACGGGGGGGGGGATACTTTGCTTGTGAATATCTCTTAAACCATAAAGGTTTGAGAGATAAGACTTATATCGTTCTTCGTGTTTTTTTAATGCCTACAAAATAAAATAAAGATAAAATGAAGTATTACTATCCCTTTAATATCCCTTTTAAAGGGATAGTAATACTTCGTTTTATCTTTATTTTATTTTGTAGGCATTAAAAAAACATGAACGATATAAGTCTTATCTCTCAGACCTTTATGGTTTAAGAGATATTCACAAGCAAAGTTTCCCCCTCCCACCCCTTTTACCTAGTGTAAGCCATCTCTTCTCCGATGTGGAATCCAGTCCATAGACCAGACAGATAACATCAGGGGACAATCTTCTTCCTATGAGAACAATGAAAGCCCTGCCCCCCCTTGACAAGTTTTTCAGGTTTTTCCCTGATCTTAATTGAAGATTGTCCCTCTCTGCAGTCTACCTGGGCACCTCCCTTCTGATCTGGCTGAGCAGTGTTACATCAGTAAAAGGGACGGGAGGGGGATACTTTGTCATTGAATTACTCTTGAACTACAACTCTGACAGAATTGAAATAACACTCTCCAACGTCCAAATACTATGATGATTAATTAGAGCTGCTTTTATTCTGAAACATTACTATCCCTTTTAAGTCAGATGCAGCCTGTGGGGACTGTGAAGTCTCATAGTTGCACAGCAGTCTTACAGTTCATCATCTTGTGGGACCATTGATAGAGCCCAGGCTTTATCTGCAGGTGTCGTCCCAGGGGAACAAATCTACGGATATAGCACGATCCAACTAGTAGTGGCCCTTTAAAGCCATTTGTTCTCAGGTGCTAGGGGCCCACTAACCAATTTATGTCTTCTCAACAGCTGTGATATTGCCCACCATACTCGCCATCATGGCCGCCATTCTCCTCATATCCATGGTGGTGGTCTTTGTGAAGATGGCAAAGAGGAACCAGCAGGAGGCAGCGTTCGGAGCCATTTGGAGCCCCATTGATGACAAGGAGTGTCTGATGAACAACGCCTACACCCTCTAAGGGCTAAAGCTTGAAAGTGCAAGCTTTTAACACCTCGTGTGCCAGAGGAGTTTGCAACACATTGCAAAGCGATATGCTGCACACTCTCTTCTGGCTTTTGATTGGTTAATACACTCCATGATTTTCTACAGAGTGGGAGGGTGAGGAAATGGGGCAGACGAACACCTCTAACTCTTTGGCGTTGTCTCTACATTTACCTTGCGCCAACCACAGGGCCCTTATAGGTATGCGCCGGACCTTTAATACAGAAGGCAAGACATGCAAACAATCCCTATCATGGTGAGTGATAAAAATATACATTGGTTTAAATGGTGCAAGTAACCCTTGAATGCCCGAATTCTCCAGATCATGCTTTGAAATCTGTTGGAGGCCTCTACCATTTATTCCCGTGGGGATTTTTATTTGTCCACCTACGGTGCAGTTGGTTCACTCCAAAATTGTTCAACTTTTGCCTTCTTTCTTAGGCCCTTTTGTGATCAAATTGTTTGTTTTTTATGAAAATGTTTTGTCCAAGAGCTCAGTCCTTGAAACAGATTTGTAAACAAAAAATGATGTGATCTACTTGTATATTCAATTTTTTTTTTCTGAGCAAAAGCACATATGGTACGTGTTTGGGTTGTTGTTGTTTTTTCAGCTGTGTAGGTTCTGGGTCACATGGGGACAGATTACCACAAATCAGACTACTATAACCCTTTGAGTGTCAGAGGGGTACGGAACGCATTGCATATGCGTTCCATATACCCCTCTGGCACTCAAAGGGTTAATGGGCCAACATCTGCACCGCCTGTAAATGAAAATCCCCCAAATTCAGATTGCTTTTAATCCCTTGACTTCTATAGAGGTCTCCAATGCCTTATTGGAAACCTCTTTAGCATTCAAGGGGTTAAATTGAACTGTATTTCATCAAGCCTGGAATATGTAGATTCCCCCTACACCCTTATGACTTGGTCTGTTTTCTGTAAAAGTTCTTTCAATATTCTAATTTGACATTAAAAAAAAGTTGCAAGTGTTTTTATAATGGTTTCTTTTAAGATGATGGATTTGAAAACCGTAATTAAAATAATTATGTTTAGTGAACACAGCTGCATGAAGTAAATGTATGTCGATCTCCCCAAAAATGATGCAAAGGGGAAACAATGGTCATAAAACCTGGAAATTGTATTTAGTGTGTTTTTTGTGTTATATAGTTAAAAGGGAACTATACTTTTTAGATATAATTTTGGTGATATTGACTTGGAATAAATATGTATAATAGACTATAGAGCTAAAATTTATTCAGATGAGTAAAATATATAAGCTGTCCCAGAATAGTCACCGGAAGAGGCTAACTGGACTCCATTTTGTTGGTTAAAACTTATTGTTGGTCCTTTCATAAAGCATGACCCAACATTGATAGCATTTCCCTATACTCAGGAGGAGCCAAGAGTAATAAGTTAGAGGAATGTTCTCCATTAACAAAGACAAAGGATCATTCGTGTTTAGAAATGGATGCAAAAATCTTCCCCAGCGAACAGCCGATGTTCTTCTCCTACACCAAAATCTGCAAAGGTCCACTGCTCCCCTTGTCTTAAAGGATAGGTTTAAATATATCAAACGCACACTGAGCATGGAAATTCAAGCTCCAAATTGAAAGATGGTGTGAAAGACAATATAGATGATACACAAATATCAGAGCCAGTTAAATCCGAAGACTCCCCAGCAGGGATCACATGCAGGAGTCATAAGCCTTCCTGGTCAGGGACATGTGTCCACTATCGTCACTTGTATCATCAGACCTCCAAGTTGGGGTTCCAATAAAATGTATTGCTTCATTTCCTAATGTTAAAGTTTTATTGCAAAATAAAATGGTAAAATTAATATAACAAAACAAAAAAAACAATTTTTTCATGGTACACCGACTTGGTATCTGAGGAAAAAGAGGGAAAAAAAATAAAGGGTCTGAAATGCGGTGATCATGGTTTTTGGTTTTTGTATTTTTATTATCTTTTAATCAAATATCTGCAGCTCGAGTGCTACTCCTTTATTGGAACACTACCATTGAAGATGCATGGAGACACTGCATGAGCCTACTTAACCCTGTAAGGCCCAATTTGTTGCACACCTCCTTTGGTCAAGAGTTCAGATTACCATGAGCAATGAGCTGAATTTGAGGTCCTTCTTGCAACGATCATGTCCGGCTCTATGGGCATGACAGTTATGGACTGAGAAGGTCTCTTGAACACAGGAGGGTTTTTCCCCAATAGAAATTTCTTGCTGTGGGACGCTATTGTAACAAACAAAATGGAAGTCAGTATGACTCGTGGAGCTTTTGAGATGATTTATATATCTTATGTGTTAACACTTTGAATTATTTGAACCATGATCTCCGTTATATCTTAGGGGATAGATCCTCTTTATTTTGCTTTTGTAGATTTGTTTATCAAAATCCAGAGTAGGTGTTTGGCTCAATTCAGCTGAGGTGGGCGTTCTCGAGTAGATCTGAAATAGTCAGAAGACCACACGAAATGTAGAAAGGCTATATATACTGACCTTATGTATACAGGATGTCCAGTAGAGCCAGTTACATTATTCTATAGGTCATAGTTAATCCCAGACAGCTCTAGACTGCAAGCGATTAAAAGGTGTCTAACTTCCATTGGCCAACATACCAAAAAAAAAAAAAAACTTTGCATAAATATTAAAGGGCTCTACACAAAACAGAAGAGCGATTTGTGGAGAAAATGTATTCCAATATATGGATTTTTAAATGGGGCTTTTAAATCCTTGAATGCTTAATATATTCAAAGGGTTAAACGCCCACATTTAAATCGATCAGCAGGATGACCTTAAGCTTTAAATTCAAAGACACTGTTTTACAAGCACCTTGATTCCTTTTTATAGTTGTAAAATGTAGAAATAAATGTGTTTTTTACTTTCTCTAATCCCCTCTCCCAGGTGAACCTTTTATTGCTGGGTTAATAAAGATTTTGGTGGTGGTACTTTTTTTTTTTTTTTTTTTTTTTTTTTTTTTTAATATAAGTATCTCCTGTGTAGCAATCATGATCTATGTATATATTTAACCCTTTGAGTGCCAGAGGCGTACGCAACATTGCAATCCGTTGCACACCCCTTTGGTGCTCAAAGGATTAAACATTCAAATGTTTGTTTCCTTAAAAATTGTCTCTTTTTTTACTGAACCACTTTGGTGTCTTCAAATAAAGATTTGTTCTTTTGAATGTTTCTTTGATTTACTCTGTCTCTTTTGTGCCTGGTTCAAATGACTGAGTGTACAGAGATTGTAAAGGGAAAGAATCCTCTTCATGCCGTAAGGGTCATATTCAGAAATTTAGAGGAGTAAGTCTGGACCAAACAAACCTCTTCTGGAACTACATTCCCGTTAATGTAAATTGATCTTTTGAGCCCGTGTTTGGGGTGGGGGGAGTCAATGGCTGCACCTCCATCAGTTAGAGAGTGCAGCTTCCATCATCTGCCAACATATAAAGGTCGAGCTATTCACTATCCTTGCCTTGAATGTTAGAGGTCTTCAATAAATTGCTTTGTAATGAATCTGAGAACCTTCCAGCATTCAAACTGATAAAGCCCCAATTTTAAATCAATGGGAATTTTTATTTGGCCCTCTTTAGCTTTTTTGATAAGGCACTTACTAGTCTTGCTGCACTATGAGGAAGTCACCATGTCTCTTCTCCCCTTGCATCACTGATCCAGTGTAAGTGAATACACGGAGCATGCGCTTACATTTAATTTGACTTTCTACTTATTAATCTTTATCACCGTTCCATGCTCACTCATTGTATCAGTGATTGTAGGGGGGAGAAGAGACAAGGACACTTGCTCCCAGTGCAGTGTATCAGTGTGTTCTCTAGATAACTGGGGAAGACAGTGATGCATCAATCTTAAAGGAGCAGTAAACTGTTTTTATGAAAAAATATTTATTATAGGGATTTTCCTACTGAGTAAAATAAGGGCACTCCCACTGCTGAGAGATTTATATTTCCAGAGGTATTACAGTTTAAACCCATGCTTTTTTACATTAGCAGTGCCTTCTAGTAGTCAAATTCTAATTAGATCTCCTGTTACATTCTAATGGAGAGGAAAGTCAGTGACATACAGTTCTCTATAAAATGTGATAGAAACTGCCTGTCACTTCCCTTCCTGTCAGTTAGAACTATCAGGAAGTAAACACAGTAAATTCACTTCCTGTCAGTTAGAACTATCAGGAAGTAAACACAGTAAATTCCTGATTATTTAACCCCTTAAGGACCACATAGGAATCTTTGACGTGCCGTCCCACGTGACTGATCACGTGGGGCGGCATGTCAAACGGGGCACTGGAAGAGATCGCTCCGGTCTTGGAGCGATCAACTTCAGTGCCCGGTCCTGCCACTCAGTGGTCCTTAAGGGGTTAAACTGCTATAAATTTTGACTAAAACATCTGACAGAGATGAGAGTGACCTTGTTTTATTCAGTATGGAATGCTCTGTAAAATGTTTTCATAAATAAGAGTTTACTGCTCCTTTAAGCTTTAACACTGAGCTTCAACATATCACTTTGTAATTTCAATATTAAGCGGTGTTGTAGCGATTGTGTACTCTACAGATTACCTCTGGTCCAAGGTTTTAGCCTTATGAGTACTTTGTAAATGTTTTGTTGTGTCCTCAGACTATTTTCCTTGTAATAAGTGTCTTCACTGTTATTCAGACCAAGGAAGCCATTTTAGACTAAAGTTTCCAACAGACAGTGGGATTCCGTCAGCCATTCCATCCAATCTGGTTGAAATCAAACCAACTGGCCAGTTAATCGCACTGTATACGCAGGACATCACTCAACTTGGGACAATCAATTTGGTGATTTTGGACTTTAACATTTTAAATGTGGGTGCACGCACAGCGAGCTTGCATGGGCCTGTGATGTTGGGTCATTAAGACCTGATTACACAGCCCCACACAGATAAAGGGGGAGAGAAAGTTAGTGTGGACACGTGCACAACAGACCAGCAATCTGATCGTTCAACGATCAGATCACTGTTCAGCTCCATAAAAAAAAATCCCAGCGGATGGGCACTTCAAACAGATTAAAGGGATAGTAATACTTGAAAATAAGTTTATTTTATATTGTAGCCCTTAAAAAAACATGAAAAACGATATAAGTCTTATCTCCCAAACCTTTATGGTTTGGGAGATATTCAGAAGTAAAGTTTACCCTGGAGTGACATCATTGCTCCAGCAGTCTGGGTAACCTGCAGGTTGAGGGGTTTTCCGGGTGTAGAAGCTTCTGAGGTGTCTTGACATCGAGAAACTGGTGCTATGGCACAATTTCCATCTCTGCCAGGACTGTAAATGCGTGGTTTGTATTAAAATGTATTGTACCAGCTGGGCACACACTGGCACAGGAACCAGTGTGGCACAGTTCTGCACCATGTGGCACAAACTCCTTTCCCACTGATACAAATGATGCGCTTTACCCCTTAAATGCTGGAGGACAAAACTCCTCTTTCCATTGTGTTTGAGACCTCTCCTAGCACTCAAGGTGTTAAAGCCCCAATTTAAAACGATGGGAATTTTAGAGCACTGTGTTCCCTATGGTGGTGGTAGTGTGTTCATGATATTTTTTTTTTTTTTTTTTTTTTTTTTTTTTAAACCTTGTGTATATGGCAAAATGTGATTACAGTTTAAGATATTTTGTAAACTACCGTAAAATCTCAGTTATAATACGCAGGTGTATATTATGCCCAAGATTTTAGGGGAAAACAAGAGTGCCTATGTATAATACGCACCCTTGTTTTCCCCTCTTAAGAAAAAAAAAAAATAATAATAATAAAAAAAAGAAGCCTGCCTGAACCCTTCCCTCCCTCCCTCCCCCGGAGCTATCTGCTGCTAAAATACCATTTATTTGTGTCAAAATTCAAGTCCCTGCATTTTCCCCATTAGCTGGCAACATGTAACCCATGTCAGTATTCCCTGCGGGCGGTATGCTTCCATTCGCTGCCCGCTTCCTTCCGGCTACGGTATTGCCCTGTAAGGACCTTCAGATCCTCTCAGGGCATTACCATTGGCTGGAGCCGGTAGGTCCTGAAGGAAGCTGGCGGTGAATGGAAGCATGCCGCCCGCAGGGAATATTGACATGAGTTATATGTTGCCTGCTAATGGGGAAAATGCGGGGACTTGAACTTTGAAGTAAGTAAATGGTATTTTAGCAGCAGATAGCACCGGGGGAGGGAGGGAAGGGATCTGGCCACCTTACATTTTTTTTTTTTTTTTTTAAATATTTAAAAAAAAAAAATTCTCTGGTATAATGCGCACCCCCCACTTCACATAAGGTGAAGTGGGGTAAAATTGTGCATATTATACCTGAGAGCTTTTGGTAGTTCCTATAGGTCTTCTGTATAGGGATCCCTCCTAGAAGCCCATAGTCGAGGTACAAACCATTTGGGTATCCAGCAGTTGGGGGACTACAACGTACATCATGTCATCCTGCAGCTGCTTAGGATGGGGAGTTGCAGTTCTCTGCAGCTGGAGCGCGTGCGTGTGTTATAGAATTGTATATAATTTGTGTGTTTCTGGTTTGCTGTCAGGGAGCATGGCACGCAATGCTAATTGGCTGAGGTTCTTAACCAGCCGCCTCTGCTTGGCCCTCTTCCCCTCCATGCTTACCCACATTGCTTAGGCCTCCTTAACCCTTTAAGCACCCATGACGTGCCAGGACTGTCATGGGAAAACTTGCATTAAGGGCCCCGTGATGGTCCTGGCACGTCGTGGCATTTGGGGCTCCCCCGCAGCTGCACGCCATTTGGGGAACCCGGATTCCATTTCCAGAAAGAAAAAAAAAAAAAAAAAAAAAAGATTCCCTGTGGTCCTTAAGGTTAACAAATCGCTGCTTACCCACACTGACAGTTGGTCTTACCACCCCACCCCCCCAAAAAAAAAAAAAAAATCAAGCCTCTTAGTGGGGCATCAGGACCCTTCCAGCTACTGATCTTCCAGCCGATTTGACAGACTGGTCCAGGACCCTTCCCAGTGTCTGTGCGGTAAAGCTGAATATTTACACCATTTTTACCAGCTGTTTAGCCATGTAAGTAGTATTATGAAATGTGCTTTTCACTGTCGTCCAATACAGGTCACTGGTACCATGGGATGTGTAGTCCCCTTTAATAGGCAGGAACAATTATGCAAATAATTTGCAAGGGGCGGAGCCTCCCCTCTTACTTAAGCCACCTTCTGGCCAGAGCCACCCATATTGATTTGTTCCTGGTGTGCTTGCACACCAGGCAGAGAACAGCTATGCTTCTTAGAGTTTTATTATTTTTTATTCAAATATGGAATACCACCATTAGGAGGGTGACCATGGCTGTGAATTGCCCTCTTCAAAGTGGCTGGTGCAGCTTCCAGGGATTTCTGTGGACCTATACCTGAAGAGGGGACAGCTTGTGTTAAGCAGCTCCCCTGTTGGGGAAATTACCTCTGGTTCTTTCCCTCCCTATCATGGTCACCTGAAGACAGAAGTCTGCGAGAAAGGTGAGTCACCCATTGAGTGCTGAAGGTCCACTTGTCCCCACAGTGTCCCTTTGATGGGCTTGTATTTGGGAGTTTTAATACACTCCAGCACTCATAGGGTGTTTTTATTGCATTATCACTATTTATGCAATTTCTGTGTTATTCTCTGAGTTTTGGAGCATTGGGTATTCATTTATTTATGTTTCTCATGTATTTCATGCTTGTTTGGGCACTTTTTAATGTTTTACTAAACTTTATTAAAAATGGTGTTCCGCGCCTTTAAGCGCGGCTTTTTCCCGCTCAGCAGCAGAGCTCCTTTACTCTCTATGGGAATTCACAGTTTGGGACATATCTCTGAAACCGCTTGTCACAGCAACTTCAGTGTAGGCTCATTTTAATGCTAGGCTCCTGCTCTATCATCCGGTTGGTGTTTTATTACTGTAGGGGGCTCAGGGGGGCTTCGGGCACTGTTTGGGGTACTTGCATAGGGAAAACTACATTTCCCATGAGCGCTTAGCTCGCGCTTGTTTCTGATTGGCTGTCATGACGGCCGCCATTTTGTGGTACTTTTCCAAGGCGAGTACACTACGCAGGGACCGAGCCTTCTCTCTCCTCACCAGATTAACCCTTCGCTAGCCAGATAAGTCCGTTTTTAGACCTTTTCTGGGGTGAAACTTTAATCTTTAACACTTTTCTGGGGGATAGTGTTTTTTGTGGGGTATATTGACGCTGTGAGCATGTCTACTTCACTGGAGCTAGGGGCTAGACCCAAGACTAAGGAGGCTGGGGGGTCTTCTACCCCCATGGCGTTTTGCTCCTCTTGCCACATTGGGCTGGATTGCGATAATGTGGGGGATCTATGCCCTAATTGTACTGATAAAGATAGCAACCCTGGGCTTCCCAGCCACGCTATTGAGCCATCTTGGGTGAGGGAGTTTAAAGCTGCCACTAGGGATCTCAGATCCACGCTTCAACTCTTTCCCTCTCAGGTACAGGGGGCTCTCCAGGTCTGGCAGACCCCCTCTACTATCAGGACCTCCCTGCCTAAGCCACAGGGAGCTCCTGATATCACTGATTCTTCTGAAGAAGAACTTTTACAGGATTCTGATGCTGAGGA
Source organism: Rhinophrynus dorsalis (assembly GCA_037306005.1). Taxonomy (NCBI): domain Eukaryota; kingdom Metazoa; phylum Chordata; class Amphibia; order Anura; family Rhinophrynidae; genus Rhinophrynus; species Rhinophrynus dorsalis. The sequence continues at coordinate 179,227,556 of CM074726.1, forward strand.
ACGTACTGTTATTGAATCTAACAGGTCCATTGGGGACCCCTATGAGTGTGACCCTGAAGTTTCGGCGGAGGGTCTGATCAGAGCGGTTCTGAATACGCTCAACCTTCCTCTGACTCAGGAATCCACTTATGATCCTACTGATGTTTTTCAGAAAAAGCCATCTAAACCTGTTGTTTGTTTTCCAACTAACCCTACTCTTGCCCGTCTGGTTTCTGAGGCATGGAAGTATCCTGATAGATCTTCCTCTGTCTCCAAAAAGTTTGCCAAACTTTACCCTTTTCCCGAAGCGGAGCTGGCAAAATGGGTTCATCCTCCCAAGGTGGATGCTCCTGTGTCTAGACTATCCAAATCTACTGCTTTGGCTGTCTCAGATGCCTCTGCCTTGCAGGACTGGACGGATAAGAAATTAGAGCTCTCTCTTAAATCTATTTTTGCCTCTATTGGCACTGCCATGCGCCCCACCTTTGCTGTGGCATGGGTTAATAGGGCTATTGCAGCCTGGACTGAACGACTGACTGAAGCGGTTCGCCAGGATGCGCCTGTATCTGAACAGTTGCAGCTTCTTGCTAATATCACTGAAGCTCAGAACTATGTTGCTGATGCTGCTTTTGATGCTGTGCGCATGATGGCGAGGGCCTCCACTTCTTCTGTGGTGGCTAGACGCGCTCTTTGGCTGAAAATTTGGTCTGCTGATACAGCCTCTAAGAAAGCCTTGCTTTCCTTGCCCTTTCAGGGGAATTTGCTCTTTGGCTCTGAGCTCAAAGAAATGATCAGTGAGGCTACTGGCGGTAAAAGTACTCTTCTACCCTCAGTCTTTAAGAAAAAGTTTCCAGCCAAACGCAATCGGACACGCTCCTCGGCCCAAACGGGTCCTCCCACTACGCGCTCCTCCTCCAAGCCCAAACAGTCCTGGAGGCCCAAAGTTGCCTCCAAGGCCAAGACCTCCAAGACTGCTTCGGCATGACTCGCCGAACCCGGGTCCGCATCCGGCTGTAGGCGGTCGTCTCCGCATCTTTCGCCGGACTTGGGAGGAGTCAGTGGCGGACCCATGGGTTCTTCAGGTGGTGTCAGAGGGATACAGGATCCCTTTCTCTTCCCTTCCTCCTTTTCGGTTCCATTTTACTCGTCCTTCTCAGGAACCCTCAAAAAGGCGTCTGTTCGACGACGCTATTCAGGATCTCTTGGACAAAGAGGTCCTGGAGGCGGTTCCACAGGGGGACACAGGTTCAGGATTTTATTCCAACCTGTTTGTGGTAGCCAAAAAGGACGGAGGAACCCGTCCCATCTTGGATCTCAAAGATCTCAATGCCTATGTGGTGACTTCCCACTTCCGCCAGGAGTCCCTGCGCTCTGTGATTGCAGCAATGTCTCCAGGGGAGTTTCTTGCCTCCCTGGACCTTCAGGATGCTTATCTTCACATCCCTATTCATCCAGAGAGCAGGAAGTATCTCAGGATTGCCTACCACAGGGGACACTTTCAATTTACAGCGCTCCCCTTTGGACTGACTACAGCTCCTCAAGTCTTCCAGCGGGTGCTGGGCTCCTTGATAGCGGTGCTCCATCAGGATGGGATCAGAGTGACACCCTACATGGACGATCTCCTACTGAAGGCCTCCTCAGCGGAGCTTCTCCACCAGCAGTTGCAGAGGTGCATGCACACCCTGAACCGTCACGGATGGATCCTGAATCTGGACAAGTCGGACTTGATTCCTTCTCAGAGGCTTCTGTTCCTGGGTCTCCTGTTCGACACTCGCCAATGCATGGTGTTTCTTCCAGAGGACGTGGCTCACCAGATAGCCGTCAGAGTGGCTGGGATTCTGGACATGGACGAAATTCCAGTTCCGAAGTTGTCGTCCTTAGTGGGGAAGTTCATTTCCACGATCGAAGCAGTACCATTTGCCATGGCCCACTCCAGGGATCTTCAGAGATTTGTGATCCAGACGTGCAGGAATCATCCAGATCATCAACATCTGTCTGTTTCTCTTCCTCCTCATGTCGAGTCGAGTCTGCACTGGTGGTTAGATCTCTCTCATCTCTTGAAAGGGAAATCCTTTCTAGTTCCTCATTGGACCACAGTCACAACGGATGCCAGCCTTCGGGGCTGGGGTGCAGTCTGGGGTCGCTTCAGTGCTGGAGGAATCCATGCTCTCCATCAATGTTCTGGAACTTCGAGCTGTCCGGCTGGCCCTGAGGCACTGGGAGTCTCAATTGACCGGTCTTCCAGTCAGAGTAGAGTCCGACAACGCCACGGCGGTGGCTTACATCAACAGACAAGGCGGCACAAGAAGCGGTTCCGCCTGGTGGGAAGTCAAGGATATTTTGTCTTGGGCAGAAGATCACGTGCCTGTCATCTCTGCAGTTCACATTCCAGGCGTGGACAACGTCATGGCAGACTTCCTCAGTCGTCACACCGTCGACAGCGGAGAATGGGCTCTTCACCCAGAGGTGTTTCACATGCTCACTCAACGGTGGGGGATGCCAGTGGTGGATCTGATGGCTACCAGACACAACAGGAAGGTTCCGGTGTTTTGCTCCCGTCTGAGGGACTCCCTTGCTCTAGCGGTGGATGCCTTGTCGATCCCTTGGGACTTCTCCCTGGCTTACATCTTCCCCCCTCTTCCTCTATTGATCAGAGTTATTCAGAAGTTGAAGAGAGAACGTTGTCCTGTCATCCTGATTGCTCCGAACTGGCCTCGCCAGTCCTGGTTTCCGGAATTGATGGCCATGTCAGTGAAGGATCCAATCCCACTTCCAGCCCGTCCGGACCTGCTTCTTCAGGGGTATCTGTGGAAAGAGGATGTTCACTCTCTCCGTTTGATGGCATGGCGGTTGAATCCTCGATTCTAGCTCAGAAAGGCTTTTCTCCTTCTGTGGTGTCGACGATGCTCAGTGCTCGTAAGCCTGTGTCTTCCAAGATCTATCATCGCATTTGGTCTACTTTCGTGACATGGTGCTCTGTCAAGCAGTTGTCTCTTGACTTCCATCTTCCCACTGTCCTGGCCTTCTTGCAGGACGGTGTGGACAAGGGGCTCAGTCTGAGTTCCCTCAAAGTTCAGACCTCTGCCTTGTCTGTGTTTTTCCAGGAACGGATTGCCATCCTTCCTGATGTGAAAGTCTTCTTCCAAGGTGTGACTCATGTTCGACCTGCCTTCAAGAGTCCTGCTCCCCAGTGGGATCTCAATTTGGTGCTGGGTGTCCTTCAGCGACCACCGTTTGAATCCTTGGCTTCCATTCCATTACGTCTTGTGACTTGGAAGATGGCCTTCCTTTTGGCTATTGTGTCAGTACGCCGGGTGGCAGAGTTACAGGCATTGTCTTGTAAACCTCCTTACCTGGTGTTCCACAAGGATAAGGCTGTGCTTCGCACTACCAAGGAATTCTTACCCAAGGTTGTGTCTGAGTTTCACATCAATCAGGAGATTGTGGTTCCCTCTTTCTGCCCTAATCCTTCATCTGACAAGGAAAGAGATCTCCATTTGTTGGATGTGGTGCGTTGCCTCAAGTTTTATGTTCACCGCACCGAATCTATCAGGAAGTCTGACGCTCTATTCGTCATTCCTGAGGGGCCTAGGGCCGGAAGACCGGCTTCCAAAGTTACCATTGCCTCTTGGATTAAGGCTACCATCCGTGAAGCCTATAAGTTGAGGAATAAGCATGTTCCCTTCAGGGTGACTGCTCATTCCACCAGATCTATTGGGGCCTCCTGGGCCTACAAGAATCAAGCTTCTGCTGATCAACTGTGCAGAGCGGCCACTTGGTCCTCTGTGCACACTTTTTCTAAGCACTACCGAGTTGATGTACTGGCATCGGCTGATGCCAGCTTTGGAAGGAAGGTCCTGGAGGCAGTCTTGCCTGTGTAGGTCTTCCGCTCTGTGATCCTTAGTGCTTCCTTACTGTTGAGCCCGGTTGGCTCGTGTTCCGTGTGCTGTGTTAAGTTCAGGGATTGTTCCCTTGGTTGGTGTCCGTTGACACTTACAGTTTGGGCTATGTTATCAACTGGTTAACAGTTCTAGTGACTTGGGCCTTGCGCCTGGTCCTTGCCTTACTTCCCGCCTCTGGATCAGCTCAATGTTTGTACATCCCATGGTACCAGTGACCTGTATTGGACGACAGTGAAAATAGGATTTTAGTCTTACCTGTTAAATCCTTTTCACTTAGTCCATACAGGTCACTGGTCTCCCACCCTGTCAAGGGACCAGTCTTGGCTCTCCTGTGGCATTCAGTGGGAGACCGTTCGGGCATGCTCACAGGAGTCTTTCTTTTTGCTTACCTGGGGTCAGTTTAGGGTCTCAAATCAATATGGGTGGCTCTGGCCAGAAGGTGGCTTAAGTAAGAGGGGAGGCTCCGCCCCTTGCAAATTATTTGCATAATTGTTCCTGCCTATTAAAGGGGACTACACATCCCATGGTACCAGTGACCTGTATGGACTAAGTGAAAAGGATTTAACAGGTAAGACTAAAATCCTATTTTTACACACACACATATTTATTACACATACTTTTAAAGATCTTTAATCTCCAAGTTGAACACTTCTGCATAATGCGGCAAGGTGTATCTGCGGCACAGCTCTCAGGACTTCCCAGTACGGTCATTCTCCTCCCAGCTGCCCCAGGAGGCGCATTCACGCTTCCCTTCGGTGTGCTGTGAATCGCTGTTATCATTACAGCAAGCTCCAGTTGGCATTATACTGAGGTTGAGGACGTGGAAGAAGAATGAAATAGGCTGGGAAGTCCTGAGAGCTGTGTGGCAGATACACTGTTTCACGTTATACGGATGTACACAACTTGGAGATTAAAGATCTTAAAAAGTACGTAAAAAAAAAAAAAATTGTTTTCTAATACTACTTACATGGTTAAACAGCTGGTAAAAACTTATGATGTGAATGGTCTGCTTTAAAGGGATAGTAACACTTTATTTTATTTTGTAGGCATTAAAAAAACATGAAGAATGATATAAGTCTTATCTCTCAAACCTTTATGGTTTGAGAGATATTCACAAGCAAAGTTCCCCTCCCCGCCCCTTTTACCTAGTGTAAATCATCTCTTCTCAGATGTGGAATCCAGTCCATAGACCAGACAGATAACAGAAGGGGACAATCTTCTTCCTATGAGAACAATGAAAACCCTTCCCCCCTTGACAAGTTTTTCAGGTTTTTCCCTTATCTTAATAGAAGATTGTCCCTCTCTGCAATCTACCTGGGCATCTCCCTTCTGATCTGGTTGAACAGGGAAGGGATACTTTGTTTGTGAATATCTCTTAAACCAGTGGTTCTCAATCTTTTTTTGTTCGGGGCACCCCTAACACATAATCCAGAACATTCGGGGCACCCCTAACATATGTAATGTACTTTACCAAGGGCATAAGAAGGGTACAATACATAAATATACAGTTATTATTAGATCTTATAATCATAATAACAAAACAAAATATATTGTGCATAACAATTTCTATAAAACTTTATTTAAAAGTCCATTTTTGTCAGTCTTCATAGAAAACATGGGGCACCCTAAGATGATGTCCGTGGCACACCAAAGTGCCAGGGCACCCTGGTTGAGAATCACTGTCTTAAACCATAAAGGTTTGAGAGATAAGACTTATATCATTCTTCATGTTTTTTTAATGCCTACAAAATAAAATAAAGTTAAAATGAAGTATTACTATCCCTTTAAGGACCGGTGACTGTCCTGGCACATCACACAAGCTTTGAACACTACTGTAGGCTGAAAAGGACTGCTCCAAGACCGGGGTAGTATCATAGCCTCATTTAAAGGGATAGTAATACTTAAAATGTAAAACAAATATGTTGCAGGGTTTATCCCCCTGAGTAAAACAAGAGTACTCCCACTGCTGAAAGGTGTTTCATTCAAAAGTTATTAATTTTCAAAGTTGATCCTATGGACAGCTCTGGTCCCGGGACCATAAATCTCCATAGGATGGTGTAGCAACAGCGCCACTGTACAATTCCAGGCCACTGTGATATTGCACCTAAAAAAATACAACTTTGAAAATTAATAACTTGAATGAAACATCTTTCAGCAGTGGAAGTACCCTTGTTTTACTCAGGGGGATAAACCTTTCAACATATTTTTTTTTTTTTTTTACATTTTAAGTATTACTATCCCTTTAAATCAATGGAACATTCTGAAACCCGGGATGCGGTTTTGTTGCCCTAGAATCTCCCCCGTCCTCTTTTGAACTCATACCAGGAACTTCCAAGTTTGTTTGTTTTTTCCCCATCAATCATTGATCACATGATCAGGAAGCCATAAGTGCAAGGGCTGCATTATTCTTGATTGATAACCATGGCAGTTTAAAAATATGGATTGATTTATTGATCAAGTTAATGACAATCCGGAGATGTTTAAAATGGAACTTTCACCTACATGTGTCTCAACCCCCATTAAAGGGGAACTACCACCCCACACAATCTTTACCTTCACTAAGTCCCCATCTGGTGACTAGCTGCTTAGTAGCTCTAGTCGCCAGAATAATTACCTTATTTAATAGATTTCTCCTCTCTTCCATGGGTGACAGGCAGGATGGAGCGCGGACATCTTGCCATTGTGACACCTGCGCTGTCAGTCCCAGCTGGGTCTAGGAGGCGGTGCTAGGAGCCATTTGGCTCCGGCTGGGACTGACAGCGCAGGCGCGTGGACATCACAATGGCAAGATGTCCGCGCTCCGTCCTGCCTGTCACCCATGGAAGAGAGGAGAAATCTATTAAATAAGGTAATTATTCTGGTGATTAGCGCTACTAAGCAGCTAGTCGCCAGATGGAGACTTAGTGAAGGTAAAGATTGTCGGGTGGTAGTTCCGCTTTAATTTATTCCATAGAACAAGGAGAAAAGTACATTATTGTTAAGAAATCACTTTTAACCCTTTGAGTGCCAGAGGGGCAAGCAACGCACTGAGAAGCAATGTGTTGCATACCCCTCTGGTACGCAAAGGGTTAAGGCCCAAAACAATAACTTAATTGCTGTCCAATGCATACATTGAGAGTGCTGCCATGTTGGGGACATCGCTCTTGCTTGGTATCGCACTCCCATTAACGGGCATTGAAAATACTGCCTCCTTTTTGTTTCTATCTGCCTGTGGGCTGGATGTATGGACATTAGCTGGGGAATGAAAAGCCGCGAGGTACAGCTTGTAACAACATTTTGCGATCCTTAGTTTACTTCAGATTTCACACACACAGCATATAAGGAATCTATACGCATTGCGTTTACTGGAGGTGAAAGTTCCACTCTAACAGACATCTATTCTTGAACCGTGGGTACTGGCAAGTATGGAATCAAGTCTTTTTGGCCTACTAGTTCATATGTGCTAGTTAATTAGGTACAAAAATAGTTAAAAAAAAAAATATAAAAAAAATATTATAAATATATAATAATAAAACGCTAGGATGTTTGTCCGATGCAGTCATGCGCAGGCGAGACTGCCCAAACAGTGAACAAGGGGACTGTGCGAGAGACAGCACTAGGGACGTGCGCGAGGAGGAATTGTGAAGGGAAGAGACAGCAAGAAATACTGGTATGGGGAGAGTGTGAGAGACAGCTGGAGAGGCATCATCACAGGGACAGTGTGAGAGACAACTAGAGAGATCCCACTAGGGACATGTGTGAAGGGAAGAGACAGCAAGAAGTGCAGAAAGACTGGTATGGGGAGAGTGTGAGAGACAACTGAAGAGGCATCACCACCACAGGGAGAGTATAAGAGACAACTAGAGAGTAGAGACACCAGTAAAGGGGGAGAGAACTCGAGAGACATCAGCAAGGGCAGAGTGTGAGAGGGAACTGGAGAGAGAATAGACACCAGCAAGGGGAGAGTGTAAGAGAGAGGAGAAACACCAGCAAGGAGAGAGATGGAAAGAGAAGACACCAGTAAAGGCAGACTGCCCAAATGGCACCCTATTGCGCATGAATGCATCGGGCAAACATAATCTGGCCTTTTATCATGGACTTTGGTCTGTGTGCACGGGCTTTTACACTACTAGTGTGTAGATTATCTATGTCAAATGTGGGCCACAACCTGGGGTCAGGCGGATTCCATTTGGCCCACATGTTGCGCACTCATGACATCTAATCCTCCTCAGTCCTAGCTCTATTACACTGCCTTCCATGTTGGAGGATGTAAGATGTGCAAAGTAACGCACATATAACCACATGCACAGCCATAGACTGGAGCTATCTGGGGGCAATCCAACTATCGCTGGGAACAAATACATATTCCTGTTGCCTTAATTGGTGATTTCAACCCCTAGAAAGTTCTCTAGAGCAGTGCAAAGTAATGCATTGAAGAGCTAACATTAAAGGGGTTAAAATACCCATTAGTATTCTTCTTTCTATAGAGTCAACTTACTCTGTAGCAATGAACGTGAATTTGCAGAAGATTTGTCCCCTATGACACAGCTGGTTTGCGTCAGAATGATGCCAATTTTTCTTCCTCCATACAGACCCAAAGGGGTTATGTACTAAGGTGTGAAAGTGGAGAGGAGCCAATGCACTAAGAATTCTCCAACTTGGAGAAGTCATCTCCGACTTATCATACCTTAAAGGGATAGTAATGTTTCACAATAAAAGCAGCTCCTATATAATTATCAGTAGTATCTGGGCCATGGAGAGTGTTATTTCAATACTGTTAGGGTTGTAGTACAAGAGTAATTGAATGATAAAGTATCCCCCTCCCGCCCCTTTTACTGATGTAACACTGCTCACCTCAGAGAAGCAAGACTGTCCGGATGGATCACAGAGAGGGACAATCTTCAGTGATCATAAGGAAAAACCTGAAAAACCTGTCAAGGGGGCAGGGTTTTCCTTATGATCACAGTAAGAAGACTGTCCTTTGCTGTGACCTGTACGGTCAAGAGACCAGATTCCACATTTGAGGGGAGGTGGCTTACACTAGGTAAAAGGGGCAGGAGGGGGATACTTTATCATTCAATTACTCTTGAACTACAACTCTGATAGTACTGAAATAACACTCTCCATGGCACAAATACTATGAAGATTAACTGTAGCTGCTTTTATTTTGAAACATTACTATCCTTTTAATGCATAACACCCATAGAGTCCTACTTAGCAGTGTTCAGTGCTTGCACTTCTGCATAGAACCACTAGATGGCTCCCTTTTAGTCCTCCAAGCTACATAAAGTCTGACCTATTACTGTAAAAACAATTACCTAATTAAAAGGTTTACATTGTTATTTTTCAAAGATGCACCTTTTAAAATAGGACTTGTCACCTTTCCTAGTCCTCCTCTCAGTGGGAGATTCCATCTTGAAAACATTTACATGGCTATTCCTCCTTATCAATTTATTGCACCACTCTGGTGGAAAATTATAGATTCTAGGTCCATCATCATGATGGAGGAAGGTGATTTTCTGGACATGGGAGTAATTAATTGTGACGTTTTATCAAACCTATGGCTTGATTCAATTCCCACCATAAAAAAAAAAAAAAAAAAATCAAACCAACAGCCGACGGTAGTTTTTCAAGCACGGTAAGTAATCCAATAATCTGTGCTGTGACAAATCAAAGGAGGAAAAAAAAAAAACCTTTGGTCACTAAATTTGCACCCATTGGAATCAGTAAAAACAAGATGCTGAATTTCTGATTCAATTCCACACATTCAGTAGGGACATGCATTAAGGGAGCCCACTTTATCTGCAAAATCTGCGCCTTTAAACAGCAGGAGCTGAGTCCCTAATATGTTCAATTCCAACATCTATGGTTTTAACCCCTTAGTGACAGGCCGCGTGCACACACGGCTGTCACTTAACACCCGGCTAACATTTTTTTGTTTTTTTGCAAATGAATTCTGGAGTCCCAGAACGGTGTGCAGCCGCGCGGGGATCCAGATTTCTGGGACGTACAGGTACGTCCTCTGTCTCTATGTGACAGTTTTCGCGGGACGTCCCTGGTAAGTCCTTAAGGGGTTAAAGCGGGGGAAAAAATCTAATAAAAGACCAGCGGATTATTGATATGGGACCCTAAGCCCCATATCAATACATCCAACGTACTGAAAATAATGTGTGTAATGGAAAAAAATAAATAAAAATAATAACCATTTGAGTGCCAGGAGAGTATGTAATACATTGCAGAGTGTTGCAACGCCAACTGGCACTCACAGAGTTAAACCCCCTAAAGCTAACAATATCCCATGAAAATAAACACTTCCCTGTAATACTGATGTCCAGCGTGGTCATCCAGTTTAAAGGGATAGTATTGCTTGAAAATAATTTTATTTCATATTGTAGCCCTTAAAAAAAAACATTATAAATGATATAAGTTTATCTCCCAAACCACATTAGCAAGTTCCCCTGGAGTGACGTCACCGTTCTAGCTGTCAGATTTGGAATCCGGTCCGGAGACAGGCAGCGGCTCTTCAGCAGTGCCGAGATCACGATCTTTAAAAAGAATTTCTTCATTGGAATGGTCTACAAAGTCTGCTTGCAAGCCAGGGTACACTTTGTACACAGTTCCAATGAAGCAGTTCTTTTTAAAGATTGTGATCTCAGCACTGCTAAAGAGTTGACCGCTGATATGTGGTCCGGATTCCAAATCTGTCCACTAGATGGCAGACTTGGCTAAAACAGCCAGGAAAACTGAACTTTACTTGCTAATATCTCCCAAACCATAAAGGTTTGGGAGATAAGACTTATATCATTTTTAATAATTTTTTAAGGGCTACAATATAAAATAAAACTATTTTCAAGCAATACTATCCCTTTAAGTCTTCATCTGTAAGCTTCTTATCTTTCTTATGAGCCATTTTCATATCTTTCTTCCTTTCCTTCTTCTAAAATACTATTCCTCAAGAAAAAGAAATGTTAAAAATACTGAAGCCCCCCCCCCCTCAAATAAGTCTCTGGCCGTTTCCCAAGCCATACTGAAGAAAATGTTACCAGAGACTGACTTTTATATGGCCAGTTTCTGATCAAAATGGTACAAAAGCTTCCATTGGTGGGATTGTGGGGTTCTGCACATCCCAGCCAATCATCTTAGAGTGGGAGGGTAGCGAAAGGTAAATTTTTTGAGTGTGTGGTGGTGGGGGGATTTTTAATCTACTCTCCCGCCACCAGTGGAAGCAGCGACGGCAGCATACATTTATTGCGCATAGAACTTTGGGGGCTTCAATATTTTTAACATTTTTCTTTCTTTCTTGAAGAACGCTATTTTAGAAGATGGAGATGAAGAAAGATATGAAGATAGATTAACCCCTTAGTGACCGGCCGTGCACGTACACGGCCGGCACTTAACGACGGGGTTTTTTTTTGTTTGTTTTTTTTTTTTTAAAGCCATTCTAACGAATGAGTTCCGGGACTTACCAGGTACGTCCTCTGTCACTAAGTGACATTTTTGTGTGACGTACCTGGTAAGTCCATTGTCGCGATGGGGTTAAGATGAAGACAAACTGGATGACAGGTAAGCGTTACAGCTCTGGGGTATGGGTGACAGGATAGTGTTAGGTCTAGTATTGTCTTTCACCTTCTAGTTGATGTTAGGGGTAATGTAGGGTTAGTGTTTGGGAGGGTGACTGCGTTTCAGCCCACACTTGGTGTCTGACAGTGTGTCCTTTCATGTTCCCATTTGTCATGCTATTTAGCGTGGGTTTTGGGAACAAAAACACACAACGAACATTGGTCCACCAGTTGGGTTCTGTGCCCCAAGGCTCGTTTTGGTTCCTGTGGGTAGGGTATTGCAGAGGTGGATTGTAGGGGAATACCAGCTTGGGTTTTTTTTTTTTTTTTTTTAAAGCAGCCCACTAGCCGCACCGACGTCCCTATCGACGCCCCCTTGTGGTCCCTGTGTGCCATGGGAGAGCAGGCACCAGGATATTATGTCATATCCTGGCGCTCTGCATTAACCCTTTGAGTGCCAGAGGGGTACGCAATGCATTTCAAAGCAATGCGTTGCGTACCCCTCTGGCACTCAAAAGGGTTAACAAGGAACGCAAAGGCTGTCACATAGAGTGCCTGTTGCAACACAGACCTCTCCTTCAAAATATTGTGGGACGGTGAGGTGAGATCCTCTGATCTCCCCCATCGGCCCATATTCTAGCGGCCCACCGGGGGATGCCCGATCCCCTGATAGGACAATCCACCCATGGGGTATTGGATTCCGACGGTACCACTGTGTGTGCCCCCTTTGGTATCCTTTTTTGCCCTACCGACAGTTTTAACGCGGTATATTAAACTGAGCCCAAAGTTATAAAATAAACTTCTTCTAAGATTAGATTCTTCAACTACTAAATCAAATATCTCATACCATTAAAGGGATAGTAATACTTCGTTTTATCTTTATTTTATTTTGTAGGCATTAAAAAAACATGAAGAATGATATAAGTCTTATCTCTCAAACCTTTATGGTTTAAGAGATATTCACAAGCAATGTATCCCCCCCTGTACAACCAGAGCAGAAGGGAGGTGCCCAGGTAGACTGCCGAGAGGGACAATCTTGAATTAAGATAAGGGAAAAACCTGAACAACTTGTCAAGGGGGTAGGACTTTCATTGTTCTCATAGGAAGAAGATTGTCCCCTGCTGTTATCTGTCTGGTCTATGGACTGGATTCCACATCTGAGAAGAGATGGCTTACACTAGGTAAAAGGGGCGGGAGGGGAAACTTTGCTTGTGAATATCTCTTAAACCATAAAGGTTTGAGACATAAGACTTATATCGTTCTACATGTTTTTTTAATGCATATAAAATAAAGTTAAAACGAAGTATTACTATCCCTTTAACCTATCTGGAAAACAAAATGCACAAGGTTCAGGCTGTTTATACAACACTAAACCTGCGTACATAACAGGTCCACTTTACGCCCTTGGGTGCTACAGACATTTACGGTGCATTAATTGATAAAATCATCAATATTCTTTAATTGAAAATAAGATTTATTTTCAAAATATAAGCAGAAATACTTCAAAAATTTGGCATTTAAATTAAAAAAATGTGCAAATACTTTAATTTAAAAAAAAAAAAAAAAAAAAAAGATGGCAGATAAGAGGATGTAGATGTGTCTTCAGATGTCAGATCAGTAGTGTGGCACAAAACAATCACACTACAGGGAACAAAATAAGTTACCCAATTTTCATTGAATTAAAGGGGTCTTTTAACCCCTTGAATGCTAGAAAGGTCTCAAAAACACTGGAGACCTCTCTAGCATTATCCCCCCCTACTGTGCAACTGTGCAGTTGGTTTGTTCCAATGTTAGTACAGTAACCTCCCTTGATAGACAACGATCTTATTTGATTCCAGGGTGCCCTCTGCTGGCAGATAATAGAACACACACAGTCCATGGAATAATAAAATGAAACTGGAGGGCACAGGCTGACAAACTATAATGGTTGTTGAACTACAAGTCCCATTATCAACTACCGGCCAGCTGAGGATGATGGGAGTTACAGTACAACAACTGATGGTTGCCAACCCATTTCCTCTACAGGCAGATCAACACACCCCACACTCTTTGGATGACGATAGGATGGAGCATCGAGTTTTGTCCTCTACCCAAGGACACAGTGTCCTTGACCAAAGATGAACGTCTCCCATTGCAGAGCAGCACAAGAACCTTACACTTTTCTTTGCAGAAGATGAGGTCTCATAAAGGCCGAATCCGCTATGAATTGGATGTCCTGAAAATCTCATCCTGACTTGTTTCCTTAGGATTAAAAATACCTACAAAATACTAAATGTGAATTAAAAACGGCATCTTTCTCCCTTTACGATCCATGGCAGAATTAGTCCTTAACGACTATCTTCAAGCTTATTGTAAAGATTCACTGAGATCCGATCACATCTGAGGCTACCTCAAAGAATCAACTCTGTTAAAAACACAAAAAGAAAGAGCGTTAGCGTTATTATGTCACTGGGAAGAACGCAAAAAACGTGCGCAATTGCTATGTGCGGTGTACTTTTGATGACAAAATGATTTGTGCCAAAATGTTACTGAATTGCACGTTATTATCATAATTGGCGAACATTTACATTTTTTTTTTTTTTTTTAGAGTGCATTTCAAAAAGTGGGCGTGGCTAAAATGTCCACCATTTTGTAAGAGGATTAGTGACTGCGTCTAATTCAGCAAAGCAATTAGCACACATTTTCATAGGTCTGACCAACTTTGCCGTTAACCCTTTGAGTGCCAGAGGGGTAAGCAACGCATTGCTTTGCAATGCGTTGCATACCCCTCTGGCACTCAAAGGGTTAAGTTACGAGCATGTGCTATTCAGCATCGAGTCATTCGTACGTTTCTTGCATCAAAACGTGAGCGATCGTGAACAGCGCATACTTTATGGCATTCAAAACAAATAGCGAATGCTCTGATTTCTTGCATTTCGCCCTATGTACCTACATGAGACTGACTCTTTAATCCAGGCAAGGACAACCTGAGGTCCTCCAGCTGTTAATGTCTACAATTTCCTTCATGGGAATTGTAGTCTTCAACAGCTGGAAGGCCTCAAGTTTCCCAAATCTTCTTTAACCCATTAATATGTAAGGGACAGGGAGATTTAAAGAAGAAGTAACACCTAATAATAACTCCCACTTAAATTACTATGGCCAGAAAACCTTAGTGGCCCCTATGAAGTTTGAACTTGTGACTTGATTCAAGAGGTAACATAAAAATCCATCCTCCATGGAGGCAGACATGACAGTTGCTGGCATCTTTTTTAATTATTATTTTATTCATTTTAACTGACACAGACAGCGTGCATCAGCCTATTTAAAGGGATAGTAGTACAAAAAGTATATCTATCTATATATATATATATATAATTTATTGTAGAGTTTACGTAAAACAAAGGTACTCCCACTGCAGAAAGGCATTTTATTGAAATGTTATTACAGCACAAACTTTATTTTTTTAGGTATAGTATCACAGTGGCCTGAAATGTTACGGTGGCGCTGTTGCTACACCATCCTATGAACAGTTCTGATCAGTTGACCATTAACCTCCATACAATGGTGTAACATCAGTGCCACTGTAACATTTTCCCTAAAGGATCGGAGACGATCCTGGCACGTCATGTATTTTGTGCTCACGGAGCTCCTGTGGAAGCGATGTAAGCACTAGCGGAGTCTAAAATCGACAGATCCAAGATCGGAGCGATCTCCCTCGGACCCCCATTTGGCAAGCCGGCACACGTCATCAGTCGTGTGGGCTGGTGCACCGACCAGGATGAAAGAGGTGCTTAAGGGAAGTTCACTTCCCAGACAGCTTGTTGTTTAGAGTTCTTGGACTCAGAAGGGCGTACAACACATTAGAAAGCAATGTATGGCACACCGCTCTGGACTTAAAGGGATATTAATGTTTCAATATAAATGCAGCTCCAATTATTCGTTATAGTTTTTGGGTCATGTATAGTGGAATTATCATTCTCTATGATGTGACCAGATACCACATTTGAGGGAAGACGGCTTACACTAGGTAAAAGGGGCGGGGGGGGGGATATTTTATCATTCAATTAGTCTTGAACCACACATCATAGAGAATGATAATACAAATCTACATGGCCCAAAAACTAGAGAATAATTAGAGCTGCATTTATTTTGAAACATTACTATCCCTTTAAAGGTTTAAGATTACCATGTGCAGTGAGCAGTGTTTAGGGTAATGTGGTCCGTCTAGCAACGTTCTCCACGGACTGATTGAAGGGGTTCATCTTTTGAACCATGGAGCAAGGACAAAATGCACAGGGCCAATACGATTTTCTTGTCATAGTAATGTAAGTAGGGGGTTAATAATAGGAGCCATTAGTTCTACTTTAAAGGGCTAGTAATGTCCAGTAAAAATGAATGAGTAGTTTATAGTGCAGCAAGTGTTGAGTTAAATGCAAAAAAACGTATCTCTCAAACCATAGCAGTCTAAAAGTGTGCTTGCAAACCATGCACACTTTTTAGCCCATTCCAATGAAGGGATTCCTTGTAAGTAACGCGACTGCGGATCTGCTGCAGAGCCTCCATGTCAGCCGACATGGATCTCCTGCTGACAGCTTTACAGCTGAAAGCAGGACACATCAAAGTTTAAAGGCATAGTAATACTTAAAATGTAAAAAAAAAAAATATGTTGCAGGGTTTATCCCCCTGAGTAAAACAAGAGTACTCCCACTGCTGAAAGGTGTTTCATTCAAAAGTTATTAATTTTCAAAGTTGAATTTTTTAGGTGCAATATCACAGTGGCCTGAAATTGTACAATAGCGCTGTTGCTACACCATCCTATGGAGATTTATGGTCCCGGGACCAGAGCTGTCCATAGGATCGTGTAGCAACAGCGCCACTGTACAATTTCAGGTCACTGTGATATTGCACCTAAAAAATACAACTTTGAAAATTAATAACTTTTGAATGAAACACCTTTCAGCAGTGGGAGTACTCTTGTTTTACTCAGGGGGATAAACCCTGCAACATATTTCTTTTTTTTTTTTACATTTTAAGTATTACTATCCCTTTAAATGCATGCATCTCTCAAACCATAGCGGTTTGAGAGATACGTTTTTTTTTTTTTTTGCATTTAGCTCAACTTTTGCAGCTCTATAAAATACACATTAGTTTTTACACATAGTATTATTTATTTAGGACGTCACCACTGTTGACACCAGAATTAACAGCCTGCAGTTATACAAATGTGAGATTTGGGTTCCCGGGCTACAGAAACGTCCTGATTCCAGCTGACCACAGACTGGGTGGACACAAAATAAATATAAATTTGGTTAAATATAATCAGGTATCCTGCGGCTGTGTACAAAGCCTTTGCTTCAGTACATTTACACCACAATGTTGTCTGAGTTTTACTGGAAGCCAAAATATCACATAAAAAAGGTGCACGTTAAAGTCAATTTAGGCTTAACACTTAGAGTGCCAGAGAGCTATCCAACACATTCGCTTGTGCTCAAAGGATTAAAGGAGAGCTAACATCTCCCAGCTTGCCTCACCATGACCACACAATTCTAATGGGCCCCCACGAATATTGACCTTGTGCCTTTACTCAAAGACAGAACATCCTCGGTCCATCTTACATAGAGGCAGACATTACAGCTACCAGAAGGGACACAGGATATCAATCTCTGCTCGCTGCAAATGGCTTAACCCTGTACGGTCTAGAGAGGTGTGAAACTCATTCCTTCTCATTGTGTTGTGCACGGCTCTGGTCCTTAAACGGCTAAAGTGATAGTAATATTTAATATGTTTAAAATAATTTTATATATATATATATATATATATATATATATATATATATATATATACACACACAGAAAATATATATACTAGTGTACACGGGCCAAGGACCGGTGAGGTAGAGAGGCCGGTCCTGCTCTGTGTACTGCCGTTGCCTCACTGGCGGCACACGCAATGCAGTCATGCACTGTAGAGACTGCCAGTCCGCACAGAATGCTCCCAGCACAGAACTCCCAGCATTCCACACAGAATGCTCCCAGCACAGAACTCCCAGCATTCCACACAGAATGCTCCCGGCACAGAACTCCCAGCATTCCGCACAGAATGCTCCCAGCACAGACCTCCCAGCATTCCACACAGAATGCTCCCAGCACAGACCTCCCAGCATTCCACACAGAATGCTCCCAGCACAGACCTCCCAGCATTCCGTACAGAATGCTCCCAGCACAGACCTCCCAGCATTCCGCACACAATGCTCCCAGCACAGAACTCCCAGCATTCCGCACAGAATGCTCCCAGCACAGAACTCCCAGCATTCCGCACAGAATGCTCCCAGCACAGACCTCCCAGCATTCCGTACAGAATGCTCCCAGCACAGAACTCCCAGCATTCCGCACACAATGCTCCCAGCACAGAACTCCCAGCATTCCGCACAGAATGCTCCCAGCACAGAACTCCCAGCATTCCGCACAGAATGCTCCCAGCACAGAACTCCCAGCATTCCTACACCTCGCAGCATTCCATGCTCCCAGCGTTCTTTGCGTTCGGGCAGTCTCTACTGTGCATGACTGCATCGGACAAACATTCTGGCCTTTTATACTATAGGATATACTAGCAGCGTGCAACGGCATTGCCCGTCTCTTTGTGGTTGTTTTTTTTAAGCAATGCTTAACCCTTTCAGTGGCAGGGGGTATGCAATGCATTTGAATGCACTGCATATCCCTCTGGAAATTAAAGGGTTAATGTGAGCATCAGTGAGACATTATATATAGACTCCATACATTATAGGTACACCCCCTCTCACTGACGCTCACATTAACCTTTGACTTCCAGAGGGGTATGCGATGCATTACAATGCGTTGCGTACCCATCTTGCAATGAAACGGTTAAGCATTACTTAAAAAAACAAGCAAACAGACGGCCAGCTCCGTCCCACACTGCTAGTAATATATAGTGATAGAATGAGAATAAATGGACAGTAAAACGAGATGGAAGTAAGGATGAGTGAAGACAGAAGGAGGAATGGAAAGAGCAGGGGCAACAAAATAAGAGAACGGGGTACCGGGGAGAGGATGAGGGATGGGGAAGCTGATTGACTCTTACTAAGCAGGAGGAGGCTGGTGTCAGTTTTGGGTAACAGGAGGAACTCTCACACATGCACACACATTTCATTCATGCTCCTGCTCTCACGGACTTTCAGAATGCCATGGGGAGGCAACTCATTGGTCAGCCTAGTGGCACTCACAGTTAAAGGGATAGTAATGCTTCGGAATTACTATCCCTTATATTGAAGCCCTTAAAAAACTGAATTAAATGCCACCAGCGGCGTCTCTCAAACCTTTATGGTTTGAGAGATAGCCGCTTTTAAACTTCGCTCCCCCTGCCTCTCCCCTGACGTCAGCGTTCTTGCTGCAGCAGGGGAATCCGTTCATTGAATCAAGAGGAGGCTCTTCAGCAGAGCCAGATTTCGTTATAGAAGAAACGATCCTTCACTAAAACGTCTTCTACGTGTGCTTGGTAACCAAGCACACGTAGAAGACCGTTTTAGTGGAGGATCTTGTTTCCATAACGAGATCTCGGCTCTGCTGAAGAGCCTCCACCGGTCCCGGGACCAGATTCCCTGCTGCAGCAAGAACGATGACGTCAGGGGGGAGCGAAGTTTAAAAGCGGCTATCTCGCAAACCATAAAGGTTTGAGAGATGCCTCTGGTGGCATTTAATTCAGATTTTAAAGGGCTTCAATATAAGGGATAGTAATTTTGAAATATTACTATCCCTTTAACACAAAGGATAACCACTGCCGGCTACCAGGAGCAATTAGAGACAAATGCCTTAAAAAGGCAGAGGTGTAAAGAGAGAGGATAAAGACATGGAAAGAGACAGAGCAGACATACTCTCTCACATCTTCACACAGAGACCATGTCTCACACTCCTACACTAAAATCTGAGTAGGTTTAAGCAATGCTGCACTCCTATTAGCCAACTAAACTTAGTTAAGAATACAAAGTGCAATATATAATATTTAATTAGGACATACTTTTAGGGTTGCGCCGATACCAGCATTTGCGCGAGTACTTGTACTCGCGCAAATGCGGCCGATGCCAGCACTGATACCCTGTGTCAGGGTCGGTGCTGCAGAGAGGGAGCCTGGGGAGCTGCTCACAATGCTCCCCGGTCACCTCTCTCACTCCTGCAGCGTCGGAGCGTTGCCGCGGGTTACCATGGCAACGCTCCGACTCTGAATTCTGCCGGGGCTCGCGAGAGAACAGCGAGCATCCGGCAGAGGAGGATAAGGGAGGCAAGATGGGACATTGAGTGGGTGGTGAAAGAGGCAGGGGGGGGTCAAGAGGGAGAAAAAGAGGAAGGATCAGGAGACAAAAGGAGGGGGGCCAAGAAGAGGCAAAAGGAGGGGGAATCAGGAGGGAGAGAGAGGCAAAAGGGTGAGTCAAGGAGGGGGAGGGGGAGAAAGGGGGATCAAAAGGGAGAGAAAAAGCCAAAGCAAAAGGAGGGGGCTCAAGAGGGGGAGAAAGAGGCAAAAGGGGACAGTCAAGAGGTGGTGTGTGTGTGTATATATATATATTTCAAGTACTCACCAATACCAATTACCAGTACTTTTTTTTGCGGTCATTTGCCAGGTTTCCAAGTACCTAAAGCATATAGGTACTTAGAAAACTGGCAAATGACCGCAAAAAAAAGGTATCGGTAATTGGTATCGGTGAGTACTTGAAAAAAGTATCGGTACTCGTACTCGGTCTTTAAAAAAATCGGTATCGGTGCATCTCTACATACTTTATTGTATCTTCATCAGGAGGAGGAGATATTATGCTCTGATCTCATGTATTAATGTTGTGTGTCACACACTGTCTCTCTCCTGTTGTAAGAACACTATTTCCCAAGCGTCTCTCTCCTCCCACTGTGTGGCTCATCTGTGAAGTGGCCTTGGAATGAAGCACTTCCTGCTAATGCTGACTAACCCTTTAAGAACCAGAGGGGTGCGTAACATATTGCAAAACAATGCAGAGCACACCCATCAGGTTAAATGGTTAATGTCCCTGCATGGCGTGCCTGTGCATGTGGCTCTGTTCCCGCATTGACTGGAGAGGTTATCTGTGTGTCTGGCAGCAGAGGAAGTGATTTATGACCTTCCTTTGCTGAAAAACACACATAACCTTTTGAGTGGAGGAAGATAATGAAACTACAGAGGGAGGTAGGCCATGCAGGGACTTAAAGGGATAGTAATACTTCGTTATATCTTTATTTTATTTTGTAGGCATTAAAAAAACATGAAGAACGATATAAGTCTTATCTCTCAAACCTTTATAGTTTGAGAGATATTCACAAGTAAAGTTTCCCCCTCCCGCCCCTTTTACCTAGTGTAAGCCATCTCTTCTCAGATGTGGAATGCAGTCCACAGACCAGACAGATAACAGAAGGGACAATCTTCTTCCTATGAGAACAATGAAAGCCCTGCCCCCCTTGACAGGTTTTTCAGGTTTTTCCCTTATCTTAATTGAAGATTGTCCCTCTCTGCAGTCTACCTGGGCACCTCCCTTCTGATCTGGCTGAGTAGTGTTACATCAGTAAAAGGGGCGGGAGGGGGATACTTTATCATTGAATTACTCTTGAACTACAACTCTGACAGAACTGAAATAACACTCTCCAAAGTCCAAATACTATGATGATTAATTAGAGCCGCTTTTATTATGAAACATTACTATCCCTTTAAACCCTTTGATTGCTGGAGGAGGGTGTATTGCTTTACTTTGTAAAGCACTGCACACACTTATGGCACTCAATATGTTAAATCAAGACTGCTAGTTGGCCACTTCATTTCACAGACTGTAGTCTCCCAGGCAGCCCCACTTGTGTGGCAGAAGACCATGGCCTGGTAATTAAAAGGAACCTCCTACACGGTTGCCTGGTGTGAAAATGCACAGGAGTCCTGTTCGTCGATCTTCATTGCCTCTTAATCGCCTTTCCACTCTGTATCTGTACACCAGCCACTAACTTAGGTTATTGAAACGTACCTATACTTGGTAAGTGACAGGGTGGATAGAGATGTTCTTTGACTGCAAGGTGCTTACATAGTACAGAGCCTACACACACTTTTTTTCCCCCCTTCTTCTGTAGAGCTGCAGTAATGAGGTTCCGTCACAAGAGTGAGCGGCCTCTGTCCACATGCTTATTGCTTCCTGAAAGTCAGCCATTTATTTTTTTTTTATTTTTTTTTATTTTTTTTATTTTACATATTAAAGGGGAACTTTCACCTCCTCATTATCATTGTTGTATCCCTTCCTTTGTGTCCCCTCTGTACATTGCGGTGTTTCTTTTTGCCTAAAAATCTGTTTAAATGAAGCAAAAAGATACTTGAATTGTGTACCTTATGACGTTAGCAGCCGCACAGCCGCGCACCGTATGGTGCAGAAGACACTCCCACAGCCTCAGCTCCTTTCACTTGCCCCAGCATCCTCCGATGACGGAGGCGTTCTGTTAGTAAGCTGGAGAGAGATCTCATTGGCTAGATATCGATCTCTGCCAATGAGATCTCTCTCCAGCTTACTAACAGAACGCCTCCATCATCGGAGGATGCTGGGGCAAGTGAAAGGAGCTGAGGCTGTGGGAGTGTCTTCTGCACCGTACGGTGCGCGGCTGTGCGGCTACTAACGTCATCAGGTACAAAATTCAAGTATCTTTTTGCTTAATTTAAACAGATTTTTAGGCAAAAAGAAACACCGCAATGTACAGAGGGGACACAAAGGAAGGGATACAACAATGATAATGAGGAGGTGAAAGTTCCCCTTTAAACGTATTTATCACCTCAAGTAAGCTTATGCACTCTGCTGTGATTCGGTGTGAAAAACTGGAAGCAACGGATATGTCCACCCACATGGATATGGCATCAGGGACTGAATGACAATGTTCTGCAGTCAAAATCTGGGTTTCTATTAGAACAGGGGGTCGTGATCTAAAGTTAGAGGGTAGAAAATTCAAAAGTAGTGTGCGTAAGTGCTACTCTATGGAAAAGGATGGTAGATACATGGTACAGATTCCCAGCAGAGGTGGTAAACAAATACTGTTAGGGAATTCAAACATGTCTGGGGCAGACAGATGTCTATTCTGAGAGGTGTGCAAAGCTGAGTAATTATTAGATAGGGAAAAGTGCAGAATGGATGGGCCTGACTGTTTTTTTCTACCATAAAAATCTACATTTATATTTCTGTGTTAGGTCTTGAACAAAGGCACAAAGCCAAAATTCAAGGAGGCCATTGTGATTTTCCAGGAAAGGTGAGTAGGCGTACCTAGGAACTCCCTGGGACTGACATGAGACTCAGGGTTTTGACCAGGATCTTAGGGTCTCATGGTGAGAGAATCCAGTGTTACCTACTGTATGATCTGCACTACTTAACCACTTCATAGTCACTAAATTGGTGTGATTTACACAAGGAAAGGAGTAGGAGAACATAGTAACATAGTAAATTAGGTTGAAAAATGACACAAGTCCATCAAGGTCAACCTTTGCCTCATAACCCAGAGACATGAGAATTAAATAGCTTTCCTACTGTTAGTCTTTATCTGAACTCCCTGGTTTGCCTGCTAATACACAGTATAACCCTGTGTGTTCCCTTTTGAAAGAAATGTATCTAATCTTATCTTAAATGTATCCATTGTATCTGCCATTACTGCATCCTTGGGCAAGGAATTCCATAATTTAACAGACCTTACTGAAAAAAACCCTTTCCTCTGCTGAAGTTGAAACCTCCTTTCCTCTAATCTCAAGGGGTGTCCCCTGGTCATCTGATCAGGCGTTGGAATGAATAGCTCACCACAGAGATCCTTGTATTGACCTCTCCTATACTTGTGTATTGTGAGAGATCTCCTCTTAGTCCTGCTTGCTTTGTGTGTGATCACGCAGTGAGATCTCTAAATTGGAGAATCACTGGATTACAGCAAGCATGATCTATAATATGGGGACCTTTAAGATTAATATTTTGAAAGTACCCGGGTATGTAAGTAGGAGGTTATTAAGATGTGTTCTGCTTTAAATTGTGTTCTATGGAATGCTTAAAATTAAAAAATAAATAAATAAAAAAAACATTACAGGGTTGTACTGGTTCCTGTGGAGTCCTACAGAATAACATTATGCCTAGTGCTCACCTATGCCAACATCAAGCCGTGCCTATAGAAAGCAGAATGATGCACCAATCCATCCTGGCTATACTACTGGTAGGGGGCGCTATTCAAGTGTTCAACTGCAGACCGAACTGATCTGCGAGTTTGTAGCATTTAAAGTTTCCCCCTCGCTACCCTTTCCCTGACGTCAGCACTCTAGCTGACTGCAGGACAATCTGATCCCGGGACCGGCGGAGGCTCTTCAGCAGAGCAGAGATAGCACTATTTAGAATGAAATACTTCACTGGAGCGGTCTACAACGTGTGCTTGCAAACCAGGCACACTGTAAACCGTTCCAATTAAGTACTTCATTCTAAATAGCGCTATCTCTGCTCTGCTGAAGAGCCTCCGCCGGTCCCGGGACCAGATTCTCCTGCAGTCAGCTAGAGTGCTGATATCAGAGAAAGGGGAGAACTTTAAATGCTACGAACTCGCAAACTAGAAAGTTTTAAGAAATGGGAGGTAGGTTACTCTACTTCTGTGGTTAAAGGGATAGCAATACTTAATTACTAATCCCTATATTAAAGTCATATTAAAAAGAAATGTATTGCCCCCAGTGTCAGCTCTCAAACCTTTATGGTTTGAGAGATGATCGCTCCTATAGTTGCCCTCTCCCACTCCCTTCCCCAAAGTCAGTGTTCTAGCTGACTGAAGGGAAATACGGTCTTAGATCATCAGGCGGCTCTGCAGCAGTGCCAAGATCACGTTAATAACAAAATAAATCTTTCACTGAAATGGTCTTCTAAGACCGTTTTAGTGAAAGATTTTTTTTTAATTTTTTTATTAAAGAGATCTCGGCTCTGCTGCAGAGCCGCCTGATGATCGTAAGACCGGATTTCCCTTCAGTCAGCTACAACTCTGACTTCGGGGAAGGGGGAGGGAGGGGGAACTTTAGGCGCAATTATCACTCAAACCATAAATGTCTGAGAGTTGACACTGGGGGCAATACATGCATTTTTAATATGACTTTAATATAGGGGTTAGTAATTATTAAGTATCACTATCCCTTTAATCTCTACAATTTCAGACTTTTTAAACATAAGTATTACTATCCCTTTAATCTCTACAATTTCAGACATTTTTAAACATAAGTATTACTATCCCTTTAAAGATAGAGGAGATCAGACCCACTGTCAGATTTTATTCAGGAGCCAGGAGTGATGAATGAATAGACAGACCTACATAAAAAAAAAAAAAAAATCAAAATGTAGGCGCTAGAAGAAAACTTTTAGGAGTCTAGTCTTCCAGGCTCCTGGAGTTTTTCAGCCATTTATTCAAAGGGTTAAAAGCCCTGTTTAAATCAATGGGGATTTATACTCGTCCCCTATGAAGCTAATGGTTGCCTGCAGAATGATTCCAGTTTTTTCTTTTGATCATGAGATTTTATAGTAAGTAAAATATAGACGTACATGCTGTTTCTACTCACGTGATAATTATGTACATGATCTGGTCAGGGTGGGCGATGTAAATCCTACAGAGAGAACACAGGGGACTCTGTTACTGTGTGTGTGGCCAGGACGGGTGGTTATTTATACCTGAAACTCCCAAGTCCTCATGAACACAAACTGGACTCAGATATGAATATTACCAACCTCTCTCCCCACTGGTACAGCGCTCGGTCTTGGAATAAATGGCACAGGAATAGCCACATACTGATTGTCTCCATCCAAAATATGACCACGACTAACCAAATGGAGGAGAGCAGGAAAAATTCACACACCATCTTGTCTGTTGTCACCTCCCCAAATCCAGGCACTTGGTACTGTCACCCCTACAGATCCTGAAAAAATATATGGGAGTGTTACAATGGGGAGAACATGCCTAAGGGACATATTTATCAGTCACTCCTTCCTAGGACTAAAGTGTTCTAATGACAGTGACATGTTTATGGTCAGTCCTACCTAGGACCAAAGTGTAATAATGACAGTGACATGTTTATGGGTCAGTCCTTCCTAGGACCAAAGTGTACTAATGACAGTGACATGTTTATGGGTCAGTCCTTCCTAGGACCAAAGTGTACTAGTGACAGTGACATGTTTATGGGTCAGTCCTTCCTAGGACCAAAGTGTACTAATGACAGTGACATGTTTATGGGTCAGTCCTTCCTAGGACCAAAGTGTACTAATGACAGTGACATGTTTATGGGTCAGTCCTTCCTAGGACCAAAGTGTACTAATGACAGTGACATGTTTATGGGTCAGTCCTTCCTAGGACCAAAGTGTACTAGTGACAGTGACATGTTTATGGGTCAGTCCTTCCTAGGACCAAAGTGTACTAATGACAGTGACATGTTTATGGGTCAGTCCTTCCTAGGACCAAAGTGTACTAATGACAGTGACATGTTTATGGATCAGTCCTTCCTAGGACCAAAGTGTACTAATGACAGTGACATGTTTATGGGTCAGTCCTTCCTAGGACCAAAGTGTACTAATGACAGTGACATGTTTATGGATCAGTCCTTCCTAGGACCAAAGTGTACTAATGACAGTGACATGTTTATGGGTCAGTCCTACCTAGGACCAAAGTGCACTAATGACAGTGACATGTTTATGGGTCAGTCCTTCCTAGGACCAAAGTGCACTAATGACAGTGACATGTTTATGGGTCAGTCCTTCCTAGGACCAAAGTGTACTAATGACAGTGACATGTTTATGAGTCAGTCCTTCCTAGGACCAAAGTGTACTAATGACAGTGACATGTTTATGGGTCAGCCTTTCCTAGGACCAAAGTGTACTAATGACAGTGACATGTTTATGGGTCAGTCCTTCCTAGGACCAAAGTGTACTAATGACAGTGACATGTTTATGGGTCAGCCTTTCCTAGGACCAAAGTGCACTAATGACAGTGACATGTTTATGGGTCAGTCCTTCCTAGGACCAAAGTGTACCAATGACAGTGATATGTTTATGGGTCAGTCCTTCCTAGGACCAAAGTGCACTAATGTGAAGTGAAGCCATCAAGATGATACAAAGTAAAAGACAGAAATGCAAACAGCACTAATGAGACTAGACCATCTCTTTAACCCTGTGGATGTGAGAGATCTCTCCAGAGCATTGTGAAGCAATAAACTGGAGTCATCCCTAGCAGCCAATGGGTTAATCCAGTACACATTAAAATACACATAACATGGCAGCTCTGCAGGGTTCTCTTACAGTATGTCTTGCATTAACCCTTTGAGTGCCAGAGAGGTATCCAGAGCGATCACTCATAGGGTTAACAGAGATGCCAATTCGCCTTAGACAAAAACATAGATTCATGTCCCTAATGATGATGTTCTTACATATTATTTCATAAAAACAGGACTAGAATGCAGATACAGCAGCACTGACTATTTTGTGCAGCACATATTAGAGGATTTATATTTAATTGAACATGTAATGCTTATAAAATATGCAAATTAAAATGATAAAGTGGGACAATTCTGGAGCAAACCAACTTCATCATAGGGGAAAAATTAAAGTTCTTATTGATTTAAATGGGGCTTTTATCACTTTAAATGCTAGAAGGGTTTCCTACACATTGCAAAGCAACACACTGGTCACCTCTCTAGAATTAAAGGGATTTAAAACCCCCAAATAAATCAATCAGAATATGTGAAAATTCTATGTTTCCCCTACGAGACTTTTGGTGTGCTCTAGAATTGCACCTCTTTTGGCTTATGGAATTCTCCCTCTAATGTCATATTATATAATATTTATATATACTGAATATATTGTGAAAAGCAGTGGTATGATTTGGCTACACAAAACAGAAGACTTTTTTTTGAGCCAGGAAAAATTTGGAGGGGTCGGGTGGAAGATTTACATGCCACTGCGGGGGCTTGCACACAGATACATATATAAAATACTCCAAAATTTAGGAGCCAGCTGTGAAATTATAAGAGACAGGGCTCACAAAACAGTGGCATATTCCCATTTTATTGAATAAAATGATCATTTCTCTATATTATAACAATGAATTTATTGTGAAATATACTAGCAAGTTAACATTATAGAGTCAACTGATCATACTACCGTATTGTATAAAATATACTGTGAGCCACAGTATCATATATTGCATTATACAATAAGTGATCATATTATTTAAAATATTAAGTATACAGTGAAACGTATGCCCCAAATGGGTAAATAATACAGAATTTCCAGAAACCCCAGGGGAAACAGAGTTAAGTGCAGGAAAAGTTAATCAATTTAAACCAGGGCAGGGGAAGCTGTGGATCTCCAGCTTTTGCTGGACTACAGCTCCCATCATCCTCAGCTGGCAGATGGGAGTTTGTAGTCCAGCAACAGATGACGGTGCCACAGGCTGCTTATCTCGGTTTGAATGTACAGGGCAGCCCTGGAACAACACAGAAGGACCCAGACTGATCACTCACCAAGCAGTGGATCCCCAGCGGATCCGGGGCAGAGTGGGGAAAGGGGGGGAAGGGATCAGGATCCAAAACACAACCCCTTGTGCTGCTGGAACAAACACTTCCTTGTTAGGCCACGCCTTCCGTGACGTCAGGAAGCCGCAGCGGCCATGTGGTTAGTGGTGCGGGCTGTATTTGTTACTTTGATCCCGCCCAGCTTTTGACGTCATAGAGAGGGGTAGGGGCTCATCTAAGCGTTTGAGAACTGAGTATTATTATTATTATTTTCAATATATTAGTATTACAATTATTAAATATTAGTAATAATATTACTATTATTAATTAGTAGTAATAGTATTACAATTATTAGTACTGTTAATTATTAGTAATAGTAGTATTACTATTATGATTAATAAATATTAGTATTAATATTATTAGTAGTAGTACTATTAATTATTAGTAATATTACTAGTATTATTAATTATTAGTTCTAATATTACTGTGACTATTAGTACTATTAATAATTATAGTTAGTAATAATATTACTATTAGTAGTAGTAATACTACTAATAAGTATTAGTAGTAGGGTGACCACACATCCCGGAATGCCCGGGACTGTCCCTTATTGGGGGTCTGTGTCCTGCGTCCCGGTTCACACCCCCACCGGGACAACAAAGAGTCCCGGAATTGAGCAACACGGACCAGTCCACGCAGCCAATGAAATGTATTTGCTATATGATCCTCATTGGCTCCAAAAGGGACTGACAGCGCAGGCGCACGGACATCACTGTGACGAGATGTCCGTGCTTCGTGCTCCTGTGAGCATCGGAAAAACGGCAAAATCTTTGGAACCAGGTAATATTTATGGCGACTAGCGCTACTAAGCAGCTAGTCGCCAGATGAAGAATGAATGCATGTTAAGTTATTGCGGGGTGGTAGGTCCCCTTTAAATCCAGTTCTTTTAAAGATCCAGTCATAGAGTCAGGTGTAGGGACACTTTTTGGTCAGGGCAATGGGCTTAAATAGGGATTGTCCCTACAGAATCAGGAAAGTTGGCAAATATGCTTTTATCTATAATTCTGGACCAATAAGTGGGAGTCCAGATTAGACTTTGTCCTCAGAAAGCAAATATTGATGTTTTACTGGTATTTGCATGAAGTACTGGGTATGTATATGACCCTAGTTTACTTTTAAGTGTCAGTGTTCTTTTAATGCACTTTAAATCTTAAAGGGATAGTAATGTTTCAAAATAAAAGCAGCTCCAATTAATCTTCATAGTATTTGGGCCATGGAGAGTGTTATTTCAATACTGTCAGAGTTGTAGTTCAGGATTAATTGAATTATAAAGTATTCCCCTCCTGCCCCTTTTACTGATGTAACACTGCTCACCTCAGAGCAGCAAGACTGTCCGGATGGATCACAGAGAGGAAAAATCTTCAATTAGCATAAGGGAAAAACCTGTCAAGGTGGCAGGGTTTTCCTTATGATCACAGTAAGAAGATTGTCCCTTGCTGTTATCTGTCCGGTCACTAGACCAGATTCCGCATCTGAGGGGAGGTGGCTTACACTAGGTAAAAGGGGCGGGAGGGGGATACTTTATCATTCAGCTACTCTTGAACTACAACTCTGACAGTACTGAAATAACACTCTCCAAAGTCCAAATACTATGGGGATTAATTGGAGCTGCTTTTATTTTGAAACATTTCTATCCCTTTAATACCCTTTTCACAAGAATCTGTGAGAGTGCATATCCCCCTTTTTACAGATCGGTAATCTGATAGAATTATACATTGAATATGTAGCAAATTTATTCATGGGCTATATTTCACCTGGTAAGTAAATAAGACCCTACGGCGGTGGTCGGCGGTTATTGAGCCTTCAGCTGGCTGACTGGGGATGACGGAAATTGTAGTTTCCAAGCTGGGGCCCAACAATTGTCTACACCTAATGTTACCAGACCTCTGGATGTTGACACATTACAAGGTTGTACTGGTTCCTGTGCAATCATGCAGAATAATATGTTCACAAGTATCCTGCTTAAAGAGGAGGTCTGGTCATCTTACCCTTGGGGGACCTTATTTTAAAGGGATAGTAACACTTGATATGGAAAAATATAAATTGCGGGGTTTATTCTGCTGATGCATACAAGGATGCCTGAAGGGAGTGTATAAAGGCATTGTTTACTGCAAATAAATGTATGTTTTACTCGGGTATTCTTAGCCACTTAAGGACCAGAGAGGTGTGCAATGCATTGCAAAGCAATGTGTTGCGCCCCCCCCCCCCCTTCCTTAAGGGGTCAATCCAAGTTGGCTGTATTTCTGGAGGGGATTGCTGGAGGGAATTTGGTTGGTGGTTCTCATCCCAGCCACTGTAAAAGCTAAATTCACTTGCCTCATCGGTCTGCAGGTGAGCGGCTGCCATCTGTTCCTTGCCTGATCCGAAGTATCCAGGGCAAGAACCCACAGACAGGCTCTGCTGACCGGGTGAGCCTGTAACCTCCATAACTTCTCCAATCAGAGACCCCCTTCCCAATCCGGGAAAAAGTCAGTGAAACAGAACTGCTCTCACAGCCAGGGTCAATTCGTTTTTTGTAGTATCTGAGTGGTTCCCACCATGCAGGCCCCCCAAGAATCATGCTGTCGACAACTATCTCAACGAGGGTACAGATTGCGGCCCTTCTTTATTATATATTGGGTAAGGGGGTTGGAGAACTAGTCTAGTGTCCTGCTAGCTTGAGCGCTGGCCTCATCTGCCCCTTTGTTCTCTTGAGGCCTTCCCTTGCTGCTACTCGTGCACATCCGCCCGTGCTCTGGAAGTGACGTCAGATTTGGTGCGCCACCCAGAACTCTATCATGAGGCAATGCCCCACTAAGGCTGCCAGAACCTCGGGCCAAGGGATACCCAGGGCTGGGAGGCACTTCTCGTGGGGGCGTCCTGGTCTTCCATTGGATGCTCTCTAATGGATGGCCCAGCCACCACAGTTTTCTTTTGTTGTCTCTGTGTGGGGGGATTCCTGTGTCAAGCTCTACAGCAAACTACAGAACAGAGATACACGAAACAGGGGAACACAAAGATACACCAAATTATAACACAGGGGACACAGCAAGAAGTACATGGCCTGCAGGGAACAAAGTGCTGGGTTTCACCTTTATTTCCTGGGCACTCTGGTTCCCCACTGCCAACACAAAGTATACAACTTACAGTACAATACCACACACACACACACACACACTATTACTCAAGATACCACACAATGAGCAATGTTTCAAATGTTATATTCCTGGAGGGGAATATCACCTCGGGTTCATCTCCTGATTCTGTACAGGTTACTTTACGGTCCTTTTTATCCATGAGGCAATATTGGACTTAGAAGCAGAAACACTGTATAAGGTGACCACATATCCCTTTAAATCAGAGACAATTACAAAAACTTCATTCTGTAGAGCTCCACAGGAATCTGTGCCACCCGGCACTGTGTGTCCCAGATTTAAAGGGATATAGGGTCACCTGGCTGCTACAACTTTTTCTTAGTCCTTCCTGAATGATGAACAAGGCTGGGTCTGGATATACTCCAAAAACAGCACACCTAACAAGAGAAAAGTATCTAAGTGAAGTAGTTTTAATGAACAGGATAAAAACAATAAGGTAAGTATTACACTCACAAGAGCCTTCTTGGGCTTTAGGCGTATCAAGCGGGCCCCTCTCCCTTGTAGCCAGCAAACTGCGTCCTCCTGCCTGCGGTCCGGAATGCCGCCTGTGATCTCCTGTCTTTATGAAATGTCTTTGATGTTGGTAATACAATATAGCAATTGATTGTATCAGGAAATGGAAGTGGACATTAAAGTTAGTAGAGTACCACTGATATTGGGCGGTTAAAGATGGAAGTAAACACACGGCTAAACCACAACCTCGTGGAGAGGTGGGTCCAGAACACTGGGAGACGATGTTTGAAACTGGATGGGTGAGTGGAGCAGGAAAACTTGCAGGGGGCATGGAGGAAACCCGGCATAGACCAACTGTCACAGTACCTTGCTTCCAGCGACATTTGGCGTCTTTCCACGCGTCATCTGCAGGCAAGAGGCTTCAAGCATGCCGCAGGCCTCTGTTTTATGTGTGTTTGTTTCCTGTAGTCTCCTCCTACCTACTTCCTCCCTCTAGCTGCTCCTCCTACCTACTTCCCGTGGAGAGGTTTAAAGGGCAAACTGAGTCCTGACTCAGTCACCCTTACGTTGTTGTTTTTTTGTTTTATTTATTTATTTTTTTTTTTTTTAAGAAAAAAAAAAAAAAAACAACGTAAGGGTGACTGAGTCAGGACTCAGTCTGCCCTTTAAACCCCTCCACAGGAAGTAGGTAGGAGGAGCAGCTAGAGGGAGGAAGTAGGTAGGAGGAGACTACAGGAAACAAACACACATAAAACAGAGGCCTGCAGCATGCTTGAAGCCCCATGCCTGCAGATGATGCGTGGAAAGATGCCCAGCATCGCTGAAGTGGCGGCGCTGGAAACAAGGTACTGTGACATCAAGCTAATAGCCGTCTAATCCCAAATGTTTTTGCAGACCCATTGTTTGCTTCCTCTGGGGCATATGGGAAAAAAAAGGCTGAAGACTTTCTAAATGAATCTGCTGTTTGAATATATTGTTTAACGTAGATACATCACCAAATACAGTTTTGCTTATTAATTTTAAATTAACATTTACTTTAGATTGCTTTCTCTAATGTATACCATTTTCTATTATTTAAAGAGGACTTGTCAGATTTCAAGTCCTCCCATCAGTGGAAGCGTCCATCTTGAGAAGATTTGCATGCTCATTCCACCTTATAAGTTTATTCCATTCCTGTGGTACAAAGTGATATTTAGCAGTCTAAGAAGGTGGAGAGAAGTGATTTTCTGGACATGTGAGAAATTAAGTATGCAGCTTCAGGTCAGACAGGTCAGAGAATAAAGTTCTCCTGAGATTAGATTCCCTAACTACTAAACCAAAAATCTCTACAACTATTAACCTGATTGTAAAACAAAAATCACATGTTGGCTCACGCTATAATCAGTGGTCAGTCATTGTGACCAATCTATCTGTGTTTAAATAGAGATATCTGGAAAATTAGACTTGTTGGTGTGTTCTGAGGACTGTGGATAATTAGTGCAATAAATGATCACTAACGTTTAATTCTTGAGTAGGCAGAAATATATATACAGGTAATCTCTCAATCAGATTACGTGGAGAAAGTAAACGATAAGTAGCTATTATAGTGGTTACACCCAGCTGTGCAAATAGAACAGGGAGAATGAAATGATGTTTTACTGCCGTTATAACTTACTTTCAATGTACGCTTGGGAGCAAATGAAATACTCGAATTTGTTCGAATATAAGGCAACACCCAAATTTTGCTGTTAAATTCTTGGACAAAACCAAAAATGAAGAATGTAAGTCGACCCTGTTTGTTTGTCCCTCACTTGATCTGTCTCTCTGTCCCTTCATGGCGTGTCATATCATCAAGTTTAAAGGGATAGTAATACTTCATTTTAACTTTATTTTATTTTGTAGGCATTAAAAAAACACGAAGAATGATATAAGTCTTATCTCTGAAACCTTTATGGTTTAAGAGATATTCACAAACAAAGTATCCCCCCCTGTTCAACCAGATCAGAAGGGAAGTGCCCAGGTAGACTGCAGAGAGGGACAATCTTCAATTAAGATAAGGGAAAAACCTGAAAAACTTGTCAAGGGGGGCAGGGCTTTCATTGTTCTCATAGGAAGAAGATTGTCCCCTGCTGTTATCTGTCTGGTCTATGGACTGCATTCCACATCTGAGAAGAGATGGCTTACACTAGGTAAAAGGGGCGGGAGGGGAAACTTTGCTTGTGAATATCTCTCAAACCATAAAGGTTTGAGAGATAAGACTTATATCATTCTTCATGTTTTTTAATGCCTACAAAATAAAATAAAGGTAAAACGAAGTATTACTATCCCTTTAATGCCACCTGGCTCCATCCCTAAAGTGAGAAGTAGGTCAAATAAAGCTCCCTGAACGCAGGTGTGTCTGATAGTCCAAAGGGAAACCCATTTGTAGAGGAATTTCGACGAAACCATCTGTATACATCAGGGACGTGCACAGACATTTTGGGGGGGCAGGGGCTCAAATGAAAAAAAAAAGGGCGCTTCTCATTATTATTATTATTTTTTTTTTTGTTAAAAGGGCATGAGGGCACTTCTCATAATTATTTATTCAAAATATGTATTTAAAAAAAGGGCATGAGGGCACTTTGGACAAAAAGGGCAGGTGCTCAAGCCCCCTTTGGTGTCTATATGTGCATGTGCCTGGTATACATGTTGGGTTGGGTGGAGAGATGCTGTCCCTACTTTCCTCCTGGCCTCTTCATTGTGGTTTGACTACATGTGGACTTTTGAATGAGTATGTGCTACATTTACCATAAAATCTCAAGTACGAGATGCACCTGAGTAAAATACACAGGTGTAAATTATACCCCCAAGATTTTAGGGAAAAACTAAACTTAATGTGTATAAAATGCACCATTACTCTTTCCCGCCTCTACCCACAAAAGTTGAAATGTAGGGATCAGATTCCCCTCTCCCCATTCTGCTAACTCTGTATTTGGCGGCAGCACACTGGCTCAGTGGTTAGCACTTTTGCTTTGCAGCGCTGGGGTCCTGGGTTCAAATCCCACCAAGGACAACATCTGCAATGAGTTTGTATGTTCTCACTGTGTTTGCGTGGGTTTCCTCCGGGTACTCCGGTTTCCTCCCACACTCCAAAACATACTGATAGGTGAATTTAGATTGTGAGCCCCAATGGGGACAGGAACCAATATGAGTGTAAAGCGCTGCGGAATCTGTGTGCGCTATATAAATAAAGGATTATTATTATTATTATTTGTGTATCGGTATCTGTGCCTACCTTCATCCTGATGAGCCTCTCAGCAGAGATGCAGGATATATCCCTCCAGCAGGTGGCACTCTTGCATTTGCTGCCCGCTGCCTCTGCGTTGCTCTGTCAGAACCTAAATAAGTTCCCCTCAACAGAAATGCTTGGGATCCACATACCTCCCTACATTTCAAATTGTGAAAAAGGGACAAGGAGTGTTGCTGGTGGGCGGGACATTAGCAAGAAGTTTTAGGCTGTTCCATGACTTGTTGCCACCTCTTTGTGTAATCTAATAAATGACTTAGAACAAGATCAAAGCATTTTATTTACACAGACTAATTTATAAACATATATACTGACGTTTAAACATACATCATTGTGAGTTTTATTGCTGTAGAGCAATGTGATACACTTATATACACACACCACACAGTCTGATCTCCTAAACACAGGGACACCAGGGTGATACACTTATATACACACAACACAGTCTGATCTCCTAAACACAGGGACACCAGGGTGATACACTTATATACACACCCCACAGTCTGATCTCCTAAACACAGGGACACCAGGGTGATACACTTATATACACACAACACAGTCTGATCTCCTAAACACAGGGACACCAGGGTGATACACTTATATACACACCCCACAGTCTGATCTCCTAAACACAGGGACACCAGGGTGATACACTTCTATACACACCACATAGTCTGATCTCCTAAACACAGGGACACCAGGGTGATACACTTATATACACACCACACAGTCTGATCTCCTAAACACAGGGACACCAGGGTGATACACTTCTATACACACCACACAGTCTGATCTCCTAAACACAGGGACACCAGGGTGATACACTTATATACATACCACACAGTCTGATCTCCTAAACACAGGGACACCAGAGTGATACACTTCTATACACACCGCACAGTCTGATCTCCTAAACACAGGGACACCAGGGTGATACACTTCTATACACACCACACCATCTGATCTCCTAAACACAGGGATACCAGGGTGATACACTTCTATACACACCACACCATCTGATCTCCTAAACACAGGGACACCAGGGTGATACACTTCTATACACATCACACAGTCTGATCTCCTAAACACAGGGACACCAGGGTGATACACTTATATACACACCACACAGTCTGATCTCCTAAACACAGGGACACCAGGGTGATACACTTAAATACACACCACACAGTCTGATCTCCTAAACACAGGGACACCAGGGTGATACACTTATATACACACCACACAGTCTGATCTACTAAAAAGTGGGACATCAGAGTGGGAAAGAGGGACAGAGGGATTTGGGTCTAAAAGAGGGACTGTCCCTCCTAAAGATGGACACTTGGGAGGTATGGATCCATCCAGCAGGCAGCACACTTGCATATGCTGCCATCTGCCTCTGCATTGCTCTGCAATGCAGAGGCAGCAGTGCAAGTGTGCCCCCCACTGGACGGATATATCCTGCATTTCTGCTGATGGATGGAGGAGGACACAGATACACAGATAGAGTTAGCAGATTGGGAGGAGGGAAACAGATTTCAACTTTTTTTCTCTGTATAATACGTACCCCCCACTTCACATAAGGTGAAAAGGGGTGAAAATGTGCATTTTATACCCAATATTTTAAGGTATATAATTTTCTATACTTGATACAGAACAGGCAGTTACACCAGGGCTATCACATGACAGCCCCTATCTTCCCCAGGGGCAATAGTTATGTCTGAAAATATCTTTGTATTAGGGGGCTCAAAAATGTTTGCACCAGTTCCCTCCAATGGCTAGCCACTTCACTGCATCGCAGCACAGCAATAATAAGATCTCTATGCCTCTGGCAGCCAAGGGGTTGAAAAAAAAATAAAGAAAGCTGGATATTTAAATTGGAGGGGGTGGTACTTGTATATAATAATAGAAATGGGCTTGGCTGTCACATGGTGGTTTAGTTTACCTTTGTTCTCTGTCCATAGTAACAGTTGGCTCACTGCTCTGTTGCACAGTTACCTGGACACGTAATCCTAACAACCAGGTCCAATTAAGATTTCATTAGGATGGAAATCCGTAACATGGGATCAGATTAATAGGGGGAGGGGTACTCATGTGCAGTGAATTACCTGTTTGTGTTACTGGGTAAAAGTAATACCCAGGTACCTGTGATTAAGCCTATAAGGGCCACAGGGTATGCAAAACATTGCTTGTTGTTTGTATATTATATAGCAGGCAGGGGCGGACTGACAGGACCCAGGGCCCCTGGTCCAAAAAGAGGTCTGGGCCCCCTGCAGAAATCTCCACATTGCCCCTTCATCTCCACAATGCCCCCTTCATCTCTACAATGCCCCTTCAACTCCGCAATGCCCTCTTCATCTCCACAATGCCCTTTCATCTCCACAATTCTCCTTCATCTCTACAATGCCCCCTTCATCTCCACAATGCCCCCTTCATCTCCACAATGCCCCTTCATCTCCACAATGCCCCTTCATCTCCACAATGCCCTCTTCATCTCCACAATTCCACTTCATCTCTACAATGCCCCCTTCATCTCCACAATGCCCTCTTCATCTCCACAATGCCCCCTTCATCTCCACAATGCCCCTTCATCTCTACAATTCCCCTTCATCTCCACAATGCCCCTTCCACAATGCCCCCTTCATCTCCACAATGCCCTCTTCATCTCCACAATGCCCCCTTCATCTCCACAATGCCCCCTTCATCTCCACAATGCCCCTTCATCTCTACAATTCCCCTTCATCTCCACAATGCCCCTTCCACAATGCCCCCTTCATCTCCACAATGCCCTCTTCATCTCCACAATGCCCTCTTCATCTCCACAATGCCCCCTTCATCTCCACAATGCCCCTTCATCTCTACAATTCCCCTTCATCTCCACAATGCCCCTTCCACAATGCCCCCTTCATCTCCACAATGCCCCTTCATCTCCACAATGCTCCCTTCATCTCCACAGTGCCCCTTCATCTCCACAATGCCCCTTCCACAATGCCCCTTCCACAATGTCCCCTTCATCTCCACAATGCCCCTTCCACAATGCTCCCTTCATCTCCACAATGCTCCCTTCATCTCCACAATGCCCCTTCCACAATGTCCCCTTCATCTCCACAATGCCCCCTTCACCTCCACATTTCCCCTTCCACAATGCCCCTATCTCCACAATGCCCCTTCCACAATGCCCCTTCATCTCCACAATGCCCCTTCCACAATGCCCCTTCCACAATGCCCCTTCCACCTCCACACTGCCCACTTCATCTCCACAATGCCCCTTCATCTCCACAATGCCCCTTCCACAATGCCCCCTTCATCTCCACAATGCCCCCTTCATCTCCACAACTCCCCCTTCATCTCCACAACTCCCCCTTCCACAATGCCCCCTTCATCTCCACATCTCCCCTTCCACAATGCTCCCATCTCCACATCGCCCCTTCATCTCTGCATCGCCCCTTCCACCATGCCCCTTTATCTCCACACTGCCCCTTCCTCCAGTCCTTGGTGGTCCAGCGGCTTAACAGATCTTTGTGAAGTCCCGCGTGCCTTTAGTAATGCAGAGGCTGGGAGATGATGTCATCTCCCAGCGCTCTGTATTACTAGAACAGCGCGCCGGCGGCCGTAGTTGGAGAGCAGCTGAGCAGCACTACAGACGGGCCCCTAAGTGGCAGGCAGACACAATATATTAAAATTATAATTTCTCGAAGCGGCGGCGGGCCCCCATCGGTCCCGGGCCCTTGGTCCGTGACCGAATGCCCGTATGGTCAGTCTGCCCCTGATAGCAGATGTACTTAGATTAAACTGACCAGACACATAGGAAACAGGCATATTTCAGGATTGTGCTGATATCAAAGCAGCCCTGCAGTATGGATTTTTCATATTTGTCCCGGGGAAAAAGGTGAGGTCAGGTCACCCTATTTTAGATGGGTCTGTGCCCTTTCTTTTTATTGTGTGAAAGGATTAAAGGAATCCTAATACCTCCTACTAACTACACTCCCCATTTATGTTAATCAGGGCAGAAAATACTAATGTAAGCAGGGCCAGGTTTACATTCCAGGCTCCCCTATGCAAGGCACTCTAGGCACCCTTACCTCCGCCCATGGCCACACCCCACTCCTCACATGGCCACGCCACCAGTCTCATCCACTGTTTCCTGGCACAGAATATACCTTTGGTCTGCAACAAGCAAGGACATAAAAGTTGATGAGGCTGAAAAAAGACCTGCGTCCATCAAGTTCAGCCCATGCCAGATCACGCCTGTTGATCCAGAGGAAGGCAAAAAAAAAATTGAAGCCGTTTACAATTAAAGGAATCGTAATATCTCTATTATTTCTGAGTCTTCTTTATGCTTTTTACAACACTTAGCGCTATGTTTAGTGACTTAGAGTTCTGTCGTTCAAAAGATATTCAAGGTTAAAGGATCCCCCCTCTCGCCTCTTCTGTCAATGTTGGACAACTTGAGACCGTCTAGCTGTACAG
Organism: Rhinophrynus dorsalis; assembly: GCA_037306005.1. NCBI lineage: Eukaryota > Metazoa > Chordata > Amphibia > Anura > Rhinophrynidae > Rhinophrynus > Rhinophrynus dorsalis. Next base: position 179,266,860 of record CM074726.1, read on the forward strand.
GAATACAGTCTCCATCATCCCCAGCAAGTTTGTGCTTCGGTCCCTTGTTTTACTCGCCAGGTTAAACACTGAAATATATATTTTAATATCAAGAATTATTATCCCTTTACTCTTAGTAGTCCTGTTTAACCCCTTAAGGACCACTGACGTGCCAGGACCGTCAAGGCAGTCCGGCACTTAAGGACCAGTGACGGTCCTGGCGCGGCATGGAGTTCAGGGCTCCCGGCGCGGCTGCACACCGCTCTGGAAGCCCTGAACCGGAACTTAAAAAAAAAAGCCCCGTGGTCCGCAAGTGCCGGCCACGCGTGTGTGTGCTGGTCCTTAAGGGGTTAAAACTCATATTTATACACATGGTGTAATTCAAACAGCACACAGAACCCACTGCGGTTGCCTTAGATCATATTCTACGCCATTGTTTCTCAACATTAGTGCTCTGGGCACAACAACAGGCCGGATTTTCATTATATCCCTGCTTAACCCTTTGAGTGCCAGAGGGGTCCTCTCACAAGTGGGTAATCAGCATCCCTGGGAATTTGCCAGGTTTCACCCAGAGACTCTAGATCAGTGGTTCTCAATCTTTTTTTGTTTGGGGCACCCCTAACACATAATCTACAACATTCGGGGCACCCCTAACATATTTAATGTACTTTATCAAGGGCATAAGAAGGGTACAATACATAAATATACAGTTATTATTAGGTTTTATAATCATAATAACAACACTACATCTATTGTGCATAACAATTTCTATAAACCTTTATTTAAAAGTCCATTTTTGTTAGTTTTCATAGAAAACATGGTGCGCCCTAAGTTGATGTCCTTGGCACACCGAAGTACCACGGCACCCTGGTTGAGAATCACTTATCTAGATTTAGAGTTCTGTCTCCGGATGAAACCTTCAGATCTCCGGGTAACACTGACTCATGTGGCATTTGCGAGTGCAACGCTTAATTATAATTAATGTATAGTATTACTGCTGCCGGATGTCCTTGCAGCTTGCCCGCTCACTTTGTCCAGTGCGTCCATCCATCTCCCCTTGCCACGTGACCCCCTCACTGTCACCCCACACCACCTGACACAGTGACACACAACATTGCGATTTGCAAGCCGGCCAATTGCTGCTGTTGGCATTGCTGAGGAAGAGCGAAGCCAACGTGATGATGTTGGCGTCGCAGGGCAGGCGCGCGGGGAGCCTTGAATTCCATGACGGTCCTGGTACATCATGGGTCCTTTGGCTCCCCAACCCATGATGTGCCAGGACCGTCAAGGGTCCTTAAAGCGGAACTACCATGTCACAAAATGTTTAGCTTAACTAAGTCCCCTTCTGGCGACTAGCTGCTTAGTAGCGCTACCCGCCAGAATTATTACCTGATTTAATAGATATATGCTTTATTCCCCAGCTGTCAGTAGCATGTAGCGCAGACATCTTGCCAGAATGACGTCCGCGCGCCTGCACTGTTAGTCCCAATGCCGAAAGGCATTTTATTAAAAAGTTACTGCAGCTGAAACGGGAATTTTTCAGGTGCAGTATCACAGTGGCCTGAAATGTTACAGTGGCGCTGTTGTTACACTTTCCTGTGGAGGTTTAGCAAGCGTCACTGTAAAGTGTCAGGCCACTGTGATACTGCACCTAAAAAAATACAAATTCAAGTTTGATCTGTAATAACTTTTGAATAAAACACATTTCAGCAGTGGGAGTTCCCCTTGTTTTAGTCAGGGGAATAAACCCTACAACATATTTCTATTTCTTTAACACTTTGAGTGTCAGAAGGGTACCCTTTTGGCACTCAAAGGGTTAAGAAATAGAGTAGAGAATCACTGATGTACTGGGGCAAACAAATTGCCCTACAGGGTAGAAATAAACATTACAAAAATTCCCATTGATTTAAGTGGGGTTTTTAACCCCTTGAATGCTAGAAAGGTCTCCAGACCACTTTAGCATTCAAGACACATTTAAACGAATGGATAATTTGTATTTTCCTCCTATTTAGGGTGACCACCTTTCCATTCTGTTCAGGGACACTATGGAGATGAGAGAAGCAGAGAACTCGTCCTCGGATCCAGGACAGAAGTGCAGGAGGGGTCACTACACATCACTGGACATCAGTGCACAACCTGCTCTTTCTCCGGTGCACCACACACTTCTAAACACTAGAGGGAGACCTGCCCATTTACTGCTGTGACACAAATGATGTCTGCGGTGAGCTACATGAAAATGTATATCAGGCCTTTAACTAGCATTACACTGCTATAAACCTGCATTGCAGCTCCTGTTTGATGTCACGAAAAATGTTCAGTTCTCTCTCGTGTTTAGAGATCTGTCTGGAAGCCATTTTCTTGTAGCCCAGTAGAGACATCACTTCCTGTCACAGTAGGCAATGGACAGGTCTCTCTCAAATGTTTAGAGCTCTGTCTAGAAGACATTTTCTTGTAGCCCAGCAGAAACATCACTTCCTGTCACAGTAGGCAATAGGCAGTTCTCTTTCTATCTAGTGTTTAGAACTCTGTGCTCTGGAGTCTTCATTCCGGGATTTTGTATTGTCCCAGAAGGGGGCTGCCCGGGACATGGGACACACACTTAAATTCCGGGACTGTCCTGGGCAATCCAAAGCATGTAGTCACCCTACCTATGATGTAGTTGGTTTGCCCCAGAATACCACACTGTGCGATTCTACATCACACCCATAAATATAATTGCTGTTCTAGGCTTCCCCAGAAGGGGAAAGAAGTGTACATGGAGAGGGAGCATGTCATAGGGAGGGTTGAGCTAAAAGATGGATGTGTGTGTGTGTGTGTTAGGGCAAGGTGGAGGGCTTATAAGGGGTTTGGCAGGAAGAGGACTGCCATGTGGGAAATAGAGGTGAGGCAGATAGCCCTTGCCTGGTTTTCAGATTTCGATAACTTATTGTTACGGTTCAATACACTCAGAAACGGAAGGTGTTGGTAAAACACAATTTTATTTGCACACAATGAATAACAGTAACCCTCGCGGGTCCAGCATACAGAGAAACGGTAACTGACACAAGACAGGTTACACAGGAATGATTAACCCACACGGGTCCAGTATGTAGAACAGAAATACAATACTGACACTGGTCAGGTAAATCACAATTGATACAGTGTAAATATGACAAGTGATACAAGTGAGGCCAATGACTGAGTTGGCCCTGATGTTGGGAGGCCCAATGTGACTTTCTACGCAGAGAGTAACAACAGCGACGGACAAGTATGCAACTGTTTAAGCCAGCGGAGATCTGGCAAAGGCAACCAGAGAGGAAGGCTGCCAAAGTGAATGCCCACAGGAGACTACCAACAACGTGAGTCGGTGCTTAGTGCCGTAGGATAACGTACGCCCAACGGAGACTTCAAACTCATACACAGATGCCCAGCACCGCCCCTGAAGGGGTTAACGAACGCTACGGTCTGTAGGTGGAAAGTAACCTGAGGCGCCCAATTGAACCCAACCACAGAAATGACAGACCAAGCGATCGTGGTGCAAAATAGAATATACCGGAGGATAACACTGGCACTATGAGTAAGCGGATCACCGACTGGACTACAATAGCGGAACCGGACCACCGGAGCTCTGCCAGACACTGAAGCATAAGCAACAGCAAGCGTAGAGGGACCAGCAAGCAGGAACAGCACAGGAACTTCTACCCAGCCGGGTCGGTACACAGAGCAGGAACGTCAGCCAAGCCGATTCGATACACGGAGTAGGATCGCCAATCTCGCCGGGTTGGTACACGGAGCAGGAACACCAGACAAGCTGAGTCGGTACACAGAGCAGGAACGTCAGCCAGGCCAGGTCAAAACAGGAAGCCGGAACATCAGCCAATCCGGGTCGGTACACAGAGCAGGAAAGGTAAACAGTCAGAGTAGTCAATCAGTCCGGGTCATACACTGGTATCAATAAGCAAACGGAACAAGCGCTAGGCAACGGATACACCACGAAAGGGCAACTCATAAGTGGCAGCCCAAGGTATTTAAAGGCTGTCACTGGGAGGAGCTATACAGCGCAGCCAATAAAAAGGCATTAGGAAGTAAACATGTCAAAATGTCGCTGAAATCACGGGCACCGTGATACTTATATGGTAAAGTTATGTGGGATTTATCCTCGTGCTGAAGCCCTGTGGGAGACTGCACCGGACTTAGGTCGTGGGTGGTGATGTTACACATAGAAGCTAAGGATTTTGGGAGTTTGCACCAGACTTATGTCGTGGGTAGTGATGTTACATATAGAAGCTAAGGATTTTGGGAGTTTGCACCAGACTTAGGGTGTTGGTGGAAATGTTACACATAGAAGCTAAGGATTTTGGGAGTTTGCACCAGACTTAGGTCGTGGGTGGTGATGTTACACATAGAAGCTAAGGATTTTGGGAGTTTGCACCAGACTTAGGTCGTTGGTGGTAATGCTACACACAGAAGCTAAGGATTTTGGGAGTTTGCACCAGACTTAGGTCACGGGTGGTTACTTTACCCATTGAAGCTATGGTGAATGGCCAATGGGATAACTGGGTGGAGTCATCTGTAAATGTTGAAGGAAGTTGGGCGTACAGCATGAACCTGGGCAATTTCGCCATGCTTGCTTAAAGGAATTTGGGCTGGGCAAGGACTCTCAGTTAATGTTTACTTAGCGTTTATGGTAAAAAAAAAAAATAAGAAGAATAACAAAGTAACGATGTGAAGTTAAATAAAGTCGTGGCCTGTTATCCCCAAGATTCGTGTCTGTGTTTATTTGGGCATCATACCCTCTCCTTACGACAAGCGTGTATTGCTATGTAAACTGCTGCAGGTCTCTTCTAGCAGAAAGGTCACTCTCCTCCGATCCATTCTCTCTTCCACTCCCTGAACAGATAACACTCCCTGACTCATTGTTTGGTCACCAACCAAGTTTAATACACAGAAACATCGCAGATAAAGCATCTGCAGGTAATGACAGGAGGGTGTAACTCTCTTTACAAGAGAAATAAAGAAATCTAAATGATTATTTTTATGGCTCACACACTCATTTATCCAGGCCACAGCGTGATATGTGTCCAATCATGGTAACAGCCAGACAGTATCAGGACTGGCCAATTAATCTCTGACCAAAGATTGAATAGAAAAAAAAATATGATCAGGGTGTAACCCAGAGGGCTAAGGTATCAGGTCACCTTTTACTCACAACAGCAAGGTAGTGTCCAGATGGCTTGCAGAGAGGGACAATCTTCAATTATCATACGGAGGAAAACCTGATAAACCTGTCATGGTGGGCAGGGTTTTCCTTATGATCACAGTAAGAAGATTGTCCCTTGCTGTGATCTGTCCAGTCAATAGACCAGATTCCACATCTGAGGGGAGGTGGCTAACACTAGGTAAAAGGGGCAGGAGGGGGATACTTTATCATTCAATTACTTTTGTGCTACAACTCTGACAGTACTGAAATAACACTCTCCATGGCTCTATGAAGATTAATTGGAGCTGCTTTTATGTTGAAACATTACTATCCCTTTAAGTTAACCTTTGAGTGCTATAGGGGTACGCAAAGCATTGCAAAGCAATGCGTTGTGCACCCCTCTGGCACTTAAAGGGTTAAGTTACACAGTGAACATATGCAGTTGCTTCCTATCTGTCATAAGTGGATTTTCCTTAAAGGGATAGTAATGTTTCATAATAAAAGCAGCTCTAATTAATCATCATAGTATTTGGACTTTGGAGAGTGTTATTTCAATTATGTCAGAGTTGTAGTTCCAGAGTAATTCAATGACAAAGTATCCCCCTCCCGCCCCTTTTACTGATGTAACACTGCTCAGCCAGATCAGAAGGGAGGTGCCCAGGTAGACTGCAGAGAGGGACAATCTTCAATTAAGATAAGGGAAAAACCTGAAAAACTTGTCAAGGGGGGCAGGGCTTTCATTGTTCTCATAGGAAGAAGATTGTCCCCTGCTGTTATCTGTCTGGTCTATGGACTGCATTCCACATCTGAGAAGAGATGGCTTACACTAGGTAAAAGGGGCGGGAGGGGAAACTTTGCTTGTGAATATCTCATAAACCATAAAGGATTGAGAGATAAGACTTATATCGTTCTTCATGTTTTTTTAATGCCTACAAAATAAAATAAAGATAAAACGAAGTATTACTATCCCTTTAAAGCGGAACTTTGACCTGCAATTAACTTAAAGGGATAGTAACATGTGACATAAAGTAGATCTCCGAGTCTTCTTTACTGTAAAACTAAAACATTGCGCTTTGTTAAATCACTTACTTTGATGTAGTTCCAAAGATATTACATGTAAAAAGATCCCCCCTCTTGTCCCTTCTGGCTGACTCCCCTTAGAACTACAATCTGGTCATGGGAATGGACGGATGCAGAGAGGGACAATCTTCACACAGTAAATATGAGGAAAACCTGCCCCCTATGCAGTGGTGTAACTAGAAGCCACCGGGTCCTGGTGCAGAAATGCCATGGGTCCGGCCCCACAAATCTTCACATTGCCCCGTGTCCATCTCCTACCCGCTCCTGTGCGGTTCTCAGTGATGCAGAGCGCTGGTAGATGATGTCATCTCCCAGCGCCCTGCATTACTAGAGTGCCAGGAGATCAGCTGAATTGCTGCAAGCGCGTGGTTATGGGGTTGCAGGGGATGACCAGGCCCCTGGAGTGCTGGGCCAGGTCACAGGTGCGACCCCTGCAACACCTATTGTTGGGCCACTGACCCTATGATGAAGGAGGTCATTCTGCTTTCCATTTTATTGCAAAACGATAACTTTATTTTAAAAATTAACAATACAACGATGTGTATAATTATGCTAACTACTAATAGAGACAACATCAAGTTGGGATGGTGGTTCCACTTTAAATAAAAGTGTTGAATATGATTCCTGTTGTTTTTTATTATTGATGTTATGGGGTGATGAGCAACGCATGGGACTGGGTTATAATGGTGTGACAATTCCCCTTTAAGGCACAATTTACACTGGCATGTTTGTTGCAGCAACATCTTTGTTGCAAGATGTTACATTAAAGTGGAACTTTCAGATAATAGCCAGTCGCCATGTATTCATTAAATGCATGGTGACTAGCTTAAAAATAGATGTCTTACCATAAAAAATACCTGTGTCTAAAGGAATCCGTCCTGTTTCAGGACTGACGGGCAAGTTATTGCGGTCTGTGAGCCTGCGCCGTCAGTCCCTTCCGGTGACCATATGGTGCAAAGCAGTCTACTCTATGGAGACCGGGACTGACGGCGCAGGCGCACAGACAAGATGTCTGCGCTCTAGCCTCAGTTACGGTCTCCAAACGGGATGGATTCCTTTAGACAAATCTATTTTTTTACGGTAAGACATACATTTCCAAGCTAGTCGCCATGCATTTAATGAATGCATGGCTACTGGCTATTATCAGAAAGTTCCCCTTTAACACAAGTTTGCCAATGAAAATTATTGCAGGCAGAAAAGCCACCCATGTGACCTTTTCCATAGAAAACAATATCTATTGTGTGAAATTTGCATCAAATTTGTTGCAACATTGTGAAGGCTCAGTTCACACTAGAGACTTTGTTGTACTTTATTGCACCATGTTGCAGTAACCAAAGGTTCCACTGAAACTAATCGTAGCTGTAAACAAGGTCTCCCATGTGAACTGCCCCAAAGAAAACAATGATATAGTTTCTGTGACATTTGCTGTTGTGGAAAAGTTGCTACAGCAAAGTCACCAGTTTAGGCAGAGCAGGTATTCACCTAAGAGTCCCTGGTGGTGACGAACGGCAGTGCCTCGGATTTACTGCCCTTATCTACTTGAGCCTGCACCACTTACCTTTCTGGTTTATGATGCTCAGTTTATATATTGCTGTAATGTCCAGTTTATATACCAATTTGGGCGATTTATTTACAAGTTTATATATTGATGTCCAGTTTACCGTATGTAATAATTTAGCCGGTTTATTTACCATATTCTGATGTAATGTCCAGTTCATATAACACCATATATTGTTGTAATGTCTAGTTTATATTCTAGTTTGCTCACTTTATTTACCAGTTTATATAAGTACAGAAATAAAAACTGGTAAATGAGCTGGCCAACCCCCCACCCTGATAAAATCATACCTCCCAACATTTCAAATTGCCAAAGAGGGACACTTGTGTTTTAGGGGGTGTTGCCGGGGGCGTGGCTGGTAGGCGGGGCACTACCAAGAATTTTTAGGCTATTTCATGACCTACTGACACCTTCTTGTGTGACCTAATAAATGACTTATAACAAGACCAAAGTATTTTATTTAAACAGACTAATTTATATACACATATACTGATGTTTAAACAAACAATAATGTGCGTTTTATTGCTGTAGAGCAGTTTGATACACTTATATACACTCACCAGTCTGATCTCCTAAAAAGAGGGACATCAGGGTGGGAAAGAGGGACAGAGGTATTTGGGTCTAAAAGAGTGACTGTCCCTCCTAAAGAGGGACACTTGGGAGGTATGTAAAATCACTGCAGGGACACAACAGGAAATTAAGTTTTGCCACCTTACCTCTAGATTTTCCCCAGCCCCTTCTGGCTGGCCCAAATTAGTATGTAAACTGGACATTGCAGCAATATATAAATTGATCATCATAAACCAGAAAGGTATGTGGTGCAGGGTCAAGTAGATAAGGGCAGTAAATCCGAGGCACCACCGCTCCTCACAGCCAGGGACTCCTAGGTGAATACCTGCTCTGCCTAAACTGGTGACTTTGCTGCAGCTACTTTTTTTAATTAAAATTAATTAAAAACTTTTTTTTATTAAAAACGACTCCAGTTTTTACAAATAGTTACAAATATTAGATTAATTTTACTAGCTAGACCTACTCCACTTAAAGGGATAGTAATGTCTGCCATAAAGTAAATCTCTGAGTCTTCTCAAGTATAAAACTAGCACATTACGCTATGTTAAAGGGATACTAATACTTGCAAATTACTAATCCCCGTATTGTAGCTTTGTTAAAAAGAAACTTATTGCCCCCAGTGTCATCTCTCAAACCCCTATGGTCTGAGATATGATAGCGTTCAAAGTGTTAAATTATCTAGTTCCTTTGATTTCCACGCCCCCTTCTAAACTTTGTTTTGAACCCCCCCCCCCGCCCCACCTCACCTAGCATTGCCGCTCCCAAGGAATTACTTAATTGTCCCATGAAGGTCAGCCCTGCATTCCTTTCAGGTTAGTTTAGGTGCAGAACTTCTGTAGGTTTATTGTACATAAATAAATCAGTGAAAAGATACATTTCTGTCTTGTTTTTTGTAAACCTTTGAGTGCCAGAGAAGTATGTAATGCATTGCAGAGCACTCAAAGGGTTAACGCCTTGGATGGTAAAGCTGCATACCTCCCAAGTGTCCCTCTTTAGGAGGGACAGTCCTTCTACGAGACCCAAATCCCTCTGTCCCTCTTTCCCACCCTGGCATCCCTGTGTTTAGGAGATCAGACTATGTGGTGTGTATAGAAATCTATCACCCTGGTGTCCCTGTGTTTAGGAGATCAGACTGTGTGGTATGTATATAAGTGTATCACCCTGGTGTCCCTGTGTTTAGGAAATCAGACTGTGTGGTGTGTATATAAGTGTATCACCCTGGTGTTAGGGTTGCCACCTTTTCTACAAAAAAATACCGGCCATGGCATTCCCTCCATACACTTATCATTGGACAGGAGCCAATTTTTTACCGGCCTGCCGGTAAAATACCGGCTGGGTGGCAACCCTACCTGGTGTCCCTGTGTTTAGGAGATCAGACTGTGTGGTGTGTATATAAGTGTATCACCCTGGTGTCCCTGTGTTTACGAGATCAGACTGTGTGATGTGTATATAAGTGTATCACCCTGGTGTCCCTGTGTTTACATACCTCCCAAGTGTCCCTCTTTTAGACCCAAATCCCTCTGTCCCTCTTTCCCACCCTAATGTCCCTCTTTTTAGGATATCAGATTGTGTGGTGTGTATATAAGTGTATCACATTGCTCCACAGCAATAAAACTCACATTATTGTTTCTTTAAATGTCAATATATGTGTTTATAAATTAGTGTGCTTAAATAAAATACTTTGGTCTTGTTATAAGTCATTTATTAGGTAAAACAAGGAGGTGTCAATGAAACAGCCTAAAAATTCTCGTTAATGCCACACCCCCAGCAACACCCCCCAAAACGCAATTGTCCCTCTTTGGCAATTTGAAATGTTGGGAGGTATGTGTTTAGGAAATCAGACTCTGTGGTGTGTATATAAGTATATCACCCTGGTTTCCCTGTGTTTAGGAGATCAGGCTGTGTGGTGTGTATATAAGTGTATCACCCTGGTGTTCCTGTGTTTAGGAGATCAGACTGTGTGGTGTGTATATAAGTGTATGACCCTGGTGTCCCTGTGTTTAGGAGATCAGACTGTGTGGTGTGTATAGAAGTGTATCACCCTGGTGTCCCTGTGTTTAGGAGATCAGACTGTGTGGTGTGTATAGAAGTGTATCACCCTGCTGTCCCTGTGTTTAGGAGATCAGACTGTGTAGTGTGTGTATATAAGTGTATCACCTTGGTGTCCCTGTGTTTAGGAGATCAGACTATGTGGTGTATATATAAGTGTATCACCCTGGTGTCCCTGTGTTTAGGAGATCAGACTGTGTGGTGTGTATATAAGTGCATTACCCTGGTGTCCCTGTGTGTAGGAGATCAGACTGTGTGGTGTGTATAGAAGTGTATCACTCTGGTGTCCCTGTGTGTAGGAGATCAGACTGTGTGGTGTGTATATAAGTGCATCACCCTGGTGTCCCTGTGTTTAGGAGATCAGACTGTGTGGTGTGTATATAAGTGTATCACCCTGATGTCCCTGTGTTTAGGAGATCAGACTGTGTGGTGTGTATAGAAGTGTATCACCCTGGTGTCCCTGTGTTTAGGAGATCATACTGTGTGGTGTGTATATAAGTGTATCACCCTGATGTCCCTGTGTTTAGATCAGACTGTGTGGTGTGTATAGAAGTGTATCACCCTGGTGTCCCTGAGTTTAGGAGATCAGACTGTGTGGTGTGTATAAAAGTGTATCACCCTGGTGTCCCTGTGTTTAGGAGATCAGACTGTGTGGTGTGTATATAAGCGTATCACCCTGGTGTCCCTGTGTTTAGGAGATCAGACTGTGCAGTGTGTATATAAGCGTATCACCCTGGTGTCCCTGTGTTTAGGAGATCAGACTGTGTGGTGTGTATATAAGCGTATCACCCTGGTGTCCCTGTGTTTAGGAGATCAAACTGTGTAGTGTGTATATAAGTGTATCACCCTGGTGTCCCTGTGTTTAGGAGATCAGACTGTGTGGTGTGTATATAAGTGTATCACCCTGGTGTCCCTGTGTTTAGGAGATCAGACTGTGTGGTGTGTATATAAGCGTATCACCCTGGTGTCACTGTGTTTAGGAGATCATACTGTGTGGTGTGTGTATATAAGTGTATCACCCTGGTGTCCCTGTGTTTAGGAGATCAGACTGTGCGGTGTGTATATAAGCGTATCACCCTGGTGTCCCTGTGTTTAGGAGATCATACTGTGTGGTGTGTGTATATAAGTGTATCACCCTGGTGTCCCTGTGTTTAGGAGATCAGACTGTGCGGTGTGTATATAAGCGTATCACCCTGGTGTCCCTGTGTTTAGGAGATCATACTGTGTGGTGTGTGTATATAAGTGTATCACCCTGGTGTCCCTGTGTTTAGGAGATCAGACTGTGTGGTGTGTGTATATAAGTGTATCACCCTGGTGTCCCTGTGTTTAGGAGATCAGACTGTGTGGTGTGTATATAAGTGTATCACCCTGGTGTCCCTGTGTTTAGGAGATCGGACTGTGTGGTGTGTATAGAAGTGTATCACCCTGGTGTCCCTGTGTTTAGGAGATCGGACTGTGTGGTGTGTATATAAGTGTATCACCCTGGGGTCCCTGTGTTTAGGAGATCGGACTGTGTGGTGTGTATATAAGTGTATCACCCTGGTGTCCCTGTGTTTAGGAGATCAGACTGTGTGGTGTGTATAGAAGTGTATCACCCTGGTGTCCCTGTGTTTAGGAGATCAGACTGTGTGGTGTGTATAGAAGTGTATCACCCTGGTGTCCCTGTGTTTACGAGATCAGACTGTGTGGTGTGTATATAAGTGTATCACCCTGGTGTCCCTGTGTTTAGGAGATCAGACCGTGTGGTGTGTGTATAGAAGTGTATCACCCTGGTGTCCCTGTGTTTAGGAGATCGGACTGTGTGGTGTGTATAGAAGTGTATCACCCTGGTGTCCCTGTGTTTAGGAGATCAGACTGTGTGGTGTGTATATAAGTGTATCACCCTGGTGTCCCTGTGTTTAGGAGATCAGACTGTGTGGTGTGTATAGAAGTGTATCACCCTGGTGTCCCTGTGTTTAGGAGATCAGACTGTGTGGTGTGTATATAAGTGTATCACCCTGGTGTCCCTGTGTTTAGGAGATCAGACTGTGTGGTGTGTATAGAAGTGTATCACCCTGGTGTCCCTGTGTTTAGGAGATCAGACTGTGTGGTGTGTATATAAGTACAGCTCCTCCAAAAGACTGGATTCATGTGTATAACGTGCCGTAGTCCGTTATATGGAACTTGATGGAGTTGTAGAGAATCAACTCTTCCCAAACTATAAAGGAGCTGTAGGCTGGCTGCCGTGCGGGGCAACATGTTCATAAAGCCCCATAGACTTTACATAGGAGAGTAGGCAGCTTCCTGACTGGCCAAAGTCCTGGGAGACGAGTTTAAAGGGATAGTAATACTTCGTTTTAACTTTATTTTATTTTGTAGGCATTAAAAAAACATGAAGAATGATATAAGTCTTATCTCTCAGACCTTTATGGTTTATGAGATATTCACAAGCAAAGTTTCCCCTCCCGCCCCTTTTACCTAGTGTAAGCCATCTCTTCTCAGATGTGGAATCCAGTCCATAGACCAGACAGATAACAGAAGGGGACAATCTTCTTCCTATGAGAACAATGAAAGCCCTGCCCCCCTTGACAAGTTTTTCAAGTTTTTCCCTTGTTTTAATTGAAGATTGCCCCTCCCTGCAGTCTGCCTGGGCACTTCCCTTCTGCTCTGGCTGAGCAGTGTTACATCAGTAAAAGGGGCGGGAGGGGGACACTTTGTCATTGAATTACTCTTGTACTACAACTCTGACAGTATTGAAATAACACTCTCCAAAGTCCAAATACTATGATGATTAATTAGAGCTGCTTTTATTATGAAACATTACTATCCCTTTAAAGGTCCCCCATAGAGTTAACATGGGGGAAAGTAGGGGGCCCAGGGATTGGTCAGTTAGCTGCCCGCCCAAAGGTTCTGATTGGCTGAGATGGCCATGATGATCTTGGCCAGGATTGGCCATCTGATTCCGGACTCCTGATTGGCCCGGGGTTGAAGTGGAATATTCAAAGATGCTTCCAACCCCTGGCCCTTTGTGTGAAATGTGTATCCGAGCCCCTCAGCCTTTTGTCCCAGTGTTTATCCTTCATCAGTCTCTTTGTAAAGATAATGTAATCATGTCTGGAGCTTTGTGTTATGTATGCACTCTTTGTCATTGACTTTTGTATCTTTTGTTTGGTATGCTGTCTTGATGTGATTAACTGTGTATAAAAGAACTGACGTTTTGGGAAATAAAGTGTGTTACTTTGGAACTTCATCCGTGTCCTGTCTCTTTGTTGCTGGGTGGTATCAAGGGTCTCCTGTTGGCCCCCATCCTAGGAAGGAGCTCTGGGAGAATGACCGACAAGGCTACCTCAGGGCAGAGAAACCCAGAACGATGGCCTGAGTCCATCCGTGGACTTAGGTATCTGTTACACACGCAAATACACAAACACACATACACACACGCAAACACAAAAACAAACACACACACAAACACACACACAAAGCCATATATATCCACAAACACACACATACATAGAGCCATACACACTCACACATATATACACATGCACACACATACACTAGGGTGACCACGGGTCCCGGAACGTCCGGGACTGTCCCTTATTTCAGGGACATGTCCCGCGTCCCGGGTCCCCTTCAACCGGGACAATGAAGTGTCCCGGAATGAAGGCAAGCCGCCCTGGATGTCAGCCTGCAAGCGGTGTGTCACATCATGGACGCCGCTCGCGGCGTCCATGATATGACACACCGCTTGCAGGCTGACATCCAGGGCGGCAATGCAGCTTACCTGGAGGCAAGCGCTCTAGTAATACAGAGCGCTGGGAGATGACATCACTCCCAGCGCTCTGCATTACTGGCCATACCGCGCGGGAGCTTCAGCTCTGTGCCGGAGGAGGCACAGAGCACATTCTACGCCGCTAGACCACCAGGGACTTAAGGTATGACGGCTAGGGTGACCACGTCCCGGAATGGCAGAAGGGAAATGTGGTCACCCTAACATACACATGTACATATATTCGCACACGTGTGCATACACATATACACGCACTCATCGCTATCATGCATCTTCAAAAACCCACCTACTCAAGGAGGCATCTCAGTAACGATATCCTCCTTGTGCCACTGACACTCACATTAGAATCGTTCTGTACTTCCCTTACACTTCCTCCTACTGTCTCCGTATGTTGTCATGATTACTAATTAGATTGTAAGTTCCTTGGGGCAGGGTCCCTTTCCCAATGTGATTCTCTTTGCTGCACTTTTCTCTCACTAATAATGCATGGATAACACTTGAGTGTGACGCTCTTAACCCTGTCCTGTATTTCTGTATTGTACTATAACTATTTCTGTAAAGCGCTGTGTACATGTGCAGCACTGTATAAATAAAGATATATATATGCAAGTAACATCTCCTAATGATATTCCCCCACATTCACAACGTATTGGAGATCTCTCTAGTATTTAACAGGTTAAAACCTCATTTATATTACTAGAATTTTTTTTCTCTTAGTTTGTTCCAGAATTTATCCACTTACTTAGTGCGTATGGATTTATATGCCCCCTTCCCTGTGCCTCCTTGCGCAGCTGGGGATCTCTAGATGTGCTATTTGGGGTAGTCTGGGCTGCGTGCCACCCTGATGCTGCTCTTGAACAGTCCTGTCTTTATGGGGAAAAGCTGTAAACGGAGATTCACCACTAACATCTCGGTCTGTCCTTTACACAGCAGCTGCTTTCCTGCCTTGGAAGATATTTTAAAGGGATAGTAATACTTCGTTTTAACTTTATTTTATTTTGTAGGCATTAAAAAAACATGAAGAATGATATAAGACTTATCTCTCAAACCTTTATGGTTTGAGAGATATTCACAAGCAAAGTTTCCCCTCCCGCCCCTTTTACCTAGTGTAAGTCATCTCTTCTCAGATGTGGAATCCAGTCCATAGACCAGACAGATAACAGAAGGGGACGATCTTCTTCCTATGAGAACAATGAAAGCCCGCCCCCCTTGACAAGCTTTTCAGGTTTTTCCCTTATCTTAATTGAAGATTGTCCCTCTCTGCAGTCTACCTGGGCACCTCCCTTCTGATCTGGCTGAGCAGTGTTACATCAGTAAAAGGGGCGGGAGGGGGATACTTTATCATTGAATTACTCTTGAACTACAACTCTGACAGAATTGAAATAACACTCTCCAAAGTCCAAATACTATGATGATTAATTAGAGCTGCTTTTATTATGAAACATTACTATCCCTTTAAAGGGATGGTTCTACCATATTTTGACTTATTCTGCAAGAGTAAAGTCGACGATTTTTTTACTTTCATATCCCTGACAGTGAGCTGTCTGAATTTGTTTCCAGATACGGACTGTGAAAGCAGAAAGAGCACACACAATGTTAAACGGGTGCAATGGGAAAAAAATGACAGAGAAACAATGTAGAAAAGCCTTATCTACAGAATATAGATAACTCAGTGCTGCAGGGAGACTGCATCATTGTACAAATATTATCGCTTTCAGTCCCAGTCCAACGGGCTCTCTGGAAACACAGATCTGGGGGGGCTCAAATCAGGGAGAGAAAAAAGGTGAAGATGAAAAGAAAAAAACGAAAAAATAATAAGCAAATGGAATCTAAGATGTGGAATCTGGTCAATTGACCGGACTTCTCACAGGAAGGGACAATCTTCTTATTGTGATCATAAGGAAAACCCTGCCCCCATTGACAGGTTTTTCAGGTTTTCCCTTATGATCACTGAAGATTGTCCCTCTCTGTGATCCATCCGGACAGTCTTGCTGCTCTGAGGTGAGCAGTGTTACATCAGTAAAAGGGGAGGGAGGGGGATACTTTATCATTCATTTACTCTGACCGTATTGAAATAACACTCTCCATGGCCCAAATACTATGAAGATTATTTGGAGCTGCTTTTATTGTGAAACATTACTATCCCTTTAAAGTGACCAGACGTCTGTACAATAGTAACATAGTAACGTAGTTGATGAGGCTGAAAAAAGACCTGTTTCCATCAAGTCCACCCCATGCCAAATCACCTGGTTGATTCAGGGGAAGGCAAAAAAAAAAAACCCCACTGAAATTATTTCCAATTTAACCCCAAGTGGGTAAAAAAAAATATTTCCTGACTCCAAATGGCAGTCAGATATTTCCCTGGATCAACATCTTATCTGCTATGAAGCCATCAGTCATAGTTCTCAATATTGTTCTGCACTAGATAGGTATCCATTACTTTTTTTAAAGCAGTTACAGTAAATGCAAGTACAGCATCACAAGGCAAAGAATTCCATAACTTTACCGCCTCTACTGTAAAAAAATCCCTGCCTTTGTCAAGTCATTCTTCAGGGCTGCACAGTAAGGGGCACATTCAGAGCACCATAGGGGACAAGATTTAAATGAACCATTTAACTCCTGGCTTGAGGAACTGTAGTGGAGACCTATATATCATCATATGTGAGAAATCTCCAGATCGTCCCAGAGACTCCGGGTTTGACCCTTAATAACAGAGTCTCCAGGGCCAGAAGATATTTCTTCAGGTCATTGAGTTTCTCAGTAGCTCCTCCCCATTTCACCTACTTACCACCCTGTTGTGCCAATTCCCCACCTATTATAGGGAAAAGCCACACGTCCTTATCATGGCAACTACCACCTACCCATTTAATACCCACCCACACCGTCACATTAATCACATCATTTTGGAAATTCCCAGCCCTTTGATCACTCCGGGGGTTCACTAGTACATTTATCACACTTCCCAACATTTCAGAGGGACACTGTTGTTTTAAGTACAGTTGCTGAGGAGAGTGACTGGTGAACGGGGCATTAATGAGAATTTTTAGGATGATTCAGGACCTAGTGACAGCTAAATAAATGATTTAGAACAACCAAAGTATTTTATTTACACAGACTAATTTACAGACACATATACTGAAGTTTATACAAACAATGTGAGTTTTATTGGTGTGGAGCAATGTGATACACTTATATACACACCACACAGTCTGATCTCCTAAACACAGGGACACCAGGGTGATACACGTATATACACACCACACAGTCTGATCTCCTAAACACAGGGACACCAGTGTGATACACTTATATACACATCACACAGTCTGATCTCCTAAACACAGGGACACCAGTGTGATACACCTATATACACACCACACAGTCTGATCTCCTAAACACAGGGACACCAGGGTGATACACTTCTATACACACCACACAGTCTGATCTCCTAAACACAGGGACACCAGAGTGATACACTTCTATACACACCACACAGTGTGATCTCCTAAACACAGGGACACCAGGGTGATACACTTATATACACACCACACAGTCTGATCTCCTAAACACAGGGACACCAGTGTGATACACTTATATACACATCACACAGTCTGATCTCCTAAACACAGGGACACCAGTGTGATACACCTATATACACACCACACAGTCTGATCTCCTAAACACAGGGACACCAGGGTGATACACTTCTATACACACCACACAGTCTGATCTCCTAAACACAGGGACACCAGGGTGATACACTTATATACACACCACACAGTCTGATCTCCTAAACACAGGTACACCAGGGTGATACACTTATATACACACCACACAGTCTGATTTCATAAACACAGGGACACCAGGGTGATACACTTCTATACACACCACACAGTCTGATCTCCTAAACACAGGGACGCCAGGGTGATACACTTCTATACACACCACACAGTCTGATGTCCTAAACAGAGGGACACCAGGGTGATACACTTATATACACACCACACAGTCTGATCTCCTAAACACAGTGACACCAGGGTGATACACTTATATACACACCACACAGTCTGATCTCCTAAACACAGGGACACCAGGGTGATACACTTCTATACACACCACACAGTCTGATGTCCTAAACACAGGGACACCAGGGTGATACACTTCTATACACACCGCACAGTCTGATGTCCTAAACACAGGGACAACAGGGTGATACACTTATATACACACCGCACAGTCTGATCTCCTAAACACAGGGACACCAGGGTGATACACTTATATACACACCACACAGTCTGATCTCCTAAACACAGGAACACCAGGGTGATACACTTATATACACACCACACAGTCTGATCTCCTAAACACGGGGACACCACGGTGATACACTTATATACACACCACACAGTCTGATCTCCTAAACACAGGGACACCAGGGTGATACACTTATATACACACCACACAGTCTGATCTCCTAAACACAGGGACACCAGGCTGATACACTTATATACACACCACAAAGTATGATCTCCTAAACACAGGGACACCAGGGTGATACACTTATATACACACCACACAGTCTGATCTCCTAAACACAGGGACACCAGGCTGATACACTTCTATACACACCACACAGTCTGATCTCCTAAACACAGGGACACCAGGGTGATATACTTCTATACACACCACACAGTCCGATCTCCTAAACACAGGGATACCAGGGTGATACGCTTATAAACACACCACACAGTCTGATCTCCTAAACACAGGGACACCAGGGTGATACACTTATATACACACCACACAGTCTGATCTCCTAAACACAGGGACACCAGGGTGATGCGCTTCTATACACACCACACAGTCTGATCTCCTAAACACAGGGACACCAGGGTGATACACTTATATACACACCACACAGTCTGATCTCCTAAACACAGGGACACCGGGGTGATACACTTATATACACACCACACAGTCTAATCTCCTAAACACAGGGACACCAGGGTGATACACTTATATACACACCACACAGTCTGATCTCCTAAACACAGGGACACCAGAGTGATACACTTATATACACACCACACAGTCTGATCTCCTAAACACAGGGACACCGGGTGATACACTTATTTACACACCACACAGTCTGATCTCCTAAACACTGGGACACCAGTGTGATACACTTATATACACACACCACACAGTCTGATCTCCTAAACACAGGGACACCAGGGTGATACACTTATATACACACCACACAGTCTGATCTCCTAAACACAGGGACACCAGGGTGATACACATATATATACACCCCACACAGTCTGATCTCCTAAACACAGGGACACCGGGGTGATACACTTATATACACACCACACAGTCTGATCTCCTAAACACTGGGACACCGGGGTGGGAAACAGGGACAGATGGATTTAGGTCTTAAAGAGGGACTGTCTCTCCTAAAGAGGAACACTTGGTAGGTATGGACCCCTAATATCTCCGAAAGAGGGGCATATGGAAGGTATGGAGTCCCAATATCTCCTAAAGAGGGACATTTGGTGGGTATGAATCCCTAAAATATGTTTTATTTTTACCTTAGGTATCCTGCATTCAAACCCTTAAGGAGCGTGCGTTGTGCCCCTCTCTGTTCCTTAAGGGGTTAACGGACTGTCTGGTCTCATTACCCTTCTGTACAAATTCATATGACATTCCTACAATAAAAACATTGACTCCCCAGGCGTTCTTATGACCCCACCTACAATCGCCTGTTTGTTTCTATCGACTGTAACTGGATATTTCTAGCTGTATTGGAAACATCCCCTGGGCACATAGACTTTTCACTCCGTGTTTATAACAGGAGTCATCTCCTCCCCTCCTCTAACTGCTAGTAGATAAAGGAGCGTAGTCCAGGGCGCACCCTGCTCCCTTCAGTGACTCCCAATTGCTGCTTCATAGCTGAGACACCTCCAGCGAGCAGGCTGCAGTTTGATTCCCATCTCCTTGCAAGACACAAACACCATGGATTTCAATCTGTCTGCAGGTAATGTACTATTCCATAAGGGAGCAACTCCAGTTCTCTAGTCGTGTATTGTATTGTATTGTATATTTTTATTTCTGTAGCACCAACCAGTGTATACCTCCCAACATTTCAAATTGCCAAAGAGGGACACTTGTGTTTTAGGGGGTGTTGCTGGGGCCGTGGCTGGTGGGCAGGGCATTACCAAGAATTTTTAAGCTATTTCATGACCTACTGACACCTCCTTGAGTAACGTAATAAATGAACAAAATATTTTATTTACACAGGGAAATTTATAAACACATACAGTGACGTTTAAACAAACAATAATGTGAGTTTTATTTCTGTAGGGCAATGAGATACACTTATATATACACACCATACAATCTGATCTCCTAAAAAGAGGGACATCAGGGTGGGAAAGAGGGACAGAGGGATTTGGGACTAAAAGAGGGTTTGTCCCTCCTAAAGAGGGACACTTGGGAGGTATGCCAGTGTACCTGGCACTTTACAGATTACATTTAATATAGAAGGGGTACAATAAGTGCGGTGATTAAGTGCTTATATAGGCAGTCATAAGGGGAACAACAGGTGAGTATACATCAGGATAAGGGGGTCCCTGCCCCGTGGAGCTTACAATCTAAGTATAGGATGGGTGACATACAGATACAAGCTGGTAGAGGAGGAAGTGCAGTGTTTGGCTTATGATGATAATGTGTGATAATGATAATGTTTCCATATTACGCTGTTCCTAGAGATAAAAGGTGATCTTTTAGATTTGATTTAAAGTTGTTGAGGCTTGGTGAATACTGGGTGGTAGGGCGTTCCAGAGGTAGGGGCAGTAAGTGAGAAAGCTTTCAATCGTGATACAGCGATAGTGGTTAAAGGGGCAGAGAGTCGTCCACCATGTGTGCTGCGTAGTGGACGTGCAGGAATATGGCGGGATATCAAAGATGAAATATAAGGTAGGGACAAGTGATGGAGAGCCTTGAAGATGATGATGAGGATTGTGAATGTGATACGTCGCTTTATTGGAAGCCATGACAGTGATTTTAAGAGTGGTGGGGTGAGTACTGTTCTGGAGGAGAGGAAGAGTATTCTGGTGGCTGAATTAAGAACTGATTGAAGAGGAGCGAAATGGTTAGTAGGAAGACCAGTAAGTAAAGAGTTGCAGTAGTCCAGGCGAGAAAGGATAAGAGCATGCATGAGGGTTTCTGTTGTAGAACGAGAGAGGAATGGCCATATTTTTGCTATATTCTGAAGAAAGAAGCTACAGGTTTTGGTAACGTTGTTAATGTGGGTGGAGAAGGAAAGAGAAGAGTCCAAAGTTACCCCGAGGCAGCGGGCCTTGTCTACAGGGTAAATTGTGGAGCCTTCGACAATTATAGAAAATAGAGGTGCTGCACAGGATTTAGGAGGGGAGATAAGGTCCTGCTAACAGAGCAGGTTTAAATATATCTCTGCTATTTTAATCACTTTCTTCCTGATCCACCAGTGATTGAGGAGGAATATCCTGAAAACCTGCACTGTCAGTGGTACTTGAGAACCAGCATTGCCTACCTCTGAATTATTCCCAGCAGTTCTGCTGCTAAGAAGCTGATTTAATAAGAAAATGGAGAAATTCTGGTGTTGATTAAAATCTCCAAAATTTCCCTTTTTTTTTTTTAATAGAACTTTCGCACCCAAGAAAATATATGTCATGTAATTCATCTCGCTAAACTGGATGTAGGTTGTTAATTTTTTTTTCTTTTGATTTCAAAATATTATTAAAGTTATTGCTTTTTAAAAAAAGAGCCTTATGACATAAGTAGTGACGTTTGCTGCAATACAAGCTGTGCCGCAATGCTCTGCAGTATGTCCCCTAGCATGAAATGGTCCACACACCTATAGGACAGCACGCTCCCCTCATTACGCTATAGCAGTGGTTCTCAATCTTTTTTTCCGTGGGGCACCCCTAACACGTAATCTAGAACATTCGGGGCACCCCTATCATACTTAATATATTTAATATACTTTATCAAGGGCATAATGAAAGGTACAATACATAAATATACAGTATTATTAGGTCTTATAATCATAATACCATAACTAAACATATTGTGCATAGCAATTTCTATAAATCTTTATTTAAAAGTCCATATTTGTTAGTCTTTATAGAAAACACAGGGCACCCTAAGTTGATGTCCGTGGCACACCATAGTGCCACAGCACCCTGGTTGATTATCACTGCGCTATAGAGACTATTTTGCATGTGCACCCTAAGCCTGACTCAGAACGAAGGGACAGGCTTATAAAGGATGATTGGCAGCTGCTGCCAATCATTTAAAAACATTAGCAGGATGGCGGTGCTCCTTCTTGCAACCAGAAAACATTTCAGGTAGATTTTAAAGGGATAGTAATGTTTCATAATAAAAGCAGCTCTAATTAATCATCATAGTATTTGGACTTTGGAGAGTGTTATATCAATTCTGTCAGAGTTGTAGTTCAGGAGCAATTCAATGACAGAGTATCCCCCTCCCGCCCCTTTTACTGATGTAACACTGTTCAGCCAGATCAGAAGGGAGGTGCCCAGGTAGATTGCAGAGAGGGACAATCTTCAATTAATATAAGGGAAAAACCTGAAAAACTTGTCAAGGGGGGCAGGGCTCTCATTGTTCTCATAGGGAGAAGATTGTCCCCTTCTATTATCTGTCTGGTCTATGGACTGGATTCCACATCTGAGAAGAGATGGCTTACACTAGGTAAAAGGGGCGGGAGGGGAAGTCTGATCTCCTAAACACAGGGACACCAGGGTGATACACTTCTATACACACCACACAGTCTGATCTCCTAAACACAGGGACACCAGGGTGATACACTTATATACACACCACACAGTGTGATATCCTAAACACAGGGACACCAGGGTGATACACTTATATACACACCACACAGTCTGATGTCCTAAACACAGGGACACCAGGGTGATACACTTCTATACACACCACACAGTCTGATCTAAACACAGGGACACCAGGGTGATACACTTATTTACACACCACACAGTCTGGTCTCCTAAACACAGGGACACCAGGGTGATACTCTTATATACACACCACACAGTCTGGTCTCCTAAACACAGGGACACCAGGGTGATACACTTATATACACACCACACAGTTTGATCTCCTAAACACAGGGACACCAGGGAGATACACTTATATACACACCACACAGTCTGATCTCCTAAACACAGGGACACCAGGGTGATACACTTATATACACACCACACAGTCTGGTCTCCTAAACACAGGGACACCAGGGTGATACACTTATATACACACCACACAGTTTGATCTCCTAAACACAGGGACACCAGGGAGATACACTTATATACACACCACACAGTCTGATCTCCTAAACACAGGGACACCAGGGTGATACACATCTATACACACCACACAGTCTGATCTCCTAAACACAGGGACACCAGGGTGATACACTTATATACACACACCACACAGTCTGATCTCCTAAACACAGGGACACCAGGGTGATACACTTATATACACACCACACAGTCTGATCTCCTAAACACAGGGACACCAGGGTGATACACTTATATACACACCACACAGTCTGGTCTCCTAAACACAGGGACACCAGGGTGATACACTTATATACACACCACACAGTCTGATGTCCTAAACACAGGGACACCAGGGTGATACACTTATATACACACCACACAGTGTGATCTCCTAAACACAGGGACACCAGGGAGATACACTTCTATACACACCACACAGTCTGATCTCCTAAACACAGGGACACCAGAGTGATACACTTATATACACACCACACAGTTTGATCTCCTAAACACAGGGACACCAGGGTGATACACTTCTATACACACCACACAGTCTGATCTCCTAAACACAGGACACCAGGGTGATACACTTATATACACACCACACAGTCTGATCTCCTAAACACAGGGACACCAGGGTGATACACTTATATACACACCACACAGTCTGATCTCCTAAACACAGGGACACCAGGGTGATACACTTCTATACACACCACACAGTCTGATCTCCTAAACACAGGGACACCAGGGTGATACACTTATATACACACCACACAGTCTGATCTCCTAAACACAGGGACACCAGGGTGATACACTTATATACACACCACACAGTCTGATCTCCTAAACACAGGGACACCGGGGTGATACACTTCTATACACACCACACAGTCTGATCTCCTAAACACAGGGACACCAGGGTGATACACTTCTATACACACCCCACAGTCTGATCTCCTAAACACAGGGACACCAGGGTGATACACTTCTATACACACCACACAGTCTGATCTCCTAAACACAGGGACACCAGGGTGATACACTTATATACACACCACACAGTCTGATGTCCTAAACACAGGGACACCAGGGTGATACACTTATATACACGCCACACAGTCTGATCTCCTAAACACAGGGACACCAGGGTGATACACTTATATACACACCACACAGTCTGATCTCCTAAACACAGGGACATCAGGGTGATACACTTATATATACACCACACAGTCTGATCTCCTAAACACAGGGACACCAGGGTGATACACTTCTATACACACCACACAGTCTGATCTCCTAAACACAGGACACCAGGGTGATACACTTATATACACACCACACAGTCTGATCTCCTAAACACAGGGACACCAGGGTGATACACTTATATACACACCACACAGTCTGATCTCCTAAACACAGGGACACCAGGGTGATACACTTCTATACACACCACACAGTCTGATCTCCTAAACACAGGGACACCAGGGTGATACACTTATATACACACCACACAGTCTGATCTCCTAAACACAGGGACACCAGGGTGATACACTTATATACACACCACACAGTCTGATCTCCTAAACACAGGGACACCGGGGTGATACACTTCTATACACACCACACAGTCTGATCTCCTAAACACAGGGACACCAGGGTGATACACTTCTATACACACCCCACAGTCTGATCTCCTAAACACAGGGACACCAGGGTGATACACTTCTATACACACCACACAGTCTGATCTCCTAAACACAGGGACACCAGGGTGATACACTTATATACACACCACACAGTCTGATGTCCTAAACACAGGGACACCAGGGTGATACACTTATATACACGCCACACAGTCTGATCTCCTAAACACAGGGACACCAGGGTGATACACTTATATACACACCACACAGTCTGATCTCCTAAACACAGGGACATCAGGGTGATACACTTATATATACACCACACAGTCTGATCTCCTAAACACAGGGACATCAGGGTGATACACTTATATATACACCACACAGTCTGATCTCCTAAACACAGGGACACCAGGGTGATACACTTATATACACACCACACAGTCTGATCTCCTTAACACAGGGACACCAGGGTGATACACTTATATACATACCACACAGTCTGATCTCCTAAAGTTACATCATTTTAAGATGTATGAGTTTGGTGATTATCTGAATTAATTTGCTCTCTGTTCCCAGCTGTGGACGCAAAGAAATGTGAGGGATCTGTAAAAAAGGACGGACATGGGGAAGTGAAGCATCCTCACAAGCACGGATCTCACAGCCACGGGGGAGAACACTGCAAGGGCCATAAGGTACGTGGATCTCACACACACAACACACACACATACACTGTGACAGCCCAGCCTTGTCCCACTGGTAGTCACAGACCCACACATACACTGTCTGACACCACAGCCTTGTTCCACTGGTAGTCACAGACCCACACATACACTGTCTGACACCACAGCCTTGTTCCACTGGTAGTCACAGACCCACACATACACTGTGACACCCCAGCCTTGTCCCACTGGTAGTCACAGACCACACATACACTGTCTACACTACAGCCTTGTTCCACTTGTAGTCACAGACCCACACATACACTGTCTACACTACAGCCTTGTTCCACTTGTAGTCACAGACCACACATACACTGTCTACTCCCCAACCTTGTTCCACTGGTAGTCACAGACCCACACATACACTGTCTGATACCCGAGCCTTGTCCCACTGGTAGTCACAGACCACACATACACTGTCTACACCCCAACCTTGTTCCACTGGTAGTCACAGACCCACACATACACTGTCTGACACCACAGCCTTGTTCCACTGGTAGTCACAGACCTGCACATACACTGTCTGACACCCCAGCATTGTTCCACTGGTAGTCACAGAACTACATATACACTGCCTGACACCCCAGCCTTGTTCCACTGGTAGTCACAGACCCACACATACACTGTCTGACACCACAGCCTTGTCCCACTGGTAGTCACAGACCCACACATACACTGTCTGACACCCCAGCATTGTTCCACTGGTAGTCACAGACCACACATACACTGTCTGACACCCCAGCCTTGTTCCACTGGTAGTCACAGACCCACACATACACTGTCTACACTCCAGCCTTCTTCCACTGGTAGTCACAGACCACACATACACTGTCTACACCCCAGCATTGTTCCACTGGTAGTCACAGACCCACACATACACTGTCTGACACCCCAGCCTTGTTCCACTGGTAGTCACAGACCCGCACATACACTGTCTGACACCCCAGCCTTGTTCCACTGGTAGTCACAGACCCACACATACACTGTCTACACTCCAGCCTTCTTCCACTGGTAGTCACAGACCACACATACACTGTCTACACCCCAGCATTGTTCCACTGGTAGTCACAGACCCACACATACACTGTCTGTCACCCCAGCCTTGTTCCACTGGTAGTCACAGACCCACACATACACTGTCTGTCACCCCAGCCTTGTTCCACTGGTAGTCACAGAACCACACATACACTGTCTGACACCACAGCCTTGTTCCATTGGTAGTCACAGGCCACACATACACTGTCTGATACCACAGTCTTGTTCCACTGGTAGTCACAGACCACACATACACTGTCTGATACCACAGTCTTGTTCCACTGGTGGTCACGAGGGGGATACTTTATCATTCAATTACTCTTGAACTACAACTCTGACAGTATTGATATAACACTCTCCATGGCCCAAATACTATGAAGACTAATTGGAGCTGATTTTATTGTGAAACATTACTATCCCTTTAAAGAGCGAAATATACACTAAGATCCTAGCCTTCTTCCATTGTCCACTGGTAATTACAGAACTACACATACACTGTCTGACCCACAGTTTTGTCCTACTGCTAGACACAGAACCACACATAACTGTCTGAGACCCCAAACTTGTTTTACTAGCCTCCATTATTTAAGTATTTTTGTGCAGTATCTTCCAGCTCTTCAGGATAAATCTGGAGTTTTGTGGTAGACAGACTGAACACTACTGCAATATTTAATCTGAAAGGGATAGTAATACTTTGTTTTATCTTTATTTTATTTTGTAGGCATTAAAAAAACATGAAGAATGATATAAGTCTTATCTCTCAAACCTTTATGGTTTGAGAGATATTCACAAGCTAAGTTTCCCCTCCCGCCCCTTTTACCTAGTGTAAGTCATCTTTTCTCAGATGTGGAATCCAGTCCATAGACCAGACAGATAACAGCAGGGGACAATCTTCTTCCTATGAGAACAATGAAAGCCCTGCCCCCCTTGACAAGTTTTTCAGGTTTTTCCCTTATCTTAATTGAAGATTGTCCCTCTCTGCAGTCTACCTGGGCACCTCCCTTCTGATCTGGCTGAGCAGTGTTACATCAGTAAAAGGGGCGGGAGGGGGATACTTTATCATTGAATTACTCTTGAACTACAACTCTGACAGAATTGAAATAACACTCTCCAAAGTCCAAATACTATGATGATTAATTAGAGCTGCTTTTATTATGAAACATTACTATCCCTTTAAGTATAAGACTGTCATTGATGCATTTAGATATTTCTGTTTGTGTTTTTTTCTCTGTTTTACCTAAACACAAGTAATGTTATAATAAACGTTTCTATACAGTGTAGCAAGGCGTTACAGCAGCTGAGGAAGAATATTAATTTAGACAAATTGTGTTTTGCTTCTATTATTAAGCAAACAAGCAATGTGCAGAGATTGTATGGCAGAGCAGTAATACCCCATAGTTTCCAGCTCACCTTCAGGCTCTGTTGATCTCTATTGTGAATAGACCTGTTATACAGGAAGGGATTGTGTTGTTTACAGCAGTGAAGCAAGATAAACCCCAGAGAGGCTTATCTGCAGAATGAGAGATATAAGAAGCAGGAAACTGGTAGAATTAAAGTTATACCTTCTTTGGCTCGCTGTAGAGTGCAAGCTTTCAAGACCATGTAGGCCTCTTAATCAGGTGTATTATAGAAAAGGAGTTCTCAACTCGTCTTAGTCATAGAGATGCACCAAAAGGTCAGTTTTTAACCCCTTAAGGACCAGCGTTCCAGGGAAGCTACCTTCCCTTAAAAACTGCTTTGATCCTTTCCGACACACCAGTACACGTAACCTAGGACGACAACGTGTCTAGGGTTACCACCCAGCTGGTATTTTACCGGCAGGCCGGTAAAAAATTGGCTTCTG
Source organism: Rhinophrynus dorsalis (assembly GCA_037306005.1). NCBI lineage: Eukaryota > Metazoa > Chordata > Amphibia > Anura > Rhinophrynidae > Rhinophrynus > Rhinophrynus dorsalis. The sequence continues at coordinate 179,295,652 of CM074726.1, forward strand.
TCCAGTGTTAAGTCTATGGAGAGAATGCCATGGCCGGTATTTTTTTGTAAGAAAAGGTGGCAATCCTACACGTGCCCCTGGTTGCACGGGACAGTCCTGGATTTTAAGTGTGTGTCCTTTGTCTCGGGCAGCCCCCTTCTGGGACAATACAAAGTCCCAGAATGAAGACTCCAGAGCACGGAGTTCTACACACTAGGAGAACTGCTCATTGTCTGCTGTGACTGGAAGTGATGCCTCTGCTGGGCTACAAGAAAATGGCTTCCAGACAGAACTCTAAACACTAGAGAGAACTGAGCCTTCATCCTGACATCAATCAGGAGCTGCAGTGCAATTTTATTGCAGTGTAATGCTAGTCTAAGGCTTTGGGCATGATGTGCATTTTCTTGTAGCCCGCAACAGGCATCACTTTCTGTCACAGCAGTTAATGGGCAGTTCTCCCTCTAGTGTTTAGAATTGTGCGGCGCACCTGAGAAAGAGAGGTTTGCTCACTGATGGCCAGTGATGTGTAGTGACCCCTTCCACATAGCTGCACTAGCGACGAAGACACATACTCTACTGCTCTCATCTCTGCAGTGTCCCTGAATGGCAGAAAGGAAATGTGGTCCAGAAGGAGCGCTGTAAGTAAAATGTACGTGACATGCTATGGCCGTCACCGGTCCTTAAAGGGATAGTAATACTTTATTATTACTATCCCCCATATTGTACATATTTGTAAACTAATGTAATAGCCCCCAGGTTAATCTCTCAGACCTTTATGGTTTGAGAGATAACCGAAGGCAAAGTTCCCCCTCCCTTCCCCTTCCCTGAAGTCAGCGTTGTACTGACTGCAGAGATATCCGGTCTGACTTTCATCATGCGGCTCTGCAGCAGAGTCACGATCTCGTTAGCGACAAATAATTATTTCACTGAAACGGCCTTCTCTGTGTGTTTGCAAACCAAGCACAAACCAAGCACACGTAGAAGACCGTTTCAGTGAAATAATTCTTTGTCACTAACGGGATCTCGGCTCAGCTGCAGAGCCGCAAGCCTGTCGTACAACAGACTTCCCCTGCAGACAGTAGAACGCTGACTTCAGGGAAGGGGGAGGGAAGGGGGGACTTTGCCTTCGGTTATCTCTCAAACCATAAAGGTTTGAGAGATGAACCTGGGGGCTATTAACTTATTTTACATATATCTACAATATGAGGGATAGTAATAATAGAGTATTAATATCCTTTAAAGGCAAAAATCGCATGATGGTTATAGCACGTCACGTGGTCCTTAAGGAGTTAAGGATATCCTTAATTAAGCACAGCCCAAGCAAAATGGCTGAGCTACTGATTACCCACCTGTGATATCCTGAAAACATGAACTGTTAGTGTGTCCTGATGTCTGGAGCGGAGAACCATTTTACAGCAGTGATTCATAGCAGTAGTGATATCTTTATTAGATAACAGCGTAGCATCACAGTGCAAGCTTTCAAGGCCACTTAGATGTCTTCATCAGCTTTGTCATAGAATTACTGAAAGAGCGCTGAACACCTTACATACGCACACACACACACACACACACACACACACACACACACACACACACACACACACACACACACACACACACACACACACACACACACACACACAATAACACAAATGATCGTAATGCAGGTAATCATCATATATTCATGTCACTGTCAAATACAAGTTCCTGATTACTGTGGATTCCATTACACGTGACAAGGTTATCACCAGTCTCTCTCTCTCTAAATTACTCTTTAGACTTCAGTAGAGGCACCTTTTATAGTCTGCAATAAATCCACTCCATCTCCATGTCTTGTGTTTGTGTATGTATACATGTATATGTATACACCTTGAATATACAGTGCAATTTTGGGCACTGGTTCTGAAAAAGGATATACTAGAACTAGGAAGGGTGCAGCGGAGAGCAACAAAATTAATTAAGGGAATGGAGGACTTGATGTATGAGGAACGCCTAGACAAACTTGGTTTATTTACTCTAGAGAAAAGACGACTAAGAGGAGACCTTATCACATTGTACAAGTATATGAGAGGTTAATACAAGGATCACTGCGGTGAGCTATTTATTCCAAGGCCCGATCAGGTGACCAGGGGACACCCCTTGAGATTAGAGGAAAGGAGGTTTAAACTTCAGCAAAGATTGGGTATTTTTACGGTAAGGTCTGTCAAATTGTGGAATTCATTGCCCAGGGAGGTAGTTATGGCAGATACATTGGATACATTTAAGAGAAGATTAGATACATTTCTTTCAAAGGGGAACATACAGAGTTATACTATTTATCAGTAGGCAGATCAGGAAGGTCTGATAAAGACTAATTTAATTGGTAGCAGGAAAGATATAAAATTCTCAGTTACTGGGGTATGAGGCAAAGGTTGAACTTGATGGACTTGTGTCTTTTTTCAACCTAATTTACTATGTTACTATATTACTATGTACATATGCAGGTATGTGTGTAGATGTCAAAGGAATGAGTATCGCAGTACATAATATTACCTTTTACAGGGGCGGATTGTAGGGGGATACCAGCCCGGGCATTTTTTTTTTTTTTAAAGCAGTCCTCTAGCTGGTGTTTATATATATATATATATATATATATATATATAATATATATATATATATATATATAATATATATATATAATATATGAGTGGAGATTGTAGCCGTATTAGTCCAGTGATGCAGATGTAAAATAACAAACAAAATAAGTATCTCCTAATACCTTTTTTATTGGACTAAAAGAATTTTGGATTGACAAGCTTTTGGGAGAACCTCCCTTTCTCAAGTCTAAAGCATTTCTAAATATAATATATAAAATATAATATAATATAATTTTGATACATATCTGGCACCCATAGGGTTAGATACAACCCTAGCAACTCTCTTGCATTCCCTGTTGGTCCAGTGTGGGGAGCGAGAAGTCAGTGCAGCCTCCAGCACCGACGTCCCTATCGACGCCCCCTTGTGGTCCTTGTGTGGCATGGGAGAGCAGGCACCAGGATATTATGCCATATGCTGGCTCTCTGCATTAACAAGGAACGCGAAGGCTGTCACAGAGAGTGCCTGTACCGGTGGCAACACAGACCTCTCCTTCAAAATATCGTGGGACAGTGAGGTGAGATCCTGTGATCTCCCCCACCGGCCCATGATCTAGCTGCCCACCTGGGGATGCCCGATCCCCCGATAGGACAATCCGCCCATGACCTTTTATATTGGACTAACATTCACTTTTAGAGACAAGTCTTCGAGAGCATTGCTCCCTTTATCCAGTCAGAAGTATATTGTTTAGTAAAAGTCTCTAATGAAAGCACAAACTGAGGAGTATCAAATCACATGACTTTCAGAGCATGTGGAATGTTTCAACGAGGCTTTTAAATCATTTTAAACAATGAATGTTTCATTGTTGAAATCCAGCATACTTCTGACTTAAAGGGACAGTAATGTCTCATAAAATAAAATAAAAACTTTTAGTTTTATAGAGAATAAAAAAATAAACTCTATGGCACAAATCCTATGGTTTGAGAGATATTTGCATTCAAAGTTCCCCCCTCCCTCCCCCCTGTAAAGCTGACAGCAGGAGATCCGTGTCAGCCGACACGAGGAGGCTCTGCAGCAGAGCCGAAATTGCGTTATTTAAAACGAACTACTTCATTGGAACGGTCTACAAAGTGTGCTTGCAAACCAGGCACACTTTGTAGACCTTTCCAATGAAGTAATTATTTTCCAATAACACGATTTCGGCTCTGCTGCAGAGCCACAGGATGGTCCCCAGACCGGGATCTCCTTCCATCAGCACAGCGTTGACGTCAGGAGAAGGGGAGGGAGGGGTGGAATTTTGAATGAATTTATTTTTTTTATTCTCCACAAAACTAAAAGCATGTTTTTTATTGGATGTTACTGTCCCTTTAAATGGAGCATTGCTCTTGAAGCTTGTCCCTGAAGTGAAATGTTAGTTCAGTCCATTTGGCATCTACACCACTGACTAGAGTGACTATCCTAAATTAAATATGTATGTGTATAAACGTGTACTTCCCACTGTCATGAATTTATAATGATTATCTACTGTGCAGTCTATGTAATGTTTTGTGCGTGAATATATGAGGAATTCAGCTTTCATTCTATAACCTGATGAAGATACCTAAGTCGTCTCAGAAGCTTGCACTCTAACGTTACTCAGCCAATAAAGGTATCACTTTTACTCTGCTAGTGTCCTTTATCTACATGGTTATGTAGTTTACCTGTGTTATGAGGGATAAGAAGGACATTCACCAGAAAACAAACAGGGATCATACAGAGGGACATAGAGTACATACAGTAAGTAAGATTTCCTATTGATTTACATTGGTGTGTTATCCAACTGAATGCTAGAGAGACAATTTGTATTGTTGCATTAGTCTTTCTTCAACGGGTAGTTATTCTTATAGGGAAAAAAGGAGAGTAAACCCTTAGGAAATTAGATAGATAGATAGATAGATAGATAGATAGATAGATAGATATGAGATAGATAGATAGATAGATAGATAGATAGATAGATAGATAGAGAGATAGACAGACAGAGATGGATAGATAGATATGAGATAGATAGATATGAGATAGATAGATAGATAGATAGATAGATAGATAGATAGATAGATAGATATGAGATAGATAGATAGATAGATAGATAGATAGATAGATAGATATGAGATAGATAGATAGATAGATAGATAGATAGATAGATAGATAGAGATGGATAGATAGATATGAGATAGATAGATATGAGAGATAGATAGATATGAGAGATAGATATGAGATAGATAGATAGATAGATAGATAGATAGATAGATAGATAGATAGATAGATAGATATGAGAGATAGATATGAGATAGATATGAGATAGATAGATAGATAGATAGATAGATAGATAGATAGATAGATAGATATAGATAGAAACATATACTAGTGAATGCTGCACAGCATTGCCCATTGGATTTGGTGCTCTGTGCATGTCTGAGAACCAATGAACGTCAATGGTGGTGAGTCTTTCTGCAGAGATTTTGACAGGAATGGCTGAGGGGTTCACGCTCCTGCAGGCACACTCCCTACCACCCTACCCACCACCCGGGAAGGGGCGGACTACAAACCAGAAAGAGTTACATTTATTTATTTATATATATATATATATATATATATATATATATATCAGGGCTCAAAATTCCCACTCGCCACTAGCCAATGGCGAGTGAAAATTTAGCCCTGGCGAGTAGAAATTCAGCCCTGGTGGGTATGTTTTGTATTGCAGTGGCGACTAACTTTTCAGGTCTGGCTAGTAGCAAAGGACTTAAAATTATAAGCCATATATATAATATTGTAGTGTTTTCTTGCTGACTGAAAAGTAATTGCATTAAAAATTGTATTTATGTGAGAATATAGTGACAGGTTTTTTTGAGTTTTTATTTTATGATGACGCTGTTACTGTTGCTGTCTATGAGGCAATCCTCATAAAAATACATGTTTCTTCTGCAACAACTTTTGAATGAGGCAACTCCCATACGTGGGCATACCCCTGCTTTGCACAACATCTGTATTGTTAGTGCCATTGCTTTAATTTTTTGAGTGTCTGAATGTGTGTACAAATGTAATGCAATGCAACGGCACTCAAAGAGGAAGGTAATTGAATTCTCCCTCCTCATTGTGATCCCACTTCTCTCTCACTACAGGGAGAACACGGACACTCCAGCGATTCCAGCAGCTCCAGTAGCTCCAGCGACAGTGACTGTAAGGGGAAGGTGAGTCAGGAATCAAGTGTGTATGTGTGTGTGTGTGGGGAGTGGGGGCCAGGGACGGCACATGTGGTTAATAGGGGTGTATAATACAACTGCATACCCAGATGCTACTGAAAGAGTTATACATTTGAGTCAGAATTCTTAACATCAGTCCTCAGGACAAACCACACATCAAGTTCTCAGGAATTCTCTACTCTATCAGAGGCAGGTAATCAATGGATCAGCAAGCGTGATTGATTTAACTGTTTTAAGGCTAAGGGCCTAGGTTCACACAGGTGACATTTGTGTCTCCTTTGCAAAGTGACAGTAAGCACCCAAAAAATAGATCAGTTTGCTGTTGGTGTGGCTGTTTCCATGGGAGATTGTGGCCTTATATGATGGAGACCCGACACAACATGCTTCCTTTTTTGCTGGTTTACCCAAGGAATGCAGTGATGATGCAGCAGAGGCAACCTGCATGGCAGACTATGGGCATGTTCAGCTGAGGTTGATGTGGGCATCATTCACTCATGCTTGGTTGATGATGACGTGCATCTCCCATCAGCACTCTTGAAGAATAGCCACCAGTGATAGGATCACTGGAGGAACTTAGAAACATTGAAGTGAACTTACCATGGGCGGCTGTATCTGAGCTACAATGTAGCACTGTCAGTTTGCACGTATGACTCCAGCCTTTGTAGGACTATCCCTACGATTTTACCCGTTGGTGTGTTCTGAGAACTGGAGCTGGGAATCTCTAAATAAAAGCAATATCATAAAAAAAAAAAGGAAACCGAGTTTACGCCAGTTTCTATTTAGATTAGCACCTCCTATCTCATAGGATTATTTAATTGATAAAGAATTTGAATTCCTGCTATTTTAAGATGAAAATATCATTGAATACATAGCACACTCAAAACCATATACTCCAGAGGTTGGAAACCTAAAGCCCTCCAGGGGTTCAGAACTACAATTCCCAACATCCCCAGCCAGCCACTGGCTGGCTGGGGATGTTGGGAATTGTAGTTCTCAACAGCTGGAGGGCTTCAAATTGCCCAGCTCTGACACAATGCCTTATTAGAGATAAAGATATATTGCAATGGTGCTCGCAGGGTTACTGACAATTCAAGGCAAAAAAGAGAAACATCGAGATCCCTGTAGAAGTAAGTGATCTATTAGAATAACACACTTGTCATATAATAACCTAACCTGGGACTGTCCCTTATTGGGGGTCTGTGCCCTGCGTCCCGGGTCACCCCCCACCGGGACAACAAAGAGTACCGGAATGGAGCAACATGCACCAGTCCAGCCAGCCAATGAAATGTATTTGCTATATGGTCCTCATTGGCTGTCTGAGCCAGCCAATGAGGACCATATAGCAAATACATTTCATTGGCTGGCTGGACTGGTGTGTGCAAGACAGCTGGGATGGAGCAGGTATGCTGGCACTGCGAGTGAGTCTCGCGGCTGAGGCTCCCACCGGCGCGGACCATCTTTCTGAGGCTGTTACCAGTGTGTCAGCCTCAGAAAGATGGTCAGGGCCGGCGGGAGCCTCAGCAGCGGGACTAGGGTGACCACATGTCCTGGAATGGCAGAATGGAAATGTGGTCACCCTATTTGAGAGATATCCTTCGCTAAAGTTCCACTTCTCCTGATGTCAGCTGTAAAGCTGACAGAAGGAGATCTGTGTCGACCGACACGAGGAGGATCTTCAGCAGAGCTGCAATAGCGCAATTTAAAAAAATAAATACTTCTTTGGAATAGTCTAAAAAGTGTGCTTGAAAATCAGGCACACTTTCTAGACTGTTCCAAAGAAGTATTTCTTTTTTAAATCTTGTTATTGCGGCTCTGCTGAAGAGCTATTTGTCGGTCCCCAGACCAGGAACTCCTGCTGTCAGCTTACACCTGACGTCAGGAGAAGGGGAGGGAGAGGAGAACTTTAACGGAGATTATCTCTCAAATCATAAAGGTTTGAGAGAGAGGTTTTGTGTCATATAGTTTATCTTTTTAACCTCTAAAAAACTCTAATCATTTTTTAAGGGATATTACTGTCCCTTTAGCCACTTCTTTATGAACCAAAACAGTTTTTATGTTTATGTCACAAACATATTATGTATGTGTGAGAAATATAAATCCGCAAATATATTGTATGTTTGATACCATAACTTCAAAACAGTCAGTGGAAAAAATACCCAGATTACCAGTCCTGCAATCGAATTTTTACAGAACTACGTATGTCCAGTTGGTTGTTGGCAACAGAATACTACTTTTTCTACACGAACATCATTTTTTTATTCAGAATAATTTTTTGACAGAACAATCGGAACCGTAAAAACTGTTTTGCCTCAATAAGACACAGTTAAAGGGAGAGTAATACTTAAAATGTAAAAAAAATATATGTTGTAGGGTTTATCCCCCTGAGTAAAACAAGAGTACTCCCACTGCTGAAAGGTGTTTCATTCAAAAGTTATTAATTTTCAAAGTTGAATTTGGAAGGTGCAATATCACAGTGGCCTGAAATTGTACAGTGGCGCTGTTGCTACATGATCCTATGGACAGCTGTGGTCCCTGGACCATAAATCTCCATAGGATGGTGTAGCAACAGCGCCACTGTACAATTTCAGGTCACTGTGATATTGCACCTAAAAAATTCAACTTTGAAAATTAATAACTTTTGAATGAAACACCTTTCAGCAGTGGGAGTACTCTTGTTTTACTCAGGGGGATAAACCCTACAACATATATTCTTTTTACATTTTAAGTATTACTCTCCCTTTAAACCTCTGTTTGATACTCTAGTGCACATCGTACATCAGTCCTTTAGAATTGGATATGTAGATTATTTTAACATGGCAAATTGGAATAAAATCCCAGTAACACAACTGAGAGAGTACGTTTTTTTTAACCATTTCTTAATCCATTTTTCACCCAAACCTTTTAGTGTATTCCAATAAATGTTATGTTTAATTAACCCCTTAACGACATGTGACGTACTATGACCGTCACGGTCCTTGAAATACTCAAGGACCGAGGACGGTCATAGTACGTCACATACTTTTTACTTACAGCGCTCTACCGGGAGCGCTGTAAGTAAAAATAGGGCCTGAAATTGACCGCTCCAACATCGGAGCGATCTCTATCAGGCCCCATAGTGACGCGCCGATACACGCGACAGGTCACGTGTACCGGCGCGTCCACGTGGTCCTATGCGGCCCTTATGGGACGGAAACGTCCCAGGACCGCCGGTCGTTAAGGGGTTAATCCCACATGATGTTAGAAAAATAATAACACTTAAAGTGGATGCGTCACCTCTGTGTGACTTAGCATAAATAGTTAGGCTATATATCAAATATTACTTAAACTGTCTTAATTTTATTTAAGCATTATTTTGTGTAAATTTAAGTTAAAAAGTTTGCCCTGTAGCTACTACCTGATAGACTGCAGTCCGTCGCTCTGTCTCTGCTCCTCTCCCTCTATCCAGCCTCCTCTGATGATGGAGGATTCTGCCTGTAAGCTGGAGCAATCTCATTGGCTAGATATCGATCTCTGCCAATGAGAGCACTCCAGCTTAAAGACAGAAGCCTCCGTCATTGGAGGAGGCTGGATAGCGGGAGGAGAGCAGAGGCAGAGCGACGGACTGCGGTTACAGAACAGGTAACTGCAGTCTATGCGGTAGTAGCTGCAGGACAAACTTTTTAACTTACATTTACACAAAATAAAGCTTAAAAAAATTAAGACAGTTTTAGCAATATTCAATATATATAGCCTAACTATTTATAATATGTTATACAGAGATGACACATCCACTTTAATATGTAAAAAAATATATATTGTAGGGTTTTTCCTCCCAAGACAAGGGTACTCCCACTGCTGAGTGGTGTTTTATTCAAATGTTATTTAACTTTTATGTGCAGTATCTGAATGGCCTGAAATTGTACAGTGGAGCTGTTGCTACACATCCTCTGGGGGGTTTTGTTCAAATGACCAGAGCTGTCCATAGGATGGCGTAGGAACAGCTCCACTGTAACATTTCAGGCCATTGAGGTACTGCAGCTAAAAAAATTCAAGTTTGAGCTGCAATAATGTTTGAATAAAGCATCTCTCAGCAGTGGTAGTAGTACTTTTAGGAGGATGAACCATACAATGTATATTCTTTTACATATTAAGTATTACTATCCCTTTAATGGATCCTTACAGAACTAGTTTGTTATTCTAATACAGTGCTTAGTTTTGCAGGGATATATGTTTCTCTTTTTGATTCCTGTTATTTCACATTTATTTAAAAGAATAGTAATTTTAATGTAAAGTTTACTCTTTTGCTTGTGTGTGTGTGTGTATGTACATATACATATATATATATATATTTTTTATATATATATAGTTTTCTTTGTAAATAAGTCTGTGTACTTTATCTTGAATCCTCTGCTTTTAGATCTTCTCTTCCTTTTACTTGATGTGATGTGAGCGCCCTCTACCTGCAGTCTCCAAAAAGAGTTCTTAAATCTACTGGATCTTTAAAGTATAAGAGCTCTGTGAGGCTGATTCACTACTGCAAACCGGTGCAATTCTGGAGCAAACCAGCTTCACCAAAGGGAAAACTAAAATCCTCCAAATTCTTTTTGATACACACTGGGAAGGAATGTGTTGGAAACCTCACTAGCATTCAATGGGTTAAACTTTGAGTGCCTGAGAGCTAGCCAACGCATTGCAGCACAATGTGTAGGATACCTCTTTGGCATTAAAAGGGTTAAAAAGTCCAGTGGGAATTCTTATTTGTTCCCTATACCGCAGCTTGTTTGCTCCAGAATGGCACCACATTTCTTTGATTATCAGCCTCTGTGTGTCTATTTAGCTGAAAAGCCAACACACAAAAATTGAAAGTAAGACTTATCTAGGGCTCCCAGAATCCTTTGCAGCTACAGCTGAGTCACAGACTTGTTTTACAGAGTGCATGTAGAGGGCGCTCATGTCACTGGAAGTAGGATGAGAAGAAATGATATAGCGGATTCCAGGGGAGAACACAGAATTGAACACAGACAGAAACACCAGCAGGTAAAATAAAATATACGTAATTTAAACGGTTCTCTTTCCCGCAGTCCCACGGAGAAGGCCACGAGCACAAGAAAAAAGAGAAGAAACTGCACAAGGAGAAAAAACCCAAAGACAAGAAAGAAAAAAAGGATAAGGAACATAAAGACAAAAAGCACTAAACTGAGCACTGTCACCTTCCAAGTGCAGTGAGCAAGGGGTTAACCCTTTGAGTGCCAGAGGGGTAGCCAACGCATTGCCATGCAATGCGTTGCCTACCCCTCTGGCGTTCAAAGGGTTAAATTTTCCTTACTGAACGAGCCTGCCACAAACGCTCTGCATGCAATTACATTGCTCTGCATTGCACGGCGGGCTCCTTTAACAAGGAATTAACCCTCTGAGTGCCAGCGGGTGTTCGATGCATTGTGGAGCAATGTGGTGGACATCCCTTGGGCGCTTCGTGTTTTAAAGGGATAGTAACATTTAATATGCAAATTAAATTAGAGAAGTGTTTTATTCAAAACTTATGGCAGCTCACACTTACAGGTTTTAGGTGCAGTATCTCAATGGCCTGAAATTGCAGTGGCGCTGTTGCTACACTATCTTATGGAGATTTACAGTCAATGATGTAGCAACAGCGCCACTGTACAATTTCAGGCCATTGAGATACTGCACCTAAAAACCTGTAAGTCTGAGCTGCAATAAATGTTCAATAAAACACCTCTCTACGATGTGTTTTTTCACCTGAAATATTCAAGTTTGAGCTGTAATAACTTTTGAATAAAATGCCACTCAGCTGTGGGAGCCCCCCTTGTTTTACTCAGTAGGATAAACTCTACAATATGTATATTTTTACTTATTAGGTGTTACTATCCCTTTAAATATAACCAACTTATTTGTTACCGCCATTCAACCAAACATCTTCTCACTAGGGGGCGGTAGGAAGCCTTTTTTTTTTTAATATGGGGAAGGGATTTACATTCTCCCCTAACAAAGCAAGCGGTTTCTTTGCATATTAGTTCAAGGCCTTAAAACGTGAGGCTTTGCTTGACTTACAGTGATTTTTATGTAATCTGCACCGAAGTGCACTATAATATTGTAATCATATCAATAAAAGGTCCAGCTTTGTTTAAGTTTGTTGATTTTGCAAATAAAAAAGATCAACTTTCTTTTGGGAACAGACTTGGCAAAAAATCATAGACTGCGGTGTGCAACTCAGTATGGTTTCTGGCAGCCGTTCAGGGAAGTGGGGTAGTGGAAAACAGCCCTTCCTGGGCTGGCGGCAGGCTGGGAATATTCCGGCTGTCTGTGGCTCGCTGCCACTAACTTCATGGGATACATGTACACCCTCAATAGACCTGAAGTGTGGTCACTGAATCTTACAGTCACAATGTAAGGTGACAACTGGCACAACCTGTCAAAGCAGATTCATTGAAACACTCACCAAAATTGTTGGAAGCGAGCAAGAGGAAAAGACATCTGATTGAACCTGTCTAGTCGAGCATGTGGATGTGTGAAAAAAAACTCGGCTCCAATCCAGGAAATAAAAACAAAACTTTTAACCCTTTGAGTGCCAGAGGGATGCACAACGCGGTACCCCTTTGGCACTCAAATAATTAATTAATGTGCAGTTAAAAATGTAGCATATGGACCATAGTAGGGTCAAGAGATAAGATGGATTTAGACACCATCTGATGCATTTCATGCTAATAGCACTTCATAGGCATGATACACGCGTCAGGTCGTGTCTGAATCCACTTTATTTGTTGAGCCCACCACCATCCATATATATTGAATCCCATCACTAGGGGCTATGGGGTTGAGTGTGCAGCTCAACAAGTTGGACCCGAGAGACCTCAAATTCGACAGTTCAGTCTGCCTCGCAGGATCAGTGAGAGACCACAATAACATAACATAGTAACATAGTTGAGGAAGCTGAAAAAAAAAAGAGGAGTCCATCAAGTTCATCCCTTGCCACGTCACCCTTATTGATCCACGCAAAAACATTAAGTCCCAAGTGAGTAAAAAAAAAGAAAAAAATCCATCCTGACTGCAGGCGGCACACCTGGTAACTTGCTTGTCTTGAGCCCCGGAGAGGGCTCATGTGTTGCTGAATAGAGGATGTAAGTGATACGATTTGGGTCCTAAAGGGGTGAAGCTTAATCAGGATGGGCAAGGCTTACATATATTTTTATCAGAATGAGCAAAGAAGTGGGCAGAACAGGGTGGGAAGAAGAATCTCACCCTGGAGAATCAACCTTGGTCCCCGGTAACTCAGTCTGAAAACCCGGATTTGCCATAAGGCAGAGTAGGCACCTTCCTACAGGTGCACGCCACTGAGGGGCGCCTGCCATTGGGATTCTTTTTATTTTTTTTTAATTAGCCACCTCGCTGGCTGCCCAGTGGCAGAACAATAATTCCCCCACCTGGCGCCCACTCCATGTCGCCCTCACATTGCCCCCCCCTTGTCTGTTTCCTACCTCCCTGGCAGGACAGGTCTGTGCCTCTTTTGGCACAGTCCTGTAGCTGCTGAGCTCCCTTGTCGGATCTTTAGGAATGGAGAGCGCTGGGAGATGACATCATAATGACATCATCTCCCAGCACTCTGTATTCCTGAATAGGAGACCACGCAGGGAGCTCCAGCAGCTACAGGACTGTGCCAAAGGAGATCTCATGCCAGGGAGGTAGGAAACGGATAATGTGGGGGAGGCAATGTGAGGGCAACATGGAGATGGTGTGGGCCAGTTGGAGCCAAAGGGGGGGCAATGTGAGGGCAACATGTAGATGGTGGGGGAAATGTGAGGGCAATATGGAGATGATGGGGAAATGTGGAGATGATGGGGGGCAAGTTGGAGATGATGGAGACAATGTGAGGGCAATATGGAGATGATGGGGGCAATGTGGAGATTAGGAGCATTTTGGAGGTGTCCAGTGGAGATGGCCAATGGGGGGGCTCTTCAGATTTCTGTGCCTACAGGCTCCTGAGATGTAAATCCGGCCCTGGTCTCTAAGGGCAGATCTGCACACTTCCCAGTTATGGAAGTTGGAGATTTCCCTGGATGAACATCCTATCTGCTTTGAAACCAACTTTCGTAATTCTTGTTACTTTTAACTGACCTGTATACTGTTTCCTATGTCAGAACTGCTTGAGAACACCTAGTCCTGCAAGGACTCTTTCCTAGTTGACTCCTCTACTGGTTGGGACATGAAACTGTCAAAACCCATCTTTAAAAAAATATTTCCTTTTGTTGTGCTGGAGTCATATTGCTCCAGTCAATTTCAGGTAGTTGAAATCTCCCATTAGCAGTTTATTTTGTGACCCAGAAGCCTTTTCTATTTGCAGTGACTGTTGGGCCTCTTCCAGCTCCCAAATATTAGGTGGCTTGTATCAAATCCCCATTGATATATTTTTATTATTTGTGCCCCCAGTGCATATTTCGACCCACAGGGCGTATTTCGACCCACAGGGCATTGCAGTCTTACTGGCCTCTTCAATTATATGTTCCCTTATACTAGGTTTTAAGACATGTTTTTACATACAGGCATAATATATATATATATATATATATATATATATATAAATGTTTGTCTAGATTGACCGGGAGTCTCTTCTAAAACATACCAGTGTTTTGCTAGTCTCCTAGGGTTTGGAATCCAGCCCCAACTTCATTGCCAGGTCTGCTCACAGGGGAACAGGCCTTAGAGTTGTGTCCTATCACCGGGATATTTGTCATTTAACCTCAGATTTCTTCCCAGTCTCCAAAACATTTATTATGATTTGTACCCTAAGGGCCATATTCCATGAGATAATGAGGTTTAATATTAGAACAAACTAACTGCGCTATAGGGGAGAAAGGACTTAAAAAACTGCCTTTCCTTTTTAAAAGGTATATAATTATGAGATGTTAAGCTTTGTCAGTTGAACTGTAACAGCCACTTCTTCCAGGAAGTACTAGCTCAGTTGCCTAGAATGGAATGTTAGTATCTGGCTGTTCAAAAGTGGCAGTTGGGAGGAAGAGTGAAACATTGGTATCTGGCTGATAAGCAGGTGGTAGTTGGGAAGGAGAGTGGGATGTTGGTATCTGGCTGGTAAGGAAATGGCAGTTGGGAAGGAGAATGGAATGTTGGTATCTCATCTGGTAAGGAAATGGCAGTTGGGAAGGAGAATGGAATGTTGGTGTCTGGCTGGTAAGGAAATGGCAGTTGGGAAGGAGAATGGCATGTTGGTATCTGGCTGGTAAGGAAATGTCAGTTGGGAAGGAGAGTGGAATGTTGGTATCTGGCTGGTAAGGAAGTGGCAGTTGGGAAGGAGAGTGGGATGTTGGTATCTGGCTGGTAAGGAAGTGGCAGTTGGCAAGGAGAGTGGAATGTTGGTATCTCATCTGGTAAGGAAGTGGCAGTTGGGAAGGAGAGTGGAATGTTGGTATCTCATCTGGTAAGGAAGTGGCAGTTGGGAAGGAGAATGGAATGTTGGTATCTGGGTGGTAAGGAAATGGCAGTTGGGAAGGAGAATGGAATGTTGGTATCTCATCTGGTAAGGAAATGGCAGTTAGGAAGGAGAATGGAATGTTGGTATCTGGGTGGTAAGGAAATGGCAGTTGGGAAGGAGAATGGAATGTTAGTATCTGGCTGGTAAGGAAATGGCAGTTGGGAAGGAGAGTGGAATGTTGGTATCTCATCTGGTAAGGAAATGGCAGTTAGGAAGGAGAGTGGAATGTTGGTATCTGGCTGGTAAGGAAATGTCAGTTGGGAAGGAGAGTGGAATGTTGGTATCTCATCTGGTAAGGAAATGGCAGTTAGGAAGGAGAGTGGAATGTTGGTATCTGGCTGGTAAGGAAATGGCAGTTGGGAAGGAGAGTGGAATGTTGGTATCTCATCTGGTAAGGAAATGGCAGTTAGGAAGGAGAGTGGAATGTTGGTATCTGGCTGGTAAGGAAATGGCAGTTGGGAAGGAGAATGGAATGTTGGTATCTCATCTGGTAAGGAAATGGCAGTTAGGAAGGAGAATGGAATGTTGGTATCTGGGTGGTAAGGAAATGGCAGTTGGGAAGGAGAGTGGAATGTTGGTATCTGGCTGGTAAGGAAATGGCAGTTGGGAAGGAGAGTGGAATGTTAGTATCTGGCTGGTAAGGAAGTGGCAGTTAGGAAGGAGAATGGAATGTTAGTATCTGGCTGGTAAGGAAATGGCAGTTGGGAAGGAGAGTGGAATGTTGGTATCTCATCTGGTAAGGAAATGGCAGTTAGGAAGGAGAATGGAATGTTGGTATCTGGCTGGTAAGGAAATGGCAGTTGGGAAGGAGAATGGAATGTTGGTATCTGGCTGGTAAGGAAATGTCAGTTGGGAAGGAGAGTGGAATGTTGGTATCTCATCTGGTAAGGAAATGTCAGTTGGGAAGAAGAATGGAATGTTGGTATCTGGCTGGTAAGGAAATGGCAGTTGGGAAGGAGAATGGAATGTTGGTATCTGGCTGGTAAGGAAATGGCAGTTAGGAAGGAGAGTGGAATGTTGGTATCTGGCTGGTAAGGAAATGGCAGTTAGGAAGGAGAATGGAATGTTGGTATCTGGCTGTTCAAAAGTGGCAGTTAAGAGGTAGAGTGGAATGTTCGTAGTTGGCTGTTAGGCAGGGCCGGATTTCTAATAAGTCAGAGTAGGCATCTGCCTACAGGCGCACCCCACTGAGGTGCGCCTGTCATAGGGACCCGTTTTATTATTATTTTTTTTTTTAATACATTTTTTTTTTTAATTAGCCTTGTCGTGGGCACTAACCCCCCACCCGGTCAGGTCTGTACCTCCTTCGGCACAGACCTGTAGCTGCTGAGCTCCTTCGTGAGGTCTTTAGTAATGCAGAGCACTGGGAGATGATATCATAGAAACATAGAATTTGACGGCAGATAAGAACCAATCGGCCCATCTAGTCTGCCCAATTTCCTACTGTGTTAAAAAACAAACCTCAAACCTTTTTTGGTCCTTGGTCTTTTCTTATGTTAAGGACCGCCTTATGCCTATCCCATGCATGCTTAAATTCTGTCACTGTATTGACATCTACCACTTCTGCTGGTAGGCTATTCCACTTGTCTACTACCCTCTCAGTGAAATATAACTTTCTTACATTACATCTAAACCTGTGTCCCTCTAGTTTTAGACTATGGCCTCTTGTCCTAATGTTTTTACTCTTTTGAAATATACTTCCATCCTGTACTTTGTTGAATCCCTTCATGTATGTGAATGTGTCTGTCATCTCCCCTCTCTCTCTCTTCTCTCCTCCAAGCTATACATATTCAGATCCTTTAGTCTATCCTGATATTTCTTTTCCTGTAGACCAGTCACCATTTTAGTAGCCCTTCTCTGAATTTTCTCTAGAGTATCTATATCCTTCTGGAGATGGGGTCTCCTGTACTGTACACAATACTCTATAGTATCTATATCCTTCTGGAGATGGGGTCTCCAGTACTGTACACAATACTCTATAGTATCTATATCCTTCTGGAGATGGGGTCTCCAGTACTGTACACAATACTCTATAGCAGGGCTTAAAATTTGAAGTCCTTTGCTACTAGCCAAACCTGAAAAGTTACTCGCCACTGCAAGCCATAACATACCCACCAGGACTGAATTTCTACTCGCCAGGGCTAAATTTTCACTCGCCATTGGCTAGTGGCGAGTGGAAATTTTGAGCCCTGCTCTATAGTATCTATATCCTTCTGGAGATGGGGTCTCCTGTACTGTACACAATACTCTAGAGTATCTATATCCTTCTGGAGATGGGGTCTCCAGTACTGTACACAATACTCTAGAGTATCTATATCCTTCTGGAGATGGGGTCTCCAGTACTGTACACAATACTCTAGAGTATCTATATCCTTCTGGAGATGGGGTCTCCTGTACTGTACACAATACTCTAGAGTATCTATATCCTTCTGGAGATGGGGTCTCCTGTACTGTACACAATACTCTAGAGTATCTATATCCTTCTGGAGATGGGGTCTCCAGTACTGTACACAATACTCTAGAGTATCTATATCCTTCTGGAGATGGGGTCTCCTGTACTGTACACAATACTCTAGAGTATCTATATCCTTCTGGAGATGGGGTCTCCAGTACTGTACACAATACTCTAGAGTATCTATATCCTTCTGGAGATGGGGTCTCCAGTACTGTACACAATACTCTAGAGTATCTATATCCTTCTGGAGATGGGGTCTCCAGTACTGTACACAATACTCTAGAGTATCAATATCCTTCTGGAGATGGGGTCTCCAGTACTGTACACAATACTCTAGAGTATCAATATCCTTCTGGAGATGGGGTCTCCAGTACTGTACACAATACTCTAGAGTATCAATATCCTTCTGGAGATGGGGTCTCCTGTACTGTACACAATACTCTAGAGTATCTATATCCTTCTGGAGATGGGGTCTCCAGTACTGTACACAATACTCTAGAGTATCTATATCCTTCTGGAGATGGGGTCTCCAGTACTGTACACAATACTCTAGAGTATCAATATCCTTCTGGAGATGGGGTCTCCTGTACTGTACACAATACTCTAGAGTATCTATATCCTTCTGGAGATGGGGTCTCCTGTACTGTACACAATACTCTAGAGTATCAATATCCTTCTGGAGATGGGGTCTCCAGTACTGTACACAATACTCTAGAGTATCAATATCCTTCTGGAGATGGGGTCTCCAGTACTGTACACAATACTCTAGGTGAGGTCTAACCAGAGATCTGTAGAGTGGCATAACCACTTCCCTTTTTCTGCTACTAGTGCCCCTAGATATACAACCCAGTGCCCTGCTTACATTCCCCACCGCTTTATTACATTGCCTGCCTACCTTTAACTCATCAGAAATAATTACACCCAAATCCCTTTCCTCTGTTGTCTCTGACAGCACAGTACCATTAATAGTATATTTTTCCAGTGCTCCCAGTGCTCTGCATTACTGAAGAGAAGACCGCGCGGGAGCGGCAGCAGCTACAGTTCTGTGCAGAAGGAGGCACAGACCTATCCTGCCATGCCGCTGGAACACCAGGGAGGAAGTAGGAAATGGGCATTGGGGTGAAGAAGGGGGGGGCTCAATGTGAAGCTAATATGGAGCTGATGGGGGGGCAAGTTGGAGCTGATGGGGGGCAGTGTGAGGGCAAAGTGGAACTAATGGGAGCAATGTGAGGGCAATATGGAGATGGGGGCAATGTGAAGATGATGGGGGCAATGTGAGGGCAATATGGAGCTGATGGGGGCAATGTACAGATGATGGGGCAATATGGAGCTGATGGGGGGGCAACGTGAGGGCAATATGGAGATGATGGGGGCAAGGTGAGGGCAATATGGAGCTGATGGGGGGCAAGTTGGAGCTGATGGGGGCAATGTGAGGGCAATATAGAGCCGATGGGGGGCACGCTGGAGCTGATGGGGGCAACATGGAGCTGATGGAGGGTGATGTAAGGGCAGTATGAGATGATGGGGGGCAGTGTGGAGATTAGGAGCATTGTAGAGGTATCCAGTGGAGCTGCTCAGTGTGTGTGTGGGGGGGTGGCGCTTCAGATTTCTGTGCCTACAGGCTCCTGAGATGTAAATCCGGCCCTGCTGTTAGGAAGTGGCAATTGGGAAGGCGAGTGGAAGGTTATTATCTGGCCAATAGAAAGTGTCAGTTGATAGAAAGAGCGGAATGTTACTATCTGGCTGGTAGGAAGTCGCAGTTGGGAGGGAGAGTTAAATGTTAGTATCCGACAACAGGCTGTGCCAGACAATACTGCCTAACTTACTTGAACTGATAAGTCAAGGTGAAGATCTCCTAAATAAAGGTTTTAAATAAAGAATGGCTAACTTAGATAATAATGATTTTGAAAGCACTTTCACAATCACCTAATCCATTATAAAGTGTTTTATCAGTTCAAACTGAATAAACCAACTATATACACAAGTTTCTGTTATATCATTTGAAAATAGAAAATATCTTCCACCAGAGAGGATACCTCAGTTTACTCTGCATGACGTTTTCCAATAGTTTCCCCTCATCATAATGAGGGATGATAAAGACCTGATGGGCAGGGGCCTGACCGTTATGATGATCTATTATAGTAGTAGTGTGTTCAGCCTTCTTTATATACAAGCAAAATACAGCTCTACAATTATTTTATTGCCAAAATAAACCCTCTTAGCACCAGAGGGGTTCACAACACATTGCAAAGCCATGAGCAGAACAATGCACTGGTCCTTAAAGGGAAAGGGAGTAATGACTTTTCACACTGAATGGTGGCACAATCACTATTGCGTATTTCGGGTCTAATGCTTTCATTGTGCCTGGCACAGACAAGCCCCTTGTTAATTAGGCCCTGATGTTAGGCAAATACTCCTTATGGCTTTGAATTTAAAGTAACTCCCCATTCCCTGTACCAGAGAACCCTCCAGTGCCAACCTGGAGCCCCTGCTTTTTATACTTAAAGGTATAGTAATGTTTAATTGATTAAACAAATAAATATAAAATACATGCATGAGATATATAAAAATACATTTATTTTGATATATTATATAAAATCAGGTATTTTCCTCCTGAAGATGCTCCCACTGAAAAGGTATTTTATTCAAAAGCTATTGAAGCTCAAACTTGAACTTTTTAGGTGCAATATTTCAATGTCCTGAATGTTACAGTGGCGCTGCTGCTACACTACCCTATGGACAACTCTGGTCAGTTGACCATAAACATCCATCGGATGGTGTAGGAACAGCGCCACAGACATGTCAGGCCATTATGACGCTGCATGTAAAAAGGTCAAGTTTGAGCTTCAATAACTTTTGAATAAAGCACCTCTAAGCAGTGGGATTTCCCTCACTTTACTCAGAAGGAGAAACCCTACACTATGTATTTTCATAGATTAAAGGGATAGTAATACTTAAAATGTAAAAAAAAAAATGTTGTAGGGTTTATCCCCCTGAGTAAAACAAGAGTACTCCCACTGCTGAAAGGTGTTTCATTCAAAAGTTATTCATTTTCAAAGTTGAATTTTTTAGGTGCAATATCACAGTGGCCTGAAATTGTACAGTGGCGCTGTTGCTACACCATCCTATTGAGATTTATGGTCAACTGACCAGAGCTGTCCATAGGATGGTGTAGCAACAGCGCCACTGTACAATTTCAGGCCACTGTGATATTGCACCTAAAAAATTCAACTTTGAAAATTAATAACTTTTGAATGAAACACCTTTACTCAGGGGGATAAACCCTACAACATGTATTTTTATTTTACTACCCCTGTAAGTGTTACCATCTCTTTAATTAGCAGGCCTTCAGGAACAGAGGCCGATTTATCAGGGCTCAGTAACTGCCAGTTCCCGTCACATCCGTCCTGTCCTCCTCTCTGTGGCCACCATAAGGGCAAACCCCTCCTGTTAACCCCTTAGTGACCGGCTGCACGCACACGTGGCCGGCACTTAGCGCCCGCAGAATATTTTTTTCATTAGTTTAAACGGCTTCCG
The DNA here is from genome assembly GCA_037306005.1 of Rhinophrynus dorsalis. NCBI lineage: Eukaryota > Metazoa > Chordata > Amphibia > Anura > Rhinophrynidae > Rhinophrynus > Rhinophrynus dorsalis. Next base: position 179,316,920 of record CM074726.1, read on the forward strand.
GGATGTACATATACGTCCTCTGTCCACCTGGGACGTGCATGTACGTCCTTGGGCGGTAAGGGGTTAAGCTTATCGGTAGACAGGTAATTGTTGAGGGGAGACTTTATTTGGGGTGATAGTTCAGCTTTAACAATTCTGGAACAAACCAATTTTTTTTTTTTAATGGTGCTTTTCTCTCTTTGACACATTAAAATTCCTACTATTTTAACCCCTTGAAAGCTAAAGATGCCTAACGCATTCCAAAGCAATGCATTTGAGACCTCTTTAGCATTCAAGGGGTTAAAATAGTAGGAATTTTAATGTGTTTGTAATGGTGCCGTTGGTTTGCCCAGAATTATACCCTTAGTCTTCTTTAAAGTGTTAGTAATGTCCCATAACATTTTTTTTTTTTCTAGATTTGTGGAGGGTGAAAAAAAAAACAAAACTCATTGCCACAAACCTCATCTCTCAAACCGCTATGGTTTGAGAGATATCGGCAATCAAAGATCCCTCTTCCCTCTCCTTCTCGATGTCGGCTGTAAAGCTGACAGAAGGAGATCCATATCGGATGACATGAGGCACTTCAGCAGAGCCAAAATCCCATTATTAGAATCACATGACTTTCAGAGCACGTGGAATGTTTCAACGAGACTTGTAACCCTTTGAGTGCCAGAGGCAAAGGGTTAATGAATGTTTAAATTGTTTAAATCCAGTATACTTCTGACTTAAAGGGACAGTAATGTCCCATTTAAAAAACAAACAAAAAAAAAAAAACAACATTTAGTTTTGTAGAGAATAAAAAAAATAAACTCTATGGCACAAATCCCTTGGTTTGAGAGATATTTGCATTCAAAGTTCCCCCCTCCCCCCCCTTTTCCGGATATCCGCTGTAAAGCTGACAGCAGGAGATCTGTGTCAGCCAACACAAGAAGGCTCTGCAGCAGAGCCGAAATTGCATTATTTAAACGAACTACTTCATTGGAACGGTCTACAAAGTGTGCTTGCAAACCAGGCACACTTTGTAGACCTTTCCAATGACGTAATTATTTTCTAATGACGGGATTTCGGCTCCGCTGCAGAGCCGCTGGCTGGTCCCCGGTCTGGGAGCTCCTGCTATTAGCTAGATGCCGACGTCAGAAGAATGGGATGTCGGGGGGGGACTTTGATTGCAATGAGATTCTTTTTTTGTACCATCTACAAATCTATATATATATATATTAAAAAAACAAAAAAAAACCGTATGGGACGTTACTAACACTTTAACTAGGATTCAAACACATTTCAATAATGACACCTTCAATGTTTGAGCAGTCCTATAATGAGGCAACGCATCGGAGACCTATCCAGCAACTGTGTGTTTAAATGAAATAATCCCATGATCCTTTTAGATTTTATTTGATACCAAAGGTTTCTACCACATCAAAAAGTCTGACAACCACTGCAGTAGAACAATGTAAGAATATCATTCAATTATGAATCTCAGTTGTCCACTACAATAAGCTTGCAAATAAAAATATTCCATTCAGTGATGTGAGCGCCCTCTACCTGCAGTCTATAAAGAGTCTGTGACTCGACCGTACGAGCAAAGCATCAAAGTTCAGTGTGGGTGTAGGTCAGAGTCTTACTCAGTATTCAGCTGTGCCAGTGTTATGATCTAATGTAGATAGAGGTAAGTCACAGACACGTTTTATGGACAACAGGTAGATTCTATCTACATCTCTGAAATTAGAATGAGAACATTTGTACTCCAGAAAATAATGCATTTAGTGGAGTAGGTCACACTGTATTCAGTATCAGAGACCAGGAGGAGCAGTAGTAGCGCACTGTAATCAGTAGGGGGTGCACATGAGAACACTAAAATCAGGAGAGGGGCCAGGAGGAGCATCCACAGGCTGAGTCCGCTGCACCCCAGGGCCAAGCATGCTGCATTGTACACTGCATTTGCGCATGAGCAGACATATTATATACTCCACTAGGATCTAGTTTCAGAAACATTACAATAAACCAACCACAGGTAATATCTGATGTGAAAAGGGGTTTTAATTTAATGTACAGACAGCTACACAATAGGTTAACACAAAAAAAGAATACTAAAAGATTAATATCATGCATTTCTTATACTGTATCACAAGATCCTACGGGAACTAAAATATTAAGGCCAGAAATCTTGATTTACAGGTAGAATATAGCACAATGTGTGTTGTAGGATCTAAGGCAGGAGTAGATAATTAGTGGAACTGCAGCTCTTGTCACCTCCGATAGCTGGAGTGCTAGAGGTCACCTAGTCCTGCTCTGTCATATTCACCCTCTCTTCTGTGCAACAATTAGCACTTTCTTGTGACACTGGGGGGGGGGGGGGGGGTGAAGTAGTCCTGCAGGCCTCCAGCTCTGACACACTGATTTCTTACTCTCCTTTATGGGAATGCCTCCTCAGCCTTATTATGGAAAGCTCCAGCGAAACCATATCCATCACAACTCATTATATGCCATATTTATATGACTGTAGAAAAAGGCAAATCTCTTCTGAAGAACTGTATTATAAAAGGACCTGTAAGTTTTTATTATGGGAGATTTAAAACAAAAACAAAAAAAACACAACAACAACAACACAACATTGCAGTGAGATACCCTTATTTCACTCAATGGGACAAGCCCCCCCCCCCATAGTAAAAAATATTACCAATATTTAACTCCAAAGCAGAACACTCCATACAGATAGGGAGTGGCAGGCAGCACTGTGGTGTATACAGAGGGGTAGGGGTTTGAGAATTCATACAAATGTTCTAGGCGAGTTAACCCATTGTGTGCCAGATGGATGTGCAATGCTTCTGGTATACAAAGGTTAAGTCAAACAACAGCCACATTCAATTGAAATTAACAGTATATATTTTTTTTCCATGAAATGCTATAAGTTATAGTGCACTACCATTACTATCAGTTTTATTTAAATGTTATGACAGCTCAGACTGACAGGAAGTGACTCAGCTGGTACTTTCACATTCTATGGAAAACTGGTCTCAGCGATTCACCTCTACCATGGAATGCAACAGAATAACCGTCTGAACAGCAGGTGAACTGCACATTAACTTTATGGCCACTAGAGGGTGATACAAACATAAAGCAACATACCCAAAACAGTTTAAATTAGAACAACTCTGGGAAGACATTTCCCAGCTGTAGGAGAGCCCTTGTTTTATTCAGCAGAAAAATCCTATAACATGTTTTCAAAGAAAAAGTTTACTGCTCCTGTAAGGAGCAATAAACTTTTAATATGAAAAACAAATATGTCAAAATGATTTTACAGCTGAGTGTAAGAGACCCCACTTACTTTAATTAAAAAAAGTATTACAGTTCAGGATTTTATTTTTTTTTTGTTTACAACAATGCACTCTATGGGAGAGCTTAAGTCATGACTACAGCTTCCCATAGTAAATGGTGAGACCATCACCGCCTGGTGACCAGAAGGGAAAACTGCAGTTTAAATTAAATAAAAATAAATTTGATTTGAGCAGGAATACCATTTTAATGGAGGATCTAGCAGTGATTGTCCTGTGTTACTCGGGAGGATACTTTATTATGAAAAAAAGTTTACTATTCCTTTAACACAGGCCTAAGCAACATATGACTCCATCTGCCGTCTGACTACAACTCCAATGATCCGCAGCCAGCCAGCAGTCAGTTGCTTGTGATGGATGTTGTACTTCATCAGCAGCTGAATGTTATTCAAATTTAAAGGAGCAGTAAACTTTTTTATGAAAAAAATATATATTGTAGGGATCTTCCTATTGAGTAAAATAAGGGTACTCCCACTGCCGAGAGATTTATATTTCCAGAGTTATTACAGTTTAAACCCATGTTTTTTTACATTAGCAGTGCCCTCTAGTGGTCAAATTCTAATTAGATTTCCTGTTAGATTCTAATGGAGAGGAAAGTCAGAAAAGTCAGAGACATACTGTTCTCCACAGACACACAGTAAATTCACTTCCTGTCAGTTAGAACTATCAGGAAGTAAACAGTAAATTTACTTCCTGTCAGAACTATCAGGAAGTATTCACAGTAAATTCACTTCCTGATTATTTAAACTGCTATAATTTTTGAATAAAACATCTGACAGCGATGGGAGTGACCTTGTTTTATTCAGCAGGAAATGCTCTGTAAAATATGTGTTTTCATAAAAAAAAAAAAAAAAAGTTTACTGCTCTTTTAAAGGACAATGCCAGCTAGGGGGAACTGAGATAAGCATAGTAGCATGTTAAGGGAAGAAAGCAAATCAGACCCGATTATATTTGCCCCTTTTCTTGTTCATATTATAATGTGTGTGTTGTGATGGTAATAGTGAGATTCTGCTCTTGCTCTGCTGATAACAGCTACTGAAATCCCACCCTCCCTCTCAGCTCATGCCATCCCTTCAAAATCTCCTTCGGAGTGTGTGTCTGACCATCTGTGGGAAGATTAAAGGGAAAATAAAGTGGGGAACAGTGGAAGCCAGACAACATTAGAGGCACTGGAGGAATTTAGTTAAGGGTGAAAATATCAAAAACGATCCGTACATCTGTTATGTTTGTGAGGCCTCTTAGTAGAGTCGGGGATAAGATCGGAGATGTTTTCATTAAGAGTTTTGTTTGTTTTTATCCTAAAAGGCAATGCCCCTTTAAAAAATAATTTCACCTCTATCGTTTAATACTAAAAAGTGCTACACTTAACACAACGCACCCACGAAAGTGTAACATCTCAGCTTCACAATACTCTGCCCCATATGGATAGCGAGAACAGGATTGACAACCAGCACAGTATGGGGACATGATCTTTCTGAAAATTCCCAATGATTTCAAACGGGGCTTATAACCTTTTCAATGCCCCGAGGGGTATGCAACGCATTGAAAAGCAATGCGTTGCGTACCCCTCGGGCACTGAAATAGTTAACCTCTTGAATGTTAGAGAGGCTGCGAAGCAATGCGTCTGAGATCTTGCTAGCAGTCAAGGGGTTAAAATTTCCATTTAAAATCAATAGGAATTTTGAGAGAGATTGTTAATTTTTCACCCTATGGTAAAGCTGGTTTGCCCCCAAACTGTTCCACGTTTGTCTCGATACATTTACCCCTCCGAATTTATCAACTCTGATCTCAGGGGTAAGACAACAGCCTCTCCGACAAATACAAATAAAAATGACAAGCTGACAGGATCTCTTTAGTACTGGTGCACTGCTGTCCATCCAATGTGCTTTTCCTTATAGAATTAAATCAAATCACATTCACTCTATAGTTACACAAGGATATCCATTTTCCAGCACACGTTCACCAACACTTCCTCTCTAGGGAGTAGACTACATTATGGGTGGGTGTATATACAAAAGTGGAGTCATTTAGGGGTAAATCAACTGAACCGTAAGGAACAAATGAAAGACTCCGTAATTTAAAACAGGCCTTTTAATTCCAGTGCATTTGAGACCTCTCTCCAGTTAACCCTTTGAGTGGTTGGGTATCCCTCTGACACTCAAAGGCTTAAATCCTCCATTTAAGCTTTTTAGAGGCAAGAGGGGTACACAATGCATTGTGCAGCATATGCGTTGCACACCCCATCTGATGCTTTTAGGGTTACGTTGATGGGAATTTCTATCTGTTCGGCAAAACACTGGACTACACATTTTATCTAGAGAGGAAAATGACCTGACTGGATGGGCCAACAGCGGATGATAACCAGTGTTTAGACAGCTAGCATTTAAGGGGGTTAAGATCCCCATTTAAATCAATGGGAATTTTTATTTAAAGATGCAGTTGGTATGCTTCCAATTTAAATAACATTTTGCCTTTATGCTTACACCCCAATCATGCATATTACACATCCGTTGGGTTAACAGCAGGCCAGACAGGATGTCACACAGGTGACAAACAGCACTGCAATTCAGAGCTGTCTACACTGGTCGTTTACTCACCACCAATCGCCTGCAAGTCCCTGATGGTTCTCTCTCACACTGGGGAAGTAGTTGAGATGTGCCTAAGGCCAACTCCAGTTAGTGACAGTTGAAAATTATTGGTTGACATCCACATGGTGTGGCCAGTTACTAGAGGTTGCGAATGGATTCTTAAAGAGGAACGATCATCAAAATAAAATTGCCCCCCAAACCCTTACTAACAAAGTGATAGGCATAATCAGCCTAATGAAAGTATGCACAAGTCCGGCATTATTGAGGAAAAACAACTTATTCAGCAGGCAAAAGCGTAGACATCTTGGAGAAAAAGGTCTGTCTTGTTCACCGCCAGGATTGGCAACTGGCATTCCTTGGTACCTTAAGGCACCAAAAGGGACTGACAGCGCAGGCGCACAGAGCTTCTCTTGCAAGATCTGTGCAGCGGATGCCTGCCGAAGAAGTTGTTTTTCCTTAATAATGCCGGATTTATTCAGCTTAATGAAAATACACATATTCCTATCCCTATGTTAGTAAGAGTATGGGGGGGGAGGGGGGCAATGTTATTTTGATTATAGTTCCGCTTTCAATACACACAGACCACAGTGCAGATCGGATATGCTGCCATCTTGGATGCATTCTGCTCTGAACACAAAGTTCATCACCACAGGTATCGATGTAAATAGCCTGGTTTATTTTAACCAAGTGATATCGCCGTCCACGTGGGGAAAAGCCTTATAGGTAAAAGATCTAGGAGCCTTACAATAAGCATTAGGAAGAAAGTTAAATACAAATTGAAAAACCTTGACGGAGTCACTACTTTGTGGCAGGACAACTGCAGTTAAAAACACCGGCCTTGAAAGACAATGCAAATGGCAGCCTGCAGTCCGCTTTTGCGCTACAAGTCCCGCCACCCTCAGCTGGATGAGGATGATGTGAAATGTAGCCCAATAACAGCTGGAAAGTTACAGGATGCCCACCTTTGAAGCACAGTCACTATACATCCCTAGCGCTAGCAGTCCAACAGATGTACTATGCATGTGGATTCCTAGGGAGAATTAGTGTCCTTTCCAGGAAGCTGCAGAAATATCGCCATCTGGTGGAGAATTCCAGGACTCTCAACAGGTTTCACATACAGAGACAAAAACATCAGAGTGAGAAAGGCTGTGCCAGCTTGTGTGGGGTAAACCCCAGACAGGTCCTTCTCCTTCATGGTGATGTAGTGTGGTGTCCTGGGCATCATCTCACTAGATGGTACGTCAGCCAGTACATAAAGATGGGCTGCACAGCAGCAATAGCCATGGTGAGATACATGCGCAACTGGTTCCTGGCTCCTCGGACCAGAACGCCTTCCGCCGCAGCTTCCGACAGGATTTTCAACCTCAGGGTGCGGATCTGGGGAAGACAGGATAAAGTCACATGCACCGAATAAAAAGGAGCACACTGACGGCGCCATACAGAACATATAAATCCCGTTCACGAAAAGGGGCTTTTAAAGCAGAACTCTCATGCTACAATAAGTTATCCCCAATTAATTGTTACTAGCTTGTTATTCATGGAAATAGTATGATCTGTGTGCCTGAACTGTCTGTCCCTGCCTGTATGCTGACTGGCACATAACCTATCACTGACAGAGATGGACAGTGTAGGTGCACAGATCACTCTCCGGTAAGATGTCTGCGCTGTCCCACTGATGTACGTTGCATACGATGTTATGATTCCAACTCATGCCAGCACTTAAGCAACGTTATTACACCATTCCCATGAACAGCAATTAATTGGGGATCGCTTATTGTAGCGTTAAAGTTCTACTTTAATCCCTTCAATGCTAGAGAGGTCTCCAAAGCATTGCGACCTCTCTAGCATTCAAGGGGGTTAAATGTTCCCATTTACAACAATGCGACGCATTTGCTCCCTAAGTTGCAGTTGGATTTCCATGGAATTGTTCCACTTTTGACTGTGCCTATGGCTTCCAAGAGGAGAGCTCTAATACATGGATATGGAATCCGGCCCCGGACAGATCGCAGCAAGGGACAATCTTCTTTCCTTCAGTATAAGGAAAACCCTGCCACCTTGAGGAAGGAGGGCAGGTTTTTCACTTATGCTGAAAGAAGGTTGTGCCTCATCGCTATCCATCCAGAGAGGCTTGCTGACACTGCTTGAGGTAAGGTAAAAGGGACGGGAGGGGGAAACATTATCCTTATAACAAAGTGCTAGAATGCGTCGCTCACTGTGTGCGTAACTGCACATGCGCAGTAGGGACTCGCAGAACGGGCCAATCCAGGTGCGGAGAGCTCCAGAAGGCTGACAGCCTGTCTGTGCTCCTGGCTCTGGGGCAGCAGCGGAGGCAGCTGGGTGCCAAACTGTCTCCCAGTGCCTCCACTGCTGCCCCGGAGCCGGAGCTCCCCACTCCGGATCCGCCCGTGTATATGGGCTTTGTAACTAGTTATATTTAAAAAAAAAAAAAAAAAAAAAAAAAAAAAAAAAAAAAAAAAAAAGTAAAATTCCAACATTTTGAAGGCTATACTGCTACACGCTGTTATAAAAAAATGTCTAAAGAATACTCAATGGTACTTTACTAACTAATCATTACTATCCCTTTAACTCACTTGTAGACAAGCAGGGAAATCCTGGATGTGGCCTGTTAGTGAGTGGTTCTTAAAGGGACAGTAATACTTGTTTTAGGAAAGTTTTAATATTGTAGTTAATAAATAAAGCAAAGCATACAAGTCTTTTTGCTATAACTGATCGTTTTAGTTTATTCCTCGATGTAAAGTTTGGGGATCACTGCATTACAGTACAGGAGGGCCACCTAAATTATATATTTAACCCTCTGAGGGCTAGCAAGGTATCTAACACATTGCACTGGCACTCAAAAGGAATGCACATGAGGGAAAAAAACTACAACTCTGATCACCCCTGGGTCTAGGTTCCCTGTGTTAATGTTTCGGTTTCACTCACCATGAAAAAGACGATGGCTATACAGCACCAGCTTAGAACCACGTAGTAAACAGTCTTGCCAAAAAGGAGGCCGGAAAGCACCCCCCAAATCATCCTGCAGGGAAGGAAGAGACAAGAGATGTAGAGAGGCAGAAACAGTGAGAGATTCTATTTGACTTATTCAAAAGCTTCAGAGGAGCAATTCTGTGACAAACCAACATCACATGTATGAAATGAACTTCCTCTGTGATTTAAACTAAGCTTTTTTTAACCTGTTGAATACTAGAGGTCTCCAACGATTGAATTGCTTTTTTAAACAAATACAAATTTGGAAAGTTTTTATCTGACCCTATAATGCAGTTAGTTTGTCCCACAATTCATATGGAAATAGTTATACTGAAAGTTAAGAATTTATCCTCTATTACATAATGTTGTAAAGTCTTTCCTATGGCGTAAAATAATGGTACTTTCAATATTGGGAGATGTTTTACTTAAACGTCATTACAGAACAAACTATGTTTTTGAGAATTTGACCATTTCTTGTTGCAGCCAGGTGGCGCTGTTGCTATTACAGCCTGCAAAAAAGCTGAACGTGTCAGACACCACAAGCTTATTTAAAGGGATAGTAATACTTCGTTTTAACTTTATTTTATTTTGTAGGCATTAAAAAACATGAAGAACGATATAAGTCTTATCTCTCAAACCTTTATGGTTTAAGAGACATTCACAAGCAAAGTATCCCCCCCCGTTCAACCAGATCAGAAGAGAGGTGCCCAGGTAGACTGCAGAGAGGGACAATCTTCAATTAAGATAAGGGAAAAAGCTGAAAAACTTGTCAAGGGGGGCATGGCTTTCATTGTTCTCATAGGAAGAAGATTGTCCCCTTCTGTTATCTGTCTGGTCTATGGACTGGATTCCACATCTGAGAAGAGATGGCTTACACTAGGTAAAAGGGGCGGGGAGGGGAACTTTGCTTGTGAATATCTCAAACCATAAAGGTTTGAGAGATAAGACTTATATCATTCTTCATGTTTTTTTAATGCCTACAAAAAAAAATAAAGTTAAAACGAAGTATTACTATCCCTTTAAGATGGAAGCCACAGCAGCCTCGCCCGGCTACAAAACATCTCAAGCCATCAGAAAAATTCTGCAATAACTTTTGAAATAAACTTCTCTCAGGATTGAGAATGCCATAGTTTTACGCAATAGGAGATTCTCTACAACATATGAACGGTTAAGGAGCCTTTAACCATTTTGAGTATCAGAGGGGTGCGCAATGCGTTGCACACCCCAATAACATTCAGAAGGTTAACCCCTTGGATGACAGGAAGGTCTCTAATATGAATCAATGCATTTGAGACCCATCTACTATGCAAATCAATGGGAATGTTTATCTGTATGGTAAAGACAGTTTGCTACACCCTTCTCTTTATACAGTATGGACCATGGTTAGTAAGTCTCACTAGAGAGGGAGCGAGTGTGAATTAATTGCTCACTTCCTGTAGCACAAGACAAGCTCCTCGCCCCTACATAATCCAGGCCACAACGGTCAGTATTTATCAAGCCATGAATTCAGCAGTATGTTTGAACCTTCTGTGGCATACAAGGGGTTAAAAGCCCCATTTAAGTAATTTTCTCTCTCCCCAATGACGCCACTGATTTCCCCCAAATTAACATCAAGTGCATTTTACCCTGTGTGCGCATGTACCACATTCCATTGTGTTGGACACCAATATGGTTCTCAGTGGTTAAGCACTGACATAAGGAAATGTGAGAGATTACATTCAACTGATCAGCTTCTGTTCTTTGCACTCACCCCACATATTTGTACCCAGAGAACGCCACGAGGTCCACCGTGGTTAGGTCTGTGTTCACGGTCACTAGATACAGGCTCAGGAGGATGGCAAACACCTCTACGATAAGCCAGGCAAGGGCAGAGCTGGCCTGCATGCCCAGGATCTCCGGAGTGAAGCTGTGAACAGAGATTATAATCCAGGTTGGTAAACCCGACAATGGCTGGATTCACATGAAGAAATACAATTCTCACTGGCTTCTTCACACTACATTAGGACAATTTAACCCCATCCCGAAAACTGACTTACCAGGTACGTCCTGCAAAAACTGTCACTTAGTGACAGAGGACGTACCTGGTAAGTCCTGGTCTCCGTTCGGGGACTTCGGAATTGTTTATTTAAAAAAAAAAAAGTGACAGCCACGTACGCACGCGGCTGTCACTAAGGGGTTAAAAGGTAACACACATAAAACTAAAACCACTGCCCACTTACCTTAGGATGGCGAGAAAAGCATAATGACCCCTATCAATGGTTTGAGAGATATAGAGATTCAAAGTTCCCCCCTCCCTTTCTCCTGATGTCAGCTGTAAAGCTGACAGCAGGAGAATCGAGTCATACGACACAAAGAGGCTCTGCAGCAGAGCCAGGATCGCGTATCTATAAAGAATGATTTCAGTGGAAAGATCTACAAAGTGTGCCTGATTAGCAAGCACACTTTGTAGACATTTCCAGTTAATTAATTTTTATAGATAATGCAATCTTGACTCTGCTGCAGAGCCGCCTGTTGGCCCCCAATCTACTGCGGTCAGCTAGGTGCTGACGTCAGGAGAAGGAGAAGAAGGAGAAGGAGAAGGAGAAGGAGGAGGAGGAGGAGGAGGAGAAGGAGAGAGAGAAGGAGAGAGAGAAGGAGAGAGAGAAGGAGAGAGAGAAGGAGAGAGAGAAGGAGAGAGAGCGCAAATTTTCAGTGCAAATTATCTCTCAAACCATAGGGGTTAGAGTGATTGAAAATAAGCAGAATGGTGCAAACCCCAAGGCTCTATAAAACTATAAAAAGTATTTATGGGACATTACAGTCCCTTTAAGAAATTGTGAAATATGTGCTTGTCAGCAAGACAACATATGGCCTTCGTTAACTCTCTGCCCCCTACTTGCTATTGTAACACAGACGCTGTATTTGCACAGAGGTCAGCGGGTCAGACATTCCTTGGAGTTTGCAGATAATTGGGGAAAAAATGATTTACATGGAGGTGCAAGTCTGGTCATCTGTTTGTGCCACCAGATCACTGCTAGACAGCACACGGCAAGAGAACAAGATGACTTTACTGCAGACACAATACAAGCTTACTTTATGAAGACTACTACTGACAGCTGCTTTAGGCCTGAAGATAAAGTTTATTGTAGCTGGAGATATCTTTAACCCTGTAAAAAGCAGAGAGGTGGGCAACACATTGCTTGCCACCACACTGCCCACCCCTCTGGTCATTACAGGGTTAATGAACAAACTTTAGAGTTTATAAAATATAGAGCTTTCAAACCCACAGAGGTCACGTCTTTAAACATGTTCCTGGGTGGTTAGGAAATCTCCGCACTTGATCAGAACTACTAAGTAGGATCATTAAAGGGATAGTAATACTTCGATTTAACTTTATTTTATCGCCATTAAAAAAACATGGAGAACGATATTAAGTCTTATCTCTCAAATCTTTATGGTTTAATAGATATTTACAAGCAAAGTTTCTCCTCTGCCCCTTTTACCTAGTGTAAGCCATCTCTTCTCAGATGTGGAATCTGGTTGTAAGATCAGACTGATAACAGCAGGGGACAATCTTCTTCCTATGAGAACAATGAAAGCCCTGCCCCCCTTGACAAGCTTTTCAGGTTTTCCCCTTATCTTAATTGAAGATTGTCCCTCTCTGCAATGTACCTGGGCACCTCCCTTCTGCTCTGGCTGAGCAGTGTTACATCAGTAAAAGGGGCGGGAGGGGGATACTTTATCATTCAATTACTCTTGAACTACAACTCTGACAGTATTGAAATAACACTCTTCAAAGTCCAAATACTATGATGATTAATTAGAGCTGCTTTTATTATGAAACATTACTATCACTTTAAAGTCATTGCCAACAGTACATTTTTTTTTCTTTATGAGTGCAAAAATAAGGTGCCTGGGAGCTTTGGGGAGCGCGATGCTGAGGTTTGTCTGTGTAAGGATACTGGTAATTCATGGCAATAATGACAAAGTCCCACATATAAGACACCCGGCTGCCGCTTTCTATATGTTGTAAGACTGACTGGATTCAATCATTTATAATCAATAGTTAGAACTGGCCTAGGAAACGTGTAGTTCATCACATGTCAAACTAAAACTCCCCAAATCCTCAGCTGGTAGTTGTCCAACTCAAGATGATGGGAGGGACAAGAGAAATTACGCAGCCTAGCGTTAGACGTCTATCTGGACCAGCTTTTATCGTAAGGCAAGGGCAGTCAATCTTTGGACCTCCAGTTCTTAAAGGAATATTAATGTTGAGGTATTACATATAGAAGACTCTATCTTACTGTATTTGTATAACTATGTTTAACTTTATAACCATCCATAACTTTGCAGTTTTACATTTATTCTCTAAAAGTTTCTAAAGGTGCTTTTATCTATTATATCCTGAAAAGCTTATTCGTTGGTGTACAGAGAAGCTGACAATCACTTGTCTCCATCTCTCCCCAGATTCAATGATATGACAGCACAACTCTTTACAAACCTGTTTTGTGTTCCCAGCGCGAGCCCGGCAACCAGAATGTAGGTAATAAACGCCATGGCTGCAAAGACAAAGAAGAAAGTTTATTTACAGAATACACACACATTTTATCAGATATTAGTATCTCCATTGTGCACCATGTGCTCTCACTCCTTGGGATTAGAAGACTTAACTTTGTGGATAAGTTATCATGAAGATGAATGCAGCACACTGGCTACAACAAGACCCACCCAAGTACACAACTGTAATTTTAAGGAAGCAGTTGTGCTCGGGGACCCCACCCCAATAAGCCAAATTTTTATGATTTTCCTGCTTGTGCACAGCCAAGTAAGTTAGAGGTTCAGGTATTTAACTCGTACGTGCACAAGAAGAGTAAACCCAAACATGTAGTCTGTTTGAGGTCCCAGTGGACTGAGTTGGAACCATACAGGCTTTTTAGGTTAAATAAAACAAGGGTCAGGGCAGCTATTAGTTTGAGTTGCAATTAAGTTTTGACTGAAGAATCCTCCAGAACTTACTGGTCCTTTAAAGGAATGGTAATGTCTTAGATTTAATTTTTTTTAGCATTTTGTAGGGTTTAAAAAGGTCACTTGAATGCAAAAAAAACCACTGTCTCAAACCACTAGGGTTTGAGAGATATCTGCATTCAAAGTTTGAAGTTTCCTGCGGTCAGCTGTAAAGCTTTCAGCAGGAGATCCGTGTCAGCCGACACAAGAAGGCTCTTCAGCAGAGTCACAATCATGTTTTTTTTGTTTTAAAAGAATGACTGCATTGGAATGGTCTACAAAGTATGCTTGCAAACCAGGCACACTTTGTAGACCATTCCAATGCAGTCATTCTTTTTAACAAAACTCAATTGCAGCTCTGCTGAAGAGCCTCCTTGCGTTCGCCGACATGGATCTCCTGCTGACAGCTTTACAGCTGACAGCAGGAAACGTCAAACGCTGAATGCAGATCTCTCTCAAACCACAGCCATTTGAGAGATAGGGTTTTTTTTGCATTCAAGTCAACTTTTTAATCCCTACAAATTGCTAAAAAAAAAATTCTGGGACATTACTATCCCTTTAGCACTAAGTGCCAGAAGGGAACACAAAGTATTGCAAAGTATTGATTGCATACGTCGCACCTACAGAACTCTGTTACACACAGTAAATATACAGATATACCTGACTGCAGTATGATGGACTCCTACCTAGGCAAGTGCTTCTGTTACACACAGTAATTATATAGATACACCTGACTGCAGTATGATGGACTCCTACCTAGGTAAGTACTTCTGTTACACACAGTAATTATATAGATATACCTGACTGCTGTATGATGGACTCCTACCTAGGTGTGTCCTTCTGTTACACACAGTAATTATATAGATACACCTGACTGCTGTATGATGGACTCCTACCTAGGTAAGTGCTTCTGTTACACACAGTAATTATATAGATACACCTGACTGCTGTATGATGGACTCCTACCTAGGTGTGTCATGTTACACTATTATATAGATACACCTGGACCTAGGCAGAAGTCATCATACAGCAGTCAGGTGTTACCTGTTCCCTAAGGTGCAGCTGTTATGCCCCAGAACTGCACCTCTTCACCTTCTTGCAAAAGACCTGAAGAGTCTAATTTGCCCGGCTCGTGGTGGGTTCATGGACGCACCTGGAATATAAAGATCTGGTGCGTTGACGTCAAATCTTGGGGCTACAGGGGTGTCCTGCTGGTATCTCACCTCCCAGTCCTGAAGCACGAAACAGAGACAAGTTTAGAGCATTTTAATGGGGAATTTAAACAGAGCCTATATGATTTACTACTGTATTTTATTTTCTTTAAGTAAAATGATTAGTTTTGGAGAAAAGGATCTTTATTTTGTGAAGCATTTTCAGGTAATGTTCAGCACATCATGTGAACTGTGTTTTGTGCCCGACCACAGTGACTTCATACTGTTCTAATAGGAATACCCCAAGTGTGTATGCTCTCCGTAGTCAAACACTACAGTTACAGAAGTGCGAGATTAACCCATTAATGACCAGAGGTGTGCACATTGTTTCTCTATGCTTTGTGAACTCCTAGCTAGAGGCATTTATCTGTGCAATCCAATGTCACTTAGCCCTTAAAATATGTGCAACATGCAGCAATATATTGAACACACCCCTGTCCATAAAAAGGTTAACCCTTTGAGTGCCAGAGGGGTGGGCAAAATATTGCAATGCATTGCGTACCCCTCTGGCACTCAAAGGGTTAAAGTGTACTGTGATATTCTTAAGAAATCAGCTGATTAGCCGTGCTTCACTTCCAGTCACTGTACCAATGTTCAGGAGTGGCAATAGGAGCGTTTTGGTTTGTTTTGTTCCTCGAAAACCTCTGTACCCAAAGATGCCAGGCAAGAGGTGCCATTCCAAACATAACCCAGGTGATGGGCGGTCTAGTCTTACCTGGTGCATGAAGGGAAACACTAGAAGGCCAATCTTCTTCCCCACGTAAACGGTATCGACTGCAAAATAGTACTTTAACTTGCTAACGGGGATAAATCTGTCGATCTGCGAAACAAAGAAGATGGGAAGAGATTTAACTCTATCTTTACTAGATTAGCTGAAGCTACCACCTCTCCTGGGAAGTCTTTCAAAGACTCTACCCGAGTCTTTGAGAAAAAACAAAAAAAAGGGTTGTGTTCAAGGCATGGTGGCCTCTCAGGTGCTACAAGTCACGTTTTTCACTAAAATGTGCCATTGCAGAGAGGAAATTTCCATATTCATATCAGACTGATCCCACCCTCAGACAGTCCAGCTCCAAAATGTTAGGCAAATCCTCTCTGCACGAGAGAGACAGCAAAACCACAGAAGTACCTTTCGGTCTATGTGGACCTGGTCAGTGTGGTGCAGCCAATTCCCTCTAGACACATGGAGAGCAAGGGCCCATGCCTGGATACCCTTCCACTTAGAAAAACATGTGCCTAGAGGGAATCAGCTGCACCCACTGACAAGGCCCAAGTAGGCCGAAACTTACATCTGGGTTTGTGCAGTTTTTCTCAAGTGGAGAGGATTTGTCTGACATTTTGGAGCTGGACTGTATGAAGAGGGGACCAGTCTGATATGAATATGGAAATGTCCTCTTTGCAATGGCGCATGAGTGAAAAATGTCACTTGAGCAGCACCTGAGAGGCCACCATGCCTTGAACAAAAACCGTAATTGTGTTCATCACACTTTTTGTTGCTATTAAAATAGAGCAAACAGTCTGACATTGTTCTTTCATGAACTTCATTAGCAACTCTGCAAACTATTTAGCGACAATATGTGACTTTTGCACCCCAGGTTGTCAAACACGTAAAGATTAGATGGAATATTGCCAAACAGCGATTATCATTAGTTATTGCTAACACAGATACCGTAAAATCTCAGGTATAATACGCTCCTGTGTATAATACGCAGGTGTATATTATGCACAATATTTTAGGGGAAACCGAGTGCTTATCTATAATATGCACCCTGTCTGCTTCTTGGTGTTTGGCATCCATTTTCTTGTAACCCAGCACAGGCACTAGTTCCTGTCGCCACAGTCAATGGACTGTTCTCCTCAAGTGTTTAGAACGGTGTGGTTCACAGTAAGCCAATGAGGACTCTTTAGCCTCCAAAAAGTTAATAAGGCTTCCTGGTGACTATAATGCTTTCATTTCTGGTATGAACAAGCTGGTTTGTGATATTTTTTCATCGGCCTTTCACCATCCCCACAACAGAACACTCACATTCTTGTCCACCATCTCCTTGCCCTGGCTGGCCAAGCTACTCCCATAGGCCATGGCAAAGTCGGACATCGGCGCTGACAGGAAGGCTTGGGTAGGGATACCCAGGGCAGGGGACCCATGGTTAGGGTATTCTCCAGTGTGAGGGATGGGCCCTGTACTGGTGTCATCAAACAGCTGGTGGGGGGAGGACATGTTGGGGTTGGAGCCTCGAAGGCGCCTCTTGGAAGCTGAGGAAGAAAACACAGGATGAGAAAATCTTCCACTGTGACGTATAAACATATTTGAGTGGGTTCAAGGGAAAACTATATATACAGGGATAGATGGCTCTTAAAGGGATAGTAATACTTCATTTTATCATTTTATAGGCATTAACAAAACATGAAGAACGATATAAGTCTTATCTCTCAAACCGGTATGGTTTGAGAGATATTCACAAGCAAAGTTCCCCTGCCTCCCCTTTTACCTAGTGTAAGCCATCTCTTCTCAGATGTGGAATCCAGTCCATAGACCAGACAGATAACAGAAGGAGACAATCTTCTTCCTATGAGAACAATGAAAGCCCTGCCCCTCTTGACAAGTTTTTCAGGTTTTTCCCTAATCTTAATTGAAGATTGTCCCTCTTTGCAATCTACCTGGGCACCTCCCTTCTGCTCTGAGGTGAGCAGTGTTACATCAGTAAAAAGGGCGGGAGAGGGATACTTTGTCATTGAATTACTCTTGAACTACAACAGAATTGAGATAACATTCTCCAAAGTCCAAATACTATGATGATTAATTGGAGGTGTTTTTATTATGAAACATTACTATCCCTTTAAATGAAACATAATCCATAGGTGGGGGGACTTACCTTCTTAGCGCCAAAGAGGTGTGCAATACATTGAGGTGCAATTTGTTGCACTCCACCCTGGCACTGAAATGTTTAATGAAAAGGGGCAAGTTGCCACATGTACACATATATAATACACAATACCTATACAGTCATTCCCCCTTTTCCTTAAAGGGATAGTAATGTTTCATAATAAAAGCAGCTCCAATTAATCTTCATACTATTTGGGTCATGGAGAGTGTTATTTCAATTCTGTCAGAGTTGTAGTTCAAGAGTAATTGAATGATAAAGTATCCCCCTCGTGCCCCTTTTACCTATTGTAAGCCTCCACCCCTCAGATGTGGAATCTACAATATATTGCAGTGTTTCTCAATGTTAGTACTTAGAGTGTACCAACAGGTCAGATCATCATTATATTCTTACAGGGACATTAATGTCCCATAAAAAAATGCTTAGAGTTTTGTAGAGGTTAAAAAAAAAAAAAAAAAAAAACCAATATGACACAAATCCTATCTCTCAAACCGCTATGATATGAGAGAGAGCCTCCTCTAAAGTTCCCCTTCTCCTGCTGTCAGCTGTAAAGCTGACAGAATGAGATTTGTGTCGTCCGACACGAGGAGGCTCTTCAGCAGAGCCGCAATAGCACGATTTAAAAAGCAATACTTCTTTGGAACGGTCTAAAAAGTGAGCTTGCAAACCAGGCACACTTTGTAGATCATTCCAACAAAAAATTTCTTTTTAAAATCTTGCTATTGCAGCTCTGCTAAAGAGCTTACAGCTGACAGAAGGAGAAGAGGAACTTTAGTGGAGGATATCTCTCAAACCATAGCAGTATGAGAGATAGGATCTGTGTCATATCATTTATTTTTTTTTTAACCTCTACAAAACTCTAAGCATTTTTATGGGACATTACTGTCCCTTTAACTTTGAGTGCCAGGATGTATGTTGGATACCCCTCTGGCACTCAAAGTGTCAATCATAGGGGAGTAATCAGTGGCTCAGTCTTTGTAACGGAGCTGCATGTCCTCAATTAGGGCTACCCTGACAACCTAACCTGTTGGTGTGCCTCGAGGACTGAAGCTGAGAATCACTGGTGTGTTGTGATGGGGTTCCAACTAAATGATGACTTCACTGGATGTTTATATTCTACAGTTGCATATATACAACATAAAACAAGTTATGCATCTCCACTGTATTAAGCTTCGTATTAAACAGAGCCACGTATTCCTGCTGGATATAGTTTCCATGCAACACTAACCCCCATCCCCACTGCTCTTCAAGCAGATATGTTTAACAAAGCGGTTTGACACTGTGCAAGTAAGTGGACTAGTCCGTATCAGAGTCAAAATACTGAGGTTGTTTCTGTATTTTGAGTACAACCTCAATATACTGAGTTTATGACCCAGCTGCCGAGTAATCCACTTACGTGGCCAGCACACAACCAATGTGTTTGATCTGTTGGGATTGTCAACTGAGATTTGGAAAAGCTCCACATCCACCACAAGACAATGCTAGGTGAGGTTTTTTTTTGTTTGTCTTTTTTTTTTTATTTTTAAATTATTATTATTTTTTTTTAAGCTATACTACATTTATAACACATTTTAGCCCCTAATTGGAGCACTTTCTGTGCCTACCAACTAAATGGTTACATACATTACTATGCCTAAACAGGTCCAACTGTCAGTAACAGGGGAGGACACCCTGAGGCCCTTCAGCAATTTTAGACTACAACTTGCATCATTCCCCATCAGCTGACTAGCAGAGGATTATGGGAGTTTTAGTCAAAGACAGCAGGAGTGCCTCACAGTGGCCTCCCCTGGTCTATACAAGCACCAATGCCAAACATTACGATTGACAGCTAACTATCCAAACACCCCAAGAGCCACCCAAACTATTAACCAACAACTTATATATGATAGAAATAGAAACCTATCTAACTATAAAAAGAACCCAAAAGATTTGTAACAAGTCACCCAAATAGCCAATGATATTCTCAATATCCAACTCCAAGTAAAAACCTTAACTAGCAAGAAATTCTGCAGTTAATCACTCACAAAGAAACCACACTAATAAAACAACAAGCACAAAATCCCAATGGATTCTACAGTTTCTCTAACACAAACTCCTCACTATTTGTCATGCCAGACCTCTTACATTTAACCTCATACAGAGCAGTTAGGTACAATACTACATCTAATTAAAATTTAACACCATACAGGGCACTTGGAATAATGCCTCAAGTTACTGTAACTTCCCTGTATGGGGGTTAGTATAACACTTCTCTAATTATCATTTAACCCTCTGAATGGGAAAGAGGTAGCCAACACATTCTGGCAATAAAATAATTAACCCCATACAGGTCAACTGCTCACACTATCACCTCTCTAGTTAGAATATAACCTCATGCAGGGCAGTTACTCCCATTAGTACCCTTCTAGAAAGCATGACACCCCAATACAGGGCAGTTACTCCCATTAGTACCCTTCTAGAAAGCATGACACCCCAATACAGGGCAATTACTCCCATTAATACACTACTAGAAAGCATGAAACCCCAATACAGGGCTGTTACTCCCATTAATACCCTTCTAGAAAGCATGCCACCCCAATACAGGGCAGTTACCCCCATTAATACCCTTCTAGAAAGCATGCCACCCCAATACATGGCAGTTACTCCCACTAATAACCCTCTAGAAAGCATGCCACCCCAGTACAGGGCAGTTACTCCCATTAATACCCTTCTAGAAAGCATGCCACCCCAATACAGGGCAGTTACTCCCATTAATACCCTTCTAGAAAGCATGACACGTCATACAGGACATTCACTCAAGTGAACCCCTTCTAGTGAGCACCTTAAAGGGCAGTAATTAATACATATGCCACTCAAATTAACATGTAATCCTACAACAATTAATTATTCATACTAACAACAGCCTAGTTAGTACTTACCTCCTTACAGGCCAAGTACAGGCACAATTAAACCCTAATTAGAAGAATGTAAGCCCATGCAGTTCAATTACTCATACAATCCCCATTCTAGTAAACGGGTTATTAATGACACCCCCCAAATGCCAATATCCAGTGCCTCACTATAAGATCTAAGCAACCCTGTCAGTACAACCACCTCCTCCCCCAGTTGTCCGTTCCTACTCACGGGCCCTAAAGCTGCTCTCCCGGTTCATGGCTCCACTCTGATGACGCGACTCCTAATTCACGTGAGTCGGACAGCCAATCACAAGGCCTGAAAAACTGATTGTCTTCGTGCGCAGAAATCAATAAAGATGGTTGAAAAAAACCCAGCAGCTTCTTGTCAGAGTTTGTTATGTGGCAGAGGCGGGGTCACAGCCTGTGAAGCGCTCTGTGGGCGTGGTTATGATAACGTCTGCACTGGGTGGGGCAGTGACCGAGCTCTAAAGCGCCGAGGGAAGTAGTGAGGGGGAGTGTGTACACGTGTTCCACAGCTTGTGGGCGGAGCCTGCGTTTTTGGCCCTGAAAATGGTCTAAATCAGTGGTTCTCAAGCTATATTATTATTTTTTTGTCAAGGCTTTCGTAATACTCAGTTTGGGATTTTCAGGGCACGCCTAATGTCTTTGCTAATGGTACAATGAAGGGGAAATTTCATTAATATACAGTTATTTTTAGGGCTCACAATCAGAACCACTGGTCTAAATTATTGTTATTATTATTAATAATAGTATTGATGTTGATTTACTATTAGCATTAGCTATGTCTCCCAAGTGTCCCTCTTAAGGAGATGTTGGGGATCCATACCTCCAAAGTGTCCCTCTTTAGTAGATATTAGGGTACCATACCTCCCAAATGCCCCTCTTTAGGAGATATTAGGGGTCCGTACCTCCCAAGTGTCGCTCTTTAGGAGATATTAGAGATCTATACCTCTCAAGTGTCCCTCTTTAGGAGATATTAGGGATCCATACCTCCCAAATGCCCCTCTTTAGGAGATATTAGTGGTTCATACCTCCCAAGTGTCGCTCTTTAGGAGATATTAGGGATCTATACCTCCCAAGTGTCCCTCTTTAGGAGATATTAGGGATCCATACCTCCCAAATGTCCCTCTTTAGGAGATATTAGGGGTCCATACCTCCCAAGTGTCCCTCTTTAGGAGATATTAGAGGTCCATACCTCCCAAGTGTCCCTCTTCAGGAGATATTATTGCTGCATATCTCCCAAGTGCAAAGAGCTAGTCGGAGATGCTCAACTAGGAACAAGTCTGCTCTCGAAATGATGAGGCTGTATAGGATAAGTATCCTACCAAGGGTGCAATCTATTTTAGCTCACTGGTGCCTTTCACAGAGAGGAAATATCCTAAAGCACATCATACTGATCCTACCAAAAGGCAGTCCAGCCACAAAGTGCCAGGCAATTCCTCTCTTGAGAAGCAGCCAACCCCAGACGTACGTTTCAGCCTTGTTGGGCCTCGTCAGTGAGGTGCAGCTGATCTCTCTCGGCACTGTGCCTAGAATCAGCAGGTATGAAACTAACAGAAAACAGTATTCAGAATCATCCTTAAAGGGATAGTAATACTTCGTTTTAACTTTATTTTATTTTGTAGGCATTAAAAAAACATGAAGAATGATATAAGTCTTATCTCTGAAACCTTTATGGTTTAAGAGATATTCACAAACAAAGTATCCCTTCCCTGTTCAACCAGATCAGAAGGGAGATGCCCAGGTACACTGCAGAGAGGGACAATCTTCAATTAAGATAATGGAAAAAGCTGAAAAACTTGTCAAGGGGGGAAGGGCTTTCATTGTTTTCATACAAAGAAAATTGTCCCCTTCTGTTATCTGTCCTGTCATACAACCAGACTCACATCTGAGAAGAGATGGCTTACACTAGGTAAAAGGGGCGGGGAGAGGAACTTTGCTTGTGAATATCTCATAAACCATAAAGGTTTGAGAGATAAGACTTATATCATTCTTCATGTTTTTTTAATGCCTACAAAATAAAATAAAGTTAAAACGAAGTATTACTATCCCTTTAAAAACAAAAATTAACTTTTTTCTTGCACACCAGAGAGTTCTGTGCTGTCCTGCAAAACATTGAGAAGCATATGTGTTGTTCACTGGCTCTTGACTACTTGTATATCCATGCCTCTGGTGCATAGATTGCATTTGCAATCAAAGCTTTCTCTCTACACACTGGATATTTGAGTCTGAGATAATTATATTCGATGCGACCTAAACTTGACTAAAAGTGTGTGACTTACTCAATCTCATGACTTTTTAAGAATGGGATGAGAGTCAGCACCGGCGGCACTGGAACTCTCTCACTGCACTCCAGACAGTGCTGGAGATGTTGTGAGTGACACTCTGCCTCCTGCGACAGACACTCACTCGCATTCTCATCCATGCAGGTGTTACAGTGCCGGGTTACTGCAGCTGTCTCACATGAACTAGGCAACCAGCCAGCCAATAAGGACCACTGAGCAAATAAATACACATGGTTAAAGGGATAGTAATACTTCGTTTTAACTTTATTTTATTTTGTAGGCATTAAAAAAACATGAAGAATGATATAAGTCTTATCGCTCAAACCTTTATGGTTTATGAGATATTCACAAGCAAAGTTTCCCCTCCCGCCCCTTTTACCTAGTGTAAGCCATCTCTTCTCAGATGTGGAATGCAGTCCATAGACTGGACAGATAACAGAAGGGGACACTCTTATTCCTATGAAAACAATGAAAGCCCTGCCCCCTTGACAAGCTTTTCAGGTTTTTCCCTCATCTTAATTGAAGATTGTCCCTCTCTGCAGTCTACCTGGACAGCTCCCTTCTGCCCTGGCTGAGAAGTGTTACATCAGTAAAAGGGGCGGGGGGGGGGATACTTTGCTTGTGAATATCTCTTAAACCATAAAGTTTTGAGAGATAAGACTTATATCATTCTTCATGTTTTTTAATGCCTACAAAATAAAATAAAGTTAAAACGAAGTATTACTATCCCTTTAAAAGACCAATTCAAATCAATGGGAATTTGCAAAAGTTTCATTTGCAATCTATTACGCCGTTGGTTTGCTAAATAATTGCACCTTTTTAATTTGATGAATATGGACCAGTGAGGTTGATGTGCTTAGAAAATTGGTGTAATTTTGGTTCAAACTGAGTGCAGCAGAGGGAATAGATAAACATTCACATTGATATAAAGCCAAGGGAGAAAAGGGGTGCTCTCATTAAATATCACAATGTACTTGGTAGTAACCATAATAACTAATATGTATAGTGGGCTGGTAATTACCAAGGTACAAACCAGCTGTCGGTAACAGGGGGATTTACATCCCGCCCTTTTACGGGCAACTCCAATGTTTTTGAGATAGAGAATGGACAAAAACAAAATAAATTAATATTTATCTAAAGAAAGCCCTGAAGAAAATGATGTGGAGGCCTAGAAACACATTGGCTGAGCTATATATTGTTTTTATTCATTTTTAAATAAATATCATTGATTTCACTTTTGAATACTCTGTTCACATAGAGTATTGGAATTGCCTGTATAGGGCGAGATATATACTCCTTTTCTTTCAGCTACATTCTACCTTGGTACTTACCGACCTACAATACATGAAACCTCCCAAGTGTCCCTCTTTAGGAGATATTAGGGATTCATACCTCCCAAGTGTCCGTCATTAGGAGATATTAGGGGTCCATACCTCCCATGTGTACTCCTTCTAGAGATATTAGGGTACCATACCTCCCAAATGCCCCTCTTTAGGAGATATTAGGGGTCCGTACCACCCAAATGTCCCTCTTCAGAAGATATTAGGGATCCATACCTCCCAAATGTCCCTCTTTAGGAGATATTAGGGGTCCATACCTCCCAAGTGTCCTTCTTTAGGAGATATTAGAGGTCCATACCTCCCAAGTGTCCCTCTTCAGGAGATAATATTGCTGCATACCTCCCAAGTGCAAAGAGCTAGTCGGAGATGCTCATCTGGAAATGAGTCTGCTATCGAAATGATGAGGCTGTATATGATAAGTATCCTACCAAGGGTGCAATCTATTTTAGCTCACTGGTGCCTTTCACAGAGAGGAAATATCCTAAAGCACATCATACTGATCCTACCAAAAGGCAGTCCAGCCACGAAGTGCCAGGCAATTCCTCTCTTGAGAAGCAGCCAACCCCAGACGTACGTTTCAGCCTTGTTGGGCCTCGTCAGTGAGGTGCAGCTGATCTCTCTCGGCACTGTGCCTAGAATCAGCAGGTATGAAACTAACAGAAAACAGTATTCAGAATCATCCTTAAAAACAGAAATTAACTTTTTTCTTGCACACCAGAGAGTTCTGTGCTGTCCTGCAAAACATTGAGAAGCATATGTGTTGTTCACTGGTTCTTGACTACTTGTATATCCATGCCTCTGGTGCATAGATTGCATTTGCAATCAAAGCTTTCTCTCTACACACTGGATATTTGAGTCTGAGATGATTATATTCAATGCGACCTAAACTTGACTAAAAGTGTGTGACTTACTCAATCTCATGACTTTTTAAGAATAGGATGAGAGTCAGCACCGGTGGCACTGGAACTCTCTCACTGCACTCCAGACAGTGCTGGAGATGTTGTGAGTGACACTCTGCCTCCTGCGACAGACACTCACTCGCATTCTCATCCATGCAGGTGTTACAGTGCTGGGTTACTGCAGCTGTCTCACATGAACTAGGCAACCAGCCAGCCAATAAGGACCACTGAGCAAATAAATACACATGGTTAAAGGGATAGTAATACTTCGTTTTAACTTTATTTTATTTTGTAGGCATTAAAAAAACATGAAGAATGATATAAGTCTTATCGCTCAAACCTTTATAGTTTAAGAGATATTCACAAGCAAAGTTTCCCCTCCCGCCCCTTTTACCTAGTGCAAGCCATCTCTTCTCAGATGTGGAATGCAGTCCATAGACCAGACAGATAACAGAAGGGGGCAATCTTCTTCCTATGAGAACAATGAAAGCCCTGACCCCCTTGACAAGCTTTTCAGGTTTTTCCCTTATCTTAATTGAAGATTGTCCCTTTCTGCAGTCTACCTGGGCACCTCCCTTCTGATCTGGCTGAGCAGTGTTACATCAGTAAAAGGGGCGGGAGGGGGACACTTTGCTTGTGAATATCTCTTAAACCATAAAGTTTTGAGAGATAAGACTTATATCATTCTTCATGTTTTTTTAATGCCTACAAAATAAAATAAAGTTAAAACGAAGTATTACTATCCCTTTAAAAGACCAATTCAAATCAATGGGAATTTGCAAAAGTTTCATTTGCAATCTATTACGCCGTTGGTTTGCTAAAGAATTGCACCTTTTTAATTTGATGAATATGGACCAGTGAGGTTGATGTGCTTAGAAAATTGGTGTAATTTTGGTTCAAACTGAGTGCAGCAGAGGGAATAGATAAACATTCACATTGATATAAAGCCAAGGGAGAAAAGGGGTGCTCTCATTAAATATCACAATGTACTTGGTAGTAACCATAATAACTAATATGTATCGTGGGCTGGTAATTACCAAGGTACAAACCAGCTGTCGGTAACAGGGGGATTTACATCCCGCCCTTGTACGGGCAACTCCAATGTTTTCGAGATAGAGAATGGACAAAACCAGAATAAATTAATATTTATCTAAAGAAAGCCCTGAAGAAAAGGATGTGGAGGCCTAGAAACACATTGGCTGAGCTATATATTATTTTTATTCATTTTTAAATAAATATCATTGATTTCACTTTTGAATACTCTGTTCACATAGAGTATTGGAATTGCCTGTGCAGGGCGAGATATATACTCTTTTTCTTTCAGCTACATTCTACCTTGGTACTTACCGACCTACAATACATCAAACCTCCCAAGTGTCCCTCTTTAGGAGATATTAGGGATTCATACCTCCCAAGTGTCCGTCATTAGGAGATATTAGGGGTCCATACCTCCCATGTGTACTCCTTCTAGAGATATTAGGGTACCATACCTCCCAAATGCCCCTCTTTAGGAGATATTAGGGGTCCGTACCACCCAAATGTCCCTCTTCAGAAGATATTAGGGATCCATACCTCCCAAATGTCCCTCTTTAGGAGATATTAGGGGTCCATACCTCCCAAGTGTCCTTCTTTAGGAGATATAAGGGGTCCATACCTCCCAAGTGTCCCTCTTCAGGAGATAATATTGCTGCATACCTCCCAAGTGCAAAGAGCTAGTCGGAGATGCTCAACTAGGAACAAGTCTGCTCTCGAAATGATGAGGCTCTATAGGATAAGTATCCTACCAAGGGTGCAATCTATTTTAGCTCACTGGTGCCTTTCACAGAGAGGAAATATCCTAAAGCACATCATACTGATCCTACCAAAAGGCAGTCCAGCCACAAAGTGCCAGGCAATTCCTCTCTTGAGAAGCAGCCAACCCAAGACGTACGTTTCAGCCTTGTTGGGCCTCGTCAGTGAGGTGCAGCTGATCTCTCTAGGCACTGTGCCTAGAATCAGCAGGTAAGAAACTAACAGAAAACAGTATTCAGAATCATCCTTAAAAACAGAAATTAACCTTTTTCTTGCACACAAGAGAGTTCTGTGCTGTCCTGCAAAACACTGAGTAGCGTATGTGTTCACTGGTTCTTGACTACTTGTATATCCATGCCTCTGGTGCATAGATTGCATTTGCAATCAAAGCTTTCTCTCTACACACTGGATATTTGAGTCTGAGATAATTATATTCGATGCGACCTAAACTTGACTAAAAGTGTGTGACTTACTCAATCTCATGACTTTTTAAGAATAGGATGAGAGTCAGCACCGGTGGCACTGGAACTCTCTCACTGCACTCCAGACAGTGCTGGAGATGTTGTGAGTGACACGCTGCCTCCTGCGACAGACACTCACTCGCATTCTCTTCCATGCAGGTGTTACAGTGCTGGGTTACTGCAGCTGTCTCACATGAACTAGGCAACCAGCCAGCCAATAAGGACCACTGAGCAAATAAATACACATGGTTAAAGGGATAGTAATACTTCGTTTTAACTTTATTTTATTTTGTAGGCATTAAAAAAACATGAAGAATGATATAAGTCTTATCGCTCAAACCTTTATAGTTTAAGAGATATTCACAAGCAAAGTTTCCCTCCTGTCCCTTTTACCTAGTGTAAACAATCTCTTCTCAGATGTGGAATGCAGTCCATAGACCAGACAGATAACAGAAGGGGGCAATCTTCTTCCTATGAGAACAATGAAAGCCCTGACCCCCTTGACAAGCTTTTCAGGTTTTTCCCTTATCTTAATTGAAGATTGTCCCTTTCTGCAGTCTACCTGGGCACCTCCCTTCTGATCTGGCTGAGCAGTGTTACATCAGTAAAAGGGGCGGGAGGGGGACACTTTGCTTGTGAATATCTCTTAAACCATAAAGTTTTGAGAGATAAGACTTATATCATTCTTCATGTTTTTTTAATGCCTACAAAATAAAATAAAGTTAAAACGAAGTATTACTATCCCTTTAAAAGACCAATTCAAATCAATGGGAATTTGCAAAAGTTTCATTTGCAATCTATTACGCCGTTGGTTTGCTAAAGAATTGCACCTTTTTAATTTGATGAATATGGACCAGTGAGGTTGATGTGCTTAGAAAATTGGTGTAATTTTGGTTCAAACTGAGTGCAGCAGAGGGAATAGATAAACATTCACATTGATATAAAGCCAAGGGAGAAAAGGGGTGCTCTCATTAAATATCACAATGTAATTGGTAGTAACCATAATAACTAATATGTATCGTGGGCTGGTAATTACCAAGGTACAAACCAGCTGTCGGTAACAGGGGGATTTACATCCCGCCCTTGTATGGGCAACTCCAATGTTTTCGAGATAGAGAATGGACAAAACCAGAATAAATTAATATTTATCTAAAGAAAGCCCTGAAGAAAATGATGTGGAGGCCTAGAAACACATTGGCTGAGCTATATATTGTTTTTATTCATTTTTAAATAAATATCATTGATTTCACTTTTGAATACTCTGTTCACATAGAGTATTGGAATTGCCTGTGCAGGGCGAGATATATACTCCTTTTCTTTCAGCTACATTCTACCTTGGTACTTACCGACCTACAATACATCAAACCTCCCAAGTGTCCCTCTTTAGGAGATATTAGGGATTCATACCTCCCAAGTGTCCGTCATTAGGAGATATTAGGGATTCATACCTCCCATGTGTCCCCCTTTAGGAGATATTAGGGGTACATACCTCATAGTGTCCCTATTTAGGAGATATTAAGGATCTGTACCTCCCAAGTGTCCTTCTTTAGGAGAAATTACGGATTCATTCCTCCCCAGTGTCCCTCTTTAGGAGATATTAGAGGTACATACATCCAAAGTGTCCCTCTTTGGGAGATATTAGGGACTCACCTCCCATGTGTCCCTCTTTAGGAGAAATTAGTGCTCCATACCTCCCCAATGTCCCTCTTTAGGAGCTATTAGGGGTGCATACCTCAAAGTGTCCCTCTTTAGGAGATATTAAGGATCCCTACCTCCCAAGTGTCCCTGTGTAGGAGAAATTAGGGGTCCATTCCCCCCAAGTGCCCCTCTTTAGGAGATATTAGGGGTCATTACCTCCCCTGTGTCCCTTTTTAGGAGATATTAGGGCTCCATACCTCCCAAGTGTCCTTCTTTAGGAGATATTAGGGCTCCATACCTCCCAAGTGTCCTTCTTTAGGAGATATTAGCGGTCCATACGTTCAAAATGTCCCTCTTTAGGAAATATTTGGGATTCACACATCAGACATGTCCCTCTTTGGGAGATGTGAGGTGTCCAAACCTCCTAAGTGTCCCTCTTTAGGAGGGGCAATCCCTCTTTGAGACCCAAATCCCTCTGTCCCTCTTTCCCACCCTGGTGTCCCTCTGTTTAGGAGATCAGACTGTGTGGTGTGTATATAAGAGTATCACATTGTATGTAAGAGTATTACATTGCTTCACAGTGCTCCCCCCCCCCCCCGTCGGATGCCTATGGGGGTGCTCAACAGAGTCTGGCTGGTGGGGATTGTATGTAACAGGAGGCAAACCCTAGTATCCATATAGAGCTGTCCTTACAATATAGTTAGAAGGGGCATGGATATCGTCAGTGATAAACTAGATGCTAAAATAGATTTTCTAGCCCTAAGCGTGTCTAACATTAATATAGTAATCTACCTATGCTGAAAATTCTCCCTGTAAACTGTTTTTGAATGCAAAAAACAAGGCTTTTCTTGCTGAGTAAAACAAGCTTAATCCCACTGCTGTATCAAACTGCTGCAGAGCATTAAAACTCACATTAATGGTTGTTTAAACATCAGCTTATGTGTGTTTATAAATTAGTCTGTGTAAATAAAATAGTATGGTCTTGCAATAAATCATTGACAAGCGCACCGTCAATTCATCCCGGTCTCCATACCTCCCCCCTCTTAATAAACACCACAGAGGCTATCCGGATGGGTCAAAAAGGCCACAGCATTTATTAACATAAGTATCATTAACTTAACATTTATTAACAACATCCGTAATAAATAACATCAATATAACCTATACCTTACCATAACAAACATAACATCTTAGTGCTTGTCAGAACGTCACACTACTTGACTGGGGGCTGTGCCACCATCCAACCCTGCCCTATTTGAACATGGACAGCAATAGCCCACCAGCTGTAATTTCCTGCCCCTTGGGCCCCATGCCAAAGAGTCTTAAACCCGTACAATCACCACAACCACCTGGCTTGCCCAGCAAGCACCCGCCAAGCTGTCACAAAGACTGCCAGCAAAAACCGACCACCAATGGGCCCATACGACCACATGCTCAACACCCCTTGCACCGAAAGGACCACACCCCAGTGGCCCAAAAGGCATGCAGCAGGGACGGGCGGGAGGGAACTGCTCGCTTGCCGCTCCAAACTGAAGATGGCTGCGGGACCACAATCCCTTGCGGCCGAAAGCTTCTGCCCACGTCACTTCCTCCTCTTCCTGATGGGCTTTGTCATGCCCCCTCCGCCTACTTTGTCCGGCTCCGGTAGGCTCTTTATTCAGTTACACAAAGAGATGTCATTAGGTCATGAAATAATCCACAAATTCATGGTAATGTCCTGCCCATCAGCCACGCCCCCAACAACACCACCTAAAACAGTGTTTCTCAACTCCTGTCCTCAGGACTCACTAACAGGCCAGGACTTAGGGATTTCTCTGCTAGAGCACAGGTGTGGTGATCAGAGGCTCATTCACACTGATTAACTCACCTGTGTTCTAACAAGGAAATCATGTGATCAGAGGCTCATTCACATTGATTAACTCACCTGTGCTCTAACAAGGAAATCATCACATCCTGGCCTGTTAGTGGGTCCTGAGGACAGGAGTTTTGAAACACTGACCTAAAATAAAAGTGTCCTTCTTTGGTCAGTTGAAATGTTTGGAGCTATGCAGCATGCATTTTTAATGCTGGAAATCTTCAAAAGACCACAGTTTCCACCAACACCTTTGGAGGTATCGGGACTGGTTTGTTGCCATTGCAATGGCATGGATTATTTGGGGAGTCATGAGCTGCTTTGTCAAGAGTGTGAGAGTGGAATACAGGGAGGGGAATCGTAATGGGAAGGGTTAAAGGGCAATTTGGACATATTTGGTTGACGTATGTTCCATATTGGCAAGGACTGTCCATTTTAATAATTAAATCAGAACTATCATGCATATAAAACTGCCCCCCAATTAAAGTGTTACTAATGTCCAAAAAATTTTTTTAATAGATTTGTAGAGCTTAAAAAAATAAGCGAAATGCCACAAATCTTATCTGTCAAACCGCTATGGTTTGAGAGATATCATTTGCTAAAGTTCTCCCCTCCCGCCCCTTCTCCTGACGTCAGCTGTAAAGCTGACAGAAGGAGACCCGTGTTGGCCGACACGAGGAGGCTCTTCAGCAGAGCCACAACAGAGAGATTTAAAAAGAATTACTTCTTTGGAACGATCTAAAGTGAGCTTGCAAACCAGGCACACTTTGTAGACCGTTCCTAAAAAATATTTCTTTTTAAATTGTGCTATTGTAGCTCTGCTGAAGAGCCACTTGTCGGTCTTTGGACCAGGAACTCCTGCTGTCAGCTTATAGCTGACGTCAGGAGAAAAGGAGGGAGGGAGAACTTTAGCGGATGATATCTCTCAAACCATAGCAGTTTGAGAGATAAAATTTGTGGTATTTAGCTTATTTTTTTAAGCTCTACAAATCTATTAAAACATTTGATTGGGCATTACTAACAGTTTAATTTTTACCATAGCGTTAAGCATATAAATCCTTTTATTTTCCTTATTAAGTCTGGCATTATTTAGAAATCTAAATTCTTCAGAGACTCACTGGCAGACAACAGTGCAGACATCTTACCGAAGAGGCATCTGTGCGTCTGCATTGTCTGTCCCCGTCTCCTCAATGATTGGCTAGGGGAAGTTGCATTGTAACTTAAATGCATGCAGCTGACACTTAAAGGAGCAGCAAACTTTTTTTATGAAAAAATATATATATTGTAGGGATTTTCCTATTGAGTAAAATAAGAGTACTCCCACTGCCGAGAGATTTATATTTCCAGAGTTATTACAGTTTAAACCCAAGTTTTTTTTTACATTAGCAGTGCCCTCTAGTGGTCAAATTCTAATTAGATTTCCTGTTATATTCTAATGGAGAGGAAAGTCAGAAAAGTCAGAGACATACAGTTCTCCATAGAATGTGATAGAAACTGCTGAGTCACTTCCTGTCAGTTAGACCTATCAGGAAGTAAACACAGTAAATTCACTTCCTGATTATTTAAACTGCTATAAATTTTGAATAAAACATCTGACAGCGATGGGAGTGACCTTGTTTTATTCAGCAGGAAATGCTCTATAAAATCTGTGTTGTCATAAAAAAAAGTTTACTGCTCCTTTAAGGACCAAAGACCATTTGTTTTTTTTCGAATACGTTTCAGGGCTCCCCGTATGGCGTTCAGCTGCCATGATGGTCCTGGCACGTCATGGGTCCTTATGGACCCACGTCATGGGTCCTTATGGCTCGCCAACCCATGACGTGGGTTGGTTTACGGTTTGAGAGATATTCGCATGTAAATTTTCCCCCTCCCACTCCTTCTCCTGACATCAGCACTTTGCTGATAGCAGAAGATCCTGGTCCTGGGACCAGCCAGCGACTCTTCAGCAGAGCCAAAATCGCGACATTGGAAAATAATGGATTCATTGGAAAGGTCTAAAAAGTGTGCCTGGTTTGCAAGCACACTTTGTAGACCATTCCAATGAAGTAATTATTTTCCAATATCACTATTTCGGTTCTGATGGAGGTGAGTCTACGAATAACTTAGATTTCTAAATAATGCCACAATTAACAAGACTAATAAAAATATTTATTTGCTTAACCCTTTGAGTGCCAGAGGGATACACAACGCATTGCTTTTCAATGCGTTGTGTACCCCTCTGGCACTCAAAGGGTTAATGTTATGGTAAAAATTAATTGGGGGGCACTTTTATATGTATGGCATCTCCACTTTAAGTCAATTATTATGGTAAAAAGATACTCAAAGGGTTAATTGAAGTTAATGTTGTCCCCAAGCTGTGTCTGCGTTTATTTTGTGAGGATTATACCATCTACCTAGGACTAGGGTTGCCACCTTTTCCTCCAAAATATAGCAGCCATGGCATTCCCTCCATAGAGTTAACATTGGACAGAAGCCAATTTTTTACCGGCCTGCCGGTAAAATACCGGCTGGATGGCAACCCTACCTATGACATGTAAGTGAAACAACACGAGACAGTA
The DNA here is from genome assembly GCA_037306005.1 of Rhinophrynus dorsalis. Classification (NCBI taxonomy): domain Eukaryota; kingdom Metazoa; phylum Chordata; class Amphibia; order Anura; family Rhinophrynidae; genus Rhinophrynus; species Rhinophrynus dorsalis. The sequence continues at coordinate 179,350,622 of CM074726.1, forward strand.
CTGTAGCAGCAGGTAGGGATAGTTCAGTCTCCCCTGTCTAAGAGGCCTTAGGGTTTTACACCATCCCTGGACTATCTGCGTTTAAGGAAATACGCAAATCAGCACATTGTAACGTGGACAAGCAAATTCAACACTCTTTAGAAAAGAGATCCCTTTCCACAGTGTAAATATTGTGCAGTTGCACAGAGGTACAATCACACACACACACAAACCACTTTGTTACCGTAACAAAATTTAAACAAACAGATCACAGAGAATGAATGGAGTTCCTGTCTGTTCAGGAGGGTGGAATTTAAACTGCAAATAGGGATTGCTAATGTAGCATAACCTAGCAATAAGCACATTTTAATTTGTTTAACCCATTCAGGACCAGAGGGGTGTGAACACTCCTCTGTTCCTAAATGGGTTAAAGTAGCAGTAATCTTTTTTTATGAAAAAACACGTTATAGGGCTTTCTCTGCTGAAAGGGATTGTAATGTAACATTTAAACTTTAGCTCTGAGTATTAAAGGGATAGTAATACTTTATTATTACTATCCCCCATAATGTAGATATTTGCAAAATAATTTAATAGCCCCCAGGTTCATCTCTCAAACCTTTATGGTATGACAGATAACCGAAGGCAAAGTTCCCCCTCCCTCTCCCTTCCCTGAAGTCAGCGTTGTGCTGACTGCAGGGATATCCGGTCTGACTTTCATCAGGCGGCTCTGCAGTAGAGCCGAGATCCCGTTAGTGAAAAATAATTAATTCACTGAAACTGTCTTCTTCATGTGCTTGCAAACCAAGCACAAACCAAGCACACATAGAAAACCATTTCAGTGAAATAATTCTTTTTCACTAAAGGGATCTCGGCTCAGCTGCAGAGCCGCCTGACTGTCGTACGACAGACTTCCCCTGCAGTCAGTACAAAGCTGACTTCAGGGAAGGGGGAGGGAGGGGGGAACATTGCCTTCAGTTATCTCTCAAACCATAAAGGTTTGAGAGATGAACCTGGGGGCTATTACATTATTTTAAAAATATCTACAATATGGGGGATAGTAATAATAAAGTATTACTATCACTTTCAGTACAAGTTTATTTTAATATATTGCACCATGTATATTTACTTATAGATTTGTAATTCAAAAGCAATTGAAGTGGAAAGGATCACCTCCCGCCCCTTCTGGCAGCATCACTGATCCTCTCAGTCTGGTCCTGATGGAGTGAGGTGAGGGTCGATCTTCAGTAAGCAAAAGGAAAATCCTATCCTCCTTCATCAAGGGGGCAGTGTTTTCCTTATACTTACTGAGTGAAGATTGTCCCTCGCTGCATCCGTCCGCTCACACGACCGGATTACAGATCTGATGGGAGGCGGCCAGGAGGGTTGGAAGGGGGGATCCTTTTCTCTTCAATTGCTTTTGAACTACAAATCTGTAAGTCTAGCGCAATATGTTAAAAAAAAGTGTGCTTAATACTCAGAGCTAAAGTTTAAAGCGGAACTACCACCCCTCACAAACATGGCCCCAAATAATTACCCATCTCAGCTGAATAGCGCTGGTCTCCAGAATTATTACTGCGTTAATGAGAGTTATACCCTGCTCCCGGACTGACATGCAGGAAACAGTGCAGACATCTTTCCATAGTGACGCCTGTGCTGTCAGTCCCAGCCGGCTCTAGGAGGCGTTTCTAGGCGCCGTTCGGCTCCAAGAGGGACTGACAGTGCAGACGCACAGACGTCACTATGGAAAGATGTCTGCGCTGTTTCCTGCCTGTCAGTCCCGGAGCAGTGTATAATTCTCATTAACAAGGTAATAATTCTGGAGACTAGCACTACTGAGCAGCTAGTCGCCAGACTGTTAATTATTTGGGCCCATGTTTGTAAGGGGTGGTAGTTCCGTTTTAAATGATATATTACTGTCCCTTTAAAATTATAGTAACACTTGATTTTAACCCCTTAAGGACCGGCCGCACACTCATGTTGCGGTCACTTAAGGACCACGGACCATTTTTTTTTTTTTTGCAGCATCCGATCCCATACTCCCCGAACGGCGTGAATACGTGCGGGGAGCCTGGAATTCCATGATGGTCCAGGACCATCATGGGTCCTTAAGGGGTTAAGAATGTAAGTTGATTCACTAGTTGATTCACTTTACAATCTGATATAGCAATGGACCTATACAATTCATTTAGAGCTTTTGCAGCCTATTGTTTCACGCTTCCCTTCTATGTGCTGTGAACAGCAACTAGTGTTACAGCAATCTGCGATTAGCATTATACTGAGGTTGCAACCTCAGTATAATGCTAATTGCAGGTTGCTGTAATGCTGGGAGCCGTTCACAGCACACAGAAGGGAAGCATGAACGCTCTCCCTGGGGCAGCTGGGAGGGAGGTGGGAGGAGAAATAGGACGGACTGAAGAGCTGTGCTGTGCACATACTGCGGATATGCACAGCACAGAAGAGGCATTTTATCTACATATAGTAAGATTTTTTTTTTAAAAAAAAAAACAACTTTCCTAAAATAACTTTTAATAACAAAGCGGGTGGTAACACCTTTTTATAAGGTGATACATCCGCTTAAAGGTGGCTTCAAAAGAGATCATTATATACAGCAACTGCAAATACAATGTATGCTTTTTTCAAATATAAAGTATATCCCTTTGTTACACACAGTAATTATACAGATACACCTGACTGCTGTGTGATGGACTCCTACCTAGGTAAGTGCTTCTGTTACACACAGTAATTATATAGATACACCTGACTGCTGTGTGATGGACTCCTACCTAGGTAAGTGCTTCTGTTACACACAGTAATTATATAGATACACCTGACTGCTGTATGATGGACTCCTACCTAGGTAAGTGCTTCTGTTACACACAGTAATTATATAGATACACCTGACTGCTGTATGATGGACTCCTACCTAGGTAAGTGCTTCTGTTACACACAGTAATTACACAGATACACCTGACTGCTGTATGATGGACTCCTACCTAGGTAAGTCCTTCTGATACACACAGTAATTATATAGATACACCTGACTGCTGTATGATGGACTCCTACCTAGGTAAGTGCTTCTGTTACACACAGTAATTACACAGAAACACCTGACTGCTGTATGATGGACTCCTACCTAGGTAAGTGCTTCTGTTACACACAGTAATTACACAGAAACACCTGACTGCTGTATGATGGACTCCTACCTAGGTAAGTCCTTCTGATACACACAGTAATTATATAGATACACCTGACTGCTGTATAATGGACTCCTACCTAGGTAAGTGCTTCTGTTACACACAGTAATTACACAGATACACCTGACTGCTGTATGATGGACTCCTACCTAGGTAAGTGCTTCTGTTACACACAGTAATTACACAGAAACACCTGACTGCTGTATGATGGACTCCTACCTAGGTAAGTCCTTCTGATACACACAGTAATTATATAGATACACCTGACTGCTGTATGATGGACTCCTACCTAGGTAAGTGCTTCTGTTACACACAGTAATTATATAGATACACCTGACTGCTGTATGATGGACTCCTACCTAGGTAAGTGCTTCTGTTACACACAGTAATTATATAGATACACCTGACTGCTGTATGATGGACTCCTACCTAGGTAAGTGCTTCTGTTACACACAGTAATTACACAGATACACCTGAATGCGGTGTGATGGACTCCTACCTAGGTAAGTGCTTCTGTTACACACAGTAATTATATAGATACACCTGAATGCGGTGTGATGGACTCCTACCTAGGTAAGTGCTTCTGTTACACACAGTAATTATATAGATACACCTGACTGCTGTGTGATGGACTCCTACCTAGGTAAGTGCTTCTGTTACACACAGTAATTATATAGATACACCTGACTGCTGTGTGATGGACTCCTACCTAGGTAAGTCCTTCTGTTACACACAGTAATTATATAGATATACCTGACTGCTGTGTGATGGACTCCTACCTAGGTAAGTGCTTCTGTTACACACAGTAGTTATATAGATACACCTGACTGCTGTATGATGGACTCCTACCTAGGTAAGTGCTTCTGTTACACACAGTAGTTATATAGATACACCTAACTGCTGTACTAACTTTTTCGCTATGTGTTGATCATCCTTCTAGACCTAAAATAATTAAAGACCCCTTCCTAGGTAAGTTCTTCCATTAAACAAATCAAGAGCCTCTTAATCCTACGTTAAGTACCCCTTTACATTTCTACCTAATTGGGAAAAAATGTGAAATGTAAATAAATTACAGAGTCAGATAACTTTAACTGTTTGAGTGCCAGAGGGGTATGCAACGCATTGTACAGTTCGGTTCTCAAAACGGTTAAACAGTGTACAGAACACACACTAAGCACCTTGTAATTCTGTGCAGTTACCAACGCAGATCATTCCCCTTCTCTCTCTCTTTAATTGTTTCCCTCCCTACTCTTTTGTGACGGTCACTCCCCACGTGTGAGTGACTCTTCTCTCTCCTCCCTTTGTGACTGCTAGGCTGGAGTCTCTTTCTGATTGCTTGACTCTCCTCAGTGTGACTGTCTCACCCTCCCCTCCCTGTGTCTGCTGCCTCAGGAAGTTGTAACTTTTTCCAGTGTAATCCCCCTCCTGTGTTTAGAGAGAAGGGAGCGGAGTAGAGAGAGGAGAGAGAACAAGGTAGAGAGAAGAGGGTAGTGAGAAAGAGAGAGGGGGGAAGGTGGGCTGTCAGAGAGGGGGGAGGGCAACTTAAAGCACAAGGGGGGAAGTGAGAGAGAAGAAAAGGAGAGAGCTAGACAAGACTTTTTAGAGAGAGTCTCTTAGGTGGCATGACAGTCAGTCAATCTAAGGAGACCGCCTGGAATAAGACAAGATCCACTGGAATTTCAAGAGAGACACAGAAACTAGGGCAGAGGGAAGCCAGAGAACTAGCAGGTAAGTGATCCTTGTCTGTGTGAGTGTGATATGATACAAGGGTAACTGGCACCCTGGGTGAACCTTCAGACTGGCATCCCCCACAAATAACCCCTTCTTGCATCTCACCCCCCCCACACCCCCTAATTATTTTGAGTGTCAGAGTGAGGCCCAGCATTTAAAAGGTTAAGAAGCCTTCAGAAATAATCTGAGCCTTTAGGACGGATATAACATTCTACAGTAATCGTTACATTGTTTTTATTTAACACAACTGGAGTGTGCTGAATAAGGGGACAAGAGGCTTCGGACTTCCAAATCCTTCTAATTCTACCCCCACTAAGCAGCTGGTCTGTTTGCCTGGTGATTGTGCCAGGTCTTGCCAGTGTAAGTGTTATTGATATTTATCTATATGAGGCGCCAACAGATTCTGTAACGCTGTACAATAGGGTGGCAGGACGTAAGTACACTGTTCAGCTAGGGACAGTGAACAAAAGATGTTTACCATCCGAACCGTAAGATGAGAGCAGGTAAATGTAGAGATCCGCCAGGGCAATTCCATGCTCACAAGCCTCCAGTACCAATGGTTGCACTCAGTGTTAAGCACTAGAATATATGATCTCTTTACTACATATGGTCAGTCCCCCCCCCAAAATGTAATCCTTTGAGTAGGGTTGCCACCCAGCCAGTATTTTACCGGCAGGCCAGTAAAAAATTGGCTTCTTTCCAATGTTAAGTCTATGGAGGGAATGCCTTGGCCGGTATTTTTTTTAAGAAAAGGTGGCAACCCTACCTTTGAGTGGCATTGCAACGCGTTGGATACCTCTCTGGCACTCAAAGGGTTAATTTCAGCAAGCCCCCCCCCATAGAGTGTCACTATTTCCTCCAGTCCTTATTTAAACCAAGCGGGTCATCCATTCAGATTGGAGGATAGGGGTTTTCCACTAAAACAAAGGCAGGGATTTTTTTACAGTAGGGGCAGTAAAGTTGTGACATTCTTTACCCAAGGATTTCATTGTACAGATACCATAGTTGCTTTCTGAACAAGTAATGGATACCTATTTAGCTCAGAACAATATTGAGAATTATGACACTTGGCTTCAAAGCAGATTGGATGTTGATTTAGAGAAATATCTGACTGCATTTTGGAGTCAGGAAGGAATTTTTATTACCCACTTGAGGCTTAATAGGAAGTTGACCCTAAGACTCAGAGTTTTGACCCAAATCTCAGGGTGAAGGGCCACATTCTTAGGGTGAGTAAAGTCCAGGGTACCTACTACATGATGTAATTAATACTTTTTTTGTTTCTAAATTGAATCAATTTCCATCAGAAAGGCAGAGGGAGAAGTCCTGCTTATTTTGTTTGCGTTCATTGATGAGATCTCCAAATGATAGTTTCTCATTGATTAAGTAAGGACTTACTGGCACAGCACTAAATTACAGCAAGTAGGGATATATCACATCTAATCTATATTCAGGGCAGCAGTAAGGATTAATATTTCAAAGATCTCAGGGTCGGTTCACTTTGAAAGTCCGCAGGTATGGAAATGGCTTCAATAGTTTTTTTTTGCCTTCCTCTGGATCAATAAGGGTGATATGGAATGGGCTGAACTTGATGAACATGTCTTTTTTTCAGCCTCATCAACTGTGTTACGATGTTTTAATATACTGCCTTAAAAGTATAGTAATACTGGTATTAAAGTTGAGGTCTAGGTCTTCTTTTATTTTTTTAAGCACGTAGTGTTATATTTGAATATTTACAGTTTTGTAGTTCAAGAGCTATTCAATCCGAAAGGATCCCGTCCCACCCCTTTCCCTACGTCAATCTGCCTCTGTCTGGTACAGATGTACCGCGGCGAGGAACAATCTTCAGTAAGCAAAAGGAAAATCCTGCCCTTCTTCATCAATGGGACAGGGTTTTCCTTATACTTACTGAGTGAAGATCGTCCCTCACTGTATCTGTCCGAATTACAGATCTAATGGAAGGCAACCAGAAGGGGCAGGAGAGGGATCCTTTCAGATTGAATCGATCTTGAACTACAAATATAACGCTAGGTGTTAAAAAAATAAATAAATAAGACTCGGGCCTCAACTTTAATACAAGTATTACTATCCCTTTAAGGCACAGAGATGGTGAGCATAGCGAAACTGCCATAAACTGCCATACTGCCTTTCATTTATTCAAAAGGGGAGAATTTTCAGTGTAAGTAGCTTCTACAGGAAAGATCATGTTGTAGGGTGACCACATTTCCCTTCTGCCATTCCGGGACGTGGTCACCCTATTGCCTTACCTTGAGTCCCTGGTGGTCTAGCGGAGTGCGGAGTGCAAAGTGCTCTGTGCCTCCTCCGGCACAGAGCTGAAGCTCCCACGCGCTGTGCTCAGTAATGCAGAGCGCTGGGAGATGATGTCATCTCCCAGCGCTCTGTATTACTAGAGCGCTTGCCTCCAGATCAGGTAAGTTGCATTGCCGCCCTGGATGTCAGCCTGCAAGCGGCGTCCATGATGTGACACACCGCTTGCAGGCTGACATTCAGGGCGGCTTGGCTTCATTCCGGGACACTTCATTGTCCCGGTTGAAGGGGACCCGGGACATGTCCCTGAAATAAGGGACAGTCCCGGACGTTCCGGGACCCGTGGTCACCCTATCATGTTGTAATGTTATCAAAGGTGTGTAGAAGTATCCAAAATTTGTTTTCATTTCTACTAGCCAAAATCAATCCAGATTTACTTATAAAAGTATATGAGTACTTTGGTATTCAGTGATACCTTTTTATTTGCACTGACAGTTTATATTTTAAGACAAGCTTTCGAGAGTTTAACGCTCTTCCTCAGGTCAAGCAACACTGGATCACAAAGTTTGTGATTCAGTATTGCTGGCCCTGACGAAGACAGTTGATCTCTCAAAAGTAAGATATACAGTACTGCATGGGCTGTTTTTTAAAGAGCCTGGGGATGCCATTTTCTGTTGCACTCCTCACTTCCTGCTGCTGCCTACACTTTGAAACAAAATGTGATGACAGCAGATGGCCCATGTAGTTTGCTCAATTCCATATCTACTGAAATGGGGTTGACTTGTTTAAAGAGCAATTATCATGTTTTACTAAGTCAACTAATATGGAAACTCCTATGGGAACAGACTTAGTAAACAGCCCAGGGCGGCTATGTTGTACAGCCCCAAAATTGCTCCCATCAGCCTTACAGAGGGTCAGGAAAGCACCCTTCTTGGCTTGGTGGGAGTTTGAAAACAACCTAGAAGTGAGGGACTTTCAGTTAAGTGCTGTGCAGGTTGGACCTACAGCTTCCATAGACCCCTAGTGTCAAGCTTGGAAGCCCTCAGCTAAGGTCTATGACATACCTCCCATGTGTCCCTCTTTAGGAGATATTAGGGCTCCATACCTCCCTAGTATCCCTCTTTAGGAGATATTATGGATCCATACCTCCCAAGTGTCCCTCTTTAGGAGATATTTAGGGGTTTGTACCTCCCAAGTATCCCTCTTTAGGAGATATTAGTGGTTCATAACTCTTAAGTGTCCCTCTTTAGGAGATATTAGGGATCCATACCTCCCAAGTGTCCCTCTTTAGGAGATATTAGGGGTACATACCTCTCAAGTGTCCCTCTTTAGAAGATATTAGGGGTCCATACCTCCCAAGTGTCCCACTTTAGGAGATATTAGGGGTTTATACCTCCCAAGTGTCCCTCTTTAAGAGATATTAGGGGTCTGTACCTCCCAAGTGTCACTCTTCAGGAGTTATTAGGGCTCCATATCACCCAAGTGTCCCTCGTTAGGAAATATTAGGGGTTCGTACCTCCCGAGTGTCCCTCTTTAGGAGACATTAGGGTCCGTACCTCCCAAGTATCCCTCTTTAGGAGATGTTAGGGGTCTGTACCTCCCAAGTGTCATGCCAAGCATGAGTTGGCACTCTGAGTTGTATAATTTGTTTGTTTGTTTGCTGACCTTTATGTTATTCAAAGTGCACCAGTCCTAGGCCATAAAATTAGCTGAGTGGATAACATCACCAGAAACTGAATGAGTAGACCACCGGAGCAGAACAGTGTCATAAACTATATTGGACCCTCTGCTCTGATGAAGTTCATCCAGGGGGCAGTCAAATATTATGAAATAGGGAGAACATGTATATATAGTGTAAAATGGTTCAATAAAAATATATATTCAGAATGCCCAGGTTTCACCCTTGTGGTGGGTACCAAACATGCCAGGGGGAGGTGTTCCTGCTATGAGTTACAAGAATAGCCACTTTGCAACCAGTTAGACCCAGCATGCTTGGCGTCCAGATATTCACACAGATATGAGGAATATGATTATTATAACATTATAGAGGTGTGCTGTGTGTTGCATGTTTTGGGAAGCCTTATGACTTTTCAGGTAGTACTCTGCAGTAGCATCCCTGACAGGTCTGATTGAGTGGGCTGTAAACGGTCAGGCCAGACCCCTGACCCTCCCAGGTAACACCCAGGGGGTCTGGCCTCTTAGAAGCGACTGTGGACTCCTATTTAATATGGGTTTTTGGATAAAAACAGTGAATTTCTTTGTAACCACTGAAGGGGTATATACCATCAGAAGCTCCCAAGGACTCTTACAATATCGGTAATTGTATTTAAGGATTTCTTGTGTTTCTCCCATTTTATTTTATGGACTGTTTTGCCAATGTGTAATCTTTATTTGTGTATGTCCTTTATTTCTGTATTTTTGTAACCAGCACTGTGAAGCCTTTTTTTCAGATTAAATGTTCAATTAATCAGCTCTTGTCTCTGTTCTCTAACATGAACTCACCCTCTGAAGGAAGCTCAGTTAGAACAAGCTACTAAAGGGTTAAGTCTAAATGTTTGATTATTAGGGTGATTTTATACTGTAATTCTGTTGTGTTTGGGGTAACCTAAGACGCCCAGATATAAAGTCTTGGTGGTGGCAGCGAATTGTAGTACTGGGGTTATAGTGCAGGAGGGATTTCAGGGGTTAATTTGGTGGTTGCTAGGAATAGTAACAGGTAACCAGGGGTCTGGTATTGTTAACCCTTTCACTCCCACGCTGTTCCCACTGTCTCAGCAGGGCCTATAGCCTTCTCTTGTGACACCAAGTGTCACTCTTTAGGAGATATTAGGGATCCACATCTCTCAATTGTCCCTCTTTAGGAGGTACTGTCCCTCTTTGAGCACCAAATACCTCTGTTCCTCTTTCCCACCCTGGTGTCCCTGTGTTTAGTAGATCAGACTGTGTGGTGTGTATATAAGTGTATCACCCTGGTGTCCCTGTGTTTAGGAGATCAGACTGTGTGGTGTGTATATAAGTGTATCACCCTGGTGTCCCTGTGTTTAGGAGATCAGACTGTGTGGTGTGTATAGAAGTGTATCACCCTGGTGTCCCTGTGTTTAGGAAATCAGACTGTGTGGTGTGTATATAAGTGTGTCACCCTGGTGTCCCTGTGTTTAGGAGATCACACTGTGTGGTGTGTATAGAAGTGTATCACCCTGGTGTCCCTGTGTTTAGGAGATCGGACTGTGTGGTGTGTATAGAAGTGTATCACCCTGGTGTCCCTGTGTTTAGGAGATCAGACTGTGTGGTGTGTATATAAGTGTATCACTCTGGTGTCCCTGTGTTTAGGAGATCGGACTGTGTGGTGTGTATAGAAGTGTATCACCCTGGTGTCCCTGTGTTTAGGAGATCGGACTGTGTGGTGTGTATAGAAGTGTATCACCCTGGTGTCCCTGTGTTTAGGAGATCAGACTGTGTGGTGTGTAAATAAGTGTATCACTCTGGTGTCCCTGTGTTTAGGAGATCGGACTGTGTGGTGTGTATAGAAGTGTATCACCCCGGTGTCCCTGTGTTTAGGAGATCAGACTGTGTGATGTGTATATAAGTGTATCACCCCGGTGTCCCTGTGTTTAGGAGATCACACTGTGTGGTGTATATAGAAGTGTATCACTCCGGTGTCCCTGTGTTTAGGAGATCAGACTGTGTGGTGTGTATAGAAGTGTATCACCCTGGTGTCCCTGTGTTTAGGAGATCAGACTGTGTGGTGTGTATATAAGTGTATCACCCTGGTGTCCCTGTGTTTAGGAGATCAGACTGTGTGGTGTGTATAGAAGTGTATCACCCTGGTGTCCCTGTGTTTAGGAGATCAGATTGTGTGGTGTGTATATAAGTGTATCACCCTGGTGTCCCTGTGTTTAGGAGATCAGACTGTGTGGTGTGTATATAAGTGTATCACCCTGGTGTCCCTGTGTTTAGGAGATCAGACTGTGTGGTGTGTATATAAGTGTATCACCCTGGTGTCCCTGTGTTTAGGAGATCAGACTGTGTGGTGTGTATATAAGTGTATCACCCTGGTGTCCCTGTGTTTAGGAGATCAGACTGTGTGGTGTGTATAGACGTTTATCACCCTGGTGTCCCTGTGTTTAGGAGATCAGACTGTGTGGTGTGTGTATATAAGTGTATTACCCTGGTGTCCCTGTGTGTAGGAGATCAGACTGTGTGGTGTGTATAGAAGTGTATCACCCTGGTGTCCCTGTGTTTAGGAGATCACACTGTGCGGTGTGTATATAAGTGTATCACCCTGGTGTCCCTGTGTTTAGGAGATCAGACTGTGTGGTGTGTATATAAGTGTATCACCCTGGTATCCCTGTGTTTAGGAGATCAGACTGTGTGGTATGTATAGAAGTGTATCACCCTGGTGTCCCTGTGTTTAGGAGACCAGACTGTGTGGTGTGTGTGTATAGGAGATCAGACTGTGTGGTGTGTATAGAAGTGTATCACCCTGGTGTCCCTGTGTTTAGGAGATCAGACTGTGTTGTGTGTATATAAGTGTATCACCCTGGATTCCCTGTATTTAGGAGATCAGACTGTGTGGTGTGTATATAAGTGTATCACCCTGGTGTCCCTGTGTTTAGGAGATCAGACTGTGTGGTGTGTGTATATAAGTGTATCACCCTGGATTCCCTGTGTTTAGGAGATCAGACTGTGTGGTGTGTATATAAGTGTATCACCCTGGTGTCCCTGTGTTTAGGAGATCAGACTGTGTAGTGTGTATATAAGTGTATCACCCTGGTGTCCCTGTGTTTAGGAGATCAGACAGTGTGGTGTGTATATAAGTGTATCACCCTGGTGTCTGCCGTGACGGTCCTGGTACCTCAATGGTCCTTAAGGGGTTAAAGGGGAACTACCACTCCACATAAAGTTAAACCCCAAAAATTACACATCTAGCGAGTAGTTGAACAATAGTACTAGTTGCCAGAATAATTACCTCCTTACAGAGAATGTCTACTGCTTCCTGGACTGACAGCCAGGAAACAGCGCAGACATCTTTACATAGTGAGGTCTGCGCACCTGCGCTGTCAGTCACAGACTGCTCTAGGGGGCATTGCTTGGTACCTTAAGGCACCGGAAGGGAGTCTCAGGAGCAGTAGAATTTAGCTATAAGAAGGTAATTATTCTGGCGACTAGTACTATTGTTCAGCTAGCCACCAGATAGGTAATTCTTGGGGTTTAACTTTATGTGGGGTGGTAGTTCCACTTTAAGTGCCGGCCGGGTGCACGATAGGCCGGTCCTTAAGGGGTTAAGTATAAAAAAACGGAGTCACTGGGTCAGATCAGGAGAGCTTCCACGTAAGTCCCAATGCATCCTTTTTATCAACAGCAGCTGTCATTTTTCTCCCTTGCAAAGCGCCCGTGGCTTGTGGCTGCATGGTGCAATCAGAGTGCGGAATGTGCTGACTCTATCGGAAAACTGCTCAGTTTGTGACTACGTTTGTTTACATGTTTATTTCTTTATTAACCCTTTAAGGGTATCATTGCACACCCCTCTGGCACTGAAAGGGTTAAAAATATATTATTCAATATGAATTAAAAAAAAAAAAAAAAATATATATATATATATATATATATATATATATATATACACACACACATATATATCAACATATATAATTAGTTGGACTGCGTTGCTCCCTCAGTGCCTAACACACACATGTGCAGTAGAGACTGCCGGAACTATGCAGTCATGCGCGGTAGAGACTGCCGGAACTATGCAGTCATGAGAAGTAGAGCCTGCCGGACCCATGCAGTCATGAGCAGTAGAGACTGCCGGAACCATGCAGTCATGCGCGGTAGAGACTGCGGAAAACCATGCAGTCATGCACAGAAGAGACTGCCGGAACCATGCAGTCATGTGTGGTAGAGATTGCTGGAACAATGCAGTCAAGAGAAGTAGAGACTGCCGGAACCATGCAGTCATGTGGAATAGAGACTGCCGGCACCATGCAGTCATGTGCAGTAGAGACTGCTGGAACAATGCAGTCAAGAGAAGTAGAGACTGCCAGAACCATGCAGTCATGAGCAGTAGAGACTGCCGGAACCATGCAGTCAGGTGCAGTAGACTACAGGAACCATGCAGTCATGAGCAGTAGAGACTGCCGGAACCATGCAGTCAGGTGCAGTAGAGACTGCCGGAAACATGCAGTCAGGTGCAGTAGACTACAGGAACCATGCAGTCATGTGCAGTAGTGACTGCCGGAACCATGCAGTCAGGTGCAGTAGACTACAGGAACCATGCAGTCATGAGCAGTAGAGACTGCCGGAACCATGCAGTCAGGTGCAGTAGACTACAGGAACCATGCAGTCATGTGCAGTAGTGACTGCCGGAACCATGCAGTCAGGTGCAGTAGACTACAGGAACCATGCAGTCATGTGCAGTAGTGACTGCCGGAACCATGCAGTCTGGTGCAATAGACTACAGGAACCATGCAGTCATGAGCAGTAGAGACTGCCGGAACCATGCAGTCATGTGGAATAGAGACTGCCGGCACCATGCAGTCATGTGCAGTAGAGACTGCTCGAACCATGCAGTCATGTGCAGTAGAGACTGCTGGAACCATGCAGTCATGTGCAGTAGAGGCTGCTGGCACCATGCAGTCATGTGAAGTAGAGACTGCCAGAACCATGCAGTCATGTGAAGTAGAGACTGCCAGAACCATGCAGTCATGTGAAGTAGAGACTGCCAGAACCATGCAGTCATGCGCAGTAGAGACTGCCGGAACCATGCAGTCATGTGCAGTAGAGACTGCTGGAACCATGCAGTCATGTGCAGTAGAGGCTACTGGCACCATGCAGTCATGTGAAGTAGAGACTGCCAGAACCATGCAGTCATGTGAAGTAGAGACTGCCAGAACCATGCAGTCATGCGCAGTAGAGACTGCTGGAACAATGCAGTCATGTGCAGTAGAGACTGCCGGAACCATGCAGTCATGTGCAGTAGAGACTGCCGGAACCATGCAGTCATGAGAAGTAGAGACTGCCGGAACCATGCAGTCAGGTGCAGTAGACTACAGGAACCATGCAGTCATGTGCAGTAGAGACTGCCGGAACCATGCAGTCATGTGCAGTAGAGACTGCCGGAACCATGCAGCCATGTGCAGTAGAGACTGCCGGAACCATGCAGTCATGAGAAGTAGAGACTGCCGGAACGATGCAGTCATGTGCAGTAGAGACTGCCGGAACCATGCAGTCATGAGAAGTAGAGACTGCCGGAACCATGCAGTCAGGTGCAGTAGACTACAGGAACCATGCAGTCAGGTGCAGTAGAGACTGCCGGAACCATGCAGTCATGAGAAGTAGAGACTGGCCGAACACGCCGGCCTTCAGTCAGAGTGGTGGCAGGGCTGATCCGGAGCCAGGTGCTCCAAACGGCCCACCTCTTGTCTCAGCTCCGGGGCAGCAGCCGAGGACACTGGGTAACACTTTGGCCCGTGCACACAGGCCTTCAATACTAGTATATATATAATTTACAGGTAAAACAAGGGCACTTTCCCTGCTGAGAGATGTTTAAAGGGACATTAATGTCCCATAAAAATGTTTAGCGTTCTGTAGAGATTAAAAAAATTAGCTAAATGCCACAAATCCTATCTCTCCAACCCCTATGGGTTGAGAAATATCCCCCTCCCTCCTCTTCTCCTGACAGCAGGAGTTCCTGGTCCGGGGACTGACAAGCGGTTCTTCAGCAGGGCCACAATTGCACAATTTAAAAAGAATTACTTCTTTGGAACTGTCTACGAAGTGTGACTGGTTTGCAAGCACACTTTTTAGACCGTTCCAAATAAGTATTTCTTTTTAAATCTCGCTATTGCGACTCTGCTGAAGAGCCTCCTCGTGTTGGCCAACATGGATCTCCTTCTGTCAACTTTACAGCTGACATCAGGAGAAGGGGAACTTTAACAGAGGATATCTCTCAAACCATAGTGGTTTGAGAGATAGGATTTTTTATGGGACATTACTGTTTCTTTAATTCAAAAGTTATTGCGGCCGAAACTTGCATTTTTGTTAGGTGCTGTGTCTCCACGGAGACAAAACGTAGTGCTGTGCTGTTGCAACGTCGGCCTGTGGAGTGTTATTGTCACTGGCAACAACAACGTCAGCAACATAAAAAAATTAGGAAATGGAGGTATTACACCAAAATGGTTCACATTTGAACTGCAACAACTTTTGAATAAAGTATCCCTTAGTATATGTCTTGTCCAGATCATGCAGAATTATCCTTTTTTACGTAGCAGATGGGAATGTCGAGTACCGTTCTGGCTCTCAAAAGGTTAAAGGGTTATTGAAGTTCATAATACATCTTAGTGATGAGTGGGTGCTTCCAAAACCAGCTTTGGGTGACATTTATCAAAGAGTCACTGCCACTTTAAACCCTTTGAGTGCCAGAGAGGCACGCAACGCATTGCTTTGCAATGCGATGTTTATCCTTCTGGCACTCAAAAGGTTAATAAACATCCCTTAACCCTTTGAGAACTCGAGGGGTATGCAATGCATTGTGATTTTCAAAGAAAAAAAAAAAATCCAGGGTTAACCCCTTAAGGACCCATGATGTGCTACGACTGTCATGGGAAAACTTGCGCGAAGGACCCATGGCGGTCTTGGCACATCATGGGATTCAAGGGTCCCTGCGTGGCTGCACGCCGTTCAGGGACCCCTGAATTCGTTGAACCCTGAGGTTCTTAATTTCTGGTCGCTTGGCTGGTCGTTACAGGGTTAAATCATTCTCCTAGTACTGATTTCCCACCAGTCTGTCTCATTCGTCAGCAAGAGGCATTTGTTATGGAAATTCACATCGCAGTGTCCGTGACCATGTCAGACTGTCCCTTTGTATGAAATGAGATATCCACTTTTGTTACGCGTGACCTCAAGCAGATGTCCGACCGTGTCAAGTACACTACACAGGCGGATTCATCCGGTCAGTAAAAGAACTCTCTCTCTTTAAATTCCAGATCTCTCTGACCTGGGGAGGGGGGGTTGACGGTGTGCACTAAGGTGAAACTGAATGGCTAAGGGCTCTTTCACACAGATGGCAGTACTATAACAAGGGACAGCTGCAGGTCTGTTGATGTATTATGAACTCACCTTTCCCCTGCATTTCACCACTGATCCCAATGCAGGAGGAGTGTATCAGTATGCCTGGGGACTTTCCAAAGCTGCCCCGGAGAATCTGTTTTTTAGAGTTAATTACCAGGTCTCAGGGGATAGAGGCTGATTCTCCAAATGTGGTGAGTTGTCTGTGATACTCCGCCCACGTCTCCGCCTTCCCACCCTGTTCCTCCCACTTCCCACCCACTTCTCCTCCTTCTCACCCTGCTCCACCCACTTCTCCTCCTTCCCACCCTGTTCCTCCCATTTTCCTTCTATTTCTCCTCCTTCCCCATCCTGTTCCTCCCACTTCCTGCCCACTACTCCTCCTTCCCACCCTATTCCTCCCACTTCCCACCCACTTCTTCTCCTTCCCACCCTGTTCCTAGCACTTCCCGCCCACTTCTCCTCATACTCACTCTGTTCCACCCACTTCCCACCAACTTCTCCTCCTTGCCAGTCTGTTCCACCCACATCTCCTCCTTCCCACCCTGTTCTGACCACTTCCCACACGCTTCTCCTTCCCACCTTATTCCTCCCACTTCCCACCCACTTCTTCTCCTTCCCACCCTGTTCCTAGCACTTCACGCCCACTTCTCCTCCTACTCACTCTGTTCCACCCACTTCCCACCCACATCTCCTCCTTCCCACCCTGTTCTGACCACTTCCACACGCTTCTCCTCCTTTTCACCCATTCCACCCACTTCCCAACCACTTTGTGGCACACTGAAGATAAGCCCCACCCACCCAGTTAAGCCCCATCCCACTTCAGTGACATATGCCTGGTCGCAGCACATGAGCCCTCTTCTGGGGCTCAAGAGGATGAAGTTTTCAGTTACCCGTAAAGTTGCCACCCAGCCGGTATTTTACCGGGAGGCCGGTAAAAAATTGGCTTCTTTCCAATGTTAAGTCTATGGAGGGAATGCCTTGGCCGGTATTTTTTTGTAGAAAAGGTGGCAACCCTAGTTATGCGTAACATGCAGTATTATTGGTTGGTGCCCCCTTGGGTCAGTCATTCATTGGAGGTAATGATTATCTCAAATTCCAACAATGTTCATGTGAAAGGTGTACAAGTGGCCCCCTTAGGTCACCCTGCACTGTGTTCCTGTTTTAATGCAGAAAGCTGCAGCTTGCTAGATGTCCGTGTGTTCACATGACGAGATAATCTCCAGCAAAGGTACCATAGCCTAGCACTGTACCCCAAACAATGGGCGACATCACCAACACGCCAGAGGCGTAACTAGAAGCCTCTGAGGCCCTGGTACAAGAAGTGCCACGGGCCCCATCACCACCACATTGGCCCCCTCCACAATGCCCCATCTCCTACCTGGAGCTCCCGCGTGGTCCTCCTAGTAATGCAAAGCGCTGGGAGATGATGTCATCTCCCAGCGCTCTGCTTTACTTCTCTGCTTTACTAGAGCGCCGGTGGGAGATTGCGGGCGCCAGGCGGAGGGGTTGCAGGGGGAGGCCGGGCCCCTGGAGTGCACGGGCCTGGTGGCAGGTGCGACCCCTATAGTTACGCCACTACAACACGCATACCTAGGAACTCTCCGGATCTGCCCTGGATACTCTGTTTTCAGAATTTTCAGAGTCACCAGGAGGAGAGGCTAACTCTTTGACTTGGTGAGTTCGGCTATACCCCGCCTCACACACTTTCCAGTCTGTTCAGCCCATTTCTGCACAAATTTTGCCCACTTCCTCTCCCATTTCATGACAAACTCCTCCTTCCAACCACACACAATATGACATGAAACTCACCTTTTTAACTTTCCCGTCCCTGGCTCTATAGAGTTTCCTCAGGTTCCGGGTCCTTAGAGTACATAACTGTTTTCTACTCCAAGAAAGACACTCACTCACCGCTGACAAATACTTGAAGGGTTATTATATCGATGATGGCGGATATCTCAGTGCTGGAAGACAATTTGATAATTACCGTAAAATCTCGGGTATAATATGCACAATTTTACCCCACTTCACCTTATGTAAGTGGGGGGGGTGTATTATACACAAGAGTTTTTGATTAAAAAAAAAAAATAAAAACCTGGTAGATGCCTTCCCTCCCCCAGCGCTATCCGATGCTACAATAAAACTTACTAGGTTAACCCCTTAAGGACCAGCGCGATCCCGTGCGGCCGGCACTTGCGGACCACGGGGCATTTTTTTTTTATTACCTCTTCCGGTTCAGGGCTTCCGGAGCGGCATGCAGCTGCGCCGGGAGCCCTGAACTCCATGCCGTGCCAGGACCGTCATTGGTCCTTACGTGCCGGACCGCCGTGATGGTCCTGGCACGGCAATGGTCCTTAAGGGGTTAAAAGTAAGTCCCCGTTGACGTCTTCATCTTTCGAAGAGCAGCCAAAATAAAAGCTGCCGGTGTGTAAAGCATAAGTGCCGGTGGCATGCTTCCATTCGCCGCCCGCTTCCTTCAATGCCTTTCAGGTCCTTCCGCCTGCAGCCAATGCTCTGTGCTGATGAGGCACCCAACACATTCCGATGGGATACCTATGTGTCAATCAATGGGTTAATTAGCTGTTCCTAGGCGATGTCAGTAATAGACACAAGGAGTGGTGCATTGTGTTACTGCAGACAGGGGCAGGGGTTACAGATAAAGACAACTCTTGGGAGGAGGGAAAGAACAGAACAATAGGCTGTGCACTAAACAATGGACGGAATGTTTCTAGAAAAGAGATTTAACTCTTTCAGCTCCAGAGTGTATGCAACTCAGTGCATGGCACTGAAAGGGTTAAGGAGCAATTGTGACATGAGTATTGTCCATACCTGGGAACTCTTAGGGGTTTTAAAGTGGAACTACCACCCCATGTTAAGTTAAACCCCAAGAATTATCCATCTGGCGACTAGCTGAACAATAGTGCTAGTAGCCAGAATAATTACCTCTTTATAGAGAAATTCTACTGCTCCCGGGACTGACAGCCAGGAAACAGCACAGGCATCTTTACATAGTGAGGTCTGCGCTGTCAGTCCCAGTCTGCTCTAGGAGGAGTTGCTTGGTACCTTAAAGGGATAGTAATACTTCGTTTTATCTTTATTTTATTTTGTAGGCATTAAAAAAACATTAAGAACGATATAAGTCTCATCTTATGGTTTAAGAGATATTCACAAGCAAAGTATCCCCCCCCCCCGTTCAGCCAGATCAGAAGGGAGGTGCCCAGGTAGACTGCAGAGAGGGACAATCTTCAATTAAGATAAGGGAAAAACCTGAAAAACTTGTGAAGGGGGGCAGGGCTTTCATTGTTCTCATAGGAAGAAGATTGTCCCCTTCTGTTATCTGTCTGGTCTATGGACTGCATTCCACATCTGAGAAGAGATGGCTTACACTAGGTAAAAGGGGTGGGAGGGGAAACTTTACTTGTGAATATCTCTCAAACCATAAAGGTTTGAGAGATAAGACATATCGTTCTTCATGTTTTTTAATGCCTACAAAATAAAATAAGGATAAAACGAAGAATTACTATCCCTTTAAGGTACCAGGAGGGACTGACGGCGCAGGCACACAGATTCTTCTAAAGCGCTGTTTCCTGGCTGTCAGTTCCAGTCTGCTCTAGGAGGCGTTGGTAGGTACCTTAAGGTACCGGAAGGGACTGACGGCGCAAGCACGCAGATTCTTCTAAAGCGCTGTTTCCTGAATGTCAGTCTCAGGAGCAGTAGAATTTCTCTATAAGGAGGTAATTATTCTGGCGTCTAGTACTATTGTTCAGCTAGTTGCCAGATGGGTAAGTTTTGGTGTTTAACTTTACGTGGGGTAGTAGTTCCACTTTAACCCAAATATCAGGGTCTCAGGATGAAAAGCCATATTGTTGGGGACGAGAGAGTCCAGTGTCTACAGTTAAAGGGATAGTAATGTTTCACAAAAACAGCAGCTCCAACTAATCTTCATAGTATTTGAGCCATGGAGAGTGTTATTTCAATACTGTCAGAGTTGTGGTTCAAGAGTAATTGAAGGATAAAGTTTCCCCTCCCGCCCCTTTTACCTAGTGTAAGCCATCTCTTCTCAGATGTGGAATCCAGTCCATAGACCAGACAGATAACAGAAAGGGACAATCTTCTTACAGTGAGAACAATGAAATCCCTGCCCCCCTTGACAAGTTTTTCAGGTTTTTCCCTTATCTTAATTGAAGATTGTCCTTCTCTGCAGTCTACCTGGGCACCTCCCTTCTGATCTGGCTGAACAGTGTTACATCAGTAAAAGGGGCGGGAGGGGGATACTTTATCATTCAATTACTCTTGAACTACAACTCTGACAGAATTGAAATAACACTCTCCAAAGTCCAAATACTATGATGATTAATTAGAACTGCTTTTATTGTGAAACATTACTATTCCTTTAAAGGGATAGTAATGTTTCAATTTCAAGAACTCTGCAATCCTTTCTTGTACTGCATACAACCGATCTATTATGTTTGTAATGCTGCATTTGCTATATATGTTGAGAAATAAATGAATTATCCACCTCATGCCCCTTATACTCAAGCCTGTTGACGTGGGACAACCTTCCTTCAGTATACAGAAAACCCTGCCCTCCTTCATCAAGGTGAGCATGGTTTTCTGTATACTGAATAGAGGCAGTTTGTGCCTCATAGCTCTCTTCAGATTTATGGGGAGGTGGTCTGGATTTGTGAAAAGGGGTGCGAGGGGGATAATTCATTATATTATTTCTCAAGATACATAGCATACTGTTTGAAGTGTTGAAACTGTTTAGTTTCAAGCGTAATCTGTCTGGAAACATAACAATCAAAACCTTTAATTCACTGGATGTTAGAAAGGTCTCAAATGCATTATTCTGCCAAGTGCTGGTATCAGTGGGTTTAAAGAGATTGTAATGGTTAAGTTTAAGTTGATTTAATATTGTAGACATTAAAAAAAGATTAACATCAATGTAAGTCTTATCTAAACCTTTATGGTTTGAGAGATATAACTTGCTAAAGTTACCTTTTCCTGGTTGTTTTACTCAAGTCTGCCATCTAGCTGACAGCTGCACATTCCAGTCATTTGACCAGACAGAGGCTCTTCAGCAGAGCTGAAATCACACTATTTAGAAATAAATACTTCATTGGAACAGTCTACAAAGTGTGCTTGCAAGCCAGGCACACTATGTGGACCGTTCCAAATTATGTATTTATCATTAGATATTGTTATATCGGCGCTGCTGAAGAGCCACATGTGGTCAAGCGACTAGAATCTGCTTCTGACAGCTTTACAGCTCGTCAAGCAGAAAGGGGAGGGACCAGAGAACTTTATTTTCCTATATCTCTCAAACCATAATGGTCTGAGAGATACAGTGCGAGTACTCTCTTTTAATTGTATCTACCATATAATTAATACTTTTTTTCTGATATTACTATCCCTTTAAAACAGTATTAGTATCAAATAGACGTTTGTACAGATAACGTAAAACAATATGATTATGGTAAAATATATCAAGTCACAACCGCCAGACAATTGTCTCTGACAGTTTTATGGAGATCTATGTTATATCCCTTATCAAAAGACAAATTATACAGAAAATGAAATTGCTCAGTTTTAAATGTTGGAATCACCCACACGTCCATTGGTACAAAATCAAACATACACTGTTGTCCACTATTACTTATATTTGTTGTGTAAAACCGCTTGTACTTTTTCAGGGAACACTGAGGTTCTATAGAACACAGTTTAATTATTGGCCTACGACATTCAAGATTATATGCCTATGCCTTTCTGATCTAGAATAGGGTGACCAGACCTCACCTTTAACCAGGGACACAAATGAAAAATGTATACAGCAGGGATGCTTGATTTCAGTGCAGTCCTGAAATATGCCTATTTCCTATGTTTTCACGGTTAAAGGTGAGATATGGTCAGCCTAATCTAGAACAGTGGTTCTCAACCCGTGCCCTCAGTGGCAACTAAGAGGCCAGGATTTGAGGATTCCCTTGTTAGAGCACAGGTGAGTTAATCAATACGAATGAGTCTCTGATCAACACACCTGTGTTCTTGCAGGGAAATTCCTAAATCCTGGCCTGTTATTGGCCACTGAGGGCATGGGTTGAGAACCTCTGATCTAGAACCATGCTAGAACATTCCTAATGATACATGTGACTCTTCTTGAATAATATCTGATCTAAAACCATGCTAAAACATTTAAGAAGGTATGCCTCTGTCTCAAGGACCATATCAGAACATTTGACGATTCTATGTTAAACTTGTAGAGTCCTTTCTGATCTAGAACAGTAAGGATGATTTGCTTGTATTGTAATTTTCTTTCCGATCTAAAACAGAGCTAGGATATTCAAGATGATGTACTTGCTTTTTCTAAATCTTCTATGACCTCTAGATTTATAACATAGCTAGCAATGTAAACCAATTTTTTAATAAGATCCCCTTTTCCTTCTCTCTTTTCCTCATAGCATTGACATGAAGTACTGGCTGCTTCTCACCCTTCTGTTGCTTGGGTATGTGACATATCTCTTGGTGGGTGCCCTGGTGGTCTCCTATATTGAGTCACCATATGAGGCCAGCCTGCGGGAAGAGCTGAGGCACTTTAAAAGTCTCTTATTGGAAGAGAGCCCATGTATCAATGTGACCAGCCTGGAGGTCCTCTTGGAGAAAGTCATTAGCGCCAACAAGTTTGGTGTCTCCGTCCTACAAAACACGTCCAACGACAGCAACTGGGACATTGCATCTTCTCTGTTCTTCGCCAGCACCTTGGTAACCACTGTAGGTAAGTTAAAATCAGTATAAATAGGTGAAATGAACAAAATGACCCAGTGGCGTAACAATGGGGGGGTCACACCTGCGACCAGGCCTGTCACTCCAGGGGCCCAGCCGCACCCTGCGACCCCCACCCCCCTGTCTTCTTCAGCACAGACCTCTAGCAGCTGAGCGGCCTCTTCCGCGCTCTAGTAATGCAGAGCGCTGGGAGATGACATCATCTCCCGGCGCTCTGCATTACTGAAGAGACGACCGTGTGGGAGTTCAAGCTGTCTAGAGGTCTATGCAGAAGGAGGTACAGACCTCTCCTTTCACGCTGCTGGACCATCAGGGAGGTGGGAGCTTGGAGGCAATGTGAAAGCAATGTGGAGATTGGGGGCCATGGGGGGACAATGTGGTCGGCGGGGGAGGGGCCCATGGCAATTTCTGCACCAGGGCCCGGTGGATTCTATTTACACCTCTAAAGTGACCCAAAGACAGTAATGTGTTTAATTTGTTATAGGGTCAGTCCTGTGTAGGTACAAAGTGACCTAATGACAGTGACATGCTTAACGGGTTAAATGGTCAGTCCCGTGTAGGAACAAAGTGACCTAATGACAGTGACGTGTTTAATGGGTTAAATGGTCAGTCCCATGTAGGAACATAGTGACCTAATGACAGTGATGTGTTTAATGGGTTAAATGGTCAGTCCTGTGTAGGTACAAAGTGACCTAATGACAGTGACATGCTTAACGGGTTAAATGGTCAGTCCCGTGTAGGAACAAAGTGACCTAATGACAGTGACGTGTTTAATGGGTTAAATGGTCAGTCCCATGTAGGAACAGAGTGACCTAATGACAGTGACGTGTTTAACGGGTTAAATGGTCAGTCCCATGTAGGAACAAAGTGACCTAATGACAGTGACGTGTTTAACGGGTTAAATGGTCAGTCCCGTGTAGGAACAAAGTGACCTAATGACAGTGACGTGTTAAATGGTCAGTCCCATGTAGGAACAAAGTGACCTAATGACAGTGACGTGTTTAACGGGTTAAATGGTCAGTCCTGTGTAGGAACAAAGTGACCTAATGACAGTGACGTGTTAAATGGTCAGTCCCATGTAGGAACAAAGTGACCTAATGACAGTGACGTGTTTAACGGGTTAAATGGTCAGTCCCATGTAGGAACAAAGCGACCTAATGACAGTGATGTGTTTAACGGGTTAAATGATTAATCCCATGTAGGAACATAGTGACCTAATGACAGTGACATGTTTAATGGGTTAAATGGTCAGTCCCATGTAGGAACAAAGTGACCTAATGACAGTGATGTGTATAATGGGTTAAATGGTCAGTCCCATGTAGGAACAAAGCGACCTAATGACAGTGATGTGTTTAACGGGTTAAATGATTAATCCCATGTAGGAACATAGTGACCTAATGACAGTGACATGTTTAATGGGTTAAATGGTCAGTCCCATGTAGGAACAAAGTGACCTAATGACAGTGACGTGTTTAACGGGTTAAATGGTCAGTCCCATGTAGGAACAAAGCGACCTAATGACAGTGATGTGTTTAACGGGTTAAATGATTAATCCCATGTAGGAACATAGTGACCTAATGACAGTGACATGTTTAATGGGTTAAATGGTCAGTCCCATGTAGGAACAAAGTGACCTAATGACAATGACGTGTTTAATGGGTTAAATGGTCAGTCCCATGTAGGAACAAAGTGACCTAATGACAGTGACGTGTTTAACGGGTTAAATGGTCAGTCCCATGTAGGAACAAAGTGACCTAATGACAGTGATGTGTATAATGGGTTAAATGGTCAGTCCCATGTAGGAACAAAGTGACCTAATGACAGTGATGTGTTTAATGGGTTAAATGGTCAGTCCCATATAGGAACAAAGTGACCTAATGACAGTGATGTGTTTAACGGGTTAAATGATTAATCCCATGTAGGAACATAGTGACCTAATGACAGTGACATGTTTAATGGGTTAAATGGTCAGTCCCATGTAGGAACAAAGTGACCTAATGACAGTGATGTGTATAATGGGTTAAATGGTCAGTCCCATGTAGGAACAAAGTGACCTAATGACAGTGATGTGTTTAATGGGTTAAATGGTCAGTCCCATATAGGAACAAAGTGACCTAATGACAGTGATGTGCTTAATGGGTTAAATGGTCAGTCCCATGTAGTGACCTAATGACAGTGACGTGTTTAATGGGTTAAATGGTCAGTCCCATGTAGGAACAAAGTGACCTAATGACAGTGACGTGTTTAATGGGTTAAATGGTCAGTCCCGTGTAGAAACAAAGTGACCTAATGACAGTGACGTGTTTAATGGGTTAAATGGTCAGTCCCATGTAGGAACAAAGTGACCTAATGACAGAGATGTGTTTAATGGGTTAAATGGTCAGTCCCGTGTAAGAACAAAGTGACCTAATGACAGTGACGTGTTTAATGGGTTAAATGGTCAGTCCCATGTAGGAACAAAGTGACCTAATGACAATGACATGTTTAACGGGTTAAATGGTCAGTCCCGTGTAGGAACAGAGTGACCTAATGACAGTGATGTGTTTAATGGGTTAAATGGTCAGTCCCATGTAGGAACAAAGTGACCTAATGACAGTGACGTGTTTAACGGGTTAAATGGTCAGTCCCGTGTAGGAACAGAGTGACCTAATGACAGTGATGTGTGTAATGGGTTAAATGGTCAGTCCCATGTAGGAACAGAGTGACCTAATGACAGTGATGTGTTTAACGGGTTAAATGGTCAGTCCTGTGTAGGAACAGAGTGACCTAATGACAATGATGTGTGTAATGGGTTAAATGGTCAGTCCCATGTAGGAACAAAGTGACCTAATGACAGTGACGTGTTTAATGGGTTAAATAGTCAGTCCCATGTAGGAACAGAGTGACCTAATGACAGTGATGTGTGTAATGGGTTAAATGGTCAGTCCCATGTAGGAACAAAGTGACCTAATGACAGTGATGTGTTTAATGGGTTAAATGGTCAGTCCCATGTAGGAACAAAGTGACCTAATGACAGTGACGTGTTTAATGGGTTAAATAGTCAGTCCCATGTAGGAACAGAGTGACCTAATGACAGTGATGTGTGTAATGGGTTAAATGATCAGTCCCATGTAGGAACAAAGTGACCTAATGACAGTGATGTGTTTAATGGGTTAAATGGTCAGTCCCATGTAGGAACAGAGTGACCTAATGACAGTGATGTGTTTAATGGGTTAAATAGTCAGTCCCATGTAGGAACAGAGTGACCTAATGACAGTGATGTGTGTAATGGGTTAAATGGTCAGTCCCATGTAGGAACAAATTGACCTAATGACAGTGATGTGTTTAATGGGTTAAATGGTCAGTCCCATGTAGGAACAAAGTGACCTAATGACAGTGATGTGTTTAATGGGTTAAATGGTCAGTCCCATGTAGGAACAGAGTGACCTAATGACAGTGATGTGTTAAATGAGTTAAATGGTCAGTCCCATGTAGGAGCAAATATATCTAATGACAGTGATGCATTTAATGGGTTAAATGGTCAGTCCCATGTAGGAACAAAATGACCTAATGACAATGATGTGTTTAATGGGTTAAATGGTCAGTCCCATGTAGGAACAAAGTGACCTAATGACAGTGATGTGTTTAATGGGTTAAATGATCAGTCCCGTGTAGGAACAAAGTGACCTAATGACAGTGATGTGTTTAATGGGTTAAATGGTCAGTCCCATGTAGGAACAAAGTGACCTAATGACAGTGATGTGTTTAATGGGTTAAATGATCAGTCCCGTGTAGGAACAAAGTGACCTAATGACAGTGATGTGTTTAATGGGTTAAATGGTCAGTCCCATGTAGGAACAGAGTGACCTAATGACAGTGATGTGTGTAATGGGTTAAATGGTCAGTCCGCTATAAGAACAAATGGTGGCTTTAAAGAAAGTGGAACATTCGCTGTTTTTGAATTCCATACATTTACGTGCTATTTGCGATTGCTCATGTTTTGATGCAAGAAACTAAAGTTTCTACTAACGTCTTGATGCTGAATAGCACATACTCCCGAATTAACGGCAAACTAAGCACATGCTCATTAATTAACTGCAAAGTTAGCCAGACGTATAAAAATTTGCTCTAATTGCTTTACTGAATTAGGTTCAGTCACGATCCACTCACAAAACAATGGACATTTTAGCTGGGCCACTTTTTGAAACGCATTCACTAAGAGCTTATGTTCGCTAATTCTTAAAAAAGCAACAATTCAGTAAAATAAAAATATATCTTTGACAAGCACCAAGTAATAGCATAGAAATCTGCCAAATTAATATCACTATTAAAATATTTATTAAAATATACAAATACAGACTTATAAAATCATGTATGAAAGCAAGAATACTGTTAGATCGCTTCCATGTACCCCAATGGATATACACCATCTAAGGAAGGGCTGTCCAAGTTCAGTCCTCAAGGGCCGCCAACAGGCCAGGATTTAGGAATTTCCATGATTAAGCACAGATGAGTTAGTCAAAATGAATGAGCCACTGATTAACTCACCTGAGCTTAACCCCTTAAGGACCTGGGGTTGGTTTTCTTTTAAAGGGATAGTGTTGTCTCGTTTTCATAATATTGAATATTATAGTTATTAAAAACCTAAACTAAACACTCCCAGTCCTATCTGTCAAACTTTTATGGTTTGAGAGATATTAGCCACTAAAGTTGCCCCCTCCCTCCCCTTTCCGGGCCTGGTCTGCGCTGTTCCCCGGTGCCTGCCTGCATAAAAGGTTACGTTTTTCATTAATGCAGCAGTTATACTTGAAAATAAAAAAAGTGTTTGCATATCGCTAATGTAATTATCATTTGCCTCGCTATGTCATGCTGCTGAAAGGTCCGCTTTAACCCTCTGAGTGCCAGAGGAGTACGCAACGCATTGCAAAGCAATGCGTTGTGTACCCCTCTGGCACTCAAAGGGTTAAATCACTGTAATTAGGGATAGTTCGATATAAGTGAAGTCAACCTTTTTAGCGCCAGAGCGGTATGCAACGCATTGCAAAGCGCTCAAAGGGTAAATCCATTGATTACAAGCTGAATTTTTAGCATAAATGCATTTGCCACCCCCCCCGTAACATTCCTTGGATGTTATAGATGTCTCCAACATATTGCTTTTGCAAATTATGGAAATATTAAACAGGGGTTAAACATGCCAATGATTTTCTATGGACTGAATGACCCCTCCTTCTAACTAAAGGAAATCCCAGATGTACTGATCTCACTCCCTCAGCCCTGAACACTACCTCCGCCCTTCACACAGGCCATTAACCCCTTCCGTATTGGCAGCTACTCTCCCAAAGCAGTTGGAATATTTTTTTGGGTG
This sequence comes from Rhinophrynus dorsalis, assembly GCA_037306005.1. NCBI lineage: Eukaryota > Metazoa > Chordata > Amphibia > Anura > Rhinophrynidae > Rhinophrynus > Rhinophrynus dorsalis. Next base: position 179,378,978 of record CM074726.1, read on the forward strand.
ATCAGAGACACAGAAAGTGTTCAGTATTATAACACTGATTATCCAGTTGTTTCATGGCAACTGAAGGAAATCAAAATAAATATATCGTGCTCCATAAATCCACATTTATCCCCTCTGGGCATGCTGAAACACTGAGATCTGTAGCTGTTCAATCATCTCCTTGTGTACACACAAAACAGCTTAACTGTAACATTTCATAACCAGTAACAGGATAAGTAAATACAGTAAAGACATCTGATAGCCTTTCATACAGTAAGCAGTGGGTAATAATGTCACTGTTGTGTTTATGGGTCAGTCCTTCCTAAAAATAAAGTGTACTAATGACAGTGATATGTTTATGGGTCAGTCCTTCCTAAAAATAAAGTATACTAATGACAGTGACATGTTTATAGGTCAGTACTTCCTAAGACTAAAGTGTACTAATGACAGTGACATGTTTATGGGTCAGTACTTCCTAAGACTAAAGTGTACTAATGACAGTGACATGTTTATGGGTCATGCCTTCCTAGGACCAAAGTGTACTAATGAAAGTGACATGTTTATGGGTCAGTCCTTCCTAGGACCAAAGTGCACTAATGACAGTGACATGTTTATGGGTCATGCCTTCCTAGGACCAAAGTGTACTAATGACAGTGACATGTTTATGGGTCAGTCCTTCCTAGGACCAAAGTGTACTAATGACAGTGACATGTTTATGGTCAGTCCTTCCTAGGACCAAAGTGTACTAATGGCAGTGATATGTTTATGGGTCAGTCCTTCCTAGGACCAAAGTGTACTAATGACAGTGACATGTTTATGGGTCAGTCCTTCCTAGAACCAAGTGTATTAATAACAGTGATATGTTTATGGGTCAGTCCTTCCTAGGACCAAAGTGCACTAATGACAGTGACATGTTTATGGGTCAGTCCTTCCTAGGACCAAAGTGTACTAATGACAGTGACATGTTTATGGGTCAGTCCTTCCTAGGACCAAAGTGTACTAATGACAGTGACATGTTTATGGGTCAGTCCTTCCTAGGACCAAAGTGCACTAATGACAGTGACATGTTTATGGGTCATGCCTTCCTAGGACCAAAGTGTACTAATGACAGTGACATGTTTATGGGTCAGTCCTTCCTAGGACCAAAGTGTACTAATGATGGTGACATGTTTATGGGTCAGTCCTTCCTAGGACCAAAGTGTACTAATGACAGTGACATGTTTATGGGTCAGTCCTTCCTAGGACCAAAGTGTACTAATGACAGTGACATGTTTATGGGTCAGCCCTTCCTAGGACCAAAGTGTACTAATGACAGTGACATGTTTATGGGTCAGTCCTTCCTAGGACCAAAGTGTACTAATGACAGTGACATGTTTATGGGTCAGTCCTTCCTAGGACCAAAGTGTACTAATGACAGTGACATGTTTATGGGTCAGCCCTTCCTAGGACTAAAGTGTACTAATGACAGTGACGTGTTTATGGGTCAGTCCTTCCTAGGACCAAAGTATACTAATGACAGTGACATGTTTATGGGTCAGTCCTTCCTAGGACCAAAGTGTACTAATGACAGTGACATGTTTATGGGTCAGTCATTCCTAGGACCAAAGTGTACTAATGACAGTGACATGTTTATGGGTCAGTCTTTTTTAGATTGAAAGTTGAAAGGTCACAGTGAATTAGTACGGAGAAGTGCCCTTTGGACTTAGCTTTGAGTGAGCCACCGGTCAGTTTCATTAGTTCAGTCTCATTGTTATATATTAGAAACATACCAGTTTATAAGGGGTCATTAGAAAGTTCAAGAAAATAAACAGGGTCAGGTGGTTTTATACCAGTCTTTAGAAGTACTTGGAGTTAATGTAGCATAGTCTTAACCCTTTGAGTGCCAGAGGGGGTGGTGGCTGCATTGCTCAGTCGGGAAGAATCTGGGATTGTCTTATGACACATCTTGTCACCTTCTGCATCCACAAATTTGCATTGGTTTTAACCCTTTCAGTGCCAGAGGGGTACGCAACGCATTGCTTTGCAATGCGTTGCGTACCCCACTGGCACTGAAAGGGTTAAGGAAGCGTTTTACCCCTTGAATAGTAGGGAGTCTAGAAACATAGAATTTGATGGTAGGTAAGAACCATTCGGCCCATCTAGTCGCCCTTTTTCCTACTGTAAAAACTTCAAACCTTATTTGGTCCTTGGTCTTGTCTTATGCAAGCTTACATTCCCTCACTGGATTAACCTCTACCAGTTCTGCTGGTAGACTATTCCACCTATCTACCACTTCTGCTTTTGTGCTATTCCCCTTTTCTACCACTTCTGTTTTTAAGCTATTGCACTTACTTACTACCCTCTCAGTGAATAAAACCTTTTTACATTACTTCAAAGCCTCCATCCCTCCAGTTTTAGACTATGGCCTCTTGTCCTAACATTTTTACTCCTGTGAAATATACTTCCCTCCTGCACTTTGCTGAATCTCTTCATGTATGTGAATGTGTCTATCATATCCCCTCTCTCTCTTCTCTCCTCCAAGCTATACATGTTCAGATCCTTTAGTTTATCCTGAGATTTCTTTTCCTCTAAATCAGTCACCATTTTAGTAGCCCTTCTCTGAATTTTCTCTAGAGTATCTATATCCTTCTGGAGATGGGGTCTCCAGTACTGTACACAGTACTCTATAGAGGATCAATATCCTTCTGGAGATGGGGTCTCCTGTACTGTACACAGTACTCTATAGAGGATCAATATCCTTCTGGAGATGGGGTCTCCAGTACTGTACACAGTACTCTATAGAGGATCAATATCCTTCTGGAGATGGGGTCTCCAGTACTGTACACAATACTCTAGGTGAGGTCTAACCAGAGATTTATAGAATAGCATGAAGTTTTACCTCTTTCTGCTACTAATGCCTTTAACTATACAACCCAGTGCCCTGCTTGCATTCCCCATTGCATTATTACATTGCCTGCCTACCTGTAAGTCATCTGAAATAATTCTCCCAAAACACTATCCTTCCTACCTTTTAAAGGGGAAGATTCACATAAAAAAAAAATTCATGGGTTTTAATCAATAAAACAAGATTAGCTCTGGGGGTTTTTTAACTTACCTACAAGTGGTGATATGAAGCCTTGAAATCGGGCACTTCAGCTTTCTGTGGCACCCTGTATGTGCCTAGGGTTGCCACCTTTTCTTAAAAAAAAATACCGGCCATGGCATTCCCTTCATTGACTTAATATTGGACAGAAGCCAATTTTTTCCGGCCTGCCGGTAAAATACCGGCTGGGTGGCAACCCTATATGTGCCGTACGGCTCTGCAGGACTTCCCACCTCCCTCCCAGCTGCCCCAGGGAGAGCGTTCACGCTTCCCTTCATATCTGTATTTCTCTGGGCTAATGTTACAGCAAGCTCTGTTTACAATGCTACTGAGGTTGCAATCGCAGTAGCATTGTAAACGGAGCTTGCTGTAATGTTAGCCCACAGAAATACAGCTACGAAGGGAAGCGTGAACGCGCTCCCTGGGGCAGCTGGGAAGTCCTTCTGCATCCTGCGGCACATACATGGTCCCGCAGATCACAGAAGTGTCCGATTTGAAGGTTTCATATCTCCACTCATAGGTAAGTTAAAAAAAAACAAGAGAGAGAACAGCGAGCACCCGGCAGAGGAGGGTAAGGCAAGAAAAGGGGGATCAACAGAGGAAGATGGGGCATGAAGAGCGGGTGGTGAAAGAGGCAGAGAAGGGGGGTCAAGAGGGAGAAAAAGAGGCAAAAGGAGGAAGGATCAGGAAACAAAAGGAGGGGGGCCAAGAAGGAGGGGGGATCAGGAGGGAGAGAGAGAGGCAAAAGGGTGGGATCAAGAGTCAAGGAGGGGGACAAAGGGGGATCAAATGGGAGAGAAAAAGCCAAGGCAAAAGGAGGGGGCTCAAGAGGGGGAGAATGAAGTAAAAGGTGGGAATCAAGAGGTGGAGAAAGAGGCAAAAGGGAGAATCAAGAGGTGGTGTGTGTATGTATGTGTGTGTATATATATTTCAAGTACTCACCAATACTTCCAAGTACCTAAAGTGTGTATATATATATATATATATATATATATATATATATATATGCTTTAGGTACTTGGAAAACTAGCAAATGACCGCAAAAAAAGTATCGGTAACTGGTATCGGTGAGTACTTGAAAAAAGTATCAGTATTTGTACTCGGTCTTAAAAAATTGGTATCGGTGCATCTCTAATTAAAACCTACGGTCAGATTTTTTTTTATGTGAATGTTCCCCTTTAAGCAAATGGACATTTTTAGTTCTTTAGGGTGCATTTGGTTTGAATCATAATTGTACAGGTTCTCTCTGTGGTAGGGACTGTGTTAAATCACTCCTGATGTACCTGCGCTCTCCTGGTGATCCAGTCACTTTGGGTGGCGCATCTGCAGACGTGGATGATGGCCAGCCCACATGGGGATCAGCCAAAAGAGTAATTACTTGGGCAGGGCCGTGTTATTCATCTGTTATTCCAATGCAGACCTGCGTAAATAGTCCTCTTTAATTCTTTCATTGCTACGTTGCTTAGAAGGAACACTTGTTGACACACATGCAGGTTGGTCATTGTTTGAATTCTTACTGCGAACTGTCTGCACAGTGGCATGATAGGTCTCCATTCAGATAAGTGCTGCTGAAACTTTTCGGCATTGAAACAGGCAAATTTCATCAATCTGCTTTTGGTCTGCATAACACATATCTCCCAAGTGTCCCGCTTTAGGAGATATTAGGGGTCCGTACCTCCCAAGTGTCCTGCTTTAGGAGATATTAGGGGTCCATACCGCCTAAGTGTCCCTCTTTAGGAGATATTAGGGATCCATTCCTCACAAGTGTCCCTCTTTAAGAAATATTGGGGTCCATACCTCCCAGGTGTCCCTCTTTAGGAGATATCAGGGTTCATACCTCCTAATTGTCCCTCTTTAGGAGATATTAGGGGTCCATACCTCCCAAGTGTCCCTCTTTAGGAGATATTAGGGGTCCATACCTCCCAAGTGTCCCTCTTTAGGAGATATCAGGGATCCATACCTCCCAAGTGTCCCTCTTTAGGAGATATTAGGGATCCATACCTCCCAAGTGTCCCTTATTAGGAGATATTAGGGGATACATATCTCATAAGTGTACCTCTTTAGGAGATATTAGGGGTCCATACCTCCCAAGTGTCCCACCGGTCCATACCTCCCAAGTGTGCCTCTTTAGGAAATATCGGGGTTCATACCTCCCAAGTGCCCCTCTTTAAGAGATATTAGGGATCCATACCTCCCAAGTGTCCCTCTTTAGGAGATATTAGGGGACTATACCTCCCAAGTGTCCCCTTTTAGGAGATATTAAGGATCCATACCTCCCAAGTGTCCCTCTTTAGGAGATATTAGGGATCCATATCTCCCAAGTGTCCCTTTTTAGGAGATATTAGGGCTCCATACCTCCCAAGTATCACTATTTAGGAGATATTAGGGGACCGTACCTCCCAAGTGTCCCTCTTTAGGAGATATTAGGGGTCTGTACCTCCCAAGTGTCCCTCTTTAGGAGATATTAGGGCACATACCTCCCAAGTGTCTCGCTTTAGGAAATATTGGGGTCAATACCTCCCAAGTGTCCCTCTTTAGGAGATATCGGGGTTCATACCTCCTAAGGATCCCTCTTTAGGAGATATTAGGGGTCCATACCTCCCTTGTCCCTCTTTAGGAGATATTAGGGGTCCATACCTCCCAAGTGTCCCTCTTTAGGAGATATTAGGGGTCCATACCTCCCAAGTTGCCCTCTTTAGGAGATATTAGGGGTCCATACCTCCCTTGTCCCTCTTTAGGAGATATTAGGGGTCCATACCTCCCAAGTGTCCCTCTTTAGGAGATATTAGGGGTCCATACCTCCCAAGTGTCCCTCTTTAGGATCCCTCTTTAGGAGATATTAGGGGTCCATACCTCCTGTGTCCCTCTTTAGGAGATATTAGGGGTCCATACCTCCCAAGTGTCCCTCTTTAGGAGGTATTAGGGGTCCATACCTCCCAAGTTGCCCTCTTTAGGAGATATTAGGGGTCCATACCTCCCTTGTCCCTCTTTAGGAGATATTAGGGGTCCATACCTCCCAAGTGTCCCTCTTTAGGAGATATTAGGGGTCCATACCTCCCAAGTGTCCCTCTTTAGGATCCCTCTTTAGGAGATATTAGGGGTCCATACCTCCTGTGTCCCTCTTTAGGAGATATTAGGGGTCCATACCTCCCAAGTGTCCCTCTTTAGGAGGTATTAGGGGTCCATACCTCCCAAGTTGCCCTCTTTAGGAGATATTAGGGGTCCATACCTCCCTTGTCCCTCTTTAGGAGATATTAGGGGTCCATACCTCCCAAGTGTCCCTCTTTAGGAGGTATTAGGGGTCCATACCTCCCAAGTGTCCCTCTTTAGGAGATATTAGGGGTCCATACCTCCTGTGTCCCTCTTTAGGAGATATTAGGGGTCCATACCTCCCAAGTGTCCCTCTTTAGGAGATATTAGGGGTCCATACCTCCCAAGTGTCCCTCTTCAGGAGATATTAGGGGATTTGTACCTCACAGGTATCCCTCTTTAGGAAATATTAAGGATCCGTACCTCCCTAGTGTCCCTCTTTAGGTGATATTAGGGGTCCATTCCTCCCAAGTGCCCCTCTTTAGGAGATATTAGGGGATTTGTACCTCACAGGTATCCCTCTTTAGGAAATATTAAGGATCCGTACCTCCCTAGTGTCCCTCTTTAGGAGATATTAGGGGTCCATACCTCCCAAGTGTCCCTCATTAGGAAATATTAAGGCAAAACCGGATTCATTAGCACATATGTTCTAATGTGAGAGTTGCTCTTTAAATGTCTTGGATGCTAAGCATATGTGCAGTATACATAAGATATCATTAGCTTCCAAGGGGTTAAACGGGAGGTCTGACCACTAACGTCAATGACGGAACATAAAACCCAATGAACAATCACTCTTCTGTGTGGAAGAAGAAAAGAAATCTGGATTTAGGGCCTATAAAATGAAATCTTGATCCTTGCATGCTGTTTGTCTGGTTGGATTAGTTTCACACATCAGACTGAGCTGTTCTGCAAGAATGAACCTCTCCCCACGCTCCGTCCCTTCCTCGGCGTACAGTAGCCTTGTGTCGCTGTGCAGAGCGACCAACCGTGATGTGTTTGTATAGGAATTAGGTGTGTCTGGCCTTGCACAGCTGTGGCCGGATTAATAAGCTCTCGTCATACTCTTATACATGGGACCTCAGGACAGATTGAGGTTCCTGTCTCAACCCTTTAAAGTAGTGTGGCCCTCAGGGGCTTCTCTTGCGGCCCCCAGTCTGTTACATTGAAAAGAGGAATTAATTTCCCTCTACCACATCACAAACACACACACAACCCCTATTATCCCCCCTAAAAACATTCAACCTCTTTCTTTTGCCTCACCGCAAACCTCCCTTTAACCCTTTGAGTGCCAGAGGGGTATGCAACTCATTGCAAAGCAATGCGTTGCATACCCCTCCGGCACTCAAAGGGTTAAAATTGCACTGTTCCACCTTAAAGGGATAGTAATATTAAAGTATTATTAAAGTTTATCTCCAAGTCTTCTATATGGTTTTTATAACAGGTGCTATGTTTAAGTACTTATGGGTTTGTTGTTCAAAAGTTATTCAAGCAGAAAGGATCCCCCTCCTGCCCCTTCCGGCCGCGTCACGCTGCCTCTCAGCAGGGGACGGCTGGCCTGGGGGGCAGGGGGCATTCGCCCCCTGGGCTGGTGATATGTCTGGGCTGGTGGGCCACTGCACCTCACTAAATCTCCTGATTGCTGCTGTAAATGGAGCTACACTAGTGATACCACAGAGCTTACAACTGAAATGGAGCTACACTAGTGATACCACAGAGCTTACAACTGAAATGGATCTACAGTAGTTATACCACAGAGCTTACAACTGAAATGGATCTACACTAGTGATACCACAGAGCTTACAACTGAAATGGAACTACACTAGTGATACCACAGAGCTTACAACTGAAATGGATCTACACTAGTGATACCACAGAGCTTACAACTGAAATGGATCTACACTAGTTATACCACAGAGCTTACAACTGAAATGGATCTACACTAGTGATACCACAGAGCTTACAACTGAAATGGAGCTACACTAGTGATACCACAGAGCTTACAACTGAAATGGATCTACAGTAGTGATACCACAGAGGTACAATCCAAATGGATCTACAGTAGTGATACCACAGAGCTTACAACTGAAATGGATCTACACTAGTGATACCACAGAGCTTATAACTGAAATGGATCTACACTAGTGATACCACAGAGCTTACAACTGAAATGGATCTACACTAGTGATACCACAGAGCTTACAACTGAAATGGATCTACAGTAGTGATACCACAGAGGTACAATCCAAATGGATCTACACTAGTGATACCACAGAGCTTACAACTGAAATGGATCTACACTAGTGATATCACAGAGCTTACAATTGAAATGGATCTACAGTAGTGATATCACAGAGCTTACAACTGAAATGGATCTACACTAGTGATATCACAGAGGTACAATCCAAATGGAGCTAAACTAGTGATATCACAGAGGTACAATCCAAATGGAGCTAAACTAGTGATATCACAGAGGTACAATCCAAATGGAGCTAAACTAGTGATATCACAGAGGTACAATCCAAATGGAGCTAAACTAGTGATATCACAGAGGTACAATCCAAATGGATCTACAGTAGTGATATCACAGAGGTACAATCCAAATGGATCTACACTAGTGATATCACAGAGGTACAATCCAAATGGATCTACACTAGTGATATCACAGAGGTACAATCCAAATGGATCTACACTAGTGATATCACAGAGGTACAATCCAAATGGATCTACACTAGTGATATCACAGAGGTACAATCCAAATGGAGCTACACTAGTGATATCACAGAGGTACAATCCAAATGGATCTACAGTAGTGATATCACAGAGGTACAATCCAAATGGAGCTACACTAGTGATATCACAGAGGTACAATCCAAATGGATCTACACTAGTGATATCACAGAGGTACAATCCAAATGGAGCTACACTAGTGATATCACAGAGGTACAATCCAAATGGAGCTAAACTAGTAACATAATCCATTTCCCTTGTAAGCTCTATAGTATCACTAGGTAAGCTTTACTTGGTTTGTAAGATTTGTATTAGCGTACTAGTGTAGCCGCAGTTCAACTGTAAGCTATGTGTTATCACTTGACTTATGTCACAACATTAACCCTTTGAATGCCAGTGGGGTATGCAAGGCATTGCAAAGCAATGCGTTGCATACCCCTCTGGCACTCAGAGGGTTAATGCCAATTTTAAAATTAACAACAGGGGGTGAGCTGGAACAGTGGGCTCGAACGACGATAGAAATGGACCACTTGAATGTTTTTGACCCCTGGGCCACAAATTGTCAGCCCTCCCCCTGCCTCTCAGTCTGGTCCGGATGGAGCGCAGCGAGGGACAATCTTCAGTAAACAATAGGAAAATCCTGCCGTCCTTCCTCAAGGGGGCAGTGTTATCCTTATACTTACTGAGTGAAGATTGTCCCTCGCTGCATCCGTCCGCTCCCACAACTGGATTCTAGATCTAAGAGGAGGCGGCCTGAAGGGGCGGGAGGGAGATCCTTTCAGCTTGAATATCTCATGAACAACAGAACTGAATGTAATTAAACATAGCGCTGCATTTTATAAAAACCATATAGAAGACTCGGAGCTAAACGTTAACCCTTTGAGTGCCAGAGGGGTACGCAACGCATTGCTTTGCAATGCGTTGCGTACCCCTCTGGCACTCAAAGGGTTAATATAGACATTACTATCCCTTGAACCCTGGCAATGTTTTTATAACAATACATTTCATTTACAGATATCTGGTACTCTTAGTATAACAGGTAACCAACTCGAGTCCTCAAGGGCTACTGACAGTCTACGAGTCATATACACTGAGGAAAAAGGGGAGCAATTCTGGGGAAAACCATCTTTGATTTAAATCCCCATTCATTGATTTAAATGGGGGTTTTAATCCGTTGAATTCTAGAGCGGTCTCTAACGAGAGGAGCTAAAGGGGAACTACCACCCCAACATGATTACGTCTGTAGAGATGTGTCTTTCATTTGTTATAAGCGCTGTGTAATTTATTTTTTTTTTAACCGTTTTTAAAATGAATAAAGTTGAAAAGACTATTGTACCTGGTGGTGTCTGTTCGAGTGAAGCATGGAGCCAAATGGCTCCGTTGTTCCTCCCACTTTCTAAATGATCCATCCTACGTGCATGGATGGTAAGGATGTCACTGCTTCATTTGCATGCGCGCTGCGCTACCGTGCATGTAAAAAAAAAAAAAAAAAAAAGGCTGTGGGCAGGCACATCGCCGTTGACAGACAGGTCTATGGAGAACGCGTACATGCGCAGTTGAAGGAGACAGCAAAGATGGCCGCGGCGTTAACGGTCTATGTGCACGGTAAACTTTAAAGATTCCAAAATATAGAAAGCGCATTGGGAAGTTTAACAAACATATTTGGGGTGACTGTAGGGGTATCTAGCTTCACACCATAGATTAGTTAGTGATGGTAGTTCCGCTTAAGTGAATTGTTGTCAGTGGAGCAGAAGTTATGGGAGTAAGTGAATTGCTGGCAGGGGAGCAGGGGTTATATAAGGTAAGTGAATTGTTGGCAGTGGAGAGGTGTTTATAGGAGGTAAGTAAATTACTGGCAGGGGAATGGATCTTATTGGCGGTAAGTTAACTGCTCGAAGTAGATGGAAGTTTATAAGAGGTAAGTGAATTACTGGCAGTGGAGTGGAGTTCAAAGCGGAACTACCACCCGACAAAATCTTTAGCTTAACTAAGTCGTCATCTGGCGACTAGCTGCTTAGTCGCGCTAGTCGCCAGAATAATTACCTTATTTAATAGATTTCTGCTCTTTTCTATGGCTGACAGTAGCACGGAGTGCGGACATCTTGCCATTGTGACATCTGCGTACCTACCCTGTCAGTCCCAGCTGGAGCCAAATGGCTCCTAGCAACACCTCCTAGACCCGGCTGGGACTGACAGTGCAGGCTTGCGGACATCACAATGGCAAGATGTCCGCGCTCCGTGCTACTGTCAGCCATAGAAAAGAGCAGAAATCTATTAAATAAGGTAATTATTCTGGGGACTAGTGCTACTAAGCAGCTAGTCGCCAGATGGGGACTTAGTTAAGCTAAAGATTTTGTCGGGTGGTAGTTCCACTTTAAAGGAGGTAAGTGAATTGCTCGCAGTGGAATGGTGGTTATTTGAGATAAGTGAATTGCAGGCAGTGGAGAGGAAGTTATTAGAAGTGAGTGAAATTACTGGCAGTGGGTCAGAGGTGATAGGAAGTGAGTGAATTGTTGGCAGTGGAGCCCTGGTTATAGGAGGTAAATGAAATGTTGGCAGTGGACTGGAAGTTATAGGAGGTGAGTGAATTGCTGGAAGTGTAGCACTGATTATAGGAAATAAATTAAATGATGGTAGTGGAGCGGAAGTTATCGGAGGTAAGTGAATTCCTGGCTCTTGAGAGGAAGTTATAAGAGGAGAGTGAAGTGTTGTCAGTGGAGAAGAGGTTATAGGAGGCAATTGAATTGTGTACAGATCTACATGCAAATTGCTATGAATTCAGATCTAATAGAGATTACACTAGTGCACCTATTATGTTTATCTGTAAGGTTAAGTTGTAGTCAGTGACACAGCAATCCCAAACATCTCTGGAATTCCACATACCCATTATCCCATTGGTTTGTAATCCCTGCACGTTGTCCTGTGATTCCTAACCTCTGCACATGTCACACAGAATAGGCAAGTACTGCCTGTATCCCTAGTTAGTGTCTGATTATAGTGCTGGACCTGCACTAGGAATTCACTAGTCATTCATGAGTAGGTGTCACCAAATAATAACTTTGACTTAGCTCTCTGCATGCCTGACGGGGCGAGCAATGTCATGCTCAAGTCTTCTGACACTCAAAAGGTTAACCACCTTACAGTACCAAGTTGTTTTTCATTTTATTTTAACATTTAACCTGGATATTAAAACTTTCGTGCCTACTCTGACTGTGCTGCTAGGCCATCTCTCTATAGTCTGGAAAAGCAGAGAGAGAGTTACAATTTACCACTATCCTGCTGCAGAAAAGACTGGCAAGAAGGAATTTAGGCAGAACTTTCCATCCACTCATCCATTACACACAGGATACATAGCATTTAGCGTGAGCGCGTCCTTGTATGTGTCCCCTAGAAATGATGTCTAAGGTCTAAGGAACTCCTCTAGTTACCTTTATAATGCGTTGGTCTTTCCTGACCCCACAACAGTGGCTCAGATCTCAATGTATTGAGCCTCTAATCCATGCATGTCCTTGTCAAATGAGAGGTGGTCTCTGGAGGTACAAAGTGATGAGAACGCCCCCTATCTGCAATCTGTAAAAGCAGTCTGTATCTGCAAAAGATCACAGTGAGTTTGTCTGTGCCTTGCGCTTGTCTTCATCAGATGAATGATCCAGCATTGCCTGAGGTGGATAACATACACAGTATTGTACCCCCTCAGTGCCAGTCTCACTGTCTACCTTACTCTGTCAGTCTCTCTCGCACTCTCTTGCTCTCACTTTTCCTGTTTCCCACTACTCTTTCTTGCTGTCATGTATTCTCTTGCAGTCTATACGCTCTTGCTTCTCTTGCATTCTGTTCTCTTTCAATGTCTCTCTCAAAATCTGTCTCAATTTCTCACTATCTCTTGTTGCTCTTTTGCTACCAGCAGCTCTGTTTCCCTGTGTCTCTGTGCCTCGCTCTCTTTCTTGCATGCGCTCTCTTTCAGGGCCGGACTGGGAATAAAAACCAGCCCTGGAAAAAATTGCTGACCAGCCCCATAGCATTGCGTCATTATACTAGTCCCATAGCATAATGGCATTTTTTTCTTGTTTATAAAAGGGGAAAACACGCATTTTAAAAGACATCTGAATGCCACCAGAACAATAGAGATTTATTTATATATATATATGTATATATGGTTGACAGTGGCACACACTGAAATTGAAAATAAATCATATAACACTTTATAGTATGGCAGTGCACGTCCCATAAAGGTAAATATAAAAATGTACTCAGCCTAGGGTATCCCCAACAGCTGTTCCTCTCTGCTGTTGGGGATACCCTAGGCTGAGTACATTTATATATATATATATATATATATAGATATACACATACACACCACCTCTTGACTCTCGATTCCCCTCTTTTTCCCACTCTTCATTCCCACCTTTTGCTTTGTTCTCCCCTCTTGACTCTAGCCCCCACCTTTTGCCTTTTTCTCTCCCTTTTGATCCCCCTTTCACCCCTTCCTTGACTCTCGATCCCACATTTTGCCTCGCTCCCCTTCTTGCCTCTTTCTCCCCCTCCTGATCCCCCCTTCTTTTGCCTCTTGGTCCCTCCCTCCTTTTGCCTCTTGATTGCCCCTCATTTAACCTCATGATCCCCCCTCCATTTGCCTCTTTTTTCCCCACTCTTGACCCCCCTCTGCCTCTTTTCTCCTCTTGTCAAGTTGCCTCTCTTTACCCCTCTTGATTTTTCTTTCGCCATTCTCCTCCTCTTGATCCCTCTCTTGCCTTAATCCAGCCTTGACTCTTGTCTTCATCCCCCTTTTGCCTTTTTCTCTCCCTCTTGCCTCTCTCCCCCTTTCCTGATTCACCCCTTTTGCCTCTCTCTCCCCCTTTCCTGATTCACCCCTTTTGCCTCTCTCCCCCTTTCCTGATTCACTCCTTTTGCCTCTCTCCCCCTTTCCTGATTCACTCCTTTTGCCTCTTTCTCCCCCATGTACTTCTCTCTCTCCCCCTTTTGCCTCTCTCCCCCATGTACTTCTCTCTCTCTCCCCCTTTTGCCTCTCTCCCCCATGTACTTCTCTCTCTCTCCCCCTTTTGCCTCTCTCCCCCATGTACTTCTCTCTCTCCCCCTTTTGCCTCTCTCCCCCATGTACTTCTCTCTCTCTCCCCCTTTTGCCTCTCTCCCCCATGTACTTCTCTCTCTCTCCCCCATGTACTTCTCTCTCTCTCCGCCTTTTGCCTCTCTCCCCCATGTACTTCTCTCTCTCTCCCCCTTTTGCCTCTCTCCCCCATGTACTTCTGCCTCTCTCCCCCATGTACTTCTCTCTCTCTCCGCCTTTTGCCTCTCTCCCCCATGTACTTCTCTCTCTCTCCCCCTTTTGCCTCTTTCACCCCCATGTACTTCACTCTCGCTCCCCCTTGTGCCTCTTTCACCCCCATGTACTTCACTCTACCCCTTGTGCCTCTTTCACCCCCATGTACTTCACTCTACCCCTTGTGCCTCTTTCACCCCCATGTACTTCACTCTCTCCCCTTGTGCCTCTTTCACCCCCATGTACTTCTCTCTCCCCTTGTGCCTCTCTCCCCCATGTACTTCTCTCTTTCTCTCCCCCTTGTGCCTCTCTCTCTCTCTCTCTCTCCCCCGTACCTCTTTTTCACTTTCTGCACTGCTGACATCCGGAGCGCAACCACTCCAAACGCGGAGACGCCGCATGGAGTGTGCAGGGGTTTTCTTCCTCTGTCTGGGCGCCAGTTTTAAACTGGCCTCAGAACAGAGGAAGAAAATACCCGCACGCTCCACGCGGCGTCTCCGCGTTTGGAGTGGTTGCGCTCCGGATGTCAGCAGTGCAGGAAGTAAGACATCAGTATCCGGCGGCTGTGGGGCTGCACAACTAATCGGCTCAGCAGTGCTAATTACAACTCGCGGCCGCCTGTTACAACTCGCGGCCGCGGATGATTGTAAAGAATAATTCAAACTTTTATAGAAGAAGCCCTCGGCCGGCCCCTGGGAAGCCCAGTGCTGGCGGCCTACCGGGATTTTTGCCGGTATCCCGGCAGGCCAGTCCGGCCCTGCTCTCTTTCCTCTCACTCTGGTTATCTCTCTCTCTTGTTTTCTGTCCTTAACTTATCTTGCTATCTATCTGTTGCCCCTTCTCGAATGCGCACTGTCTTCCTCTCTGTCTTTTGTTATCTCGCTATCTCTCTCTTGTGCTCTGTCTTCCTATCTCTCTCTTGTGCTCTGTGTCTTCCTATCTCTCTCTTGTGCTCTGTGTCTCCCTATCTCTCTCTTGTGCTCTGTCTTCCTATCTCTCTCTTGTGCTCTGTCTCCCTATCTCTCTCTTGTGCTCTGTGTCTTCCTATCTCTCTCTTGTGCTTTGTCATTTCCTCACTCTCTCTTCTTCTCTCCCTTTCTCTGTCTCGGTCTCACTCTCTCTCCCCCTCTCACTTTCTCTTTCCATCTCTCTCTCTCCCTCTCTCCCCTTCTGTCTCTCCCTCTCTCTCTCCCACATCTCTCCTGCTCCCTCTCACTCTCTCCCTCCTCTCTCTCTGTCACTCTCTCTCTCTCTCTTGGTCTCACTCTCTCTCCCCCTCTCACTTTCTCTCTCCATCTCTCTCTCCCCTTCTGTCTCTCCCTGTCTCTCTCTCCCACATCTCCCCTGTCCCTCTCATTCTCTCTCCCCTCTCTCTTTCTCTCTCTCTCGGTCTCTCTCTCCCCTCTCTCTCCATCTGTCTCCCACATCTCTCCTGCTACCTCTCTCTCTCTCCTCTTCTGTCTCTCCCTCTCTCTCTCCCACATCTCTCCTTCTCCCTCTCACTCTCCCCCCTCTCTCCTTCTCCCTCTCTCTCTCCCACATCTCTCCTGCTCCCTCTCACTCTCTCCTTCTCTCTTTCTATCCCTTTCTCTCTCTTCCGCTCCCTCTCTCTGTCCTGCACTCTTTCTTATACCTACTTTCCTACATGCAGTAAATGGGTTGAATTCTCATGTAAATCAATGGAAATGTTTATTTGCTTCCTATGCTGCAGGTTTGCCTCATAAGTACTCTAATTTTGTTTGCATTTATGGCCCCAAAATGTTAGCTCTATGATGGTGCAATTAAAAGTGTGCTAGTACCCGTTCCTTCCCTACAGTCTTACACTGGGGCATGCTGCCCAGATAACGTAACCTCACATGTGGACAGACAGGTTTATTTCCTGCTCTTTGTCTTGCTGACGCCCGTTGCTGGATGAGGAAGCTCCCAGTGTGACCAGTTTACATTGTGATCTCTGGGACTGTTCTTGCTTATTGTACAAGAGCAGTTATCTACTCATCAGCAATGTGGTTATAGCGGGGGTGGGAGGGGAACATGAGGCCCTCCAGCTATTGCTGAGCTACAATTTCCATCATTCAGTGTTGTCCCGCAACAGCTGGAAGACCTCACGTTGCTCACCTCTGGGTTAGAGGGTTAACCCTTCAAACACAGCACTGTAATTAGAGCAAAGGAAATGCTTCCAAAGGGAACTGAAATACATACGATTTAGCACAAGTAATGGTGAGCCTTTAGTATAATTTGTAATATGGGTTAAAAGGGACACTATCACCTTAAAACAACTTTTGTGCTTTTGTAAGAGCTTTCTAAATCAGCTACATATTCTATTACTTATTGTATTTTATTCTAGTTTTGAGTCATTTCAATTTACAGGTGATGGTAATTAAGTCTTACACTGCTGGAACTTCTTGTATTATACCTACATTACCTCACCATTTACTGACACTGCTCAGCAATGCAATGCTTACCTCCCATAGCACTGACTTCCTGTCTTATCCCTACATTACCTCCCCCACTGACTGACACTGCTTAGCAATGCATTGCCCACCTTCCCTAGCACTGAGTTCCTGTCTTATACCTATATTACCTCCCCACTCACTGACACTGTTCAGCAATGCAATGCTTACCTTCCCTAGCTCTGACTTCCTGTCTTATCCCTACATTCCCCCTCCACTCACTAACACTGCTCAGCAATGCAATGTCTGTCTCCCCTAGCACTGACTTCCTGTCTTATCCCTGCATTACCCCCACTCACTGACACTGCTCAGCAATACATTGTCCACTTCCCCTAGCACTGACTTCCTGCCTTATCCCAACATTAAGTCCCTCACTCACTGACACTGCGCAGCAATGCAATGCCCTCCTCCCCAGCACTGATTTCCTGTCTTATCCCTATATTACGTCCCCACTCACTGACACTGCTTAGCCTCCATTAGCACTGATTCCTCTCTTATCTCTACATTACCTTCCCCACTCACTGACACTTCTCAGCAATGCATTGGCCACCTCCCCTAGCACTGACTCCCTCTCTTATCCCTACATAACCTCCCAACTCACTGACACTGCTCAGCAATGCTTTGCACGCCTCCCCTAGTACTGACTTCCTGTCTTATCCCTACATTACCCCCACACTCAGTGATACTGCTCACCTCCCGTACCACTGACTTCCTGTCTTATCCCTACATTACCTCCCCACTCACTGACATTGCCCACCTCCCGTACCACTGACTTCCTGTCTTATCCCTACACTCACTGACACTGCTCAGCAATGCATTACCCATCTCCCCTATCACTGACTTTCTGTCTTATCCCCACATAACCTCCCCCACTCACTGACACTGCTAAGCAATGCATTACCCACCTCCCCTAGCACTGACTTCCTGTTTTTTCCCTACATTACCTCCCCACTCACTGACACTGCTCAGCAATGCATTACCCACCTCCCCTAGCACTGACTTCCTGTCTTATCCCTACATTACCTCCCCACTCACTGACACTGCTCAGCAATGCATTACCCATCTCCCCTATCACTGACGTCCTGTCTTATCCCCACATTACCTCCCCCACTCACTGACACTGCTCAGCAATGCATTACCCACCTCCCCTAGCACTGACTTCCTGTCTTATCCCTACATTATCTCCCCACTCACTGACACTGCTCAGCAATGCATTACCTACCTCTCCTAGTACTGACTTCCTGTCTTATCCCTACATTACCTCCCCACTCACTGACACTGCTCAGCAATGCATTACCCACCTCCCCTAGCACTGACTTCCTGTCTTATCCCTACATTACCTCCCCCACTCACTGACACTGCTCAGCAATGCATTACCCTCCTCCCCTAGCACTGACTTCCTGTCTTATCCCTACATTACCTCCCCACTCACTGACACTGCTCAGCAATGCATTACCCTCCTCCCCTAGCTCTGACTTCCTGTTTTATCCCTACATTACCTACCTCACTCACTGATACTGTAGTTATGGGCCCAAAAATGTTAACTATATGTTGACACAATTAAAAGTGTGCTAGTACCCGTTCCTTCCCTACAGTCTTACACTGGGGCATGTTGCCCAGATAATGTAACCTCACATGTGGACAGACAGGTTTATTTCCTTCTCTTTGTCTTGCTGACGCCCGTTGCTGGATGAGGAAGCTCCCAGTGTGACCAGTTTACATTGTGATCTCTGGGACTGTTCTTGCTTATTGTACAAGAGCAGTTATCTACTCATCAGCAATGTGGTTATAGCGGGGGTGGGAGGGGGAATGCGAGGCCCTCCAGCTATTGCTGAGCTACAATTTCCATCATTCAGTGTTGTCCCGCAACAGCTGGAAGACCTAACGTTGCTCACCTCTGGGTTAGAGGGTTAACCCTTCAAACACAGCACTGTAATTAGAGCAAAGGAAATGCTTCCAAAAGGAACTGAAATACATACAATTTAGCACAAGTAATGGTGAGCCTTTAGTATAATTTGTAATATGGGTTAAAAGGGGCATTATCACCTAGATATTACAGTATATTAGTCATTGTATTTAAATCTAGTTTGGAGTCATTTCAATTTACAGGTGATGTTAATTAAGCCTTACACTGCTGGAACTTCCTGTCTTATCCCTACATTACCTCCCCATTTATTGATATTGCTCAGCAATGCATTGCCACTTCCCCTAGCACTGACTTCCTGTCTTATGTCTACATTACCGCCCCCACTCACTGACACTGCTCAGCAATGCATTGCCACTTCCCCTAGCACTGACTTCCTGTCTTATCTCTACATTACCGCCCCCACTCACTGACACTGCTCCGCAATGCATTGCCAACCTCCGCCAGTACTAACTCCCTGTTTATCCCTACATTACCTCCCCACTCACTGACACAACTCAGCAATGCATTACCCACCTCCCCTAGTACTGACTTCCTGTCTTATCCCTATATTACCTCCCCACTCACTGACACTGCTCCGCAATGCATTGCCAACCTCCGCCAGTACTAACTCCCTGTCTTATCCCTACATTACCTCCCCACTCACTGACACTGCTCAGCAATGCATTGCCCACCTCCTCTAGTACTGACCTTCTGTCTTATCCCTACATTACCTCCCCACTCACTGACACTGCTCAGCAATACATTACCCACCTCCGCTAGCACTGACTTCCTGTCTTATCCCTATATTACCTCCCCACTCACTGACACTGCTCCGCAATGCATTGCCAACCTCCGCCAGTACTAACTCCCTGTCTTATCCATACATTACCTCCCCACTCACTGACACTGCTCAGCAATGCATTACCCACCTCCCTTAGTACTGACTTCCTGTCTTATACCTACATTACCTCCCCACTCACTGACACTGCTCAGCAATGCATTACCCACCTCCCCTAGTACTGACTTCCTGTCTTATACCTACATTACCTCCCCACTCACTGACACTGCTCAGCAATGCATTACCCACCTCCCCTAGTACTGACTTCCTGTCTTATCTCTACATTACCGCCCCCACTCACTGACACTGCTCCGCAATGCATTGCCAACCTCCGCCAGTACTAACTCCCTGTTTATCCCTACATTACCTCCCCACTCACTGACACAACTCAGCAATGCATTACCCACCTCCCCTAGTACTGACTTCCTGTCTTATCCCTATATTACCTCCCCACTCACTGACACTGCTCCGCAATGCATTGCCAACCTCCGCCAGTACTAACTCCCTGTCTTATCCCTACATTACCTCCCCACTCACTGACACTGCTCAGCAATGCATTGCCCACCTCCTCTAGTACTGACCTTCTGTCTTATCCCTACATTACCTCCCCACTCACTGACACTGCTCAGCAATACATTACCCACCTCCGCTAGCACTGACTTCCTGTCTTATCCCTATATTACCTCCCCACTCACTGACACTGCTCCGCAATGCATTGCCAACCTCAGCCAGTACTAACTCCCTGTCTTATCCATACATTACCTCCCCACTCACTGACACTGCTCAGCAATGCATTACCCACCTCCCTTAGTACTGACTTCCTGTCTTATACCTACATTACCTCCCCACTGACTGGCACTGCACAGCAATGCATTACCCACCTCCCCTAGTACTGACTTCCTGTCTTATTCCTACATTACCTCCCCCACTCACTGACACTGCTTGACAATGTATTGCCCACCTCCCCTAGCACTGACAGACTTTCTGTCTTATCCCCACTTTACCTCCCCTGCTTACTTGCACTGCTCAGCAATGCATTGCCTACCTCTCATAATACTGACTTCCTGTCTTATCCCTATATTACCTCCCCCACTCACTGACACTGCTCAGCAATGCATTGCCCATCTTCCCTAGCACTGAAAGAGTTATGTGTCATTGAGTTAGGTAGATAATGTAGAGCTAACACAAGAGGTGCCTTAATTAGCATAATTATCCATCAACATAACTCATAACAAAACCCATTCTATAAATAAAAATGGATAGTATAACATATAGGAGATTTTGAAAGTGCTTTAAAAATCACCAACTTTTTATAGGTGATAAGGTCCCTTTAAAACTCTGCATTCTGCTCATTTCCTCCTCCTTTGGAAACATTTCTCACATTGGGCCTTATATTGAGTTAAATGGAAATTTTACCCCTCGAATGGTAGAAAGGTCTCCAAAGCATTTCGAAGCAATGCACTGAGAACCTCTCTAGCATTCAAAGGATTAAACAAACATTTAATTAAATGGGAATTTTGGATGTTTTTATTTTGTTCCCCACATAAGACAGTTGTTTCACCATCAAATTGTTCAACTTTATCTTTATGCCAACACCCAATATTCCCTCCTGCGTTATCCTTCCGATTTCTTGCAGATTCCTACAAGCCAGGAGCCGGCACTGATAGGGTCTACTGTGACATATTTCCCTACATACATGCCTTAGATCTCGTACTAAGCAGAAGGTTATGAAAATAAAATGTCATCTACATCCCCTTCTATCACGCACCCCCTTCACTCTCTCCTTACGTCAGCATATGTGACTTTTTTTGCCAGATTGTTTACACCAACTCTAGAGATATTTTAATCATACCTGTGAGCTTTGTCTTCTGTAATTCCCGGAAAGGAATCCTGTGGTGCCGCTGGGGGATATAAATGATGCAGTTTGTGTCAAAAAGTGGAGGGGCTTAATCACAAGTCGGGTTGGGACTTAAAGGGATAGTAATACTTCAAAATTACTATCCCTTATATTGAAGCCCTTTAAAAACTGAATTAAATGTCACCAGCGCCATCTCTCAAACGTTAATGGTTTGCGAGATAGCCGCTTTTAAACTTCGCTCTCCCCTGACGTCATCGTTCTTGCTGCAGCAGGGAAATCCAGGACCGGCGGAGGCTCTTCAGCAGAGCTGTGATCTCGTTATGGAAGACAAGATCCTTTACTAAAACGGTCTTCTACGTGTGCTTGGTTACCAAGCACACGTAGAAGACCGTTTTAGTGAAGGATTGTTTCTTCTATAACGAGATCTGGCTCTGCTGAAGAGCCTCCTCTTGATTCAATGAACGGATTCCCCTGCTGCAGCAAGAACGCTGACGTCAGTGGAGAGGCAGAGGGAGCAAAATTTAAAAGCGGCTATCTCTCAAACCATAAAGGTGTGAGAGGTGCCGCTGGTGGCATTTAATTCAGTTTTTTAAGGGCTTCAATATAAGGGATAGCAATTTTGAAGTATTACTATCCCTTTAACAGGCTCAAAAAGTGGGTGGGAAGGAGGGGAAGTCGGCGGAAAATGGTGGGGAACAGGCTAGGAAGGAGCAGAAGTAGGGGGAGTTTCATAAGAAGCCCCCAACCACCGGACAATCAGTATCTGTCAATGGAGACCCAGTAATTTACTGCAAAAAACTGAGTCTCTGGTAGGGTGACCACATTTCCCTTCTGCCATTCCGGGACGTGGTCACCCTAGTTGCCCCTTCATACCTTGAGTCCCTGGTGGTCTAGCGGCGTGGAAAGTGCTCTGTGCCTCCTCCGGCACAGAGCTGAAGCTCCCGCGCGCTGTGCTCAGTAATGCAGAGCGCTGGGAGATGATGTCATCTCCCAGCGCTCTGTATTACTAGAGCGCTTGCCTCCAGGAGATCAGGTAAGCTGCATTGCCGCCCTGGATGTCAGCCTGCAAGCGGTGTGTCATATCATGGACGCCGCGAGGGAGCGCTACCAAGTGCTCCCTCGCGGCGTCCATGATGTGACACACCGCTTGCAGGCTGACATCCAGGGCGGCTTGGCTTCATTCCGGGACACTTCATTGTCCCGGTTGAAGGGGACCCGGGACGCGGGACATAGCCCTGAAACAAGGGACAGTCCCGGACGTTCCGGGACCCGTGGTCACCCTAGTCTCTGGGGTATGATTGTAATGGAAATATATGTTTGCTTAATAGGTTATCCTTTAAAGGGAACCTTAGGGATAAGTAACTCATAATTTGTTTAATACATTGATTGGTGTCTGTCATTCATCTGTCAGGTACACGTCAGTATTTATTTTTGCATTATATATTCAGTTTCCGCGATATAATGATCTCTTTTGATGTCTATATTTGAGTCACACCCCCTCATGACAAACTAAAGGCTTCAATAGATCTGATGACTCATAAGGAACTCACTTTATCAGATTTTACACTGAAACAACTAACATCAGACTATTACAGAGATCAAATGCAAATTAAAATAGGAAGTTGAAATAACAGACTGCTGTTTAACCCCTTAAGGACCATTGCCGTGCCAGGACCGTCACAGCGGTCCGGCACTTAAGGACCAATGACGGTCCTGGCACGGCATGGAGTTCAGGGCTCTCGGCGCGGCTTCACGCCGCTCCGGAAGTCCTGAACCGAAAGCACTAATAAAAAAAAAATGCCCCGTGGTCCGCAAGTGCCGGCCGCGCGTGCGCGCGCCAGTCCTTAAGGGGTTAAAGGACACGTACCTAGGTAACTCCTTCTGATAAATTAAAATTTAATTCTTAGGCTATAGTTCACTTTTAAACCTGTCACTGTCATTAGGTCACCTGCATGGGACTGACCATTTAACCCATTAAATGCATCACTGTAATTGGGTCACTTTGTTCCTACACAGGACTGGTCATTTAACCCATTAAACGCATCACTGTCATTAGGTCACTTTGTTCCTACATAGCACTGATCATTTAACCCATTAATTGCATCACTGTCATTAGGTCACTTTGTTCCTACATAGGACTGACCATTTAACCCATTAATTGCATCACTGTCATTAGGTCACTTTGTTCCTACATAGGACTGTCCATTTAACCCATTAAATGCATCACTGTCATTAGGTCACTTTTTTCCTACATAGGACTGATCATTTAACCCATTAAACACATCACTGTCATTAGGTCACTTTGTTCCTACATGGGACTGATCATTTAACCCATTAAACACATCACTGTCATTAGGTCACTTTGTTCCTACATGGGACTGACCATTTAACCCATTAAACGCATCACTGTAATTGGGTCACTTTGTTCCTACATGGGACTGACCATTTAACCCATTAAACGCATCACTGTAATTGGGTCACTTTGTTCCTACATGGGACTGACCATTAAACACGTCACTGTCATTAGGTCACTTTGTTCTTACATGCCACTGTCATTATGTTGGACTGACCATTTAAAGGGGATGTATCACCCCTATACAAGTTAGACTGAATAGTTACATTATATAGCGAATATGTGTAAAGGTTTATCAATTTCTTTTTTTAACCTTTATTTGGTCTAAACTGAAGTAATAAATATTGCCCTGCACCTACTTCCGGACAGACTGCAGTTACCTGCTCTGTAACCGCAGTCCGTCACGCTGACTCTGGTCTCCTCCTTCTATCTAGCCTCCTCCAATGACAGAAACTTCCTGTCTGTAAGCTGGAGTGATCTCATTGGCTAGTATCAATCTCTGCCAATGAGAGTGCTCCAGCTTACAGGCAGAAAGCTGCCGTCATTGGAGGAGGCTGGGTAGAGGGAGAGGAGCAGAGGCAGAGCAACGGACTGCGGTTACAGAGCAGGTAACTGCAGTCTGTCCGGAAGTAGCTGCAGGACAGACTTTATAACTTCAATTTAGACCAACTAAAGCTTTAATAAAAGGAATTAATAAACTTTTACACATATTCGGCATGTAATGTAACTTGTATAGGAGTAATACATCCCCTTTAACCCATTAAACATGCCACTGTCATTACATGGGACTGACCATTTAACTCATTAAACCTGTCACTGTCGTTAACTGTTTGAGTACCAGAAGGGTAGCTAACATGTTACTCTGCAATGCGTTGGCAACCCCTCTAGCACTCAAAGGGTAAAGCCACTTTCTTCCTACATGTTATTGATTGTTAACTTTGTAACCATTTAACTCCTTCCTTTCAGGTTATGGATACACGACCCCCCTGACAGATTCCGGCAAAGCCTTCTGCATCATCTACGCCTTGATTGGAGTTCCCTTCACCATGTTGGTCCTCAGCGCCTGCGTCCAGCGCCTTATGACCATCTTCACATACGGCCCAGTTCGCTACTTCCAAGTCTTCCAGGGATACGACCGCAGGAGGGTCACAAGGGTCCATTTCTTTGTCCTGGCCCTTCTGATGCTGATTTGCTTCTTCATTATTCCCTCTGCCATCTTCAGCGCCATCGAGGGCAGCTGGACCTTTCTTGACGCGTTTTACTTCTGTTTCATTTCTCTCTGCACTATCGGGCTCGGGGATTACGTTCCAGGGGAGCAACACAATCAGGGTCTCCGCAGGCTGTACAAGGTGTCTGTGGCCTGTAAGTACCCGGAGGTTATGAATGAGAGGGTTTTATGGTGCTCTGAGGAATATGTATAAAGGAAAGTAGAGAAATTTAGATCAAACTAACTACATCCTATGGAACGACTAAAAATTTTGAAATAGGGATTTTAACCCTTTGAATGCTAGATTGGTCTCCAACACATTGCAAAGACCTCTCTAGTATTCAAGGCGTTAAAGGGATAGTAATACTTCATTTTAACTTTATTTAATTTTGTAGGCATTAAAAAAACATGAAGAATGATATAAGTCTTATCTCTCAAACCTTTATGGTTTAAGAGATATTCACAAGCAAAGTCTCCCCCTCCCGCCCCTTTTACCTAGTGTAAGCCATCTCTTCTCAGATGTGAATCTGGTTGTAAAACCAGACAGATAACAGCAGGGGACAATCTTCTTTGTATGAAAACAATGAAAGCCCTTCCCCCCTTAACAAGTTTTTCAGGTTTTTCCCTTATCTTAATTGAAGATTGTCCCTCTCTGCAGTCTACCTGGGCACCTCCCTTCTGATCTGACGGGGGGGGGGGGGGATACTTTGCTTGTGAATATCTCCTAAACCATAAAGGTTTGAGAGATAAGACTTATATCGTTCTTCATGTTTTTTTAATGCCTACAAAATAAAATAAAGATAAAACAAAGTATTACTATCCCTTTAAAGGACCCTTTTACATTTATAGTAATTTGGTGAATGTTTATTTTCCCTATAATTTAGTTAGTTTAATCCAGAATTGCTTCAGTTCTTCCTAATATGACAGCTTCTCTATCTGACCCCCCCCCCACCTTACCTACTCTTTCCCTATTTATCCATCCTGCTCAATTATTTGCCTCTCCCATACGTATAGAGGAAAGTTACCCTAGAATAAGTAGATTTTATTTGTAAAATGAATGGACTTACTTAGTCAGGTGTATCTATATAATTACTGTGTGTAACAGAAGGACTTACCTAGGTAGGAGTCCATCATACAGCATTCAGGTATATCTACATAATTACTGTGTGTAACAGAAGCACTTACCTAGATAGGAGTCCATCATACAGCAGTCAGGTATATCTATATAATTACTGTGTGTGACAGAAGTACTTACCTTGGTAGGAGTTCGTCATACAGCAGTCAGGCGTATCTACATAATTACTGTGTGTAACAGAAGCACTTACCTAGGTAGGAGTCCATCACACAGCAGTCAGGCGTATCTATATAATTACTGTGTGTAACAGAAGCACTTACCTAGGTAGGAGTCCATCACACAGCAGTCAGGTGTATCTATATAATTACTGTGTGTAACAGAAGGACTTACCTAGGTAGGAGTCCATCACACAGCAGTCAGGCGTATCTATATAATTACTGTGTGTAACAGAAGCACTTACCTAGGTAGGAGTTCATCACACAGCAGTCAGGTGTATCTATATAATTACTGTGTGTAACAGAAGCACTTACCTAGGTAGGAGTTCATCACACAGCAGTCAGGCGTATCTATATAATTACTGTGTGTGTAACAGAAGCACTTACCTAGGTAGAAGTCCATCATACAGTGGTCAGGTGTATTTATATAATTAGTGTGTGTAACAGAAGCACTTACCTAGGTAGGAGTCCGTCATACAGCAGTCAGATATATCTGTAAAATTATTGTGTGTAACAGAAGCACTTACCTAGGTAGGAGTCCGTCATACAGCAGTCAGGCGTATCTATATAATTAGTGTGTGTAACAGAAGAACTTACCTAGGTAGGAGTTCGTCATACAGCAGTCAGGCGTATCTATATAATTAGTGTGTGTAACAGAAGCACTTACCTAGGTAAGAGTCCATCATACAGCAGTCAGGTGTATCTATATAGTTACTGTGTGTAACAGAAGGACTTACCTAGGTAGGAGTCCATCATACAGCAGTCAGGCGTATCTATATAGTTACTTTGTGTAACAGAAGGACTTACCTAGGTAGGGGTCCATCATACAGCAGTCAGGCGTATCTATATAATTACTGTGTGTAACAGAAGCACTTACCTAGGTAGGAGTCCGTCATACAGCAGTCAGGCGTATCTATATAATTATTGTGTGTAACAGAAGCACTTACCTAGGTAGGAGTCCGTCATACAGCAGTCAGGCGTATCTATATAATTAGTGTGTGTAACAGAAGCACTTACCTAGGTAGGAGTCCGTCATACAGCAGTCAGGCGTATCTATATAATTAGTGTGTGTAACAGAAGCACTTGCCTAGGTAGGAGTCCGTCATACAGCAGTCAGGCGTATCTATGTAATTACTGTGTGTAAAGAAGCACTTACCTAGGTAGGGGTCCATCATACAGCAGTCAGGCGTATCTATATAATTAGTGTGTGTAACAGAAGCACTTGCCTAGGTAGGAGTCCGTCATACAGCAGTCAGGCGTATCTATGTAATTACTGTGTGTAACAGAAGCACTTACCTAGGTAGGAGTCCATCATACAGCAGTCAGGCGTATCTGTATAATCACTGTGTGTAACAGAAGGACCTACCTAGGTAGGAGTCCATCATACAGCAGTCAGGCATATCTGTATAATTACTGTGTGTAACAGAATGACTTACCTAGGTAGGAGTCCATCATACAGCAGTCAGGTGTACCTGTATAATTACTGTGTTTAACAGAAGGACTTACCTAGGTAGGAGTTCATAATACAGCAGTCAGGTGTACCTATATAATTACTGTGTAACAGAAGCACTTACCTAGGTAGGAGTCCATCATACAGCAGTCAGGTGTATCTATATAATTACTGTATGTAACAGAAGGACTTACCTAGGTAGGAGTCCATCATACAGCAGTCAGGTGTATCTATATAATTACTGTGTGTAACAGAAGCACTTACCTAGGTAGGAGTCCATCATACAGCAGTCAGGCATATCTATATAATTACTGTGTGTAACAGAAGCACTTACCTAGGTAGGAGTCCATCATACAGCAGTCAGGCGTATCTATATAATTACTGTGTGTAACAGAGGCACTTACCTAGGTAGGAGTCCATCATACAGCAGTCAGGTGTATCTATATAGTTACTGTGTGTAACAGAAGCACTTACCTAGGTAGGAGTCCATCATACAGCAGTCAGGTGTATCTATATAATTACTGTGTGTAACAGAAACACTTACCTAGGTAAGAGTCCATCATACAGCAGTCAGGTATATCTATATAATTACTGTGTGTAACAGAAACACTTTCCTAGTAGGAGTCCATCATACAGCAGTCAGGTGTATCTATATAATTACTGTGTGTAACAGAAGCACTTACCTATGTAGGAGTCCATCATACAGCAGTCAGGTATAGCTATATAATTACTGTGTGTAACAGAAGCACTTACCTAGGTAGGAGTCCATCATGCAGCAGTCAGGTGTATCTATATAATTACTGTGTGTAACAGAAGCACTTACCTAGGTAGGAGTCCATCACACAGCAGTCAGGTGTATCTATATAATTACTGTGTGTAACAGAAGCACTTACCTAGGTAAGAGTCCGTCATACAGCAGTCAGGTGTATCTATATAATTACTGTGTGTAACAGAAGCACTTACCTAGGTAGGAGTCCATCATACAGCAGTCAGGTGTATCTATATAATTACCGTGTGTAACAGAAGCACTTACCTAGGTAGGGGTCCATCATACAGCAGTCAGGCGTATCTATATAATTACTGTGTGTAACAAGCACTTACCTAGGTAGGAGTCCGTCATACAGCAGTCAGGCGTATCTATATAATTATTGTGTGTAACAGAAGCACTTACCTAGGTAGGAGTCCGTCATACAGCAGTCAGGCGTATCTATATAATTAGTGTGTGTAACAGAAGCACTTACCTAGGTAGGAGTCCGTCATACAGCAGTCAGGCGTATCTATATAATTAGTGTGTGTAACAGAAGCACTTACCTAGGTAGGAGTCCATCATACAGCAGTCAGGCGTATCTATATAGTTACTTTGTGTAACAGAAGGACTTACCTAGGTAGGGGTCCATCATACAGCAGTCAGGCGTATCTATATAATTACTGTGTGTAACAGAAGCACTTACCTAGGTAGGAGTCCGTCATACAGCAGTCAGGCGTATCTATATAATTATTGTGTGTAACAGAAGCACTTACCTAGGTAGGAGTCCGTCATACAGCAGTCAGGCGTATCTATATAATTAGTGTGTGTAACAGAAGCACTTACCTAGTAGGAGTCCGTCATACAGCAGTCAGGCGTATCTATATAATTACTGTGTGTAACAGAAGCACTTACCTAGGTAGGAGTCCGTCACACAGCGGTCAGGTGTATCTATATAATTAGTGTGTGTAACAGAAGCACTTGCCTAGGTAGGAGTCCGTCATACAGCAGTCAGGCGTATCTATGTAATTACTGTGTGTAAAGAAGCACTTACCTAGGTAGGGGTCCATCATACAGCAGTCAGGCGTATCTATATAATTAGTGTGTGTAACAGAAGCACTTGCCTAGGTAGGAGTCCGTCATACAGCAGTCAGGCGTATCTATGTAATTACTGTGTGTAACAGAAGCACTTACCTAGGTAGGAGTCCATCATACAGCAGTCAGGCGTATCTGTATAATCACTGTGTGTAACAGAAGGACCTACCTAGGTAGGAGTCCATCATACAGCAGTCAGGCATATCTGTATAATTACTGTGTGTAACAGAATGACTTACCTAGGTAGGAGTCCATCATACAGCAGTCAGGTGTACCTGTATAATTACTGTGTTTAACAGAAGGACTTACCTAGGTAGGAGTTCATAATACAGCAGTCAGGTGTACCTATATAATTACTGTGTAACAGAAGCACTTACCTAGGTAGGAGTCCATCATACAGCAGTCAGGTGTATCTATATAATTACTGTATGTACAGAAGACTTACCTAGGTAGGAGTCCATCAACACAGCAGTCAGGTATATCTATATAATTACTGCGTGTAACAGAAGCACTTACCTAGGTAGGAGTCCATCATACAGCAGTCAGGCATATCTATATAATTACTGTGTGTAACAGAAGCACTTACCTAGGTAGGAGTCCATCATACAGCAGTCAGGCGTATCTATATAATTACTGTGTGTAACAGAGGCACTTACCTAGGTAGGAGTCCATCATACAGCAGTCAGGTGTATCTATATAGTTACTGTGTGTAACAGAAGCACTTACCTAGGTAGGAGTCCATCATACAGCAGTCAGGTGTATCTATATAATTACTGTGTGTAACAGAAACACTTACCTAGGTAAGAGTCCATCATACAGCAGTCAGGTATATCTATATAATTACTGTGTGTAACAGAAACACTTTCCTAGGTAGGAGTCCATCATACAGCAGTCAGGTGTATCTATATAATTACTGTGTGTAACAGAAGCACTTACCTATGTAGGAGTCCATCATACAGCAGTCAGGTATAGCTATATAATTACTGTGTGTAACAGAAGCACTTACCTAGGTAGGAGTCCATCATGCAGCAGTCAGGTGTATCTATATAATTACTGTGTGTAACAGAAGCACTTACCTAGGTAGGAGTCCATCACACAGCAGTCAGGTGTATCTATATAATTACTGTGTGTAACAGAAGCACTTACCTAGGTAAGAGTCCGTCATACAGCAGTCAGGTGTATCTATATAATTACTGTGTGTAACAGAAGCACTTACCTAGGTAGGAGTCCATCATACAGCAGTCAGGTGTATCTATATAATTACTGTGTGTAACAGAAGCACTTACCTAGGTAGGAGTCCATCATACAGCAGTCAGGTGTATCTATATAATTACTGTGTGTAACAGAAGGACTTACCTAGGTAGGAGTCCATCATACAGCAGTCAGGTGTATCTATATAATTACCGTGTGTAACAGAAGCACTTACCTAGGTAGGAGTCCATCATACAGCAGTCAGGTGTATCTGTATAATTACTGTGTGTAACAGAAGCACTTACCTAGGTAGGAGTCCATCATACAGCAGTCATGTGTATCTGTATAATTACCGTGTGTAACAGAAGCACTTACCTAGGTAGGAGTCCATCATACAGCAGTCAGGTGTATCTATATAATCACAGTTTTCTCCTTTCTCCCACCCTCTTTTTAAAGGGGAACTATCATTCGCTATAAAGTCGCCCTGCTATAATTAAGCAGCGACTAGCTTTAGAATGTATCTATTACCTCTGAAACGTTGACCATTCTGAAGAAATTTATCATTGTAGGAGACCGGAAGGCAGGCATCAGCGCAGACATCTTGTCTGCACGCCTGCGCTGTCAGTCCCGGTCTCCTGTAAGAAGCATTGCAGTGTACCACATGGTAAACAGAAGGACTGACGGAGCAGGCGCGCAGACTGAACTAACCTGGCTGTCAGTCTCCTACAGTGATGGATTTCTTTAGAATGGCCAACATATTAGAGGTAATAATAGATATATTTTAAAGCTAGATGCTACCTGTTTAATTATAGCAGGCTGGCTTTATAGCGGATTAAAGTTTCGAAATATGGTGTTCGTAATGTCCCCCAAAAAATGTATTACTTTGTAGTGCTTAAAAGGTTGAACTAAATGCAAAAAACCCTATCTCTCAAACAGCTATGATTTGAGAGATATTCGCTGTCAAAGGTCCCCCCTCGCCCCCCTTTCCCTGACATCAGCACTGTGCTGACTGTCGGGGAATCCTGTCCGGGGACCAACTGGCGGCTCTGCAGCAGAGCCACAATCGCATTATTTAAAAAGAATGACTTCATTGGAAAGGTCTATAAAGTGTGCTTGCAAACCAGGCACACTTTGTAGACCTTTCCAATTAAGTAATTCTTTTTAAATAACGTGATTGCGGCTCTGCTGCAGTGCCGCCAGTTGATCCCCGGACAGGATTCCCCGGCAGTCAGCACAGAGGAGGGAGGGGGAACTTTGATAGTGAGTATCTCTCAAACAATACCTATTTGACAGATAGGGTTTTTTGCATTTAGTTCAACTTTTTAAGCACTACAAAGTGATACATTTTTTTCTGGGACATTACTGTCCCTTTAACCACTGAGTTTCAGACAAATTATTATTATTCTTTGTTTATATAGTGGCAACTAATTCCACAGCGCTGTAGAATAGGGAATAGACATACTGTGATACTAAATAGTACAAATCAAATGTGAAGAACAGAAGGATCAGAGGGCCCCCTGCTGGTGAGAGCTTAAAGTCTAGAGCAGTGATTCTCAGCTCCAGTCCTCGGGACGCACCAACAGGTCATGTTTTCAAGATATCCCTAATTAATCATAGGTGAATCAATCAAAATGACTGAGCCACTAATTACTCACCAGTGATTAAAGGAGCAGTAAACTTTTTTTTATGAAAACACTTATTTTATAGAGCATTTCTTGCTGAATAAAACAAGGTCACTCCCACTATTGTCAGATATTTTATTCAAAACTTATAGCATTTCAAATAACCAGGAAGTGAATTTACTGTGTTTACTTCCTGATATTTCTAACTGACAGGAAGTGAATTTACTGTCTTTACTTCCTGATAGTTCTAACTGACAGGAAATTAATTTACTGTGTTTACTTCCTGATAGTTCTAGCTGACAGGAAGTGACTTGGCAGTTTCTATCACATTCTATGGAGAATTGTATGTCTCTGACTTTCCTCTCCATTAGACTCTAACAGGAAATCTAATTAGAATTTGACCACTAGAGGGCACTGCTAATGTAAAAAAAACATGGGTTTAAACTGTAATAACTCTGGAAATATAAATCTCTCAGCAGTGAGAGTGCCCTTATTTTACTCAGTAGGAAAATCCCTATGATATATATTTTTTTCATAAAAAAAGTTTACTGCTCCTTTAAGCAATAACCAGAAAACCTGCACTGTTGGTGTGCCCTGAGGACTAACGTTGAGAATGACTGGTCTAGAGGAATGTCTAACACATTGTGAAGCAATGCTGTCAAGGACGGATTCCCCAGTAAAAAGAGTAGGCAACTATGTAGAGCTCTCAATTCTGAGGGGCGGTGCCTCAGTTGTGCTGGCCACACCCACATTCTGAATTGTGGGTGTGACCAGCTCAGTCTATCAATTTCCCTGCACCAGTTTTAGACCCTTTTTACGGGGTATTATTTAACCCCTTAGAGGCTAGAGAGAGAGATCTCCAAAACATTGTGGGGCAAAGTGTATCTAGCAGCCAAGGGTTTAAAACTTTTTTTTGTCCCTGCTTGTTACAGGCCGAGGGGAGGGGTCATATTAATAATGAGATGTGTGTTTTTTTGGCGGAGCTAAGTGTTCCCAGGTTGCCTTTCTTAGGGGGCACCTGGGATGTAAATTCGGCCTTGAAAGCTTTGGACATCCCTTTGGAATTCTAAGGTGTATTCCCTTTGTCTCTGATCTTTTCTCTCTGACTGGTCTCCTTTGACCAATCCCTGTCATCTCATTCTACAGGTCCATATGACATTTTTTTCTCTCTTCTGCAGTCTACCTTTTTGTTGGCCTCATAGCCATGCTACTTGTCCTCCAGACCTTCCACAAACTTGCTGACGTTCATGGACTCACAGACATCTTCTACCTCCCACGTCTGCATGACCAGGATGACCAAGAACCCATATTGGAAAGCACAAATTCCTCAACAAAAACCACAGAGCCCAAGAGACCGCTCACTACCGGAACACAGCCTGACTACTCCACCATCAACCGGTAACATCGACCAAAAAACACTACCAGAGATTAAGCAAAGACTGACATGGTCGATGAACCTCATCAAGGACTCATGACCTTTCCTTTTTACTTTGCTCACAAAAATAATTGCTATGCCTTGTCCGTCCAATAACTGTCACTTGTTATCAATGACATCACATGATGAGAGTGATGTCATTCCAAGATGGATTGTTGCTGACCAAAATGACGTTGTTATCAAGAAGAGAGCCAAGTACCAGTTTACAAAACACTTGGGGCCTCCTCATTTGAGAGATTAACGTGAACTAATGACGCTAACGTATTTAACCCACATTCATATGGTCCTACATGGGACTGTTCCTTTAAACCTACTAATATGTCACTATGAAGTGTCCAGTGGTGCAAAGTGACCTCATGAGACATTCATCTTAAAGGGATAGTAATACTTAAAATGTGAAAAAAAATTAGTTGTAGGGTTTATCCCCCTAAGCAAAACAAGAGTACTCCCACTGCTGAAAGGTGTTTCATTCAAAAGTTACTAATTTTCAAAGTTGAATTTTTTTAGGTGCAATATCACAGTGGCCTGAAATTGTACAGTGGCGCTGTTGATACACCATCCTATGAAGATTTATGGTCCCGGGACCAGAGCTGTCCATAGGATGGTGTAGCAACAGCGCCACTGTACAATTTCAGGCCACTGTGATATTGCACCTAAAAAATTCAACTTTGAAAATTAATAACTTCTGAATGAAACACCTTTCAGCAGTGGGAGTACTCTTGTTTTACTCAGGGGGATAAACCCTACAACATTTTTTTTTTTTACATTTTAAGTATTACTATCCCTTTAATTATATAAATTGCCATTCTTTTATATATTTTTTTTACAGAAAATTGACATTGGGAATTTCATACTGAGTCTGGTGTACTATGAATTGGAGTAAACCACACACAAACACGCACACACGCACATATATATATATATATATATATATATATATATATATATATAATTAATATAACATTTTAAAGTTCCCCCTCCCTCCCCTTTCATGGACGTCAGCTGACAGAAGGAGATCCTGGTCCCGGGACCAGCTGGTGGCTCTTCAGCAGAGCCGAAATAGGTCAATCTAAAAATACATGCTTCATTGGAACGGTCTACAAAGTGTGCTTGCAAACCAGACACACTTTGTAGACCGTTCCAATGAAGTATTTCTTTTTTAGATAACGCTATTTCGGCTCTGTTGAAGAGCCGCCGTTGGGTCGCATGACACAAATCTCCTTCTGTCAGCTTTACAGCTGACATCAGTAAAAGGGGATGGAGGGGGAACTTTAAAACGTTATATCTCTAAAAATATAAATGTTTTAGAGACGGGACTTGCTCCAGATAATTTATTTTTTTAATATCTACAGAATAACATGAACTTATAATGAGACAGTACTAACCCTTTAACAGGACTCTTAACCCACTGAATGCTAGATAGATCTCCAACACATTGCTTCCCAGTCCTTGTACAAGGTTGTGGTAATGGCAGATACAATGGATACATTTAAGAGAGGATTAGATATATTTCTTTCAAGAGGGAAGATACAGGGTTATAGTGTATTCATAGGCAAATGAGAAGGTCTGATAAAGATTAATTTATTTGGTAGCAGAAAAGCTATATAATTCACATTTCTCTGGGTTATGAGGCAAGGGTTGAACTTGATGGACTTGTGTCTTTTTCCAACCTAATTTACTATGTTATTATGTGACTTATCTAGCATATAGAGGGTTACATTAACTTTTAAACAGTGAAGGTGTGTGTATTCCCTGTGCTGCAATTGGTTTGTACAAAAATCGCTCCAATTCCGTTACGTACGTCAGCCCCTTTGCGTTCATATTGAATGCACTGGCCGGTTAACCCTTTAAGTGCCAGAAAGGTTTCCAACACATTGCGTTGGCTACCTCACTGGGACGTAAAGGTTTAAAGCGCATCTCTTCCCTACTAGAAGATCATCCCCAATAAGCAACAATCTGTACTACACAACAGAATAGCAAAAAGACAATGGGCCTGAATACAAACTCTCACACACTTACAACATTCCATGAACATTTAAAGGGATAGTAACTCTTAATTTTGACTTTATGTATTTTTCAAGTACATCATATGGACAGTCATTCAGTGCTACAGGGAGTGTGTAATATTGTATTACATCACACAGAGCATTCAGTGCTGCAGGGAGAGTATAACATTGTATTACATCACACAGAGCATTCAGTGCTGCAGGGAGAGTATAACATTGTATTACATTACACAGAGCATTCAGTGCTGCAGGGAGAGTGTAACATTGTATTACATCACACAGAGCATTCAGTACTGCAGGGAGAGTATAACATTGTATTACATCACACAGAGCATTCAGTGCTGCAGGGAGAGTGTAACATTGTATTACATCACACAGAGCATTCAGTACTGCAGGGAGAGTATAACATTGTATTACATCACACAGAGCATTCAGTACTGCAGGGAGAGTATAACATTGTATCACACAGAGTATTCAGTGTTGCAGGGAGAGTGTAACATTGTATTACATCACACAGAGCTTTCAGTGCTGCAGGGAGAGTGTAACATTGTATTACATCACACAGAGCATTCAGTACTGCAGGGATACCGTAACATTGTATTACATCACACAGAGCATTCAGTGCTGCAGGTATACCATAACATTGTATCACATCACACAGAGCATTCAGTGCTGCAGAGAAACTGTAAATAGTGTAACATTGTATTACATCACACAGAGTATTCAGTGCTGTAGGGACAGCGTTACACTGTATTACATCACACAGATCATTCAGTGCTGTAGGGAGACTGTAACATTGTATTACATTACACAGCATTCAGTGCTGCAGGGACAGCGTTACACTGTGTTACATCACACAGAGCATTCAGTGCTGTAGGGAGACTGTAACATTGTATTACATCACACAGAATATTCAGTGCTGCAGGGACAGCGTTACACTGTATCACTGTCCTGTGAAAACATACAAACTGAGATCCAGGC
The DNA here is from genome assembly GCA_037306005.1 of Rhinophrynus dorsalis. NCBI lineage: Eukaryota > Metazoa > Chordata > Amphibia > Anura > Rhinophrynidae > Rhinophrynus > Rhinophrynus dorsalis. The sequence goes on from CM074726.1 coordinate 179,415,561, forward strand.
AGCTCAATGTCAGTTACTTAAAAGCGTAATAAAACAAAACTTTAAAAAAAAGTAATAAAAAGTATGGACAATTTAACTTTTCAGAATATGTAAAGTTACAATAAAGTGTTATTATTCCTTTAACACAATAACCTCCTTTCTTAAAATTACAGCATCCAAATATTTTAAACCGAGGCCAGTTTTGGTAAATGTTTGAGGGAATCAGGTATTCCTATATTAACCCTTCCAGTGCCAGAGTGGTATCCTACGTTTTGTGATGTAACGCACAGGCAACTCAAAGGGTTAACCTGTAATGAATGCATAATGGGGCCTGTTCATCAAATGTATGAAACAGGATGTGAAATACCAATTTATAGCTGCGATGTATTCTTCTTTCACTATAATTATTATTATTTAAATTCACTGTATTTATCACTGTGTGTTGCCTATATTTACACTAGAGACGGGCAGATTGTAGCCCTTGAACCAATGTTGTACAAGAACTTTAATCAACTGGCTGACTGAGGATGATGGGAGCTACAGTCCAACAATAATTGATGGACCATATGTTGCCTCTCCAATATAGATGCTCTGCTTATTAAAGGGATAGTAATGCTTCACAATAAAAGCAGCTCCAATTAATCTTCATAGTATTTGGGCCGTGGAGAGTGTTACTTCAATACTGTCAGAGTTGTAGTACAAGAGCAACTGAATGATAAAATATCCCCTCCCACCCCTTTTACTGATGTAACACTGCTCACCTCAGAGCAGCAAGACTGTCCGGATGGATCTCAGAGAGGGAAAATCTTCAGTGATCATAGGGAAAAACCTGAAATACCTGTAAAGGGGGGCAGGGTTTTCCTTATGATCACAGTAAGAAGATTGTCCCTTGCTGTGATCTGTCCTGTCAAGTGACCAGATTCCACATCTGAGGGGAGGTGGCTTACACTAGGTAAAAGGGGCAGGAGGGGGATACTTTATCATTCAATTACTCTTGAACTACAACTCTGACAGTATTGAAATAACACTCTCCATGGCCCAAATACTATGAAGATTAATTGGAGCTGATTTTATTGTGAAACATTACTATCCCTTTAACAAGAGAAAGCATGTCCTTGTCTTGGTGTAGTCTTACTCGGATCTGGCAACACACCATATATGATCCCTTTTTAAAGGGATAGTAATACTTCGTTTTAACTTTATTTTATTTTGTAGGCATTAAAAAAATATGAAGAATGATATGTCTTATCTCTCAAACCTTTATGGTTTGAGACATATTCACAAGCAAAGTTCCCCCTCCCGCCCCTTTTACCTAGTGTAAGCCATCTCTTCTCAGATGTGAATCTTGTTGTAAGACCAGACAGATAACAGAAGGGGACAATCTTCTTCCTATGAGAACAATGAAAGCCCTTCCCCCCTTGACAAGTTTTTCAGCTTTTTCCCTTATCTTAATTGAAGAATGTACCTCTCTGCAGTCTACCTGGGCACCTCCCTTCTGAACTGGCTGAACGGGGGGGGATACTTTGCTTGTGAATATCTCTCAAACCATAAAGGTTTGAGAGATAAGACATATCGTTCTTCATGTTTTTTTTAATGCCTACAAAATAAAATAAAGATCAAACAAAGTATTACTATCCCTTTAAAGCAAGCAGAATAATGACCAGTCTGGAAGATGACGTGCCTCAGGAAAGACCTGGTTCAATTCCTGTGTAAGTTCCTTTATGACCTTAAAGGGAAAGTAATGTATTGATATGAAGACAACAGTGTTGATTATGCAATATACTTTTTTTTAATGAAACATACCTTTTTTAACTATCAATAAAGTTGTAGTCTTCATTTTATTTTATTTTAAAGTGTCCTCCTCCTGACCCTTTTCCATATATAACACTGCCTCCCCTCAGAACAGCAAGCCGGTCCGATGGATCGCGATGAGGGACAATCTTCAAAATAAGGAGAACCTGCCCTCCTTCATCAAGGGAGCACTGTCCCGTGTTGCAATCTGTCCAGTCAAGCAACTGAATTTCAGATAAACGTTATGTACAGTTAGAAAGGGATGTTTCGTTATATAAGATTATAGTGAATAATCAGCTTTGCCTTCATGTCAATACATTACTATCCCTTTAAAGGGATAGTAATACTTCAGTATTACAAATCCCTATATTAAAGCCCTAGTAAAAAAAAACATATTGCCCCCAGTGTCATCTCTCAAACCTTTATGGTTTGAGAGATAATCACTTCTAAAGTTACCCTCTCCCTCCCCCTTCCCCGTAGTCAGCATTCTAGCTGACTGCATGGAAGAGAGTCGTACGACTTTCAGGCGGCTCTCCAGCACAGCCGCGATCGCGTTAACTAAAAAAAAAACTTTCACTGAAATGGTCTTCTACGTGTGCTTGGTTTGTGCTTGGTTTGCAAGCACACGTAGAAGACCGTTTTAGTGAAAGTTTTTTTTTTTAGTTAACGAGATTGTGGCTCTGCAGCAGAGCCGCCTGATGATCTCTGACCGGATTTCTCTGAGTCAGCTAAAATGCTGACTACAGGGAAGGGGGAGGGAGAGGGTAACTTTAGAAGCGATTATCTCTCAAACCATAAAGGTCTGAGAGATGACACCAGGGGCAATACGTTTTTTTTTTTACTAGGGCTTTAATATAGGGATTTGTAATACAGAAGTATTACTATCCCTTTAAGCAATTCACTTTATCTCCCTGTCAGGCACGTGCACACATAGACACCAAGGGGGGCTTGAGCACCTGCCCTTTTTGTCCCTTTTAACAAAACAAACAAAAAAATGTAATCAGTCCGAAGTGCCATTTTTTTTCATTTGAGCCCCTGCCCCCCAAAATGTCTGTGCACGTCCCTGATCCCTTTGCCTCAGGCACCAAAGCTTTGATTGTAAGTTCACACTGTACCTGTATATTCTGTGTCCTCATTGGCAGAGCTGTGTAGGAATAAATTATTATTATTATAATATGCACGTATCTGCACTAGATCTGAGAACAAGTAACTCTGTTGTTTCATATATGCAGTGTCTTTGAATGTCAGAATGGAAATGTGGTCGCCGTAGCATAAGGCCCGATCCCTATTTTTTCAGTCCTCATCTATTAACATTTCCACGGCCTTCATTAATTTTATGGTAACAATAGAATGTAAATGGCACCTATTTATTTTTAGTTCACACAGATTAGACTTTGATTAATAGACCCCATGAGGCTGATTTAATATTTAACCCCTTAACGACCGGGGAATCCGTCCGCGGACGCGACTCAACGACCACGGAGCAAAAAAATTTTTTTGCTCCGTTGCGTTCCGGACTCCCCGAACGGCGTGCAGCCACGGGGGGAGCCCGGAACTCGATGACGGTCATAGTACGTCATCGGTCGTTAAGTCAAATCGACCCTTGACGTACTATGACCGTCAAGGGTCGTTAAGGGGTTAAAGGAGCTGTAGACTTTATTATGAAAACATACATGTTATAGAGCTTTTCCTGATGAGTGAAACAAAAGGGCTCCCACCGCTCTCAGTTGTTTTATTCAAAACTAGTAACAGCTATAGAGTTCTCCAATGCATTACTTCACAGTACTTGGAGGCCTGTGGCTTTCAAGGGGTTAAAATACTCATTTATATCAGTGGGAATGTTTCTTTGTCACCTATGGTGCATACCTGTGACCCTTCAAACCCAAGTCCTCCAGAGTATCAAGGAGGGAAAGGGGACTGAAGTGTCCAAAGGAATGCGATTTGGGACATAATGTGGGTGGGGCTTAATCAGGCTGGGTGGGATTAGGAAGTGGAAAGGTGGAGTTTGACCTGGAATGGGCGGGGAAGTGGGCGGATCATAGAAGAAGTGTCCAGAACTGGGTTGGGAGTGGGCGTGGTTACCAGCATCTCCACAAGCTGGAGAACCAGCCTCTGTCCCCGGGGAGACCCGTATTTAACCCTTTGAGTGCCAGAAGGGTATGCAACGCATTGCGTTCTCCTCCGGCACTCAAAAGTGCTCTAATTTCTGAGAAGAATGGGCGGCAGGGTGCTGAGGATAAGGCTAGTGTGCCACAGACCACAGTGGACACAGTGGGAATGGGGTCAGCAAGTGATGTGGGACTAGGACAGGTTCCACTTGCCAGCGCCAGCAATACCCCTGGTCCTAGCTGCAGTGCTAAATCTGAGGCAGTAGCAGCAACATTATCCGCTGCCACAGACAGTGAAGGGGAATGTGGAGGACAAGAAGAAAGAGGCCGTTCTACTCCACCTGTTCCCTATCCCTCCCCCCAGAAGTCATGGGTGTGGGACTATTCTTCTCATCCTGCAGACACAGTGCAGTCATCATCAACCACTGTACAGTGCAAAATTTGTGACAAGTTAGTGAGAAGGGGAAAGGAGGGAACACACCATGGCACAACCACCCTGATAACACACATGAAACACAGACACCATGACATTTATGTCAAACATGTTAAAGTCAAACACCCATTACAGAAATCTAGCACCGCTGTTACTGTACCCCCTGACTCTACAGAAAGGTGGAGATCAAAGAGGAGTAAGGATAAAGAAACCCAGACAGACACTGGAAGTTCCATGATGAGCAAAACAACTAGCTCACCATCAACATCACCTTCTTCCTCTAGGGTAACAAGTACATCTCCTGCCAATCCACCTCGTTCATCTTTACCTCTCCCGCCAAATGATAGCCACTCTGTTGATGTCAGATTGTGGCAGTTCATTTCTACACATTGTACACTGTGTGGTGCACTGATCACACATGTCAGTGTGGTGGAGGAGAATCGATAGCAGGTCATCAGGTGGCATCTGTGGAGATTTCATCCCACAGAATATGCTAGGATGGTGGCAGGGAGAGTTCGTCATTACTATTAAACTGTCAGCAAGTTGTTATATCCTTAGTGGGGTCTGGACAAGGGGTACAGTGACAGCGGCAGTACTTGGTTTCAGGTGTCATGGTGTTTGGATACAGTTGTGACCCCAGATGTTATTTACCACACACACACACACACACACACACACACACACTGTGCACATTGCAGTTGCTGATGGAAGCTACAGTTCCTGCTCTCAAGGGAAAATATATATTCCAATAACAACACACCCATGATGATTTTGGAGGAGGGGCAGGAGGAGAAGATATTTAATGGCCAACTTGTTCTTTTCTCCACATATACTGGGGGCTACTTATTCTTCTGCTACTGCCTCAGGCGCACCACTGGAGTCATTTATGGCAAGTGGAACCTTCATCATCCATCACCCATGTTACTGCTATTGTTGATCCCATTCCCTTTCAGCTGCCTAATCATCCTGCTGCTTAAACAACTCAGCAGCAGCAGCAGCAGTAAGAACAGCAGTTGCAACTCAGGACTCAGGAGGACATTTGACAATGGCCAGTGGCTACTGGACAACATGACCTGCTGGCAATAGGCCAATAGGGCATTTTTATTTTTTTCTTAGGGCTTGTGCTTTGAAAAATAAAAAATAAATAAACTGAAAAAAAAACATAGTCCTACAAAAAAATAAACAATTTTTGGGGGGTTTGTTTCTAACAAGCCTAAGTCCTAAAAATCAATGTTTCCTTAGGGCTTGTGCCAAACAAGCCTAAGTCCTACAAATCAATTAGGGCTTGTGCCAAACAAGCTTAAGACCTACAAATCAATGTTTCCTCAGGACTTGGTCCTCTAACAACAAATCTAACAAATCATCCTCTATGAAAAACTCTTATCAAGTCAAGTATCAGTCCACCCCAGTGGCAGCTTATGTCAGGGGGTTCCTGTCTCTATAACTTTAAATACAAATTTCTTATTTTATTTTGTTATTAACTGTCCCCCCAATAGCAGTCAAGAAACCCCCCCAAAACAAATTCCCTATTCAAATGATTCATTCATTCACCAACACAGACACCTCCACAGACGACTTAATACCATGTCTTATGGTTTTTATTTTATTTAGGATTTATTTTTTTATTAAGTGCCCCCCAATCCCAGTAAACAACCCCCCAAAAATCATCCCCTGTTCAACTGATTCTTTACTCATGCCCCACCCTCATGATTTTAAAGGTCGAAAAAGCAGAAAATCTGCACTTTTCATGGGAAATTTTTTGCCGATTTCAGTTTGAGGAGGAAATTTTCGCCCATCCCTACTAATGACAGTGACATGTTTATGGGTCAGTCCTTCCTAGGACCAAAGTGTACTAATGACGGTGACATGTTTATGGGTCAGTCCTTCCTAGGACCAAAGTGTACTAATGACAGTGACATGTTTATGGGTCAGTCCTTCCTAGGACCAAAGTGTACTAATGACAGTGACATGTTTATGTGTCAGTCCTTCCTAGGACCAAAGTGTACTAATGGCAGTGACATGTTTATGGGTCAGTCCTTCCTAGGACCAAAGTGTACTAATGACAGTGACGTGTTTATGGGTCAGTCCTTCCTAGGACCAAAGTGTACTAATGACAGTG